>OY998179.1:171040452-172240452 GCA_963921935.1 Galeruca laticollis | reverse complement strand
TATATTAAATATTATAAATATATTACTTCATAAAAAAGTGGAAGAAGTGACGTTACAACTAATATTTCCTAAACAAACTAAAAAAAGAAATAATTGCAAAACCATCATGTGATGATTAGAGGTAAGCGTACCATATACTAAACTATTTTATGTTCCAGACCATTAATTGGGGAAACACTAACCTCCAATCTGTGAGAACGAAATAATACCATATGTTTCAAAAGCTCACTGGAATATATTATACTTAACACATTAGTAACAAATATACAATAACCATGACCAGCGGCAACATGTCATTGACCAGAGTTACACTTACGACTGAGAAAAACCAAAAAAATGCTTCCACAAAACTAAATAAGGTAGGAACTCATAACAATTTATTTCAAATAAAACGGTGTGAAGCAAGTTTTACACTAAGGTATGTTGCAACTCTGGCACATAGTCGTTGTTCGTTTTTACTTTTTTGAACTGTTCAGAACATCTTTGGCATCTTCTTCTTGTTTTCCCTTATAATGGTGAATTATCACCAACGTTAAACATCTTTTGTTTCTTGCTTGTTGGGCGACCCAAACATATAGCAGATTTTCTTTTAACTGTAGCGTTTTTCCTGTCTTATGAAGTTAACCCTTCTGCTACTGTAATAAGAAACGGCAAAAATCGCGATTTTTCTTTCCTATGTAAGTCATTGAACAAGATGTGAGCATTTAGAAGAGATGTCATCAAAAGTCTGAAGAAATCTTTCTTCCACCATTTAGCCGACTTTCGATCGAAATCATACAAACCAATATCTGGTCGGCCAAATCTACTCCACCCATGTATCGGTTATAGAACTCCAGCATTCCAGAATAGGGTACATATTTTTTAGAACCATCCTTTCCTGTATGTTTTACAGTTGTTTCTTTATCAGTATAACAATTACTTATAGCAAGTAAGTCCTTGGTGTCCTGCCATCTGGTGATTATAGTACCATTATTGTTTACCCTAAATTCGGAATCGCCTCGATTCAATTTAGTTATAAATTTAGGAACACCCTTTCTATGTTCCATCAATGTAGCTACGGCTGGATATAGCATTATGTCAAGCAAAGAAACAGATGTAAAACGCTATCGAAACAGAGTGCTACTTGCGAGTGTCTAATGGTACCAATTAATTTTTCTACCAACCTTTCTCCTAAAGTTCCTTCTGAATTTCTAGTATCCTTGCCCTCATATATATTAAAATCATTAACATAACCAGTACAAGAGTCACTACGAACTCATATCTTGATACCTCTTTTGACGGGTTTCATGGGAAGATACTGTATGAGTGCAAAGCGTCCCTTGAATTTTGCCATCGATTCGTCTACACTTCAGTTCCAAACTTTAAAAAAGTAGTCTTCAAACAATTGACAATTTCTTCAATTTAATACAATTTTCCAGCATTTGTAGGTTTCACGGGGTCATTGAAATAAATCTTGGATAACAGAAATTTACAAAGATCTCTGGAAATAGCTTATTTGATTGCAGCATTTCCCAGCGATTCATTTTGAGACCAATAGTCGTTGAATGTAGGGACACGGTTGTAAGACATTATAATTGTGACTCCTAATACTACCATAATCTCATGATAATCGGTCAATTTTTTTTCTTGGAGTCCTTTTCAAGCTGTTGTAAACGTAAATTTGTGCAATAAGCGATATACATTATAATGCTTTTTGGAAAAACTTTTAGGAATATTTCTACTTCACTAAAATTTCTATTCAGATTACAATTTACTTGTTGTTATTGAGGAACCTGAAGGCGAGGAATGAAACTTCCATCATTGACAAACCATAGATTGTCTGCTTGCACCTGTCCTTCGTTAGCCCCTTGATCTAGTTCATCTACACCATACTGAACCTCTTGTTCCTCTTCGTCTCTACCCAACTCATCTTCATCTGAACTTGACTCTTCGACTCCATCAGATGTCGTTTTCAGTTCATTTTATTCAATCTCGGTATCAGAAGGTTCATAATCGGAGTCTGCTGAGCCACTGGATTGGAAAGGATCAATTTCCGATTCGCCCTCATCTGAAATAAAAATGCCTATTGGGACAAATGTAACCCTAAATAAAAGACTGTTGGGACATATGTGAACCAATAAAATATTGACTAGTATTTTGGCTATATACTTACAACTAATATATTTATAAATATGTTATTACCTTTATTATGACGTATTTTTACCCAATAAATGCACATTCTCAATGAATATGTAGATTAACAACCAGCAACTAACAATAAATCACAGTAACCACGTTGAACAAACGGTAAACACTGAGTAAATGTCTGCTAACAAGGTCATGCCTGCGTTGACACTTCCACTTTTTTAGCAAGAGCCGTAGTAAGACTGAATTTGAAATATCCTGTACAAAATGGGTTCTATTTTAACCATCAGACAGTTTAGAAATTTGTTTGGGATATATATGTCACGATAGTCGCCAAAGGGTTAAGACAGGCAACAACCTAGAGCTTTTCTTTCTCTTAAAGAATTAATGACTGTTATAATTTCTTCTTCATTCGTAAGAGAAATAAAGAATGAATTTTGATTTTTTGAATAAGAAGGAGGTGTGTTTGGTTTTATACTATTTTCTGCACACGTCTCTCCTATTTTACTGAGAGAATTGTTAAAGCAAGCTTCTGCAATAAGTTGAGGGGTAGTATACATTTCATTACTACCTGCTTGTACCGATTTCTTTGAATTCATTTTCAGTTTTATAGTCATCAATTTTTTCACTACTTTTGTTTTTGTTTTTTATAATAATAACTTTTTAAATTGTTGATATAGCCTACTTTAACCAATCACCGAATTCACGATAATGCCAGCGAATAAACACCACTTTGTACATAATTTAAACCAAAATTAATTGGAATGTTAAACAGATTTAAATATACGTCCGATGGTGAATCATAATCCTCTTTTTGTTGACAGAAATAGGGACTCGAATTGAATAGTAAAATGACTAATTAGTTTAACAGTTTTCAGCGGACAGAAGATTTCTCTACATTTATGTTAATGCCACAATGATTTTTCAGATAACTCCCCCTGTATTTCAAATAACTGAAGCTTCCTTTCATGAGTAGATAATTAGAACCTACTCCCGTTTTCACATTAACCAACGATGAATTACATAATCTACTACACTTTCCTCTAAAATTTTTCTTTTTCCACTCTCCCTACTACCAAATATTACCAATAGACAAGTTGTTGTTAAGGGCTATTTTCAGCCTTAAAATGACAATTTTCAAACAATTTCAGAAATAACAACGAACGCAGCTGGGTTGCCGGTTTTAGCGTTAGTATGTGAAAAATAGTAGTTGTGAAGGCTCTATCTAAAAAACCATATGAGCAAAATTATGAGGATCTTCGACCGGTTTGGTTAGGTTAGGTTACCAACATAGTCAATAATTTTAAATAAAGCAGTATACACTCTAATTCGGTGTCACCTGTACAACTGGTCTACTGGATATTGTAGACGATATTATTAGCTCTAGAGATAAAGGAAAATGTACAGCACTGGTATATTTAGATTTTAGTAGTGCTTTATATACACTAAGTTGTAACATGTTGCTGAGACTTGTTCCTATTTTCATCTATTATTTTGGAGCGTTACTTATTCGTCGACTACTCCCACCTCTAATTCCAAATACTTTTATTTCAAATATTAGGAACATATCGGTGATCATTTTTACCATCGTTAAATATCTACTCAAACTACGATTCAAGTCGAATTCGCTCTTTTTTGTTCATTCTTCGCTGATAATCAACTTCAGCACTCGGTTTCCAAATAATTTTGTGGGTGATATTAATTCTTCTTGCTGGTAAACTATCTATATCTTTTCAAATTGTAATTGTGTGCTTACAAATCATTCTATTTCAATTTTTCTATTCAGTTGAAATATTTTGTTTTTAAAAAAACAATGTTTTTGTTATGGCGTTTCCAGTTTTTCTTCGCCGTTTGCTTTAAAAAAAATCTGGTGGCGTCCAAACTTATTTTATGAATGGAATTTATAACAGATTCTCCATATGGTTATTTTCCACCGATTCAAATTTGCCTTTTCTGATTATTTTGAGAACAGGACGGATAAGAATGAACAGATTTCTGTGGTTTTATTTTGAAAATTAAATTCAGTTTTTATATGTATTGAAGTATAAGCTCCTCACCTGTTCATTTTATTCCTCCTTTTCAAATTTTCACTTTTCTACTGTTTCTCCAGTTTTTGTATTTTTTCCCTACAGTTCTGCAGTCTTTACCTGTATGGACATCTACGCACCTCTACGGACCTTTAAGAACCTTTACGGACCCTTATGGATCTGACGGACCCTCCATCGATCCACTCACCGTACCATATCGCTCCAGAGTCCAGACAACGACGGCCCAAGAACCCGTGAATACGGTTGCGAGCAGTTACTTATTTTTGGTAGATATAAAATATTGAGTTGAACATTTTTATTGTGATAACTGAGCCTTGTTCGTATTGTATTGAGAATATACGGCTCATGTGAATTTATTTTTGTGTAAAATAAATCCATTTATAACTGTCTATGGGTATGCTGTACATACTAGTTGTAAATTGAGTGAATGCAAACGACGAGTACTCAGTGTGTATGTGTTTATTAATCTGCAGCTAAGCGCTTTCGGCTAATAAGCCATTATCAAAGCTGTCGTCATTAGAAAAGAGTTCCAAAACAGGTGTCAAAACCATCGAGTGGATAAAAAAGAAACAATGCACAAAGTCAAATCATTGTTATGATGAAGTCATTAAATTAAAAACATTAAAATCACCCTGTTGAAAGGGTGTACAATTATAATTTACATGATGGAAATTCCCATTCAGAGGTGTAAACTAACTAACGTATACAATTGACCAGTTTTATAATTGGATATTTTTCAAGGTATCTCACAGATGTACTCTATTGATTTTCAGCTGACTAGAGCGAGTACATCTGGTCCTATAAATCCAGATATAGTAAATTTTTGATTATTGTTGAAGAAATTTCGGTTTATTAGCACGATAAATCACCCGAAGTGTATACAAGTGACAATTTTATGATTGAATATTATTCAGGGCATCTCACAGATGAGGAAAAGTTAGTTTTAATCTTCAAAACCGTTTATTTCAAGCATTATCTTTCTGATTGTCATCAGCTAGTTACTATTGAACAATTGTTTCAATAAATGGATTGTGGGATTACTGAAGGTTCTATAATGGAGCCTTTGTTGTTTGCGTTATATACTTCTAGATCTAAAAAGGGTCTTTGTTATTGTAATATACACCTACTCCTACATGCTGACCACACGCAACATTACCACAGTTTTGCTCCCGTTACGCTGGAAAGGATATAAAGTGCAGTTAACTACTATTTAAGAAGAAATAATCAAAAACAGATTTTACAACCTTTATTAAAATACGCCGTCATGGGGTTTAGTTTCTTCAAATCATAAGATGCCTAGAATTATAGATACAATTCACTTCTTTCAAGAACTCAATGGTTACCACAATATTCAGTAGTTGAACACAAAATTAACCCCAGTTCTTTTTAGAATTAATCGCAATGTAACAAAATATACAGTCCTGTTAAAATACAATCTCCCAAGAAAGGAAAACCTTCTCAATGGCGACATAAACCATAATAATTATCACTCTTCTTCCTCACCGCCGTCCTTTCTCGTGTGTGTCGCTCTGATATCCAATTCGTTGCTACACTTACAAAAAAACATTTCGCGAAATGAAACTTAAAATACATGCCCCCGTATCGGCTCGATACAAGGGCATGTGAGTATATATACAAGGATTCTACACCAAATGTAACAAATAAAACGTAATGGTATTTGGCTCTAAAATGATTCAGACTATATCAATATTTTAAGTATTAATGAACCTTTGAATGTGGTACGGGAAGTTAGAAGGCTTGGTGTTATTCTAGACTCAGAATAAAGACTTCAAAGTCACAGAAATCAGCTTATTGGAAAAGCATATTTAACTCTTCAAATTATATATGGAAGTAAAAACCTACTTAAAAAAGATATTATGAGGGAGCTAAATTTTATCGACATTCAATTTAGCCGATATTCTCTATGGTCCTTTTTCAACCAATCAGTGTACTAGGAAAATATAGGAGGTGCAAAACTGTTGTCTATGTCTTGTTTTTGGTATTTGCAGAAGCGAGCATATTACTCATAAGTTAAAGGATGCTAGTTGGTTGAGCATGAACTACAAAAGAACTTTACATGCGGCTTGTGTCTTCCACAAAATTATAAACAGACAAACTCCCTCATATCTCTATAGTAAAATAAAGAGAAAATAAAATTGTTATGGACATATTTTTAGAATGAAAACAGGCATAAATACAAGCGGGAAGTACTATCCACAGGAAAAGAAGAAGACCGAGAAGAAAGTGGATAGCCCTTATAAGAGAGAACAAAAAACACTAGATGATATGAAAAGATTAGCAAAAGACAGATAAAGTAGAAGCATTGGGAACCCGACAGCTAAAAAGGTAGAAGGTGGAGAGAAGAAGTAAAAGAATTATTATCTTGTCAAATACGCGAGATATTGCCTCTATACGATAACATGGAATAACCTGTATATCTGACTAAAAATAACCCAAATCATCACAATTTTAATCAAGGACTTGACACAACGACTCATCTAATAGTAATAAATTCGCTTAATTTTCCATCATCAAGTTCACCCTCAAAATTTAATTACTTCACCTCGTACATCACGTCACAAACACACCGAGAAGTATCTATCGCGAAATTGAGATTTATTAAGCCGAATGGTAATTCGAATGACATATCGTTTTACAAATGGCACTCTTAATGCCGATTCAAAAGGATTAATCAAAGGGAGGGTAAATAATTTCGAAAGCAGCAGTTATACCACAAGAGTGTGCCTGAACTTAATCTTCCGATACGAAGAATCATAAGTAAGAAAAAGCAGTCGGAAGGTTATCCGTTCGTGACGATTAAGAGAGATCACGTGGAGTACAGGTAACGTTATATTAGTGATAAGTATGAGGTTTATGTTAAAATTTGGTGTTTGACACAAATGAAAGGATTAAGATATTGATTATTTTCATTATAAAGATGATGAATTGAGATATGTTTTCACTAATACTGACAAGGTATTGTTTCTTTCAATAATTTTGCGTCCTTAATATTTAATTTATCAGAGAATACAGGGAAACAATTAAAATACTAGGGAAGCGAATATTTATAAATATACTATATATTTTAATATGGGGGTGCAATTATCAACAAATGAATTAAATCACTTCATATTAAGAATCTATAACATCTGGATACCTATTGGGTTATGAAAAAAATTCGATTGACTTTAGTATGAAGCTCGATCCACTGGTATATCTAATTTTTCTTAATTGTTTATTGTCGCATCAAGTGCAGGGGTCATGAACGACATGTCAGTTTACAGTTTGATACAATTTAGTGTCTTTTAGATACTCAATTATATTTGTAACATTACAATTTTCATTTAGTAGGAGATTATATTGTTGAGACAGTTTAGTAGTCTTTTGTTTCTCTACTTTTGACAGTTTAACAATAAATGTTGTACATTTAGGTTCGCATTACAGTGGAATTTCTTGATTAAATAGGTAGGAGTCTGTCAGTTTAGAGTGGCCTAGCCCTAGGTGATCGATTTTTATTTGAAACGCGCGACTTTTTAAACTGCTTTTCTATGGTTTCACGCATGGTCTGATTAATATCGACTGCGATCTGTTCCACTGACTTTACCACTTGCACTGAAGTTTTGTTTTGATTATCGCTTTATAGTCATTGGCGGACAATTGCTACTTCGTTGGTATATGCTCCTTCTTTGGCACATTGGTCCTCTATTCAATTTCCTGGAATGGTGGTGTGCGACGAGACCCAAATAATTTGGACGCATTCCTTGGATTGGTGGAGAAAGTGTAGTTCAGTTTTAATGAGAAGACCTAGTGTTTGGGAAAAAGTTGTTGAATGGTGAGGATGGAGTCCGTTATTATGGCTATCTTGTTAAATTCATATCTTCTGGCAATGATTAGTGATTGTGTTAACAGATGAGCTTTTATCTATTCTCACTTGGAAATATCTATCTATTAGGAAATTGTTAATGAGGTGTAGAATGTTTCCTCTTTGGCTCTACTGGTGTAATTTTGAGGTTATATTGTACCTCTAAACTATGTCGTATGCTTTGTTGATATAAATAAATACTGCTATGCGATCTTGTTTATTGGCTAATACTTCGCTAATTAAGGAATCTAGGTCTATCAGATTATCAGCTGTGCACCTATTTTGGGCGAAATCCACTTTGTTCTGGTATCAATAAAGTATTTTGTTCTAGTACCCGGAAAAATCTCGAGTGATCATTTTTTCCATAATTTTGTATAGAACGTTAGATAAAGATGTTGGCCGCTATGAGTCTGGTTTTGTTCTTTTTTTCTCAGGTTATAACTATTTTTATTTTTATATCCTTTGCATAAGCAGGCTAATGACACATATTTTCAAGTTTTATTTTTGTTACTATTTTATTCTCATTTTTATTAAAGTTCACCTAAACTTAGCTTTAGAAGTGATCAATATTGTGACCAACAAATAAAACTATTTTCTAATAAAAATAATGCCTAGAATTAATTAATTAACGATAGTAACGAATTAGCAACAATTACATACTGTTACGAAGTCGCACACCGAAGTAGATACTAAGTACGGCCCTGTAACCTTATGTTAACGGATTAAAAACATGGCGGGCGCATCGAATTTTGAGAAGGTCTATTGGGATTTTTTGTGACCATTTTTATAGACATATTCTACAAAGGTTTTTTGAGGATTCAGTCGGAATTCGAGAAATATCCCGAAAGGCGTTTGTTTCTGTGTAAGCCGCAATCTAGAATTATCTAGTAAAAAAGGCACTGATATATAACGGACCTACCAGCGAGAGAATTTTTTTATAAAGTGATGTGAAATAAACAAGAATACACCGAAATAGCGAACAGTGAAGTGTTGATATAAAATAATAATAAAGTTTGTGTGTATACAAATTGAATGTAAGTGAATAGTTAGAATAGCTGAGTGTATATAAATTGAGTGTTAGTGAGTATTTAATGTTTAAATAAATTCGTAAGTCGCCATACCGTGTGTTTAAAGTTTATCCCACCCGTTTACTATTTGAGTAAATAAGAAAAACATTACATTGGTGTCAGAAGTGGAATTATATGAATAAATAACTACATCAAAATGGCCAAGAGACTAAGTGACCTAAAAGTGACAGAGTTATAGGCAGAACTGGAAGATCGTGAGTTGGAAACGTCCGGTAAGAAAAGTGAATTAGTAGATAGACTTAAAGCGGCACAGGTGAGTGACGGCTTGGAACCAGAAACATTTTTAATCAATGACGAGGCTTCCACCTTAATCTCGTCAATTTCTGCTAACATGGACGAGAAGATTTCTGCTATGAAGAATGATATTTTTGAAGATATCTTACCATTGAAAACTGACATTGCTGCTGAAGTCGAGAATAAAATTTCGTCTCTAAAATCGGATATTGAGAATAAGATGACAACGATGAATGAGGAAATAAAATCAGACATGGAAAATAAGATGACAACGACGGAAAATCAGATGGATGAGAAAATCAAGGAGTTAGAGATAAAAATTGCCGATTTAAGAACACAAGAGACTTCAGCAGAAGAAGAGAAGATCAAGATCTGCAAGCCAGAAACACAACCCAAGACAGATGATATTGGTAGTTTTACCCGAGTCAAGGCCCCAACGTTCGATGGAAAGATGTCGTGGACCAATTACGTAAAACAGTTTGAAGCAGCCGATATAGTGAATGATTGGTCCGATAAGGAGAAGGCAGTGAACTTAACTATAGCGCTTCGGGGAGATGCCTTAGATGTACTTCAGACGATACCTCTTGAAGAAACGGATGACTTTGAGCAGCTGAAAAAGAAGCTGGACATGCTATACGGTCACGAACATTTGGAACATTTGTACAGATTCCAGCTGAAGAACCGAAAGCGGAAACGAAACCCTTCAAGAGTATGAACTGGATATTGCCCGACTCGTTCAATTTGCTTATCCATCAGCACCAGATAACATGATGTGATGTTTAGGCATCCAAGCTTATGTGACCACGATATGGAGAAAACGCTCCGATTTGCCCATCCTAAAACATTGGTCGATGCATTGACTGCTGCTCTTGAATATGAAGCATCCACGAAGGCTTCGGGATACAACAAACGTAGGACCATACAGGAAGAAGGTGACGATGACAGACTTGACCAGATCGTCAACTTGTTGAAACGTATGGTAGGCAAGAAGCCGAAGGAAATCAGGTATTGTAGTTGTGGCGAGCTAGAGCATGCACGCAGTTCGTGCAAGCGTCATACGACTCCTGCAAACCAAGAACCTCTTAAATGCAAAGCAGCCACAAAGGACTCGCGGTACAACAATGGCAGGACAATGCAGGAAGAAGATGACTAGATCATCAACTTGTTGAAAGGTATGGCAGACAAGAAGCCGAAGAAGATCAAATGCCTGAAGTGTGGCGAGCTAGAGCATGTACGCAGTCCGCCTAAGCGCCCCGAGACTCTTGCACCTCAAAAACTCCGGTCACAGGGGAAATCAGACAGGGGTAAACATCGAGCTGATGTGAATTACCAAAAATCCGACTCTCTGCCTAGAGGGTCGTGCCCTGTAGACTATTCTCAATGTAACAAGTCGAAATCTAAGGAAGCTGCAGTTTCAAGAGCTACAGTAGTCTACGAAGATTGGTCACCCATAAGGATGAAAGAAGATCAGGAGGATGATCCTCACCTAAAGAAGATTCGACAATGAAAGGAAGAAAATCGGCGACCTGCATGGCAAGAAGTGTCAAGATTTTCACCGACACTCACGGCATATTGGGGTCAGTAGGACTTCCTTGTCTTGAAAGAAGGGCTGTTGGAAAGTGTACTTGAAAATGATGATGGTTCCGAGATGAAGAGACAACTAGTTATCCCGAAAGCAAGAGTAGGTGAGGTACTGAAGAAGTTACACGACAGTCCATCGGGAGGTCATGCGGGAGTGAAGAACACCCTTCAGCGAGTCCGTGAAAGGTTTTATCGGATGAACGGCTCCGACGATGTGAAGGACTGGTGCAAGAAATGTACGACTTGTGCTACGAGTGATGGACCACATCACAAGGGAAAGGCACCCATGAAACAGTACAATGATTGAAGCCCTTTCGAAAGGATTGCTTCAGATATCGTTAGACCATCTCCGACGACAGAAAATGGTGGAAAATACATACTGGTTGTGATGGATTATTTCACAAAGTGGGTGGAAATTTACGCGATCCCGAGTCAAGAGGCCATAACCGTCGCGGACGTACTCTCGAAAGAATTTATCAGCAGATATGGAGGGCCCTTGGAAGTGCACAGCGATCAAGGAAAAAATTTCTCAAACCAAGAGCCCACAACTGTCGCGGATGTATTGGTGAAAGAATTTATCAGCCGATATGGAGTGCCATTGGAAGTCCACAGTGACCAGGGAAAAAATTTCGAAAGCCATCTATTCCAGGAGATTTCCGAGAAGCTGGGAATGAAGAAGATCAGGATAACAGCATTACATCCACAGTCAGATGGAATGGTCGAAAGAATGTACAGGACTATTGGAAAATACCTGTCCTAAGTAGTTTCCAGCCATCAGAGAGATTGGGACCAGTATCTTTCCCTATTCGCATTGGCTTATCGATCTGCCGTCATTGACTCCAGGGGTGAAACACCTGCGAAAATCCTGTTTGGACGTGACATGTGGCTTCCTTGTGACCTGGAATTTGGCTGTCGGCCTGGAGGAGATCCAGCAGGAGAAAACTACCTGATCTAATTGAGAAGAAGGCTGGACGATATTCATGAATTAGTTTGAACAAATCTTCAAGTTGCCAGCGACAGAATTCAAGGTCGGTACGACATGCAGGCCACATTGTGTGATTTAAAGAAGGGGACAAAGTATAATTACACAGCCCGACGAGGGGAAAAGTATTTTCTTCAAAATTACAAAAATCCTGGGAAGGTCCATACTTAATCAAGAAAAAGATCAATGATGTTATATATCGTATTAGCAAGATCCCCAACGGAAAACCATAAGTAGTTCACCGAAATTGACTAGCGCCATTCGAAGGAGACCTTGACCTAGAGGAAGGAGTAAACCATATTCGAGATGTGTCTGACCCTACCTTCAACTAATTTATGGGCGCGTATGGAGGTACCGGGAAAGCTAGATATGGAGTCACTTCAGAACAACGACAAGATTTGCTCACTCTCCCGGAAGATTATTCACTGGCATACAACATCCCCGTCAGTATCAAGATAGCACGAGAGTTGGCAACCATCTTTCGAAAGAAGTTCGGGCAATTAGAAAAACTTGAAGACCAGATTTCAGCCCCTGTCAAAAGACACTGAGACTGTAATACAATTCGCGGTACGTCTTCTACGTGGTAACTAAAAATTAATTTCAAGATAGATCTACCTACCGCGATATGTTCGAAACCTCCGAGACTATGTGTTGGAATCCAGCGTGAAGAAACTGGCTATGCCGAAGAAAGCGAGTAACCAGTTGGATTGGTGAGTCGTCAGGAACATGGTAGAAGTGATCTTCCAAGATACCGGTGTCCATATATTAATTTGCAGCTACAAGCCCCGTTATCAGTATCCGATGAAGACGGTGCCCTGTTATTTCCAAAAGAACGGAGAGTGTAGAAATGGGGCCAGCTGCCGATACAAACATCCAGTCTCGGCCAGACTAAAGTTCTAAGTGGAACTTTCATTTAAGGAGGGGGTAATGTTACGAACTCGGACACCGAAGTAGATACTAAGTACGGTCCTGTAACCTTATGTTAACGGAGTTAAAAAAATGGCGAGCGCGCCGAATTCAGAGAAGGTCAATTGGGATTTTTGTGACCGTTTTTTTAGACATATGCTCCGAAGGTATTTTAAGTTTTAAGGTTTTAGCCGGCATTCGAGAAATATCCCGAAAGGCGTTTGTTTTTGTGTAAGCCGCAATCTAGAATTATCTAGTATAAAAGGCACAATATATAAAAGACCGACCAGCCAGTGATGTCGTGAAATAAACAAGAATACACCGAAATAGCGAACAGTGAAGTATCGATATAAACTAATAATTAAGTTTGTGTGTATATAAATAAATAAATAGTGAATACTTAAGTGTATATAAATTAAGTCTTAGTGAGTAGTTTAGTGTTTAAATAAATTCGTGAGTAGCCATATACCGTGTGTTTAAAGTTTATCCCACCCGTTTACTGTTTAAATAAATAAGAAAAACATTACAATACCTTCACAGCAACATCCATCACTAATATCTCTAAGTTTATAAAAACACTAATACACAAAATAACACGTCTGTTAGTTAGACTCGATTCTCGTCAGCAGATGAAGAAAAACCGTTAGAATAACTAATAAATTGGCGCGAATCTACTTACTGCGTTTTTAGTTAGCACAGCGTGACGTACTATTACAACGGTAAGTTTAAAAAATGCAGTAAAATGCGACATACTGGTATATTAATGCGTTTTTAGTTATGAATATGGGAATACTGCGTTTTAGATTAGAAAGCTATGACGTTTTATGAGAGGTACACTAATAAATTTCGCAGTTAACTTTGAGACACTGCGTTTACCATTATGAATGATTAATTACTGCATTTTTAAAGGCGTTTCACTACCTCAATGAGATACTATATATTTTATTTTCTATTCTTCTTGAAAAAAAAAATATTTTTATTCTTAACTGTATACAAGGAATGTAAAAAGTAACCTAATGAACCTGATTCAACAGAAATCTCAAAATCTACAAAAATCGACTTTACTGCGTTTTTTATTATGACGGTACAGATAAGCTTCAGGTTTTGTGCTTTGATTATTAACAAATCGACCTCGATTATCGATATTCAAATGTTAAATTCGTTGTTAAGATGATTTAAAATTTGCTTACTTTGAAATGGATATATGTGGGTGGTGATTTACACTAGTGGTTTTAGTTATTTCTCTTATTAACAATGTTTTACACAATTTACCATGGCCATCACTCTTTTCTAAAAGTCATATGTCAGGAGTGAGTTCATTTCCGTATGTATTATACTTTGTAATATTTTCTATGGCCGAAATTGAAATTTTATGATTTGGGCATCAATTCCTCCTAGACAATAATTAGTTAAGAAATTTAGTAGAATTATTTTTATGTCAGATAGATATTAGCACAAACTTTTATTTTCAAATTTTTGCATACACAGGTGTCTGCATCTAGCTGCAAAATTTGGAATTAACTAAATTTTTTGTAAATTGTTATTAATGTAACTGGTCACATTGATTAATGAATTTCATTTCACTCGAAAATCTCCCATTCACTATGAAAAATCCAGTTAAGATCTAAAGAAAACCCTTATACACGAAATAAGACCCTTCTCCATTTGATAAATTGGAGCTGATATATCCAGTTATTAATTCATGAAAATAAAATCTCGGTCTTCACCCCTACACTAAAAAGATCTAAATTAGATTTTTTGTAGTATTACATTACGGTAATGGTTCCTAAAAATGAACTAGTGATTTATTAAGAGTTGAAACATTGTTTACGGGTTGCAGCACCTTCAAAACAACTCCATAAATTTTTTGTTAATTTCTGATAAAAAACAGGCACGCCTCTCTTATCTCTAATAAATTGCACTGCAGAATACTCGAATGTATTCGTTTTTCCTTCACCAACGAATGCATGGAAGAGACTTTTTCGTTTATCAAATTCAATTGAAAATATTTTTAGAACCATTTACAGGCGGAGCATTTCTCAACTTATTTCTAACCGATATTTTTGAAATTTTAAATATGCAAATGTCAGGTACCTGTTATTATTTAATAATTACATAATTTTAAGTAACCTAATGAATACATAGCTTAATAAAGTCAAAGCTCTGTCAAAGTTTATTTATAATGATTGTTTTAATATTTTTTTATTGATGCCTCATATTACCTATTCAAAACACGTCTCAGCTTGTTTAAATCGAACTGTGAAACACGCGCGTTTTTTAAAGTCCCTTGGCTGGGCATTTTTCTTCATAATTTCAAAGTGCACCAATAAAAAAAATAGCGTAAAGTATTCGTGGATAACTGCAAGAAATTATTCTATAAAATAAGCTTCAAGGAAAACGACTACATTGAATTGAATATACTATCAAAGAAAGATTTATCTGTGCAAGAACCCGAAAGCTATACATCAAATAGAGATATTTCTGCTGAAAGAAAGAAGAAAATTTCAGAGAATTTATACCCAATTATTCCAAATCAGAAATTAGTTTTCTGGAAAAAGTTCATGGAAAGCAATGTGGTGGATCTGATTAACAATATTGAAGATGAATAGAATTTATATTATTTCAACGAGAAAAACATTTTATTCTTAAAAAAATTATTTTTTCATGTTACACATTTGTTTTTATTTTTTTGAGAATTAAAAAATAAATTATTTTTGCGTTTTTTATTCCAAAAAATATAAATAATAAAGATATTAAATAGAAGTTTGATTGATAAATTAGTCATAAACAGCTTATCTGCATTATACGGTTTTCATCACAAATAAAATAGTTCAATCAAATGCAACAACCTAGACGTATAATTTGCCTAGTTTTGAGCCCTCGCATATTAACGCAAATTCACGTCTATGACCCATTTTGTCAATTTACTTGAGAATTTCTGGTTTTATACAAGAAATTTGTATCTCATTACATTTATCCATTGAATATATTCATCTATACGCATAACCATAGTAATTTTCACTCTTATAGAGAAATTATGAAAAATTTCCTACTCCAAAATTTCAATCGCCGTTTTCTCGGAAATTACATTATTGCAGATACGGTGTTTTTCTTTAGCACGGCAGTATACCCGTTAGTATTTAGAACTGGGAGTACAACAAGAAGAGATTTGGCACATCTTATTTAAAAAACTATTTCAGTTCTAATTCAAATAAAAAACAAAACAGCATCCACCAAAAATCTAAGAACAAATATACACCAAAAATTTAGCAGTTGCATCCGCCATAAAATCGACTAAGTCTTGAAAGTATTTTAGTTCTGAGTACCTAGGTAATTAATCATCTGAATGCCTGACATTTTCGATATATTTTTTCATCGACTGTGTTCCTATTATTAGCGATATCCGGATATTGGTGATTGAATTTGTTTGTTTCCCCTTAGAAAAATAAACTAGTTTGGTAAAAGACAGTCTCATATTTCATAAACCTAATATTTTCGTCGCGATGAAAAGTTTATCCCTGGAGAAATTTGTTAAATGTCGTCAACTATAATTTTTCACACGTAAATGCAGAGTTCGTATTTCAACGTCAATGATCAATAGTTCTATTGTCCCGAACTAAATCAGTTAAAAGTTAATAAAAAAATTTCTATAAATTAAGAGAATGAACTTTTTTCCAATCATTTCTACAGTAAATATTATTTAGACTATATTATTGGTAAAATGGAGACAATGAAATAAATTAATAGAATATTATATTATGCATTATAACTTTTAACTTAATCAGTAAACATATGGAGACAACCTGCTCACAAAATAACTATAATTTATTTGTTTTATTTAATTTTTTGTGTACTCAAATTTCATTATCATTTTTATTGTTTGATAATTCGAAAAAAATATGTTTCAAATTTCTCGCCAATTGTAATATTCATTGAGTTTATATATAAATCTTTTTAGAAAGTTTTTTACATTTGAAATTTAACTCGCTCATTACTGTTGTTGTTTTATCTATAGTTCAATAACTCTTGCATTGAACTAGACTCTTCTTAATTTTTATGTGAACGTTTGTATAATTCTCATTAATAGAGTTAAGATATTCAGTTTTTCATACAGGGTCCTTTATCACTGTTTAGAATGGAGCTTAAGCGGACGATGGGTAAGTGCTAAAGTTTAACGATAACCGTATTAGGAATCAGTATGGTCTAAGATCTCTTTAATGGAGAAAAAATTCAGTTTTCATACAGGGTCATTCATTTAACTGAAATTATTGTGTAGAAGAATCTTTCGTGGAAGACCGTTAAGTTCATAACTAAGCTAACTTAAGCTAAAGCTTAGGTTAGGATCCATAAATATGAATGGTGGAACATTCAAGCAGTCAACTTTGTTACCATGTAAACATGCTGTATAAAAATGTGAACCTCTTTTTCTATAACCACGAGCAGAGCCACATGTAGTTTTACATGAGCAAAAAATCAATTTTAATATATTTTTAGAAGCTGGGGGTAACTGACACTCATGAATTATCTTTTCCTTTCCATCTCCATTTTCTGACTTTTTTTCATCTACTAAAGTAGCATCCAGTATAGAGATGAATGAAACAAAGTTGACAGAAGCTTTTTACTTGTAACCTTTAGAAGTTCTGCAGATATAGTCTTCCTGGTTTTCTATATCATTGCACAGTTATACTGATCTTAATTGGAAAAAAAATATTCAGGATATCTCCATAGGGCTAATAATATCTAAGCTTTAATATTTGTAACATCACATCTTCTTCTTCTTCTTTTTTTTTCTATTAACATATAGTAAGTCAATCACTAGGTAGGTTACTTCTTGGTCTAGCCAAAATAATTATTGAACATCAGATAGGCTTCAAATGAAATGTAACTTCTGTCATTCTGACGATGAAAATTAATATCGTTACAATTGTCAATTATCTTAGAATTTTTAAAATCTTTTCAATATATTGAGGAATTAACTAGAAAAAGTGAGTTTCATTTTAAACAGTAGAATGAGTAGATTTCCCGAAGTAAGGGTCGCGACAGTTAATTTCATAAAAAAATCTTCGAGAGAAGATTTGACCCGACTACATAAAAAATGTACATTCTGAACTCACATTCCAAGTACATCCAGTATGATTTGACTGTTTAGATGACATAATCAGAGAAAGTGTCAGCAAAATGAGGCACAAGAAATTTAAGAAACAAGAACAAAAACTGCAGAAACTTGAACACAAAAAACATAGAATTCAATACTCTAAACATCATGAAACTGTAAGTACTTACATACCAACACACTTTGCACCACGATTTGAAAATCTCTCAGACACTAATTTTACAGGTAGTGAAATAGAACTTTCAAATAAAGGTTTAAAGTATAGCATACCACCAAAACTCACGAATAATATGAAACAAATTATAGCTACAGAATCTGGAATAGCTTTACAATCTAATTGAAATAATTTTCTTTATGAGAAATTGAAAATTGCCAATTTAATCAAAAATATTGAACCGTCAAAAGTTAAACATCAAACAAAAAATGACATTACAGTTTTAAATTCAATCAAAAAGAAAGTCGAAAATAATAACCTAACAGTTATAAAATCTGACAAGGGGAACCCCACTGTCATATTAACAACCAATGATTATAATTCAAAGATATATAACTTTATAGAATCTAGCGATGTACAAGTTCTCACAGCAGACCCAACAAAAATATTCTCTAATAATGTGAGTGATACGGTGAATAAATAGAATTATCTTCAAAGTGATTACGAAAAGAAGTCCATCTTTCATGGAAATCCTCATTCTCCACAATTATATGGAACTGTTAAATTACATATAATAACGAAACCAATTAGACCTGTACTTTCTTATGTTAATACTTCTAATAATGTATTAGAGAAAAAACTTAACAATATACTTAATAGTTACGGATATACATATAAATAATCAATTAAAAATTCAATAGAACTAATACAAAAATTGAATGCATTCAATTTGAAAGATATAAACTAATTTCATTTGATGTTATCAATATGTTCACTAAAATTCCTCCTAAAGAATGTCTAGTACTTGTACAAAAATTACTAGGAAATAAAAATATTAACCCAGGAATAATATCGGATATCCCAAATTTTTTTGATGTTTGTATTAATCAGAATTATTCAACTTTTGACAATAAGATATATATTCAAAATGAAGGTTAACCAATGGGAAGTCCTATATCACCAATTTTGGCAAACATTTTTATGGACAATTTAGAAAGAAAAATCTTTGACAATAATATCTCAAAAAATGTCTTATTTTGACATAGATATGTAGATGACATATTAGCTTGTTTTATTGATAGTGAACGACAATTAGATACATTTCTCAACCATATTAATAATTTACGCCCGAAAATTGAATTTACATTAGAAGTTGAAGAAAATGACTTTACAGAAAACCAACACACACTGATGACTCCAATCACCCCATGTCACATTAATTAGCATTATGTAATTCAATGATACATTGAGCCTTCTCAGTTCCTATGAGCGAATGTAATTTTATTAGGGAAATCAATACAAGTAAACAAATAGCAACATCCAACGTTTATCCATTACATATGATAAATAAATAAGAGGAAAAATGGCATTAAAACTAATATTTCCTGAACAAAATAACGAAATAAAAAATTATAAAACCATCAGATATGCAGTTTATCTTTCTAATAATATATCAAAGATAATATCCACAAATACAAATACAACAATTTCTTTTAATACAGAAAGTAATGTGAGTACAGAATTGTAAAATGCAAAACAAAAATATCCTCATTAAAGAACCAGAATATATAAACTTAAATGTCCAGAATGTCTATTTGGGTCAAACCCTTAGAAATTTTGAGATCAGATACAGTGAACATTTACGAGCATATAGATTAAAAAAAACCAGATAAGTCCCACTACGCAAAACATCTACTTGACACCAAACATTTATTGACACCTAACACAGAACAAGAAGTTCTACATATTTGTGATAAGAAACATGAACTGGATTTCCTTGAAGACTTAGAAATTAGAAGACACTTAAGAAACCCACAATATCAAGTTGTCAATGAACAGATAAATCTAGGGAGTTCTCCACTTTCAAACTGTCTTCTTAACTTTTTAAGTGGTAATTGTAAAGATCAGGAGATATAGTTTTCCTGGTTTTCTATATCATTGCACAGTTATACTGATCTTACCTGGAAAAAAGATATCCAGGATATCTCCATAGAGCTAATGATATCTAAGGTTTAATATTTGTAATATCACATCTTCTTTTTTCTATTAACATATATTAGGTCAATCACTTCTTGGTCTAGCCAAAATAAATATTAAATATCAGATAGGCTTCAAGTAAAAACTTCTGTCATTCTGACGATGCTATTTAATATCGAAACAATTGTCAATTATCTTAGAATTTTTAAAATCTTTTCAATATACTGTGTAATTAACTAGAAACAGTAAGTTTCATTTAAAACAGTAATATAATATACCAATCAATTACAAAAAGTGAGTAGTTATTTTCTACAGCCGATGAAGAGAGTGTAGCAGTATATTTTTCCAGAAACTGATCCCTCTAATGGCTCAACTATCCTTACAACCATGATATTTGAGTAAACCATTAAATATTCATCACAGACGAAACCACATTTTCGGTGGCTATGCAAGGGACAAGGATTACCGGTGTAGTCCTCCTTATTAAGACCATAATTGAAAGAGTAGGCACCAACACCGAGTGCGGATTATAATCTGCAAGACATCGATTAATGAACGGACAATGGGAGAACGAGGAAAAGGAAAATAGAATGTAAAAGCGCTTCTGGGCACAATGAAGAATCGATTTACACCGAATAAACGGTGTTTAAATTTGCCAATTCTGTTTATTTGGATTGTCGATGGAGTTTGAAAAATATAGGGACAGACTAAAGCCCAGACATTAATCAAACAAGTGTTTTTTGTTATACAGTCAATTATTTCCATTATGTTTACGTGTGAAAAACGAAATTGAAAAGATAAAATTAGAACAGAATTACAGAAATAAAATATAAATTACGTCAAACACTGTAATAGAGCCATTTACAATGAATATAAATCATCTTAATCGAATGAACCACTCTTCCAATAAAATCTTAACTTCTCTCTATACAGTTAGACCATCTCTCATTTCCTCAATTCTGGATGATAAATGATGTCTATAAGAATAAGGAATGAATTCAATACTTTTATCACTGGATATTGGAGACGGTCCCGAGTATGATATTTTTTTCATTATCGAAAGCTGGTCATAGCATTTTCATTATATTCTGATTTTTTGCTTCAACCATAAAGAGGATAATTATGAAAAAATTGGAGCCATTTTTTGTTCGAAAATATCCGAGAAATACACTGCGCACCAAAATTAATCCATAATTTTAAATTTATAATTTGAGCCATAATGAATAAATTTTTTGTTTGACTTTTGTTGCTAAGTTTCGTCTTAGAATATCTGGAATAAGAAACGATACAATGTATTGCAATGAGACTAACATACAAAATGGAAACATTTTAAAGCTCAATAAATTAAAACAATGGCCTGTTTTGCCTCCTCAGGAGTTTATTACTGCTTGTCAACGAACTTTCATGGACATGGAGGGAATTTGCTCAGTAGCAGTTCTCTATTAGCTATAGTCTATATACAAATAAACGTTCACATAACTGCGGGGATAGACACCTCGTTTGCTAGAATCTGTTTATTAGGTCCTTTGAGGTAGTTTTCTAGTTTTCTTATGATGGACGTGTCTTTCATAAGGTTGGAGGACTTGATATATCTAAAAATGTTCAGAAAAATCGATTGTTGCATTTATAACTGAAAACAGTTGTATCTACCAATAAATTGCTGCATCTACCATTGAACTTAGTCCGTCCTGAGTTCACAAGTATAGTGTAGACTTGCTTACCACGATTAAAATTGTGCTATTATGGTGTTTATAAACAGTTAAAATTTTACTTACTTCAAATCCCGTCATTTAATAATTATAAATAAAAAACCATAGATAATTCCCAACTTTGGAGCCCTATAGTTCGTTAACGAAGGGTGTAAAGAAATTTTTTCATATGATGTACAATCATTATTTTCAGTCTCTCTATTATCTACTAAGTTTTTGATATGAATTCCTGAGTCCTCCACAATTCTATTTCGTAGCTTCAATTGGGGTTTGAGAATGTTCGATATATTATCTAGTATAGTTGACTAAGTCTAAGGCCTAACTATTATCTCTTCATAAAAATGTATATTCGCTCTTAGTTTGTAATAATTTAGATGCTATTTTGGGGTGCCGTGTTATCAGCATATGGTGTGGTGACAATATTGTTTTGTCTATGTAGATTTGCTTCGGCAATTACGTATGGGGCAATAGTTCGGCATACAAATGCAAGTCAGTCCAGCACGAGGGAGACCATAGACAAAGTTCAAAGACTTGCCTGTATGTGCATCACTGGAGCTATGATAACGTGTCCATCTAGGGCACTTGAGATAATTACAGATCTCACACCTCTACATCTGGTGATAGAAAGATCTGCTCAAGGGGCAATTCTTAGAATATCTAAGGAAGGTTCAGCCAATAAGAGTATTAAAAATCAGGGAGCCTGGTCCTCTCTAATAAAATACATCTAATCAGTGAATCTTCCCAGTGACGAAATGATCAAGAAAGTAAGTATCGAAAAGAATTTCACTACGATGTTAAATACGAGGAGAGACTGGAAAAGGAAATACACCACCCAAACTCTCAAAGAAAACACCATTAGATGGTATACATATGGTACAAAAGGAGCAGCCGCTGGAGTATTTGGGCCTGGCACCAGATACTCATTATCGTTAGGTTCCATCCCAAGCGTCTTCCAGGCATAAATACTTGCGATCGAAAGATGCGTTGAAATGAACCTAGAAATTAACTATCAGAAATGTGACATGTCGATTCATTCTGATAGTCAAGCAGCTATCAAAGCATTGAGCTCCCATGTCATTGACTAAAAGTTGGCATGGGATTGCCGAAGAAAACTTCATGAATTAGGCACGAGTAACAGGGTCTCTTTAGTCTGGGTAAATGGCCACTCGAGAATCACGGAAAAGAAGAGAACACTACACTAGCTAGGAAAGGAAGCGCTCTTTATTGGCCCG
The DNA here is from genome assembly GCA_963921935.1 of Galeruca laticollis. Classification (NCBI taxonomy): domain Eukaryota; kingdom Metazoa; phylum Arthropoda; class Insecta; order Coleoptera; family Chrysomelidae; genus Galeruca; species Galeruca laticollis. Next base: position 172,217,442 of record OY998179.1, on the reverse strand, counting down.
GAGCCTTTCTGTGGTGTAGGAAAATGCTCCTATAAGAAAGAGTTTCGGAAGAAAGAGGAAACCGAAAGAGAAGCACTCTGGCGGTGCCTTCCCGGGCTGGAACATTCCAAAAAGTTCCTGCGGAACTTTGACACTGCTAGATCCAAAAAATTTTTGGATCTCAGTAAATAAGCTACATCTCCCCATAGGCTTTCTTACAACCGCCTTAGGATGCACCTAATGAGAATAGGTCTAGCAGAAATTGACGAGTGTAGATTCTGTGAGGAGGAGGATGAAACTCAAGTCCAGCTCGTTCTTGAATGCCTCGCCATTGCAAGCCAACGCAAGAAATGCTTCGAACAAGAAACTTGTAAGAGTGAGAATCTAGCTTCGTTGAAGCCGTCCCAAATACTAGAGTTCATTAGAACCCTCAAACTGGAAGGCGAGCTGTAGTAGTAGCTAGAAGAGCTCTGATAAGGAGGGCACAATAAACCTTAGGTTTCAGTGCATTGTAACCCCCTTAAAAACTAATCTAATCTAATGTAGGTCTGCTGCGGGATATACTGGACCAGTAGGTATTCGAATTACCAGGAGCAACTAATCGTAAACCTCCTCGCTCTTCCGTTTCTTCTGATACAAAATCCGTTTTTTGTTAAAATAACGGAATCTTAGTATTTTCAACAAAATAATTCCCGATATTCCAGTGAAAATTCTATTTGTATCAGGTTACAGGAAAGAGAGAAGCTATTCGAATTAACCGAAGCATTGTACAAATCCTCGCTTTTCTGTTATCCTTATAAGAAATACCGTTTTTGGTGGAATAAGAAAATTTTTGTATTCGCAAAATTTCCGATCTTTCAGTAAAAATCCTATTTTGTATCAATGTAAAAGAAAAGCGAGGAGGTATTTAAATTAAAAAGAGCAATTAATCACACACCTCTTCGCTCTTCTGTTATCCTAATACAAAATCCGTTTTTTGTTAATATATCGCAACAAAGTAATTCTCAATATTCTAGTAGAAATCACATTTTGTATCAGGATAACAGAAGACTAGGAGGTATTTGAATTACCTGAAGCATCTAATCGTACAACTCGTTGCTTTTCTGTTATTCTGATAAGAAATCCAGTTTTGGGTAAAATTGGAAAAGTTTTGTATTTGCAAAAATAATTATTTTCGATATTACAGGAAAAATCTCATTTTGTATCAGGAGCAACACCTTCCCGCTCGTCTGTTGTTTTATACAAAATCTGAATTTTAAACCCACTGCGTTAGGGAACTTCAGCTTCACTGGGTAGAGCGAAGATGCATCGTGATATTTAACAAGATAATGCCTATTTTCTGGGTAAGAAGAAAGGATAAGGAAATCCGTATATGGAATCATTTCACGAATTTTTATTTAGGAGAATCCTGTACCAGATTCAGTTAGAAGCCTGCGATATATCCAGAAGGACGTTGGAGCAGTACTTTCTCTTTTATAAGAATTGATGGATTTGCTCTATTGTGACGAAATCGCATACTGGTGTAGTCCCTGTATCCGACTCTGTCTAAGCTTTGACCGAAAGTTAAAATTTTGACGAATGCGCAGGTATTTCTTCGAAATGTTTACCATTTTTTTGTGACCATTCTTATCTAGACATTTCCAGTGAGGCCCATTGTTTTTGTGATCAGTCTTATCAAGACAATTCCAGGGACACGATTGTTTTAGTGAGCCGCAATCTAGAAAGATCCAGAAAAAAAAACATTTATTATATAAAGAACACCGACCAGCGGGGGACGTTTAGTTTATAATTTGATCTCGTGAGATAAACAGTGAACAATAAATATATAAATTAAGTTTACATAAATAAACAGTAGTGAGGTATTTATATCAATTACTGTAAGTGAATATAGTGTGTATCTAATCTAAATTAGTGAATAAATGAATTAAGTGAGTAGACGTACCGTGTATATGAATTTATCCCACCCATCGTATAAAAACTTATTATAAATAGATAAGAAAATCATTAAATTGGTGTCAGGTGTGAGGTAATATGAATAAATAGTAACGTAAACATGTCCAAGGGACTAAATGACGGAACTAAGAGCATAATTGGAAAATCGCGAGCTGGAAACATCCGGTAAGAAAAGTGAATTAGTAGAAAGACTTAAAGTGGCACTGGAAAGTGACGGCTTTGATCCAGAAACATTTTTATTTAACGACTAGGCTTCCACCTTAATCTCGTCAATTTCTTATATAAAGAATGATATTTCTGCCATGGAAGCGAAGATTTCAACTAATGTGAAGGACGATATTTCTGCCGAAATCTTATCGTTGAAATATGACATTTCTGCTGACGTCGAAAATAAAATTTTGTCTCTAAAATCGGATATAGAGAATAAGATAACAACGATAGACGGGAAAATCAAGGAGTTAGAGGGAAAGATTGCCGATTCAAGAAGACGAGGCATACCAGAGGAAGAAAAGGAGACCGAGCAAACAAAACCTTGCAAGCCAGAAACATACCCTAAAATAGAAAACATTGGCAGTTTCACCCGAGTCCAGGCCCCTTGTGATGGTTTTCCTCGTTAGTATAAATCTGTCGCATAAGAAGACAACAATCATGCAGTTTTGGTCATAATAAATAAACATTCCTACCTTAAGTCAGACTAGCTTCGTATGCCAACAATTTCTAGTTATATCATTAACTCAGTGATTCAATAGCCTGGCCGTCAATTTGTTTAGCACCAACTGGAATAATATTGTAATGGAAATAATTACACACAGTAGAATAGTTACAGTAATCTGGATATACACTTGAAAAGAGTGAACTTTGTTATATGTTCCATTGAATTGAAACAACATTCCATTATTCGAATCGAACAGCTGATTTGCCATATGTCAATAGCCTTGCTTCGTACGGAAGGTTGCCTACCGGTGTATTTTGGATGTACATCAGGGTATAATGGGTATTGCTTATTTTGTAAATATAGTCGTGGGATGTGGGATATTAGTGACACCACCTAATTATATGTTCAAGATAGAGATTGTGTATATTATGTTGGGGGTGAAGTACTTGTTAGTGAGAGGTGGTTATCGCGGGTTTTGTCAATTTTAGACTTTATAGGGGGTAATATACTTACGTTATCAAATAGATGGTTTAATTGAAGTCTAATTTGGGATTTTTTTATTAAAGTGAGCCGTCCCACTCAGGTAGTAAATGGTTATTGATAGGTTAATAATAGGATGCATACTGAGATAAATGTGATGAACTCCTAGGGTGGTTTATTGTCAACTGAGTATAGTGACAACACTAATTAGTGTTTTTTAGGGTTTATTCATAGATTCTGGGGTATTGTTGGATTCTGGTTATTCGGATTTCCGTATTGGATTAGTTCCGGGATCACTTGGTGTTGGTTCGTTGTACCACGGCGTTCCTGTGATGCTTGCAGCCCCACCTTAGTGATTGCTACCTCAGGAACAACTTGTGGATCGTCAGGATTTTTCACCAGCGGGTGAAGACACGCAAGTTTTAAACATTTCAATTTTTCTATAATTATTTTTATAGTGTATATATAACATTTGTATGTATATATAATTCACCATTTGTGAACATACAAGTGGCTTGTAATTTTTTTTGTCATTAATTAATCTCGTCAGAGTATGTAAGTTGCGTCTGAGCTCACACGGAACGTTTAATGGTAATTTATTTTTGTTTTTACATTTTGGTAAGTTTACAATTTAAAATGAGTAGATAAGCCACGGTATGGGTAACCCTTCAGGTTCTCACCGTTTCCACATTGTATGATTTTTTTTTAAGTTCCAGAATCAACTTATCTCAGAACTGGTCTTAATTTCAATTCCTTCTTAGCACTGCGTTATCAATTTTGGGATAGGGTATATAGGATTTTAAATATTCGTTTCATTGTATATATTGAACTATGAGGGACTTATGTAAATGTCCACAGTTCGTGAAGGATTTCATATCAATCTATTTATTTTTTTAATAGTAAGGGTTGATGGACCTGAAGTGTCCACTGTGGGAATAACTACTCCCCAAAATTTTGTAATCCACTAAAAAACTGTATCAAACCAAATTACCACCTTAATGAATCATTTCTCTTGTAAGTTGAGTTACGAGTTTGATTCAATGTAATATTTTCCTAATTTAGGGTGAACTACGGTCAGGGAATTAAACTGAGGTATTTACTCGGGTACGGTTTACCTGGCGTCTTGGGTTATATAGCTTATATTTTGTTTGTTCGTTAGTAGCGTATGGACCTTCCTTCTTCGACTGAAATCTAGCGGGTAAAATACCTTGTGCCATAGATCGGCCATCCGATCAGCTGGTAACTTGGTGAATTAGTAGTAATTGATTTCGGGGCAACAAGTTCGATCTATTTTCAATAGGTCGATAAGTACATCGGTGCATGGGGTTTGATTTTACGTTACGCCCTAACAACAAGCTAATGTGAATCACCGAAACGCCGACTCTCTGCCTAGACGGTCATGCCCTGTAGACTATTCTCACTGCAACAAGTCGAAATTTAAGGAAGTTGCAGTTTCAAGAATTACGGTAGTCAACGAAGAATGGTCACCCACCAGGATCAGAGATCAGGAGAATGATCCTCACCTAAAGAAGATTCGGTAATGGAAAGAAGAAAATCAGCGACTTACCTGGTGATGGTTCCGAGATGAGAAGACAGGTAGTTATCCCGAGAACGAGAGTAGCCGGGGTACTGAGAAAGTTACACGACAGTCCATCGGAAGGTCGTCTGGGAGTGAAGGAAACCCTTCAGCGAGTCCGTGAAAGGTTTTATTGGATGAACAGCTCCGACGATGTGAAGAACTGATGTAAGAAATGTACGACCACATCACAAGAGAAAGGTACTCATGAAACAATATAATGTTCGAAGCCCTTTCGGAAGGATTGCTCTAGATATCGATTACACTATTATGGCGTGTTGTGGACGAAATCCAAATGGAGAGTTTGGTATCACGAGCTGTTGTACTAGTATCGGCTCCAGTCTAACTAACAGTTTCTCCAATATTTTGGATGCTATTGGCCTTTAGGATTGCATGTCATCCGTTGGTTTGCATGGTTTAGATACTAGTATAATTGATCCGACGTTCCATAGCTCTGGAAAATACCAGTTCTCAAAACTGAGTTAAACAGTGACGAATACCAGTGATTAAGTTGTAACTAGGAGATTTTTTTGGATTAAATTTTGTATTTATTATTGCTTGCACTTCTTTTACTTTTATTATCGCTTGCACTACTTTTACTGTGTAGTTTTTAGTAAGCAGATCAAGCTGGTATGAAGTGTGTGCTAAGATACGCATCGACTTCATTTTCAACGTTAAGGTTGACATCGGCAGAATTATATTGACGAACGTTGATTACATTTCAACTAAATGCAACGGCTTTTGGCTTTTTCTTTGTGGCTACTGCCCAATTTCCATCAACTGCGCGTACTGGGGGATTATGTTGCTTACCTCTATTCCATTTTTCACCTGTTTCCCATATTAAGTATTCTGTAGCTTCTGTTGCAGTGAGGTTTTTAGGGCAATCATCAATACTGGAGTTTTTGTGATTCATTGTTTAGTGCTTTTAATTGTCTGGTTATTCGATTTAATCTGGTTTAATTTTTTGTGGAGCGTGTTATTTGTCCTGACCATATTGATTCATAGTTGCAACGTATGTCCTGGCATCATACATAAGCAATAAATTCTCCCCAATAAATGGTGAATATGGAGAGACATACTCTTCTAAAAAGTTTGTAATGTACCTGTGCTGTAAGCCCCCCTCTATCTGAACCGAAAGTTGGAGCAGAATATATGAGTACGTGGCCACTTATTTTTCACAATGTTAAACTGCACTCTATATGAAATATATATTTAATTAAGTTATATGGAGTTCTTCTTATTCCATATTTGCTTAACTTGGTGAGAAGTTTTTTACGACATACTGTATCGAAGGCTTCAGAGAGGTGTAGGAACATAATTATAGTTGGAATTTTCTGTCAATACGTTCATGTATATAGGAAGTGTCTAAAGCCATATTGACAATCCGATATATAGATATAAGTGATTAATGAGAAGAGTCGATAATTTTTTATTTTAATTTCATCTCCTGTTTCAAAGAGTGGTTTAATTTCATAAGTCTAAAGACATTTAGGAAATTGACCAATAGTAAAACATTTGTTTATGATGAAATATAAAGGTACTATTGGTTTGAGAGTTTCAGATCGATGATCATCAGTATCTGGAATTTTGTTTTTTTGTTCTACACCAGCATAATATTTGATAAATAAATTCACTGTTACTATTTTATCTGTAACTGATTTACAATTGATAATTTTATAACAGGAATAGTTGTTGTTTGCCTACTTTTACCATATATCGAATAACATAGCGATTTGGTTGTGTTTTAACTTATATGATCAATATAATAATCTAGTATACCTTTTTTGCGACTTAAACTGTTTTTATTATAATTACACATTTCTTTAATTCCATTATTAATAGATAAACATTTCAGTGGATGCTATTAAAAATCTATGAAAAATCATTAAAATTCATCCCCTACACCTGGGATCCCCCATTTTTCGTTTCATAAAGACTAATTGCACTATTTTGCGAATCGAATTCGTTCCAATAAACATGAGCTGTCTGGTTTCATTGTCAACAATTGAATATTTATAAGATTCTTAGTCCATCTGTGGAGTTGTTTAAACTTTTAGCGTTAAAATTAATTTACATTGGAATTACTTCAATGGTTGGAAGCTGTTTCCGAACAAATCGCAAATAATGTTTACCAAGCCAACTAGTTAAAACTGAAACTTGCAGTTAAGTTAAATTGACTCCATTGTTGGAGCTTGTTTAATTTGGTTTTCTATCAGAATTACAACAGAGCTCATCCTAATGACTTGTAATGTACACGAAGCTTTTACGTGTAGTTCATCTTAAAAATACGAGAACTGCAATAGTTAACTAGTAATTTTCAAAATTAACATCCGGCACTTCAAGTAAATAACTGAATATATTCAAACATCTGATTGTACAAATGATACTCCATTATTTATTATAGCATGTATTTAGTATCTCCTTAAAAGGGAAACGCAACTAAGTTATTACTTAACAAAGTATATGTCGCATTCGGGTTGGGTAGTAGTTACACACATATCAATTTAGACACCCTCGTAGACAATTAATCCCCAAACAAGCAACCTACCAAATCTTCCCTCTTATGAATGTCACTCTTGAGCACCACCCACGTTTCTTCAAAATCCGCCAGATATCTAAGTTGTTCACATTGGCGTAGGGATTACATTTTATATAGTAGATTAAGTATGAATACTACATTATTTTTAATTCGATTATGTCATTTGTTGTAATCATTTTGTCCTGATATGAGTCATAAATACAATCCTTGAAACAACGTTATCTTAGAGCTGGACTGGAATATCATCAATCATTGTCCTGTTTTTAATACTTAAGTTTCATCTCATCGAGTCTTATCTTTATGAAGTGTTGAGCCACTAACTGAATCATCTCGATGTTAATGTAAAACTGAAGCTTGTATCTGTGTTTATGAGAAAATTTCTCAGAGATGCAATCTATACACAATTCTTTCAGTACATAGACATGTTCTTTTCAATTTACAAAGTTACCCTTCGTTTTAAATTCCTAACAGTTTTTCAAGGAAGAAGTCAATAACTTTGTCAGGTTTATTCCTGGTTAAAGCATTTCTCTATATGGATGATATAGTGGTCATAGGAATTTCAGGAAAGTTCGAAAAATGTAAATTTAATCTAAAATTAAATTCACGAAAATGCCAATTCTTCAGACGAGAAGTCACTTATTTAGGACGAAATCTGTCGAGTTAAGATGTTTTATTCGACAAAGCAAATTATTTGGTCATTGAACAGTATCCAGTTCCGAAAAATGCTGATATGGTTAAGAAATTTGTTGCATTCTGTAACTATTACAGACAATTTATCCCTAGTTTTGCTTGAATATGCTTACCACTTAAAAGCTATCTAGAAAAAACGTTTAATTGGAATGGTGAAAAGACTGTGAAAATGCATTTCAAATTCTTAAAACGGCATCAATTTTCCTACCGATTCCCTAATTTCCAGAGTTCAACAAACAGTTCATCTTGGCAACAGACGCTTCAAATTATGCGTGTTCGGCGATAATTAGCCAGAACTGCGATAGTATTGCATTCGCCTGACGAGAATTTAACAAAAGTGAAATTACCAAACCTAAAATACCAAAAGAATTATTAGTAGTGCATATGGCACTTCATAATTCATAGTGAAAACAGACCATAAACCATTAACGCATTTATTTTTATTGAAATACCCTACATCGAATATGACTGAACTAATAAGACTTGATCTCGAAGAATATAATTTCGAAATACAGTGACAGGAAATTCGAACTATGCAGACAGAGTTCCAAGAATACCGATAGAACAGCTCAAAGATTTATACATAGATATCACACATCTTAGCAATCTCTACAGCTCAGACTCGTGAAGGAAGCGCTCAAAACCAAAAGAGTGCACGCAGGAATATGAGGCACAGCAATTGCCAATAGAAGAACTTTGTGTCATAAATGTTTTAAATGATTTGGAGGTTTATAAATTACCAATCTTTCATTTTGATGAGAACCGTGTCTTACTACGGATGAGCGTAGGGATCGAAAACAGTTTGAAATTAGGTGAAGCTTTAAATACCGAATTACACAACTTCGACTTAGACAGGAGATGCACCATTTAAGAATCTATTAATGAAGCTAACAAAGTTTTAAGAAATATATAAATATGCATTTGCGGCGTATCAAGAATGGTCGAGCAAAAAAAAGAAAGACAGAATATTGTAGAAAGATACCATAATAATTATATGTTTGGTGGTCTTTTAGGAAATAACAGTTTGCTGAATAAATTGAGAGTAGATTTTAGTTGGAAAAAGATGTGAAAAATTACGTAAAAAGGTGTCACGACTGTCAAATAAACAGAGCGAAATCAGGTCACAAAGATAACTTTGTCATAACGGACACATTCATGAAACTATTTTACATTGTGTATGTGGATACAGTAGGTCGATTTGTCAAGAGTGGTAGAGGTAATCGCTACTGTATAACGATATTATGCGAACTTACGAAGTATGCAGCTTTGATACCAGTCAGAGACAAATAGGCTCTAAAACAATTGCAAGAGGAATACTTGACAATTTCATACCAACCTACGGTCTAATTAAAGAATTAAGAATATATCAAGGAACAGAGTATAAAAACGAGGACATGAACAAAGTAACATGAATTTTCTACCGCCTATCATCATCAATCTACAGGAAGTTGTGAAAAACTTCTCAGAACATTTAATTAACGAGTATGTCAGGCACTTACATTAATTCATGGAATCACCATACGGCCGTTATCCGTTCACAACATCCATACACCAGAACTAAATCAATATATTTGATCATCTGATTGTACAAATTACACTTCAATATTTATTGTAACATATAGTTAGTATATCTCCAAAAGGAAAACGCAACTAAGTTATTACTTATCAAAGTATATGTCGCACTCGGGTTGGGTAGTAGTTACACACATATCAATTTAGACACCCTCGCAGACAATTAATTCCCAAACACACAACCTACTAAATCTTCCATCTTACGAATCTGTCACTTTTGAGCACCACCCGTCAGATATCCTAGTTGTATGTACACATAGGCGTAGGCTTTAAATTTTATATAGTAGGTTACGTATAAATGCTAAATTATTACGAATTCGATTATGTCTTTTCTTTTTTCATTTTGACTAACTAGAATTACACACAAATTCCTTGTAACTATGTTATCTTGAAGCTTGCTTAAAATATCACCAATTATTGTCCTGCTTCTAACACTCAAGTAGGGTAACGGCACCTATTATCGGCACTGACCCCTTTATCGGCATAGCAGCCACATTTTCATTAATAACAAGGTTACATTACATATTAGACCTATTGTAAACACGTATTAAGGTTCTTTTTTCCTTCCCTTAAACTAATACCAACGCGCATGATCAACAAAAATTGGAGGAAAAAAATGTTTAGGCAGTACAAACGTGTCATCTAACTAGTGTAGATCGTTTCCTCGCAAGAACAAGAACCATGTAAGTTACTGAACTGATTTTCTTCCTAATAAATACGAACTATATATTGCTTATACTTTCATATGATAGTTCCAACTAGTAATTATTGATTTTAATACTAAGAAACTTACTTTTTTAAAGTGATTTATTAAAAAAACAAATGTGCCGCTAATAGGTACAGGTGCCAGAGATGTTGACTATATTACCGGCAAGGGTGACTATGATATGTTAAGTGCTGCATTGAATATTTTTGTCAGGTTTATACAGTTTCTTAGCCTTTAATTTAATTTTTATCATTTCAATCAGTAGAGAAACATTTTAATAATGTTCATACCTATTTTCGCCACCCTATTATGTTAGTATTCAGAATTTCATTCAAACTATATTATGAGTGTCGATAATAGGATCAATTATGTGCCGGTAAAGGGCTCTGTTATGCCGATGATAGATTGAATGTAACATCGAATGTTTCATCGATTTTAGATCATTTTTAAAATGCAATTATAATTTGTAGTCATCAAATAGTAGAAAAATATCTCAATATTACGTAAACTTATTTCCGGCACCACTTTTTGTTAATGATAAGAACTTCATTTTATTGTAATAATAAGTGCCGATAATACAGCACATACATGCTGGTGATGGATTACTTTTATTGCAGACACTCCAGAAAATTTCAAAGTCGCTATTGAGGCTATCAAGGGAGGGATGCCTTTTAAAACTGCCAGCAAGACATATGGTATTCCCCGATCCACTTTACGAGACGAAGTAAAAGGCAAAACTCCAATGGATAAAAAGGGTGCCCCAGAGACAGTTCTGACCAAAGAAGAAGAATCCCATCTCGTTAACAGGTTGCTGTACATAGCTAGCCGCGAATTTCCAGTATCCAAGGATCTGTTGTTAGATAGTGTACAAATTTTAGTTGAACACCTTCAAAGACCCAATAATTTTACTGATTAAAAACCTGGTCGAAAGTGGCATGAAGGCTTCATAGCTCGACATCCTGAGCTATCGACATGAGTTTTCCAAAATTTGAGTAGTTCTCGGGCAAACATAACTGAAACACGTATAAGAAAATGGTTTACTGGAGTGGAGACTTATTTAAAAAGTACTAATAACTTTGAAATGTTGTTAAGTTCAGACAGAGCTTTCAACTGTGACGAAAGTGACAAAACACGATAAAGTGTTGGTGAAACGAGGAGATAAAACAGTGTACTCATTTATAAATATTTATGAGAAGGAGTGCCTAACAACTTTAATAACTTGTAGTGCCTCTGGGAAATTACCACCTTCCATGATCGCTTACAGTTATAAAAGAATTCCAAAAACTGTACTGGACAAGGTTCTAAAAAACTGGAGCATTGGACCTAGGTAAAATGGCTGGATGACAGGGGAAACTGTTTTTGAATACATTGCAAATATATTTTATCCTTGGCTAGTTGAGCAAAAAGCCATGTTTCCAGTAGTTTTATTTTTGGACAGCCACACGTCCCATATTACAATGGATTTGAGTGACTTCTGCCTCAAGAAAACTATTATTTTGATAGCTCTCTGTCCCAATGCTACTCACGTGTTGCAGCCTTCAGACATTCCAGTTTTCAGGCCACTAACAATGGAGGGGAAAAAAAGTGTATGAAAAATGATGGGGAAAAAATGAGCAGAGACACGTTTGCCCCAATATTGGAAACAACACTTAAGGAAATGGAGAATTTTCTCGATGTGGTTGCAAATGGCTATCGATCCTGTGCTAAAAATGAAATTTTCAAAGTACTTCTAGAGTAAGCCAAGTATGGGAACTAGTGAAAATGAACCTAGCCAGAGTCATCCCCAAGAAGAAGACCAATACCTGAAAAAATCCTTTAAGTTGATAGAATCTGAAATTAATGCAGATACTTTAGAGCTATTTAAATCTGCCGAACTTGTCAGGAATGGTCCAATTGAAGACACAACTATCTTTTTCCTATGGAGAAAACTTAAATCTCAAATTGAAAATGAACCTATTGCGATCAACGATGGGTGAACAGGTAGATAATAGAAACGGTCTCTCATTTCCCGTAATCGTAGATGATCATGAAAACATACCAATTGATTTCATAGATATGCTAGAAGCGCCGGATTTTATTGCTACTGAAAACTCAGCTGTGGCTGAATAATTGATGGATTTGAGAGATATTGATTGTCATGAAACAATACCTACTGAACGCTCAAAATGGCCTGTAAAGGTTCCAAATTTCACAGATGCACATATGATTGCTCTTTAAATCTTACCTTATAATTTACTCAAAAAAGTCCCGGATTTGACAGAAGACGAGCAAGAATTGAACAGTTTAACTTATATTCCTGTACACGAAGATTCTCTATTAACAGAAAAGGAAATAAACATTAATCAAAATTTATTGCAGCCAGTTTCCATGACACCAAAAACCCCACCTGAAAGTAACTAGCTGTCAAAGAAAATTCTCCGAATCAAACAACACGTTCTCCACGTCTATTGGAGCCAGTTTTCATCACACCAAAAATCCCACCTGAAAATAGAAAATTTTCCAGATCAAACAACACCTTCTCCAGGTCTTTCATCGGGAATTGAAGTTCCAACACCGTTTAAAAAGTCTCTGTTTTGGCCAGGACCAAAAAAGACTGAAGTTAAAAGAAAAGTAAAAGAGAAGGTGCCAACAGTTGCAACATCTTCTCAGTGGCAAGAGTATTATCGAGCAAAAGTAGAAAAGAATTGAAGAAGTAAAGAAACTGGAGAGGCAGGAAGCTAAAAAGAAAAAAGCAACAGAAACGGAGAAAAATAGAATAAGAATAACGATGTGCTTGAGACAACTACATTATGTGAGGACTTCCAAAGAAATGATTATTTTGTAATTGTTATGTATATTGAACAGTATTACTCCGGTAAAATAATTGATATTGAAACTGAAAATGATTGCCCTCGTTACGAGGTTACACATATGAAGAAGAAGGGAATTAATTGGTATTGGCCAGAAAAGATAGATGTTCTTCTGTATGGAAAAGATGAAATTGTAAGAAAGATTCCGGAACCAGTTCCAATAAATCCAATTATATGTAATAAATCAAATTCCAGAGTTTGCTGTATATGTATTACCTATTAATTTTTAACGTTAGGTACCGTTATTAAGAAAATGTATTTTTTTATTTGTTTTTTATTAAGCACATAATAAAATATATGAGTGCTTTTTTATTTACTCTTTTCTTTTCAATGTTTTCCGTATGCCGATAATTGGGTCATATATGCCGTTAATTGAAGCATGTCCCATTTTGAAGTGCCGATGATGGGTACACTAGGTATTTTTAGAGGTTCATATTTTCTCATTTTTTTGTTAAGTACACCATGATAAAAACAGGTAATCATTTTGAAAAACAAATAGTTTATCATAATAACCCTAAAATTTTCTAAAATAGGTCTACTACAATGTTGGTTTCTAGGACGTTGAAAATGAATTACATCCTTAAGGTTCCGATAATAGGTGCGTTTACCTTACAGCAGGTTTCATCTTATCCACTCTTATTTTTTTTGGTATTGTTGAAGCAATAAATTACTCATCTCAATATTAGTGTGAAGCTGAAGCTTGTTTCTGTGTTTTGGAGCAAATTTTTCAGAGTTGTAATCCATATGAACTATGAAATTTGATTATATGTATCTAGATATATGAGCAATTCGTTGTCTATGTATTGACTTCAACAAACATGACAAAACTCTAGACAAATTATAGACTCATAATATAGTCTTTTACATTACAAAATTATTGTTGAATATCTTCGAAAGCACAATATTCTCCGGAAAAAGTTAATAAAGAATTAAACAAATTAAATTATGTATCATATCCTACCCCAATTTTTAGAAATACCTCTGTCTCCGAATTTCATCGTTACGCGACCTAAAACAATTTGACCGAAACACGCGGCACTGTTCTACATGGAGAAATTGGGAGAAATAATTCAAGTGTCAGTAAAACATGTTTTGCGGATGGTAAAAAGATGTATAGTTCAGTAGGTGACACCATTACAACATAACAAAGGCAATAAATAATTTTCAGCTTCCAATTTATAGGAAGTTTCCTTAGTTTCAGCAATGATAAGTAGGCCGTTTATCAACAAGTTGACGGTTATATGTACTTTAGTTGCGGTTTCATTAGTTTCAATTAATTTCTAATTTCTCTTGTTAAACTGTAAACGCTTAATTAAGTTAATTTAACATTTCGACTGATAATATGTATAAAAAAATATATATTTGACAACAAATTCCCAGTTCCTCACTTCGTCAATAGTTTGTTCTTTCTCTGAAGCTGGAAACGTATTATACCCATAAAGTTTGATGTAGGTAGGCTTCAGTTTAATCAGAAGCCATCGCAAGTCATAATTTGTTGTGGGCGATAGCAGTTAATTAAGTGTTGACTTTACTCCGGTCTAGACGATTGACTAGTACAGGGATTTTCACTCAAGAAAAGGTCCCCGAAACACGTTCAGCATATTCCCCTAGGTAGGAACTTGGTGAGACCACAAGATGAGATACTCCCGCATGTATTCTTCAGATCTAATTAATAGAAAACTCTCGAGGGAGATTTTTTCGCTTTTCAGATTGTATGCCGCAATATGCTGGTAACTGGTTTCCGAAACAAAGTTCTCTTATTTAATTACAGTTGGCTGTAGTATGTATGAATATCTACAGGGACATTATAATGCTCATATATAGGATGATTCTATAAAAATGTCCAATCTCTGAACTGTATATTACAAAAGCTCATGGACCAAATTAACGCAACACTTCAAATTTTGCTAATTTGGAATAACTCTCTCAATTTTCAACTGATTGAAATAGTTTTCAAGTCTATTGTAGGAAATTCATTGAAATTATCACAAGCATTTTGAATTTTTGTAAAAGTAAATTTGATAATTTAGTACACCTGATGGAATGAAACTATATTTTTGTACCGTAAATTCTAAGCACTATGGGGGGTGAACTAGAGGCTATAATTTTTTTCTTTGCAAATGATTAGATAGACTAATTAATTCCGGTTATTTTTTTTATTCATTCCAATATCTTTTTCTTCATAAATGATACAAAGTTCCAAAGAAAATCTCTACAATGTTTGCGACGTTAGTTAATATTCTAGTCTCCGAGTTTAAAAACAGGGAGAATGTAATTCCATTTTATTTAAAAAAATACTGTGTGAAACTGGTATCAAAATGACTTTTTGTAGTACTCGTTTTATGCGCAACTCACGGCTTCGCGATTCGTTGCGCAAACTGCACTCGTACTACAAAACGAGTCATTGTGACACATGTTTCACAAATAACTATTTGATTTTCGCAACTTTCAAATTATTAACTTGAAATACAGTTTTTAGAACTGTTTATTCTACAAAAATAATACTTTCACAAAAACGATAGAACAATTTGAAATATAGTAACTGACTACCTTTTAATTTACAAACAAGTAATTTTATATAGAATATTTATGCTGATTACGTGGTCTTCGTCTTACACTGTGGAACAGCAACTCATCGGTATCCATGGGAATAGTTGATATAATTCCTCCCCTCGTAAATTCAACTTACGCAGCTAGCGAGGAAGTTGAGCGCTTAAGTGGTCCAACTGGGATGGTTTCTTTGCAGCTTTGCAGTACTCCGATGCCCATTTTTTATATATACAGAATACAAAAATCAAAATTAATAATAAAGAAATTAATAAGGTCCATAAGCTGGGGGTTTTTGAAACTTGTCCAAATGTTATTTGAGATTGATTTTCTGCAAATTTACTCTTTAGCGGTTGAATATCATTAAGTTCTGTTTCCTCCAAATGAAAGACCAAGTTTGATCTGGTTGGGGAAAGCTACTGTTGTCTAGATCTAATAGTAGTATTGGCTGGGTAAAGCTATTATAGAAGTTAACTGTCTCGACCCTTACTTCGTGGAATCTACTCATTTTACTGTTTTAAATGAAACTCACTGTTTCTAGTTAATTCCACAATATATTGAAATGATTTTAAAAATTCTAAGATAATTGAAAATTGTTTCGGAATTAAATATCATCGTCAAAATGACAGAAGTTGCATTTCATTTGAAGCCTATCTGATGTTTAATAATTATTTTGGCTATACCAAGAAGAGACCTACCTAGTGATTGACTTAATATATTTCGAAAGAAAAAAGAAGAAGAAGATGTGATGTTACAAATATTAAAGCTTAGATATTATTAGCCCTAAACACTCAATTAAAAATTCAATAGAACTAATCGAAAAATTAAAAGCATTCAAATTGCAAGATAACTCTAAACTAATTTCTTTTGATGTTACCAATATGTTCACTAAAATTCCTCCCAAAGAATCACTAGTACTTGTACCAAAATTACTAGAAGATATCACCAATTTTGGCACACATTTTTATGGACAATTTAGAAAGAAAAATCTTTGACAGTAATATTTAAAAAAAAATATGGTATAGATATGTAGATGACATATTAGCTGGTTTTATGGGTAGTGAACAACAATTAGATGTATTTTTCAACCATATTAATGATATACACCCAAAATTTGAATTAACATTAGAAGTTGGAGAAAATAACTCAATCAATTTTCTTAATTCAAAGAATTAATATTGTATTCAATTATTCAATTTACATAAAACCAATACACACTGATGTAACTATTCCCTATAACTCCAATCACCCCATGTCACATGAATTGGCAGCATATGAATCAATGATGTAATTGTAATGTAAAGTAATTTTATTAGGGAAATAAATATAATTAAACAAATAGCAACATCCAACGGTTACCCATTACATATGATAAATAAATTACTGGTAATTAATAAAAAAGAGGAAAAAGTGGCATTACAACTAATGGCTCTTGAACAATTATAAAACCATGACATACGCAGGTAATATTTCTAATAATATTTCAAAGATAATATCGTCATCTACAAACACAAACAATTTCTTCTAAAACAGAAAGTAATATATATATATATATATATATATATATATATATATATATATATATATATATATATATATATATATATATATATAGGATATAGTGTGTAGGTCAAGGTTATCGTCTTGAGTTACTTCTGTTGTCGGAATTTTTAGTTGATTTTGAACTGTGAATGGCGAAGGTATATTAATACTTCGTTGTGATTGAGAAGGAATTTGTACATTGCTAAAATTTATATCGCGGCTCAAAATATCGTCAACATTTTTCCAGAATTTCGTTTGTTTCTTCAGTATTTATTTCTGTTCTAGATAATGCATCCGTATTAGTATTAAGGCTTCCACGTTTATATACAATTTTATAATCAAATCCATCTAATTTAATTCGCCATCTAATAAGTTTAGAATTTGGATCTTTCAGAGAAAAAAAGCCATTGGAGTGGTTTGTGGTCACAAACAATGGTAAATTTATTACCATATGAATAAGGTCGGAAATATTTGGTGGCCCATACAATGACCAAAAGCTATTTTCTGTGGTATCGTAATTGCATTCACAATCGTTAAGGGTTCGAGATGCGTAAGCAATTGGAAGATTTTCTCCGATAGGACCTTGGGAAAGCAGTGCACCGAGTGCTACGTTACTGGCGTCTGTGGTCAAATTGAAAGGTTTCGTGAAGTCAGGATACTGGAGAATTGGGTCATTGGTCAGAATGTTTTTGCATGTTTCGAAGCTTGATAAGATTTCGTCATTGTGTTCGATTGTCGCGCCCTTTTTTAGACATTTTGTCAGTGGTTTTGTCAAGTGGGTAAAGTTTTTCATAAAACGTCTATAATATCCCATCAGTCCCAAAAATCTTTTGATTTGTTTAGTAGTTTTGGGTATAGGGTAATCTCTGATGGCTTTAATTTTATCTGGGTTACATTTCACTCCAGAAGGGGTGAATACATGTCCGAGGTAAGCTACTTCTTTTCCCAGGAATTCCGATTTAACCAGTTAAATCTTGAAACTAGATTCCCTAAGTCGATCAAATACACATTTTAGTATCTCTATATGCTCCTGCAATGAAGTAGAAAAAACGATTATATCGTCAAGGAAAACAATGCATTTTTCATTTTGTACGCCTCGTAGTATATTGTCCATTGCCCGCTAGAAGGTAGCTGGAGCATTTTTCAAACCGAACGGCATCCGGAGGAAATCCCAGTGTCCGGATTTGGTGCTGGAAGCTATTTTCTATATATCTTTTTCAGCCATTTCTAGCTGATGAAAACCTGAATCTAGATCCAAGGTTGTAGTATATTGGTATCTACCTAACTTGTCTAATAAGTCCGTTATATTTGGGAGAAGGTACTTATCATCAATAGTGTTTTCGTTGCGACGTCTATAATCTATTACTACACGAAACTTGGCTTTCCCAGAAGCGTCTTGTTCCTCGCGTACACCCAAATTAGCGCATTCCCGGCACGAGCTTGGTCGGATAATTTTATGTTCAAGAAATTTCTGAATATGCTTATCTACTTCTTTTTTGTACACAAAAGGATATAGATAGTTTTAGCGTAGACAGGAATCTCGTCGCTGGTTCGTATTTCATGTTTAATTTTGTTAGTAAAGGTAAGTGGTGTGTTTTCGTTATAAAATATATCAGAATATTCGGAACAAAGTTTACGTCTTTTGGATTTTTCCTCATCGTTTAAGTGATCTGTTCTAATATTATTTGAATCTAAAATTTGTGTAGAATTTTCTTCTAGGTAATTTAATACAAAATTTTAGAAAGCATTGTTATCCAATTTCTCTACAGGAAGTGGTTTTGAAAAACTCAATTTAACTGGATTTGTTGTGATATTGTGGTGGTTACTTAGTAAGGGTCCCTCGTATACTCGACGGTTACCATAAAGGCATATTATTATGGAGGAAACCTCTTACCCAGCAATCTGTGTTCGGGAACAGAATAAACAATAACACATTTATAAAATCACTGGGTTCAAGTTTAATACATTTAAAATTACACTACTATAAATATCAAAACGACTTATTCAAAGTATTAATAACAATCATAATATCATCCTGGTTCGTTCACACCCATTATATAGGAAACATAGTTGTGTTTTTCTACACTCCCGACCTCGGTCTGTAAACTATACATGTCTGTTTATAAAATAACAAAAACAATCTTTCCTTGGTAAATGACATTGACTATGGCCGGCCGATGCTCCTTAAATACTATAATTAATATTAACCTGAATTTAAATATTATTTCTAAGTTAGTGTCCTTTTGTCTTTAATGTCTTTTAAAGGATCACTACAATATTTAAAATTGTAGTAATTGCTTCTCCATTTCTTGCAATTGATAGTGATTCTGGTATTTTATAACCGTGAAATTATTGATGTGATTTGACCATTCTTTATACTTGTTTCCAGTTTGATAACCTTATCAGTTGTAGGTTCGATAGTAATAGAGTTTATGTCTTTCTGAGTTTTATGAAAATTCAATTTAATTTTACTATGTGGAGTTATTAACCCTCCACTAAAGAAGTTTATGTTGGCTTTCAATAATTTCAAGTTATCTAGGCCAATAAGTCCTTGGAATACACTATGGAATTTGAATATATAGAATATGAGATTTAAATTGTTAGACAAATTGAAAATTTTTGAAGATGGGATTAGAGTGCTACATTTATTGGAAGATTCTTGAAAAACTGATTTCACTGTAAATGGGTCATTAGTAAGGTTATCAGAAAAATATTCAAATGCAATTTTGGGATCTATGAAAAAATTTGATAATCTAAAATCTATTAAGAGTTTGATATTATACTCGGGGAATATTATATGAGGCAATTCACTATTATTACATAAATTTAACGGAATCTATTCATTCCTATTTTTTATTACTGCAGGCGTAGAAAAAGTAAAGTAACCACCCCATGCTAAAATCCTCTTTAGTCACTCGTTTCATAAAACTCATGACTAAAGTAACGTTTTTAACACTTGGTACTTAATAGACTATCTTTAACTAACCAACAAAAAATTAAACAAATATGCAAATCTGTGTTATGTATTCGTTCATCCATTCTCTTCTTAAACTATGAGAAGTCTTCGCCTTCTAATTTTCTGTTCCTCAGGAGTCATTTCTTTTAAAACTCTAACAACTTATTCACCCAACACATCTGCCGATTTTTTGATATCTTGCGTCGCTTGAGACATATTTTTCAAATGCTGAATAATAGGACTTGGCAGCATCCTATTGAATGTCTCAGGTTCAGTTGTATTTATTTGGTAATTACTCCTATACTGAAAACGATGTATCAAGGGATATTAAGTACAATGACCATGAAGTATTTACCTTTACTACCGAGCTGCACTGTTTTAGAATTTGCAGTAGGTGTCTTAACATCTGCCTGTTCCAACTGGATAATTATAGTCTGTCCATACATTGACTTTTCTTGAGAAATATGAAATTCACTTTCTTCATTCGACTCTGGAGAAATCATATTATCCTGTGAGTGAGAGTCTATGAAACTATCGATCAAAGTAGAATTTGACCAGGCACTGGAGCTACCGGCTGAAGTTTCAATAAAGATAGTTGACTTCAATAATGGAGCCACTGTTGCAGGATTATCATTGTAGTGCTGCTACTAGTGTTATTGTGTGTGTACTAAAATGATGGTTATTCTAACGTTAATCATCAGGCTCTTTTGTTTGATATCACACTCACTTTCTCGGCTTAATATATGCAGTTAAAAATGACAATAACTTCAAGTACTCCCATTGTGGAGTAATAACAGCCCCGGAGCCAGAAACCAATGCTTTCTTCTCCCTTCCTTACTTATTATTAAGCAAATATAACCAAATTTTCTAGTAAACGATTACTAGAGGAACATCAAAAAATAAACGGTTTTAAAGATTACGTACTTTTTCTACGCCCATTCATTTTCTTCCATTAAATAAAAAACATCCCAATCATTTGAACTTAACTATAATAGTTGTTAATAACAATTTAACAATTATATGTAAATCGATTGTGCCTTATTATTTAATGGTGATGAACGGTTATTTAAAATTGTATTATATTGTTCAAGAAATTGACAATGTAAATGACATTTATTTTCATAGCATTCATACGTGTCCTATTTTTAAAGAAATTGCATAATGTGCTGCCTACATTTAGGGGCACCACTCTTTCAATCCTAAATATATCTCGCTAATGCTAAAAGTTTTTATGTCTTTTAATTGACTAAATTTGTGTAAATAGACCAAATAAAGTCTTACGTAAATAAAAATTTGATTGTAATTTAATTAAACCAAGATGTTCAAGTTTTCTTCTCAAAACGCACGTGTATGTTATGAGATCTCATTACGTGCATGTTATTGTTAAATGTCATTTACAAGGAATAACGACAGTGAGATTTTTGACGTTTACAGATATGGGCGTAGAAAAACAACTTTAATGAACGACGCTAAAGTAAACATTCAAAATCACAACCATAAGTGACAGCTGATAGACAGGCTGACATCACACATAATTATTTCTATTGATTGGCCGGGTCAAAGAATGCACTAAGAGATGAAAGTTAGCTAACTCTTCCGCTTCACTTGCGTTACGTCATGCGCTTACGTTCATAAATAAGGTACATATATTATGGAGATATCTTTTCACACTGGGTCTACGTTTACATTCCATCAAACTATGAATCGAGTTATAAACGAGCATCGATTGATTGGTGAGCTTGCTTGGCCACCTATAGGTCCTGATTTCGATCCTTTGAATTCTTCAATTTGGTCGCAAATGAAGGCATTAGTTTACAAAGAAAAATTAATTGTCTTCCAGAATTGTGTCATGAAATAGAAGAAGCCGCAGATGTAATTAAACATAATAGACCAGAAATTAACTGTCTCGACCCTTACTTCGTGGAATCTACAATGAAACTCACTGTTTCTAGCTAATTTCACAATATAATAAAAAATGTTAAAAATTTTAAAAAATTGACAATTGTTTCGATGATAATGATTTATCGAAACAATTGTCAATTTTTTAGAATTTTCAACAATTTTCATTATATTGTGGAATTAGCTAGAAACATTGAGTTTCATTTAGAACACTAATAATAGACAAGGTTTATTTGATATTGAAAGATCTTCATGGGAGCGGATTATAAAGTGTATTGAACTAAATGGTGAGCATTTTGAACATTTTGAAGTTTTTCACTTTTGTTTTAAAAATTAAAATTTTAGAAGGAAGTAACCCGATAAGCGATCAAGTTACATGAGTCAAACAATAATACCTTTTCGATATACTATTATTATTGAATAGATGAGGCTTTCACTTGATAAAGATCCATACTGAACGATGAAATAAAACAATATAATTTGCTTAAAACTTAATTTATAAATGAAGTTTTTAACAAATTATATTATTCTATTTCCTCTTTATAAATTATTACTTTTCCGCCCAACCTATCTAATCTGCGAGAACAATATTGGTTTACCCACAAAAAAGTTGAGATATTGAAAACATTTAAGTGTTATTTTTACGTTTCTCTTCAAGAACAATACGAAGAAATGGTTTTTAGAAAAAAAATCCTGTGTGTATGTCGTCGACGTCGTCGTTGTCGTCAGCCACTTACCGTTACATGTCTTGTTAGCACGATACAGCCCCCGGAGTGCAACAAAACACCAATTTTGGATATCTCACAGATGAACTCTATTGATTTTCAGCTCACAATAGCCAGTACAACGGGTGCTATGATACTTGAAGTACGACATTTTTGTCATTTTTTGAGAAATTTAAGTTTGTTAGCACGATATAGCCTCCGGAGTGCAAAAAGTAACCAATTTTATAATCAAATATTATTCGGACTATCTCAGAGATGAACCTTATTGATTTTCAGTTCACCACAGCCAGTACAACAGGTGCTATAGTACTTTAAGTACGACATTTTTGTCATTTTTTGAGAAATTTCTGTTTGTTAGCACGATATAGCCTCCGGAGTGCAAAAAGTAACCAATTTTATAATTAAATATTATTCAGACCATCTCAGAGATGAACCTTATTGGTTTTCAGTTCACCACAGCCAGTACAACAGGTGCTATAGTACTTTAAGTACGACATTTTTGTCATTTTTTGAGAAATTTCAGTTTGTTAGCACGATATAGCCTCCGGAGTGCAAAAAGTAACCAATTTTATAATCAAATATCATTCGGACCATCTCAGAGATGAACCTTATTGATTTTCAGTTCACCACAGCCAGTACGACAGGTGCTATAGTACTTTAAGTACGACATTTTTGTCATTTTTTGAGAAATTTCAGTTTGTAAGCACAATACAGCCTCCGGAGTATATACAAGTGACCAATTTTATGATTGGATATTATTCAGGGCATCTCACATATCAACCCTATTGAGATTCAGTTCACTAAAGCCAGTACAACGAGTGCTGTGGTACTTGAGGTACCAAATTTTTGTCATTTTAGGAGAATTTTCAGTTTGTTAACACGATACAGCCTCCAGCGTGTATACAAGTGACCCATTTTATGATTGAATATTGTTCAGGGCATCTTATAGATGAACCTTATTGCCTTTTCAGCTCACCAGATCTAGTACAACGAGTGCTATGGTACCTTAAGTGCCACATTTTTTGTCCTTTTTGGTGAAATGTCGGATTGGTACGATACAGCCTCCGGAGTGTATACAAGTGGCCAATTTTATAATTGGATATTTTTCAAGGTATCTCACAGATGTACCCTATTGAATTTCAGCTGACTATAAGCGAGTAGAGCGGGTCCTATATATCCAGGTATACTGCATTTTTGGTTACTTTTGGAGTAATTTCGGTTTGTTAACACGATACATCCCCCCAAGTGTATACAAGTGACAATTTTATGATTGAATATTATTCATGGCATGTCACAGATGCGGAAAAGTTAGTTTTATTCTTTAAAACCGTTTATTTAATTTTATTTTATTGGATCATATTGGAGAACAGTAATTCTTTAGATTATTTTCACTTCAGTGCAATTGGTTTCTGTTTGATTCCACTGGCATTTGTTTAGTCTGATCTATTATCCTCTATTATTGCTTTCAGTTTTTTTGTTTCTTCTCCTTACTACATTTTGGATATGATTTTCTGTCTATCTCCGTTCGTTTATTGATCTTGTTTTTTATTATTATTCATCACTTAAATTCGACGTTTTCTCGTAAATATTTTCAATTCCTTTCCAGTTATATCAGAAGTAGGCTTTATAACAATAATACTCAATTCCCTCATCAAACATACCACAATGAAAGCTTCTATAGCTGACATTAATGTAATTTGAATCAGTAACTGATATAATTTTTAATTAATAAGCCTTTATAATATAACATTGTTATTAAATGGATTGGTAAACATGACACACACTCTATAGGGAAACTCTACAAAATATGACACTAATTTTCCCGTTGGGAATAATGAATGGTTCGGTGATTGCCGTGAAAATGAATATAATACCCTGGGGATTAAGTAAACAGTAAACACATCTATATTTAATATAAAACATTTCGGTATAGCGATCGTTTGAGCAATATTAATGGCATTTGCTGATTAAAGGAGTTAAATTACAAATTCGGAATATATTAGGCCATGATTCAGTTTTATGGATATCTTTTAATCAAAATTTGTAGTACTTATCGGGATATGTTAATGTTGATGCTAGAAGAAGTTTCGTTAGAGACGCTTCCAAGGGTTCCTTATAATATTATAAGCTTTATTTTTTCAATACCTCTCTCTGCGTTTTCTATGATAGATGGAACAAAGAATATGTTCTAAATAGCGACAAAAAATAATTTGAGACAGTTATATAATAAGTTGTTGCACAGACGATTCCTGAGATTAGAAATAATGCAGTATGTCGCCGAAATATAATTTTTTGTATGATTTATTAAATCTAAAGTAAATACACTGCCAAGTAGAACACGGTAATAGTGCTTGATGTGTGGTAATATGTGGCTCCACGATCAAACCATTGGTCGAAATTTTTTCGAAACATTTTAAAAATTCTATAATAAAACCATTAAGGGTCCAAACCAAAATTTATGAAAATAGTGTTAGTCGTTTCCGGAATAATTGAGGCTTTCCATACTTAAAACGTACCATGCATTATTGGTAAATATCATTTATGAAACACCCTGTATTAGGTATATCTTAAAATTAGAATGTATCGACTTACATCTTAAAACAATATTTAAAGAACGAATTTCCAAAAAAAAATGTTGCATTTGCTGAATTTATTCACTTGCTTATAGACACATTCCCAACCAGTTATTCCTAAGTTCGATTTGTTATAAAGCCAACATCAATTTGTAGACTAAGTGGGGAACGACGTAAGACGAGAAGCGAAGAGGAGATGATTGCTAGGAAATTGACGTCACAGATTAGGTTTATTCTCTGTTACGACTTGTCTTTAGACAAAGTCGACGACGATATAAACAACCACGAAGGACAAAGGAGTATAGCCGCCAGCTCTAATCCCTTCGAAAAAACGAGTAGATCTCCTGGAATATTTCACAGAATTAGAGAAATAGAAGGAGAAGACTGAGCAAACAAAACCTTGCAAGCCAGAAATAATTCCCAAGGTGGAAGACATTTGCAGTTTTACCCCAATCAAGGCCCCAACGTTCGATGGAAAAATGTCGTGGACCAATTACGTAAAACACTTTGAAGCGGCCGCTATAGTGAATAATTGGTCCGATAAGGAGTAAGCAGTGAACCTAACTATAACGCTTCGGGAAGATGCCTTAGATGTACTTCAGACAATACCGCTTGAAGAAACGGATGACATCGAGCAGCTGAAGAAGAGGTTAGACATGCAATATGGTAACGAACATTTGTACAGATTCCAGTGAAGCACCGAAGGCGGAAACGTGACGAAACCCTTCAAGAGTATGAACTGGATATTGGCCGACTAGTTCGATGTGATTATCCATCAGCACCAGATAACATGATGGAATGTTTAGGCTTCCAGGCCTTTATTGATGGCTTACGTGACCCCGATATGCATAGGACGCTTCGTTTAGCCCATCGGAAAACATAAATCGATGCATTGACTGCTGCTCTTAAATATGAAGCAGCGATGGCTTCCAGATACAACAAAAGTAGAACCATACAGGGAAGAATATGACGATGACGGACTTGACCAGACCGTCAACTTGTTGAAAGGTATGGTTGAGAAGAAGCCGAAGAAAATCGGGTGCTGTAATTGTGGCAAGCTAGAGCATGCACGCAGTTCGTGTAATCGTCCTACGACTCCTGCAAATGAAGAACCTCTTAAATGCAAAGCAGCCACGAAGATCTCGCGGTACAACAAAGGTAGGACCATGCAGGAAGAAGATGACGATGGCAAACTTGACCAGATCGTCAACTTGCTGAAAGGTATGGCACACAAGAAGCCGAAGAAGATCAAATGCCGGAAGTGTGAGGAGCTAGAGCATGTACGCAGTCCGTCTAAGCGCCCCAAGACTCCTGTAACCCAAGAACTCCAGTCACAGGGGAAATCAGATAGGGGTGAACATCCAGCTGATGTGAAACACCGAAAAGTCAACTCTTTGCCTAGACAGTCATGCTCTGTAGGCTATTCACAATGCAACAAGTCCAAATCTAAGGAAGTTGCAGTTTCAAGAATTACAGTAATCAATGAAGAATGGTCACCCACCAGAATCAGAGAAGATCAGGAGAATGATACTTGCCTAAAGAAGATTCGGCAGTGGAAGGAAGAAAATCGGCGACCTACCTGGTAAGAAGTGTCAATATTCTCACTGACACTCAAGGCATATTGGGCTCAGTGGGACTCCTTTGTCCTGGAAAAAGGGCTGTTGAAAAGAGTCCTTGAAAACGATGATTGTTCCTAGGTGAGGAGGCAGCTAGTTATCCCTAGAACGAGAGTAGCTGAGGTACTGAAGAAGTTACACGACAGTCCGTCGAGAGGTCCATCTGGGAGTGAAGAAACCCCTTAAGCGAGTCCGTGAAAGGTTTTATTGGATGAACATCTCCGACGATGTGAAGGACTGGTGTAAGAAATGTACGACTGGTGCTACGAGTAATGGACCACATCGCAAGGGAAAGTCACCTATGAAATAATATAATGTTGCAAGCCCTTTCGAAAGGATTGCTTTAGACATCGCCGGACCATTTCCGACGACAGAAAATGGTGATAAATACATCCTAGTTGTAATGGATTATTTCACAAAGTGGGTGGAAATTTACGCTATCCCGAACCAAGAGGCCACAACTGTGGCGGATATATTGGTGAAAGAATTTACCAGTCGATATGGAGTGCCCTTGGAAGCCCACAGTGACCAGGGAAGAAATTTCGAAAGCCATCTATTCCAGGAGATTTGTGACAAGCTGGGAATGAAGAAAACCAGGACAACAGCATTACATCCACAGTTAGATGGAATGGTCGAGAGAATAAACCAAAGTGGTTTTCAGCCATCAGAGAGATTGGGACCAGTACCTGTCCCTATTCGTATTGGCTTATCGATCTGCCGTCAATTCCACAAGTGAAACACCTGCGAATATCCAGACACTCCAGACACTGAGACTGAAACACAATTCGCGGTACGTCTTCTATGTGGTAACTAAAAATGAATTCCAAGATCTATCTACATACAGCGATGTGTGGGAAGCACTACGAAACCTCCGAGACCATGTGTTGGAATCCAGCGTGAAGAAACTGGCTATGCTTAAGATAGCGAGTAACCAGTTGGATTGGCGAGTCATCACGAACATGGTAGAGGTGATCTTCCAAGATACTGGTGACCAAATATGAAGCAGCTACAACCCCCGTTATCAATATCCTATGAAGACGGTGCCCTGTTATTTCCATTATATCGGAAAGTGTAGACATGGGGCCAGTTGCCGATTAAATTTCCAGTCTCAGCTACACAAAAGTTCCAGGAGTAACTTCCAATTAAGGAGAGGGTAATGTTACGAACTCGCACACCGGAGTAGATACTAAGTACGGTCCTTTAACCTTATGTTAACGCGCCGAATTCTGGGAAGGT
Organism: Galeruca laticollis; assembly: GCA_963921935.1. Taxonomy (NCBI): domain Eukaryota; kingdom Metazoa; phylum Arthropoda; class Insecta; order Coleoptera; family Chrysomelidae; genus Galeruca; species Galeruca laticollis. The sequence continues at coordinate 172,189,349 of OY998179.1, read as the reverse complement.
CTATTGGGATTTTTTGTGACAGTTTTTTATAGACATGTTCTCCGAAGATCTTTTAGGGATTGAGCTGATATTCGAGAAACATTCCGAAAAACAATATTCCAGAAGGCCCACTAGTGTATTAAGAGACTCCCTACTTGCCGTAGTCAGTTTATAAAGTGATCTCGTGAAATGAACAAGTAAATAGTAGTGAAGTGTTTATATAAATTAGTTTTTAGTGCATATACTGTGTATATGACATAAATTAGTGAATAAATAAATTAAGTAAGTGATTTTACCGTGTGTTTGAGTTTATGCCACCCGTCAGGATAAACTGTTCTAAATAAATGAGAAAAACATTACAGTATCAATAAAATAGGGAACGTACCAAAACAAATTGCTATGTACCTGGGACTACCAGTCGCAGCAACTTATACAGGACACTGTTTCCGGCGCTCGTCTGCGGCTACTCTTGTTGACGCAGGTGGCGATCTATTACTTATAAAAAGACACGGCGAATGTCAGTCATCGGCCGTAGCTGAAGGCTATTTGGATAATTCCTTATATAATCAAACAAACAATTCACCTAAAATAACATCTGCAAAAGCATTTACAAATAATAGTGATGAAAATTACAGTTTACTAAACGCAGCTAATAATGTAAATCTTTCTCATGCTTCAACAAGCACAAGAACCGATTTACCGTTTGTATGTAATAAGTGTACTGTCACCATAAACAAATATAATAACTAATCTTATGTAATTATTTGTTATATAAGTCGTAGGTAAAGTATAGTACGAAACACCCGTTGTAACGTATTTTACGCACTCACGGAATTACGTAACTTTTCCGTTCGTGCGTAAAATGATCCTTACAACACACGTTATGTAATATACTATTTTGTGTCATTATTGTATTTGATATGTATTTTTTTCTGAACACACATGTTAATTACAAGTAGGATAGCCTACTGATGGTACTTTTTTATTGTTGTTTTTGGGCATCATTGGGAACTTTCCGTCTGTCTTTGCTAAAATGTAATAATAATCATTTCTACATTGGTGCTACATACGTTCTGCTACAGAGGGCTGAAAGTATTTATTCTCGCAATGACACTGACACACGAGAAGACAGCTGGTCAATCGCTCCCACTCAATTTTTTCTGCTGGGTTTAAAGAAAAATAGTTTTCAGTACAGGGCCGACAGTTTAAGAACCCTGCACTGCAAGCCAGAATGCCAAACACCCTTGTAGTGTAATATAATATCTAGCTTCTTTTTTATCCTAAATTAAATGTTTTAAAGTTTATCGAATAATTCCAGAAGATGCACACAGGAACGTTTCTAAAACATCAATTACCGAAATTAGAACTACTTTGTTCACTGATTACCTCGTTCAATCCCACCAGAAGCAGATTTCACCAAATTTGTACGGCATCTGATCAGCGCGTATGCTATGAATATTTTACTTCAATCAAGATAGCTGCGTCAGTGTTTGCTTTAAATTATCGAGCTCGTTTCATTTTGTATTTGTTCTGGATGAAATTAGGACTGATTTATCATGGAATACACGCGGTACTCTGAATTTGAATGCTACATTCGATACAATTTACGATATCGAAGTGTTAATTCCAAATTGGACACGCGTTTAGATGATTAGTTAATCTTTATAGCCCAGTCAAATTAGTCAAAAAGGGGTCAACCTCGGAAGGAAAGGTAAAGCACTGAAAATTGGTATAAACCTCTGTTAAGTGTCTAAAATATTTCTTCGCTTTCTATGCATCCAGTTGTATTTTTACTTTACGTTTACTACCTTAATATATTTTGATGGTGTTTCAAGCAGGGAAGAAACAAAGGAAATATATTGTACACTTCTTACAATATTATTCTCAATTTATTTAATTTTCTTCATCTCCTTCATCATATTCTACATTATTTTCTACATCAACTTCTTCTACGTCTTTCTCTATAATTTCTGTTTAATTATTATCATCTTCATTATTGAATAATTATGTCAATAAATACCATACTGACATTAAATATCATAATACAGAAGAAGAATGACTTGTAGGTACAAAATGGGACGAAATTAATAGGTACATTGGAGGTACAAAATGTACAGAGGCATGGAGATATTTTGACAACCCATTGAAAGAAACAAGAAATTTTTCAGAAGACTCAGTGCATAACAGAAAGTCCGAATATATTCTATTAAAAGATAAAGAATACATAGATAATAAAGAATACGAAAAATAGAAAATCACCGGGGCAGGAGAAATCCCTTTTGAGTTAGTGTTTTTAAATGAAACTCAAGGTCTCTAGTTAATTCCACAATATATATTGTGGAATTAACTAGAGACCTTGAGTTTCATTTAAAAACACTAATATGAGCATATTCCACGAAGTAAGGGTCGAGACAGTCAATTCCCTTTTGAGTTGCTAATATATGGCTCTGACAAGATAACCAGAATGTTGACACCAGAACATATGAGAGGATATTAACAAAAATTGATGGCAAGTTTTATTGTATTCAATGGGTGGTATGAATATTACCAGAGTATAAACTCCGAGAATGTTCTCTTGAGCATAAGCATAAAGTATGAGTTTGTACTCCATTTCATATGAATAAAAATATTTTAATTTGATGAGTTTCTTCTCCTAATACATAAAGTAGATACTCACTATTTAATTTCCAAACTTATTCAAATTCAAAAAACTGTTTACAAACAATTCCTCTTCGATAGCAGGTTTGCGACATATGCCTGCATTTGTTATTAGTGCCTATTTGCGAAGCAATCAATCAACGTATTAGTACAATGAGTGAAAGCAGTGAAGATGAAGAGTGTAATAAAAGTTGCGAATCGCAAATGGGATTTGTGCATCTGCTTCGTGATTTTCCCATACTTTTGTCGAAGTCACAAACACCATCTGTCCGACTTTCAAAATCGAAAGCACTCGAAGCGATGAGAAAACAATGGGAGCTTAATTTTGGTTTACAAATAACGACAAGTCAAATCTACAAAAAAGTTAACAACATGAAATCCAGACTCAAGAAAAAGACTGATATTAATAGAACTGGAAATAAGAAAATCATTTTGCAAGATTGGGAAAAGATTTTGTTGGAAATTATAGAGGGCGACACAAATCCAGTTCTTACAAAGATTCCAGGTAATGTAATATTTATAAGTAATAATAGAAATAAGGAAATCAAACTATATTTCATCCACAAAGTTATCTACACCTTTTCAACTTTAAATTGGAAATAATTAAAATCAAACTGGGAATAATCAAATTTAAATTGGGATAAATCCCAATTCGAAATTGATAATTCCCAATCTGATTTTAATTATTCCCAATTCGAATGCGATAAGTCCCAATGTGAAGTTGAAAAGGAGATTTAAAAAGCATAATTTTGTTAAAACCGAGGTTACCTATTAATAATTGCTTGCATATACTTGATATTTTATTTTCTATTACTTCAATTTAAACTTTAATTTCAGGAGCATTATCTGTCGGCACACAACAAACATACGCAACACAAGGCAGTGGTTATGAAGATAAAATTCGCAGACATTCAACTTCTACTTCTAAAACGTATACGACAAATGATGATGCTGCTAGTGAAGTACATCCACCTAAAAAAAAGAAGCATAATGGAAGTAGTTCTCTTGAAAAATATGAAACAAACCTTACTAAACAACTTTCAAATACCGAACTAAAAAGACTAGTTTTGCTGAAACAACTAAGAGTTTTGGAAATGAAGGAGGAAAAACTGAAGAGAGAGCTAAATCCAGATTCCATTGAACGATCTACTTCAAACAATAGTACTATCGTTGACAGTAAAAATAGTAAAACTTACATTAATTTATAATATTAAAATATTTTTTTTTAATAGTTGCAAAATAAAACACGTAAGTGGTGACAAAAAATGTTAAAATCATTAATATGTTTTGTATTCTGACTTTTTCTTACCTTAATCACAGCCCTTAAGGTAGAGCACGAATGATTTCTGCTAATGCAGATCACCTCCGTTGCCCGCTTTGTCCAATATTATCGTCAACTTCATCTTGTACCGGGTACGGAACCGGAATATCTTGTATTAGGGGCTGCATTGGATCGAGCTCATCATTTAAATATTTTGCTACATTATGTAACATAAAACAGCATATAACAAGTTTTAGAACTTTTTCTATCGACACTCGAATTTTATATTGATGCATCGGAAATCGTTGTTTTGTATATAAATTGTTATAAGAATGTTCTGTCGGGTATTAGGATTTCTAAAGGGTACCATTAATCACGGTGCTATGCCATAACCTTCATCTCCTAAAAGTAATGCATTTGACCTCTAAAACTCATTCCTTGCAATGTCGTAAATTTGTGAGTTGTTCCATATCCGTGAATCATGGATAGAGCCTGGCCATGATGCGTCTACGCTTGTAAACCACTCATCTGCATTGCAAGTGTCTTGAACATTGATGCTGTGATATCCCTTGCGACTAATATATTCATCACCATGAAGAGGAGGTTTATTTATTCTTATGTGGGTGCAATCAATAACACCCAATGAACATGGAAAATTGTACTTTGTTTGCCATCTTTCTTTAGCTTTTATTACATCCGCCGCAGTGCGAGGGAACTTTATTCACTGTTCGCATTTTTCTAGCATCTGGTCAGAAACTTGCATCACAACTTTACAGACAGAAGTTTGGTGAACACCAATATCTTCTCCTACTCCTGTCTGAAACCCCGGATCACCCACATACCTCAAAAATATTTTCATTTTATCAGTGTTACATATAGCACCACCTCTTGTTTCTTCTGATTCTACACCCAAAAAGCCACTCGACATTTTCTTTACTAAATCGATAAAATGATTTAAAATCACGATCACACGTACTTCTTCTAGGTGTATAATATTTTTTTAAACGCAAATTAAGCATGAACTCGGCCATAGCTCTGCCGCGATCAAACTAAAGTCTGGATACTATTAGACTCCAAAATTCTGGAGTAGATGCTCATCCTAAAGAGCATAAACACAATTTTATTCATATGAAAAATGAGAATATTCTCACAACAAATTGTACATAAGAGTACATACTCAAGCGGAGTATCTGCTTCTAGTTTTTATTCATAACACGTACAGTATTTACTCCAAATTTTTAAGTATAAACTAAATGCTCATTTTTATTCATATGACCCAATATAGCATGCTATAGTTTTGGACATATTAAAATGTACCCATTGAAAAAACAAGAATCTGGGTTTTATTCTTTGTTATAGCTATTCCCTCCACCAGTAAAGGTGTTGAGCCATTGCCACCTACACCACACGTGGAAACTATTCCCTCCACCAGCTATGGGTTGGAAGTTATTGAGTCCTTACCACCTTTACCACATATGGTGTAAAGCGAAAAAACCATTCATCGGCATGAAGTCCTTTTATTTTTCAAACGTAGGTAGATCCCCAGTTTTAATAAATATGTAAATGTTCACGATCGTATACATGTAAAATTGACAATCTTAATTTTTATATTTTTTTCATTTATTTTACTATCAGTAAGTGGTAAAAATTGATAATTTCATTTAATGTCATAGTTTTTTCAAATACATTTAATTAAATGTATTTACAAAGTCAAAATGAATGCTTTACAAATAGCAAAAACACTATTTTTTCACTAAGTACATATTTTTGGAGTCTACTCCTTAAGAAACGATTGTCATATATAGCCCATGGTACGGCGATTTATGGGAGAGTGTGTATTACTTTTTGTTGAGCCATCATGCTATAAGTATTTGGTCTAGCGGTAACCAAAAATCCAAAATATCCAACGACAGTTGCAATTTGCTGACCATGCGCTAGTATGCATAACAAAAGGTAATTCGAAAAACGTGGAAGCAACCTGTCTTTTTCGAATTTATTGAGGGCACTACTCTGACAGTCGACCTAGTGCATTGCATGCAAACTATTATTGAGAAATTACGAGAGGTTGGTCTTATTGTGATCGCCACTGTATCTGATCAAAAGGTGCCACTAATCAAGCTGCTGTGAATCAATTAGTGGGTCCAAATCGTGTCGAGCCTGTAATATACAGCTCCGACCCTGTATAAAGATATTGTTCACTTTTATGATGTACCTGACTTAGTGAAGGGACTGAGAAACGGTCTCTCGCTTAATGACCTCCTGTATTGGATACACGGCAGGAAAAAAGTGGCATGTTGGTCACATACATTGCGTTTTAATGAGATTGATCAAATGCAAGACCCCTACAAGCAATGCACGAAGTTGTCGGACGAACATGTGGTACCTAATAAAATCCGAAAATTCTTAGCACCATTCATAACACCTTCCTGTATAGATCCACTGTTATGTGATTCACTTCAAATGTGCATTATTTCTGACACTACTTTAACCATCACTATTATTCGAGGATGAACTATAAGATGTCAAACACATTTTCACAAGCATAGACTGCCAGGAGTTGCGGAGTAACTTAAAATGCCTTATGCGATAGTTTCATAAGAACCAAATGCATTTAAATTGTAGAAATATACAAATATGCAATATACTCTGTTTAAGCTTGTGATATAGACCTATTTAATACTTCCATTCTTATATGCAATTTCTTGGCATCTTGTGTTCACAAAGCTGGGCAGTAGTTAAGTACGTTTCCTTCAAAAATATTCTAATTACTTTCATTCTAACAGTCACAGTAATTACACTCAAATATTTTCTATCACAGAAAATTTCCAAAAATGGACTATATATTGCTATTTTGGAATACAATAATTAAAATAGAGTAATTTTGAATATACCGCCAAAACCTAAAATTACTGAAATCTTTTTAAGATCGCTCAATTGTTTAGTCGACAGGATCCTTAGATGGCGCCACAATCAGTGTCTCAACTATCTGTGAGTTATCTGTGAACCACTCTACTGAGGCTGACGTAACATTCGTTTTAGCGCATTATTCAAAGTAGATAAAATAAAATGCAATGATTTTCGTTAAAAATTAGTTCATTGCTTAAATACTGTATTTTTCTTAAGTAGCTGATGTGTACTTACACTGTGGAAGGGGATTTCAAAACCGCTTAACATGCCTATTCATTAACACTGGAAAAACTTCTTCAACTTTTACTCGTCTTCCGTGTATGTTGATAAATAAAAATAGCTCAGTTTTCATCCTCTTTTGAACAATTTCAATATCATGTGTTTTCGGAGCGCTAAACGTCACTCAACGATTGAACATTCATCCAATCACATATCGTTGGAAATTCCATGACAGATAAACACGAACCGAAATAGAATTTTGGAAATTAAATTTGCATTCTATTTTCGATTTGTAAATATAAATCACAGTCACGCGAAACGAACATGATTCACGGCAATGATAATATTTTCGGTGGAAACGTGAAAATTTAGGTATATGCAACTACATTTACTTCTCGAGAATGTATCTTCTTACTCGCTACTTGCTTCGTCGATGTAGACACAACCCGCGGCTGGAAGCGGCGAAGGAATCGGGTTTACAGAGTGGGAAATATTTATCACCAATTTTATTGGATTTAATGGTTATTAGTGACTTTAAAATTCACGAAATCTGAATACTGGACATTAAATAATTTCTGAGATCAGACAAGGCATGGTTAACACAAACTGTACTTGCTGTGATTCGTTCGTAAGTAGGGCTAGACCGGCTATGACTAGTGATTCATGTAGAAATCCGTTCCATGCTTCTTGCATCTCATCTTTAGACATATTGAATGTAATGATATCAGTATCTAGTTGCTATGTATTGGAACTGGATTTGAATGATTCGAAGAAATCTATCTATAATAAATTTGTGTAGAGCTTTTCACGTTTTCATATATTTATTTTCTCGTTATGATTACATTTGAAAAAACATTTGTGAAACCAAGGAAAAAATTGCCTAGTATCAATGTAATACAAAATTTTATTCCTAACTTCGGCTATTTTCACTTTTTTTCCACTTTTTGTAAAAAGAGGATTTTTATAACGTTGCAAAAATTTACAAACCGCAATATAAAACTTAAAATTGATGAATTGTTTATTCGACATGGACTGCAAGTTTTAAGGCTACCCCCCCTTATCACCCGGACTTAAAGCTGATCGAAAGTGTTTGGGCGGCACTAAAGAATATGCGGCCAAACGAAATGTTCAATTTCACACAGGTTAACAAATTCTGTCATTAATTTTTGGACACATTTTCTGCAAATGATTCGAAACTTAGATGTGTTAGATGTTAAAAAGATTGAAGATGAATTTATGAACAATGAACCACTTTAGATACTGTTGTGGATAATCTTGTTATTAATTTGGCCGAAGACGGAGATAGCGAGGATGACGAAGTTGAAATTGAAAGTGATTTTTCAATCATTTGTAGATACACATCATTATTTTACTGTACATCTAAAACATATTTTTCATCACAGTGTTTGTTTGTAGATGGTATGACTAAATACATTAAACGCAACAAATATGAAAATGTGAATAGGTGTTATAAAATTGTAGATATTAGAGACGAATTGCACCAGAGTAATATAATATTTGTAGCACATCTGTACATAGTTCTAAATAAACAATAATTGACGGTACCCAGAATCATAGTTTTTTTTTGTTTTGTCAGTCTTAACTTTGTAAAAAGTGTGAAGGGATGTTCTAATTTCATAGTGAATATTTGCAAAAAACCCAAAATTTACATGTTAAAGTAGAAATATTTACCACAAAAAAGCATTAATATTTCATTTATATTATTAGTATACTTATCTCTAAAGACGATTTCCCCAATTTGTTTTCCAAATTTTATGTATTAACCCGAATTTTTACATTATTAGCTACTACATATTATTAAAAATAGCAATTTTAGAAAGCCCAACAGGTAGGTATGTGATTAACTTTTACTACGGAGAGATAGGAAAAATTGTTGGCCATTGTTAAATTTAGAAAGGCGCTTAAGAATCCTTATCATATTGTACGCTTTATCTACAAAATCTACCTCACTTCAAATTTATATTCAAATAAATCTCATTGACGTATAATGTGAAGGGACCAATTGAAAGACATCAATTTGAAGTAAAGGTGAAAGAATATGTCTCTTGGAATCTATTTATTATTTACATCACATAAAATAATAAAGGGTAATTATAGAATTCCTCGTATGGTTTTTGAAACAATAAATAGTTATGTCTGTACAAAAAAACCCCAATTTTCGTAGAAAAATCTAACGGTTATTATTTCCATATTTATTTAATTAATGATAAAGAACACATTAACGTTATTTTGCTTTGTAAATTCGATTTTTTATAGCATTATACATGTGCCACAATTTATTATTTTTAAATCCAAATTCAAAATATTGTGTTACCCTCGTACGTATTAGCAGCATCACAACCTTTAAAACTTTGCATGTGGAATTTACGTCGACTGCTCTTCTCGGTAAAATTTACCTGGATGTTCGAATATCAAAACCTTTATTACTCCAGAAGATTTTAGACCAACACCATTGGCTGGTGTACAAGTAGCTACACGGAAAAAGATTAAACCTGGCCAATGAGCTATTTGCACAGATACTCCAAATAAAGAGGAATTAGAAAATGCTCAGAAGATAAAAACAGTGAAAGAACGAAAAAAAAGCTGAATAATCCAGCACCAAGAGAAATATCTGTAAAGGTAAAACTGTTCTAGTACCAGTTCTGATGACGACAACGAAACTTCTGGTTAAATTTGTACTGAACCATACTCCAATTCTCGTCTAGAAGAAAAATGGCGGTAGTGCACCAGTTGCTCCAAATGGGCTCATGAGGAATGTACAGATAAAAATCCATATTTTGCCTGCATTGACTGAAATTTTGACGATGATGCATAGAGGGGCGGGGTTTGTCACAACCAACCCCATGAGTATCACAACCAACCCCAAGTTAGAGCAAATGGTGACATTTGGCGTGATCTGTTATCAGTAGTAATAACCCAAGGACATTGATAATTGTTCGAAACAAATTTATAACAGATTTCGAAAGCTTGTTGCTTGGAAACAGACCGACGCCGCAGGCGGAGGTCTGTTGCCTATAAGCAACAAGCTTCAGAAAGTTGCTATAAAATTTTTGAGCATTTATCGAAGGTTATTCGGATAGAAAAATTTTTGCTAATTATAGAAAAGAAGTACAGAGCTTCCATAATTTCATAAATATTCTCGTCAGTATTATGACCGAATAGTGACATTTTGAAATATTAAATATTTGAAACGTCAAAATCGAAATAAATAATCAAATTGTATCCATAGCAACGTGATAGAATGAAAACAGCCCATGGGATCTGTTTTCAGTATAATGTTGTTCTGATTGGTTGTGTTCAATCAAATGACCTCAAATTAACTGATTCCATTGGATTTTTACTAGAGCAAAAAATTTTCATTATTAATAACTATATTCATATTGCGTTCAATTTGGTCGTTTTCCTATTTTTTTCTAGATAAGAGTTTAAATAAAATACTTATGTTCAATCAAAATTTATAGCTTCTTCATGTAGATCTACAAAAAAACTTATGTCAAATTGTCCCCTACAAAATTCAATAACTCTCTAGCATATACCTCGATTAAAAATTTGTCCTTTGCAAACCAAGCTTCAAATAGATCAATGGTATTTCAATAATTATTGCCTACTGGAGGTAAACTTTCGATTAGTTCTCGTGCTGAAGATCTGGGTTCTGTAGCTTGAAGTAATTTTTGGAACTAATGATCCAAATGAATTTCGTCATCCTAGTCGATTTTCTTAAATTGTTCTCAAAATCCTCACCAATTTTTGACATCTCCATCAATTTTTTTCAATTTCGGCTATGACAGCAGGGACTTCCTTTGAATTTTACCATCACATGAACTATGCGATGAACTATATAGGGAGTTTTCTATGAGATTATCTTCTTTCAAAAAGGATTCACATCTGGAATGGCAGCGAGTAAACGTTTATCTGTAATTCTCCACATTGTCGAACTCTTTCTCAAAATCTTCTTGACTGATCTTAATATTGAATGTGGCCTTTCCAATGTTTTCGTCAATACTGAAAAGCCTATTTCCACTTTCTTCTTAAACTTTTAGTAGCTGATAACCGCTTTTTATCTGGATTTTCAGTTGACGAAACGTGTGCTATTTATGCGTAAGATTTGTCGACATGGTTTCTCAGTTGGTTGAGTTTATTCTGATAGATTTATATTTTTACTGTTCACGGTCGCCAAATATTGAAACTGGATATTGAAGGATTCGAATAAATCTATCTATAATAAATTCCAGTACAACTTTTGACGTTTTCATTTATTTATTATCTCGTTCTGATTACATTCCAAATAAAACATTTTTGTAAACAAGATAAAAAATGCATACTCCCAATATAATATAAAATCTCATTCTTAACACTATGGATATGTATTATAATTTATCAGGCTAACATTGGTCCACTAGTCGAATCTAAATTCACTCTTTTTTCCGGACGTTTCCAACTGTCGATTTTCTAATTCGGCTTACAACGCTGTTAATTTCAGCTCGAAACCATTTTCACATAATTATTTATTTATATTATCTCACACCTGACACCAATGTAATGTTTCACTTATTGATTTATTCAAATAGTTTTCATCACGACGGGTGTGATAAATTTATAGATACGGTATATGTACTTATATAATTTATTTATACCCTTCACTTACATTTAATTCATCTACACACTTAGCTTCCAATTTATATTAAATACACTGTTCACTAGTTAACTAATTAATTTATATCAAACACAGTTCACATTTTTCTGCTCACTGAGCTCACGGTTCGCTGGTAGTCGCTTATACAGTCGCCGGAAAAAGAAAACTGGCTACTAAATACTGGTTCCAATTTCAAAGATGGCTTCCTCGTGAACCGCTCATTTTTCAAATTGTAGATTGATTTCTCTGTATCGATTCTACATCATAAATTTTTATTCAGATATGAAGGGTGTAACAATAAGACGAAGTTTCTTTCCCTAAACTTGTAACACCCTGTGGCGTGTAACAGCTATAGCAGCTATTGTTAATTCGAAATTTCCACGTGTATATAATCAAGGCGGCATACACAAAAACGGTTTTGAGATTAACATTTATTGACACTGACATTGACATCAAGAGCTTGTCAACGGTTTTGAATCAGAAAATGCCATTATCTGTGACGGATGTTGCTCGCATTGCGGCCTTAATTGCGGATGGCCGTAGACGATATTCTTGATACACCTCGAACAACAGTCCAGGATGCCTGGAATCGATATATGGAAACGGGAAATTTTAACAGGCGAGTGGGTTCTGAAAGAAAACGGAAGACAACTGCAATTGACGACCGCTTTATTGTCCTGAATGATTCACGAAATCGTGGAAATACAGCTGTTCAGAATCAACATATGCTACAAACTGTTAGTAGGAGAGCACAATCTGACGAAGACAAAGAAAACGAACTGTCTTCACGGAGCCCTGCCACAATACCCTAGCTGCTTTCAAGACATCGTCGAGCACGTCTTAAATTTTCGCGCCTACATATAAATGAGGGATTGAGCAATGGACTTAAATCCTTTTCACGGATGAATCACGGTTTTGCCTGAGACCGTTTGAGGCTGGAAAGTGAGTTTGGAAACATCGAAATGAAATATTTGTGGACTGTAAAATTTCAGAATGCGTATGCTGCAATGGGGGCTCTGTGATAGTGTCGACGGGAATTTCGAGGAACGCCCGTACGTATTTAATCTTTATTGAAAACGGCGTCTTAAATCCTAATCGATATATCGAAGATATTCTCCAGAACTCCGTTATTCCCTACTATCATTTTATCGGAGACGGCTTCATATTAATGTAAGATAATGCGCGACCGCACGTGGCACGAGTAGTCAACAAATATTTAGAAGAAGTGGGTTTTGAACGAATGGTTTGGCTAGCTTATAGTCCCCATCTCAATCCAATTGAGCATCTCTGGAACCAACTTCAAGGACGTATTCGTCGCCGACCTGCTTTATAATTTGATGCCATTTCACAATGATTTGTTAATATCCTCATTGACTCGACGCAATAACGACAGAATGAAGTCATTTTGGCGAGAGGAGGTCACACTAGATAGTCCCTTAAAATTTGTTTTTTATTTTTTAAATTTTTATGTATTGGTTAGTTTTATGATTAAACTTACGTTTTGATGATTATTTATTGTGTTTTTACAGCTTCGTCTTAGGCGTTCACTTTGAAACAGTGTATTTACCATAAAAACAGAGATAATGTCGTAATTAGAAAAACAATATGTTCAGAAAACATCAGGGCTCAATATGACTCAAGTTTATAATAGCTATAAACTTTGAGCTTTAAACTCGGCTAATCAATATTGTTTGAACCAGAAGATCATCACGCATTTATCACATCTACAATCTGAAGAATAGTATCCACTGATTAATAACTATATCGATTCTAACAGTGACTTATAGATTATTAATGATTTTATTGTATTCACGGCACCATCTGTGTATCAAACGCCAAATAGAAAGTTCTATATTCAACCTGATGGATCCATATTTTAAACAAACTCAACCGTTCAGATGAATCGAAGAAGTTTTCGAGTGATAGTATTTTATTAGCATCACGTTGTTCTACCGTTTTAAGCTTTCTTCACGACAATGATATTTTTTTTAGAAAAACTTGCAGCACTGCAATATGGCTTGTTGTTTTTCTCACCTTTGTTTCAAAACTTCTTAAAAGCGTAGAAACACAAGTGCTTCAAACCGAATACGGCCGATGAAAACTTTCTCAGATTTAATATAAACTCTTAAGAATTATAAGGAAAGTTTCTTGGCAAATTAAGAGATAATAAAAAAAGAAATTTCATATTTTTCAAATAAAAGTTTTGTTCTTGTTTGGAATAACAATTATTTGACGTGATCTGTTTATCATCAGTATTAATTTTATGTAACACAACAGCTCATTTTACACAATATTATATTTATAAGCTGGATTCGAAAAATTGTGAAATAACTGATGTAAATTGTGTATATTGAAAGAATTTCCAATAGGTAATTTTCTTTAAAATACAAAAGATGCCGAAGCGATTTTCTCACATGCACCCTGTAGGTAACTGTTAACATTTTTAATACTTATCGAATGTATTGGTTTGATTGAGTGGACTGTATATTTCTCATGTTATGAAATGATCTAAAACGACTGTAGAGTAACTTTTTAATTCAATTCAAAAATTGGACATACATAATCGTAGTCACAACTAATCTTTTTACATACAAATCAACAACTTGAAAACGGAAACATTTTTGTCTACATAAAAATAACCAAAGCACAACATATTCCCCACTTCAAAAAATGTTAATTACCTAACTATAACTGAACTTAAGTTTACAAGGGATATCGAAAGCTTTTCGCTGACATTTGCGCTTTATGGATAAGCCATAGTCTTCTTCAAAGAGTTGGGTAACGGTAGTAGACCAAATTTCGTTGCTGCGCGATTTGTTAAACGCGAATTAGTTTTTATAGTGACCACCTCAATAGTTTTATTGGCACCAGGATGTACATTCACTACACGAGGTAGTCGCTTCTTATACGGTGGTAAACTGTCTTCTCGAACAAGAAGCATGGATCCAACACCAATAGCTGATCTATTAGTTTTCACTTTTGTACATTCTTGAAGTTGACTGATGTATTCCTCCGACCAGCGTGACCAAAACTTCTCAAGTCGTTCATAATTATTCAGTCTATTGGTTGGGATATACAACTGTATAAGGTAAGGAATTGAGGAATCTTCCAATTAAGGAGTGAGAAGAAGGTAATACTTAAATTTAAGATTGCTTCAATTTGAGTGATAACTGTGGACAAACTCTCATATGGAAGCAATGTGTTAGCTATGACTTTCAGAAGATGAAGTTTGCTAGATTTCACACCAGTTTCCCATATTCCACTCTGGTGAGGGGAGTAAGCAGGTATAAATGTCCATTGAATGTCATGATTTTTTCTTTAATTTCATCTTGATTCGCCAATAAAAATTATCCTATTTCTTGGAGCTTGTTATTTGCCCCAGTAAAACCAGTGCCGTTGTCAGAGTATACGCAATTTGGCTTACCTCTACGGACAATGGACATTTGGAAGTGCTAAGTTCAGTCAGTAATTCCAAATGGAGACTTTTAATTGTCGTTCAAAAAAATAATACTAAACAACATTTGTGCGTCTTATGTTGCATTTCTTTTCGATCCTTGAAAAAAAATAGGCCAGCATAATCGACACCCATGTTAGAGAATGTCAACTTTCGAGAGTCTCCGGACGCAGGTAAATCTTCCATTACCGATATTTGAGGTTTTGGTTTAAGGTTAAAGCTAAGAACACTCTCTCTGACTATGCGTTTGGCTAGATTTTTGCCAGAAATTGGCAAATACTTTCATCTAATCAAAGCTGGAGCATTTGAAGGCCACAATGTAATTGAAATAAACGGTTTTACAGATTATAACTAACTTTTCCGCATCTGTGACCCTGAACAATATTCTATCATAAAATTGTTACTTGTATACACGTCGGGTGATGTATTGTGCTAACAAACCGAAATTTCTCCAAAAATAACCAAAAATTTAGTATATCTGGATTTATAGGACCCGCTGTACTCGCTCCAGTCAACTGAAAATCAATAGGCTACATCTGTGAGACACTCTGAACAATATTCAATCATAAGATTGATCAATCGTATACTCTTTGGAGGCTGTATTGTGCTAACAAGCTGAAAATTCTCCAAAAATGACAAAAATCTGGTACTTCAAGTACCATAGCACCCGTTGTATTAGCTTTAGTGAGCTGAATATCAATAGTGTTCATACTTGAAACGCTCTGAATAATATTCATTCATAAAACTGATCACTTGTATATACTCCGGAGGCAGTAACGTGCTAACAAACTGAAACTTCTCCAAAAATAACAAAAATATCATACTTAAAGTACCATAGCACCCGTTGTACTGGCTCTGGTGAACTGAAAATCAATAGGGTTCATCTGTGACATCTCCTTAACAATATTCAATCATAAAATTGCTGACTTATTGCACTCCAGAGGCTGTATCGTGCTAACAAGAACTGTAAGGAAAAGTGGCCGACGACAACGACGACGACGACGACGACGACGACGACGACGACGACGACGACGACGACGACGACGACGACATACACACAGGATTTTTTTTCTAAAAACCGTTTTTTCGTGTTGTTGTTGATGGCAAACGTAAAAATAACTCAAAAAAAAATTTTCAAAATTCCAATTTTTTTTGGGGTAAACCAATACTTTTCTCGCATATTGAAAGTTTGGGCGGAAAAGTAAAAGATGTATTTCTCTAAAGATAAGTAGTGTAAAGTGATGCCTGTTTGAAAGAATGGTTGGATGTTCCTCATGAAAATTATAATAATTGTTTCTTAATCGACCTCCAAGTATAATCAATTTTTCCGTCATATATGGGTTAAGACTAAGGATTTTAGTATTACTAGAAATTTGTTTATTTTTATTAAGATCAGTATATTCTTGTGGGAAAGATTCTTATTGTGTTAGTTAGAAGAGCATAATCAACGATAATCTAAGTTCCTCAAGACTCAAGTGACCTGTGAACAACTTAGGTATGGTTTCTTTAAATTTCTTAAAACTGTGAGCACAACGTAAATTTTTTGAAGGAAAAAACTCTAAAGAGAAAAACCCTATAGCACGAAGACCTCTCATTACCAACGATAACTGGTAGCAGTGGAGGCCGAGGTCAACCCTTTCGGACATTTCTTCCAGCCGACGACTCCTGTTTCCCATGATGTCGCGGGTGGTAACAGCCAGCTACGCTGCCTCTCGTCCCGTTACGGACCCTTGACGCAGGTTTGTTTATAAGTACGCGGGATTTTGTTCGAGAAATACGACGAAGCGAAGGGGGTGCTTTCTGCGGTAATAGATATTACAACGCACCCAGAAACCCAGCGTCTAGGACCATTACAGCAGAACCCCACCGAATAAATACATGGTGAATTCTCATAGCTTATACAGTGGTGACTGCGATTTGTTACATTTGAGTGACAGCAGAGTTTTTTTCTTGGTTATTGCAGAGCTTTCTTTAGGGTAATTACACTGGTGAATACATTATTACATGGGTGACTTCAGCGAATAATTACATTGATTGCATTTTTTCACGTTATTACATTTGTGACACTGGTAGTTACATGACTGAACTCCCTAGATTATTACATATAACTTAACTTTTAATTAACTGAAACCGTGTTTTTAAAAACTAACTTTATTCGTAACACAAAACTAACACAACAATTTCAAATAGAAGACTAATATATTTATTACAAATATGAATTTATTAAACCTTCTAACAATTACAAACTAAGCAATTCTTCAATAAAATAAGTCCCTAATCAGCTTAATACATACATCAAATTAATTAAGTAGATCTGATATTATTCCTAGATTGATATTTTTATCTTTTAAAAATTTTCCTACGAGTGTTATGCATTACTTTGGAGGCATTTTAAAGAACATATTGGTGACGTCAAATGAAATAAGTTTAGAGTTGTCTTGTAAGTTGACTTGTTTTAATTTTTTGATCGAGTATTTGGAATTACATGCATAATTATTAAGTAAACTGATTGGTTTTTCAGGTAATTTATTATTAGCAGTATTAATATAAGAAACTAAGAATCGGCCCTGGTCTGCGGAACTAAGGTACCGTGTTTTATTCGAGCTGTGATAATTAGCTAAATAATCAAGAACTTATACTTTATTAAAAGTGAAAAGTATATAAGTCTAACGACAAAAGCAATCTCTACCACGTGAATTACAAATTATTCAACAAAGATGAATAGTGATCCAAATAATTTACATATTTCGAAAATTTCTTAAATAACACTACTCTAATTTAACCATCAAAAAAGTAAATACAAGTAAAACGCCCATTAAAGTTCTTAATAAAATACAGTACCGGCTTTGAACTGAAATTTTATACATTACTCTGCACAATTAAGGTACGTAGATATGGAGGAAATACTGAAAAAGATTCAAGAACATCTTTAAAACATGGATACAAATATAGGCGCCAAAATTAATGATATACACAATGAATTAAGATATATCAAGCATGAGAAAGTATAAATAAAAAGACAAAGCCGAATGCTTAAAGAAGAACAAAAGAGACAACACGCAACAATCAAAGAAATGGGCAGAGAAATAATGAAAAGAAATCTAATAATCTATGGTATAGAAGAAGAAAAAACAATGCAATATAAGATTTAAAAGAAGTAGTCGAGAACATAGCGAAAAAATTGGATTTAGGAATAAATTGAGAAGATGTAGTTGACATCAGTAGAATAGGTAGAATTGAAGATAATAATAATAGGCCAATCATAGCAGAGCTAAGAAGAGGAACAATGAGAAATGACATATTATTAGAAAGCAAAAAATCGAAAGAGATGGAAGTATTTTTAAGTGAAGTTTTCTCAATAGATATTCAAAATCAAAGAAAAATACTAAACAGAATGCTAACAACGCCAAAAAACTATCACTTAAAAGAAGGAAGTAAAACGGATAAACATGAAATCTAAATGAACTCGGCCAAACCTAGAAAAGTCCCTTTAAAATCTAATATCGAAAAATCGTTAACCTTTATTAATATTTCATCTGTCAGAGAATTAAAACTATAAATGAGCTAGATACTGAAGAACTCAATAACTTCCAACGTTTTCCTGTTATTGGTCTGGTTCAAATTTGGGTTACTTCACCAGAACCTAAATGGCCGCAACCTCAAGCCAACTACAACAGTCAAGCCTAATGGATAAGCAGAAAGGAAGACGAAGAGGAGGCATCTTACTTTTCGCGTTTAAAGATATTTAATGTCTCAATCATGTTAATATAATTGAAACCTGTAATATGTGGATTTTTGTCTGACTGTATAATAATAATATTTTTGTAATTTTATGTATTGTTTATTCAAAACCTAAGCTAGATAATAACATTCGCGTATAATTGTTAGAAGAAATATTTTAATAAAACATAACTAATAAATATTCAAATGACTAAAATTTTATATATGGTGACTTCAATGCGAGAATAGATTGCCCGAATGTACCTGATCATCACTCTATGAACTTTCATTTCTCATTAGAACCCGGAGACTCCATGAATAATCTGAACAATTTATGGGGAACACTTCTCACAGAAGCCCTTGAACGTTTTTGTTTATTCGTACTAAATAGACTTACATCCTGATCAAGATTTAGATTTCTCCAATGCTGAACTTTACCAGGTTTTAAACACAGTCAAAAATAACAAAGCGACACGAGAAGATAAAACTCCAAATGAGTTTTACAAAATCTTGACAACACAATGGGTAATGAATTTAGAACAGTTTCGTAATTAAATTCTTTCACAAGAAAATATACCCTCTACATGGACTAACATAAAAATGGACCACTTCCACAAGAAATGCCCATCAGTTGACCGGAATAACTACCGCAGCATCGCACTACTAAACCATAGGACAAAATTATTCACACAGCTCATTAACAACAGACTGACAAATTATAGAATAAATGATGAAATGCTACCTGAATATCAAGCAGGATTCAGAAAACGTATAAGCTGTGAGTATAAGATTTTCGCCTTATCAGTAATCACAAATAACTATCTCCGTCTACAGGTAGAAAATTGTTTACTCTATTCGTAGACTAGAAAAAGGCATTTGATTCACTGAACTACGAACTTTTTTGGGCAAGCTATTCGCTAATGCGATCGGCGCTAAAATTATTAGAATACTCAAACAAATGTGTAGCTCTGCATCTCTGTTTATCGAACAAGAAGATAAAGTGTCCTAGAGAATAAAAATTACGAAAGCAATTCTACAAGGGGGCACCTTAAGTCCACTCGTATTCCCTCTTTTTATCTCAAACATCAATTCCTTTTTCAAAAAAGAGGGTACTAAACGGGACCCGCTTGACGATGGTGAAAATATCCACATACTTTTTTATGCCGATGACCTGGTATTTTTTGCCGAATCCCAAATAGAACTAATACGGAACCTGCATATTATTGGATCATTGTATCTTATTTTTCGAAAAAAAAGTCGAAGTTAATCCGACAAAAACAAAATAGTAATTTTTGGCAAAAGCCCAAATATCGAGCATCAACTGGAATTAACATATTAAAATAATATTATCACTCGTTCAAATACATATTTAGGGGTTATTTTCACCTTCAATGGGCTGTTTTTAAATAATTTTGAAGAACGTTAGCAAAAAACCCGATTCTCACAAGAAGTTTTAACTAAAAATATAGGCTGCTTTAGAATCTCGTCACTATGCAAGCGGAATTTGGAGCATCCGTCATCTAGAAGCTACATATGCAATTAGGCTCGAACTAAGATTGTCTAGGATAGGGTACGTCATAATAAATCAGGCTTTAAAACTTATTTTACAAATAAAAAATAAAATTTCCAATCAATATGTTCATAGGGCGCTAATCGGCTCGATCAAACTGCAGCATTCTACTGTTGGAAATTTGAAATATAATTGGACCGACCAACTTTGCAAGGGTTTGGTAAAGTATTGTAACATAGAACTTAATATAAATAATATTGACTTATACACAAAAGAAAATATATTAACTCGTTATATAAATAAAAGTTCTCAACGAGATCAAAATTGAATATTGCTCAGCACTCATCACGCTTCATTATATACATTTTTACAAAATGAACCCAATATAAACAATTATTTAACCTGTACAATTCCGCTAAACAAATCCAGAAGACTTTTACAAATATGTCAATAATACTTCGGACGAAATTGTAATGACAAGTTATTGCTCAATATGTAACTTTCAAATTCCTGAAAATCTTGAACACATATTGCAGGCCTGTCCGATGTATAAAAGCTTACGAGAAAATTTTATTACGATTCGAGGATGTTCGGACGATTTAGAGTCTCTATTGTCCTCAATAGACCCATTTACGCCAATACAATTATATCGTTTAATCTGTGGAGCAATGAAAATGAGATCATTCATAATAAATTAATGAAAATACTCTGAAATTCACAAGTTATATGCTGTTGTAAGCATCTACATTCTTAGGAAATGGAAGAGAAGTATTACTATAGTTGATATATATATATATATATATATATATATATATAAATATATATATATATACATATATATATATATATATATATATATATATATATATATATATTTTGATAAATTAATCCATCAAGAGAAAGGAAATCAGCATAGGATGAAACAGGTATTATTGCACTAGAATTAATTTAAAACAAACATCCAGTATATTGTTATGTAGTAAAACAGCATTATCATATAAGCTATTTCAATGATCTAAACACATAGGCATCAATAACATAAATTTCAAATAAAGAACTAGAGCAATTAAAAAAACAAACTGTAATTGCCATGCAACATACTGTATATAATAATATTTACAATAATTATCTTTTAAAGTGCGCGGAAATTTAAGTAACAAGTGATATTGTGAAGATTTGCCAGAAAAATGTTTAATAAACCAACAATATAAAATCTTTATCTTTGATTGGTTATCCATGACATAAGACATAATAATACTAAAGCAATTTAAGAATTTCATAAGAAAAATCAAGACACCATATGTTATATAAACATATTAGAGTATAAACAGTTTGATAGCAACGGAGGTTAGCAACGAAATTGATTGAAAACGATTGAAGGAGATAGATATTTGATTAAAATGGAAGCAGACATTTAAAAAAAATTTGAGAAACTAAAATAGAAATTAACAGGGAAAAATTAGAAAGTTTCTTGAAAGGACCATATCAAAACCTCCAAAGGAATTAACAATATACAAATAACCCAAAATAATGCATTACAAGACATGCAAATTGGAGATACGATGAATGAAATGGATACCTGTAATACATTATGTGATATATTAACTGAAGTAGCACCAATTATATTATTTAAACAATCTCATCCAGAAAGGCCATGGATATCTGAAAACATTCAAAGTTATCAACAATTATTATTAGATACCCGAGAAAGGTTGAATAAACAAGCAAAAAAAAAGAATTTTGCATCAGAATAATAAAATAAAAAAGCATATTTCATTTAAAAAGGGAGATTTAGTTTTATTAAAATCATTAAGGGTTTCAAATTTAAAACAAGGTGAATGTGCGAAATTACAATTACTTTATGAAGGACCCTATGAAATAACTAATGATGGAATTAATAGTTATAAATTAGTACATCCTGTTACGAAACAATTAAGAGGAATTTTTCATATATCACAATTATATAAATATTATCAGTAAATAAGCTAGAAATAATCAGAATAAATCAAAAATTGAAAATAAATTTATATCAAATGCATGTTACTTTATATGGGTGACAAATCAAATAAAGTAACACACATTTTGGGACGGGGGTGTTTTGATAAATTAATCCATCAAGAGAAAGGAAATCAGCATAGGATGAAACAGGTATTATTGCACTAGAATTAATTTAAAACAAACATCCAGTATATTGTTATGTAGTAAAACAGCATTATCATATAAGCTATTTCAATGATCTAAACACATAGGCATCAATAACATAAATTTCAAATAAAGAAGTAGAGCAATTAAAAAAACAAACTGTAATTGTCATGCAACATACTGTATATAATAATATTTACAATAATTATCTTTTAAAGTGCGCGGAAATTTAAGTAACAAGTGATATTGTGAAGATTTGCCAGAAAAATGTTTAATAAACCAACAATATAAAATCTTTATCTTTGATTGGTTATCCATGACATAAGACATAATAATACTAAAGCAATTTAAGAATTTCATAAGAAAAATCAAGACACCATATGTTATATAAACTTATTAGAGTATAAACAGTTTGATAGCAACGGAGGTTAGCAACGAAATTGATTGAAAACGATTGAAGGAGATAGATATTTGATTAAAATGGAAGCAGACATGTAAAAAAATTTGAGAAACTAAAATAGAAATTAACAGGGAAAAATTAGAAAGTTTCTTGAAAGGACCATATCAAAACCTCCAAAGGAATTAACAATATACAAATAACCCAAAATAATGCATTACAAGACATGCAAATTGGAGATACGATGAATGAAATGGATACCTGTAATACATTATGTGATATATTAACTGAATTGGACACAGATAAGTTATTTCATTTATAATTTCTTTTGCGTTACAATAAACAACTGAACTTACTAATATTTTATGTGTTTGAACGTTTACAAACATGGTAGTTTATTCGTTTAGTTATAAGTATAGTTAATATAAACTTACCTGTTTTTAGTATTAGTCACAGTTTACAAAGATATCTTTGAAGAAAAGCTTGATGATTTAGTCACACAGTATATAGTCAGTAACATTATAATTCTTCATTTCCTTTTCAGAGTAACTAGATAAATTCACTATTTGATATAATAACTATTTGAAACATTAACTATAAACATTTATTATAGGTTATAATTACGTTTACTTATGAATAATATACATACTACCATAGATAAATAGTTTTAATACTACTAAAATCATCAAGTAATATTTTAGATTGAGTCGTTATTTGTTTTCATTTTTCATATCACATATCTACGTTCTTTATTTGATATTATAAGCAAGTAAGAGATGTCGATATTTTTTTTATATCTTAGCATTAAATTCAGAAAACATTCTATGTTGTTTAAATTAGACAACCAATAATACACCATTCAATATACGGGTGGATTATAGTTGAATGAAGCTAGTGCCGGTTTCACCCATTATAAATCAAAACTAAAACAAATTTTAAATAGAGTCTCAATAGTCGGGAAAATAACATTTATGTTTAGAAACAAATCATAATCAGTGGCGCAACATAATAAATTTAAAACTAAAGAGCATTCATCATAGTACAAATAATTTATTAAGAGTTAAAAAAAAAGACTAGGAAAATGAATAATATAACAATTTTGATGAACCCAAATGCGTGGCAGATGACAATTTCTGTATTTATATATTGATAAATAATAATCTACAACAATATATATATATATATATATATATATATATATATATAGAGAGAGAGAGAGAGCTGTTGAATTCAACACGGGAAAATACACAATAACAGATTTCAACAAGACAACCAAACGCAACATTTGTGTCATCAATTGGAAGATCTCGAATTTTCGAGACAACAACCAACAACGACCCTGAGTTGCATGTGGCCTTCCTGTATGAATCTTCCAACCCAGAGTAACAAATTTTCAGAATTTTTATCATTTCCTCATTATATTGAGGTATTATTCAGAAACAGTTAGTTCCATTCACATCGGTAACATGAGAAGATTCCACAAACAAAGGGTCGAAACAGGTAATTTAATTGCTTGGTGTTTTTCATGGTTTCCAACCAAAATTTTCATTATAATTCCAATGTGAATATTTATAAAGAATCTCAGTAAAAGTGAATGCTGTTGGAATAGCTCAAGGCTCTTGGAAATTATTTCGAAAGATTTGCTAGACAAATAATTTAAATGTTAGGGATATATAAGGAGTAAAATAAATGTTAAATGGGACTTTACTGCCTAAAAGAAAAAACAAAATGGAAATTGTTGCAGGGTAAAAAAATGAAATAGGACTATCATTTGTACGTGTACAGCGAAAATTCAGTAGTCGTTTATCATAATGTTTTTAAAAAATGAACGATCTCTATTAATGGAGTTTTTCTTCTTGAAAAATAAGTGCAGTAAACCGATTGATTGTGTCTGTCATGAAGTAGTTAAGGGGAATTAAAGTGGAATTGCACGTAGCTTCCATTTTCCAATATAAATGATAAAATCCTTAAACTAATCGTTTAATGGACCGAACGTTGACGTTGCTGCGAAACAATAAAACTCAGCACTCAACAAACCCGATCTGAGCCAATGAATAACAAAGGAAACTTTTGAAACCATAACAGCAACTTACTTTTCAACTTGTTTGTGGTTTGAAAACATTTTAAATCTTTACCTGTCCGAGAGTTTACCCGAAAAGAATCAATTTATTTGATAAAACGATACATCAATTTATTTTGGATTTTCACCAAATTAGAGCCAACGAGTGAACGCGCACTTCTCGAAAAGCTCTGTTTTTTGTCAAAATCATTGAATAGGCGTTAGTAAATGTGTATTGTTTTTCAAGTTTTATCGTCGATTATTATCAATTTTAATTATACTTTGTA
This sequence comes from Galeruca laticollis, assembly GCA_963921935.1. Lineage (NCBI taxonomy): Eukaryota > Metazoa > Arthropoda > Insecta > Coleoptera > Chrysomelidae > Galeruca > Galeruca laticollis. The sequence goes on along the minus strand of OY998179.1, from coordinate 172,164,102 downwards.
AATCGATTGAGTTGAAATTTATATTTCCTGAAATAAATAAATAAATAGGCAAGTACTTGTGGCCAAATTAGTTTAATACTTTTGCATCCATAATATTATAACCAAATAATAGCAACCACTATCTCATCACAGACAATGGTATCTAGCTTCGCATCTACTTCCTAGAATGCCCAAACTACTACATAGTTTCCAAGTAGACGCAAAGTAATCGTCATGAATGATCTCCCAGATGTCCTAATTTTTGACTAATTCAAGGTAATAGATGAAGTCATAACTCTTTGATATACAAACTTCGATTGTAATCCTACATTAAAAGACAAACTACAGAATGTTCATGACTTTAGAGATATTTGAATGCTTTCTCTGTAACCAAACTGGACATACCTCAGATTCCCCCCCAAATCCACACGATGGATCTCCTTCTAATATCTCTTCTCCTGATTCTCCCTCATCCACTGATCATTCTTTACATAATACACCTACATTTACAGAGCAATATAATACTTTCTAGCCTCCACACTTCCTCCTATATTGAAAGAGTACATTCCTAGGACACCAGTCTTGAATCTCCTCGTATGTCAGTTACGGCTTGTCCTACCACTTTATACGCAGACTTCCACCATCTACTATCCTGTTCATAAAACCGAAATCTACTCCTAAAAAGAGATTCAAAACTGATAATAAAGACGTCTGCAGAATTAGCCCCTCCTCTCTATCTAATAATGAAAAATTGAACAGATCTAATCAATAAAAAATTTCAATATCATCCTACAAATGATAGTTTATCTAAGAACCTTCTTCGGTAATAGTTATCTACTAAAAGAGGCCTATAACCTTACCACCAACATTCACGCCCTCCGACAAATTTATCATAATCTATCTATTTGACAGATCCATCAAAAACCATATTGTTACGAAACAGCACACTGGTAAAGACCCTAAATCCGACTCTGTCTAAGCCAGGTTTGAAAATTGAAATTATGGCGGATACGCTGGTTTTTTTTAACTGTTTACGACTATCTTATCTAATCATTGTTTTTGTGACCAGACTTATCTAGAAAATTCCAGAACCAATTGTTTTTGTGTGTGTAAGCCGCAGTCCGGAATTTTCTAGTAAAAAAGGCTTTAATATTTAAGGGACCGATCAGGAAGAGTTAGTGAGTTGATAAAGTGATCTCGTGAAAATAAATAAACCGAAATATCGATCAGAAAAGTGTTTATATAAATCAATAATTGAGTTTGTGTGCATATAAATTGAATTTAAGTGACTAGTTGAGTATATATAAATTAAGTGTTAGTGATTAGTTAAGTGTTTGAATAAATTAATAAGTAGCCATACCGCGTGTTTAAAATTTATCCCACCCGTTTACTATTTACATAAATTAGAAAACATTAAAATATTACTAAACTGCAGAAAAAACTAAAGGCCGCGATAAACCCCAACGATACTGATGACCATCAACATTTTCAAACGACTCCATTCGTGATTATCTCTATCTAATAACAACAAACTTCCGAATTAGACTAATTCATGCCCTCAACGACCTACCAGTTTAATTTGTAAATCAATTAATATTTTCTGTACCTATATAATAAAATTCTGAATAATACAGTTGAGTTGTGTTGGATATTACTCGCGTCTTGAACGTCTACAATACCTTACATCCATTCACAAGCTAGACTTCATAAGCCTACAAGAAACTGATCTTAAAGCGTCCAACGTTCCACAACTAAAATACTTAAAAGGCTATAATTCTATCAGAGCTAATTGCACTAAAACTGTTGGTGGTCCATCAATATTTGCATCTAAAGAAATATTATCTTCACATCTTCCACTTAACAATGATCTGGGAACAATTGGCATAACAACATTATCTCCTAAAAATATATCCACCCCTAGAGGAAGAGGGACTTCTTGACATAATATATCAACTTCCCCATCCTTTCATCCTCCTAGGATATTTCAATGCACGAAACGCTATGTAGGATTCACAGAATACTTTTAGACGTGGAAAGGTTGTTGAGAACAATATTAATTGTACTAATTCGTTCACTATTAACACAGGCGTCAATATTAATCCTCCGGTAGTTTTTCTGTCATTGATCTGACTATATGCGATCTGGTTCCTTCTTAACTTGGCAAGTTGATGGCGATCTTCACGACACTAACCACTTTTCCATCATAAGATCCAATATTACTAATCACAAAACAACTCCCAGGAACTATTCGCGGCTAAACAGAGCTAATTGACAAGAACTAACCTCAGAAACTGTTCCTTCCTTATGTAATCTTCCGAAGTATATTGTTATAGAAATTATTGCTTCAGGTAAAGTTGATGAAAAAGAGCTTTAAGATTTGACAGACAACATTTGGGAAAGTTCCCAAAACAGCAACTCAATGTTTGGTATTGGTAATTCAAATGAAGGAAGTTCTTCTTTTAATAAAATACTAGCTAATTTTTCTGAAAGCTTTCAGAAAATTTTGATGAGGTTTAAGAGGAGATTCAGGAGTAGATATCAGTTGTTCACCTTATCTTTATTTAGTGAATCAAAAGAAGATGATGCAATTCTTAAGTCTGCTTCTGAACATTCTATTTCAACTATTGGAGAAATTAGTAAAAGATTTATGATTAAGAAAATTTTTCCCAAAATTAACTGTCTCGACCATTACTTCGTGGAATGTACTAATATTACTGTTTTAGATGAAATGTACTGTTTCTAGATAATTTAACATTATATTTCAAAAAAAAGTTGAAAATTCTAAGAAATTTGACAATTGTTTCGATATTAAATATCATCGTAAGAAAGACAGAAGTTACATTTCATTTGATGCCTACCTGATGTTTAATAATTATTGTTGGCTAAACCAAGAAGTGACCTTGTGATTGACTTAATATATAACTGTGCAATGATATTGAAAACCATGAAAACTATATCTGCTGATCTTTACAGTTATCACTTAAGAAGACAGTTTAAAAGTAGAGAACTACCTAGATTTATCTGTTCATTGACGACTTCATAATGTGGGCTTCCTAAGTGTCTTCTAATTTCCAATCCTTCTAAGAAATCCAGATCTGGATTCTTATTAGAAATATGTAGTGGTAGGGATTTATCTGGTTGTTTTAATCTGTATGTTCATTGTATCAGATTTCAAAATTCATAGGTGCTATTTTCTTCAGAATTATCTCCAGTCCATTTATTGGTGAAAGTGATACACGTGTTTAATCCAATTTTCAAACCAAAAACATCTTTATCCACCCGTTAGAATGGGACATATAGTAAACATTTACTCCGTCATAAATGGAAGCTTTAAACTACCGCTAAACTTTGCTCCATTCCTAACCTAAAAGTTAAACTTCCGAAACTAGCTATTTAACACAAAACTATATCGTTCCTAATTACATATTACCTCTACTCAATTTTAACTCTCCCGAACTCCCAACTACAAACTCAATTTCCAAATGTCGCTAGCTAGAAACATTCGTAATTGATATACTTCTGGTAATTCATGCAATAGTAACATTAGGACGAAAGCACAGCGAACGTCAGCATCGGTTGTTACGAAACAATTTTAAGTAGAGGAACAATTGAATTGTTTCTAGTATATATATTCACACACACCATTCGAAATCGAGTCAAAAGTTTGGCCAATGACATTCCGATAATTATCGTACCGACGGACCACGCAACCGAACACTTGCTTATTCAAATTAGGTCTGTGCTTTGCCCTTTTCGGACCCTACTCACACAAGAACCGTATTCTGGATTTCGTTATCCCTGGCGTGAAATTATTTTCTAATTAAAACTGTATAGATATAGAAAATGAAACAGTTAAGTACTTTTAGATATTCTGTGCGAGAAAACATATGGAGTGTTTGTGTAATACAGAAACAAAGAAATTGTCAGCGGAAAATAGAATAGGCATGATGACAGATTTTGAAATCGACTTTCTCTATGTAGGTACAGTTGCGGCCAACGAAAAATGGGACAACTAGAAGATTTTTGTCTAATTCTATTTGCTTGAATTTTTCTCATAAATATGTCATATGTCAACATTGAATATTTGACATCTCCCAGACAATTCCAAGAAAGTAATGATGGCGCATATAAATTTAGTTACGATGTGAAATAATCGCAGAAATAGGCGATGGGTGGTCGGTGAGGCAAACTGCAGCATTTTACAATGTAAGCAAGAACTCATTATTTTAAGAAGATGGCGATATGATGGGACAATTAATAGAACTCCTGGCTCAGGACGTCCGAGAAAGTCAACTGCTGGACAGGATGCTGCTTTGATTAACCATTTAAGAGCAAATCCATTTGAAACAGTAGAAAGAGTTGTCTCAGCAAGAATAACGGCGGGAAATATGGCACTATATTCTCTCACAACTCTCTTAAGATCTAAACTGTTAAGAAGACAATCCAAATTAACAATATACAAGTCAATTATTCGCTCGGTGGTTACATATGGCAGCTAAACTTGGACCCTTAATTAATGGGAAATAAATAAGCTTCTTGTCTTTGAAAGGAAGGTTCTTAGAATGATATTCAGACCTCAACAAGATGAGGTAACAGGACACTGGAGAAGACGCCACAATGCTGAGTTGTCAGCGCTGTATGGCAGTGAGAACATAGTCAGGCACATAAAGGCTAATCGAATACGATGCGCAGGGCATGTATTGAGATCAGAGAACCAAAGATTGGTAAAAACAGTATTCCTTGAGAGACCAGATGGTATAAGATCAATGAAGCGACTTAGGAAAAGATGGAGTGGGAGTCCAACAGTGGGAAATGGAAGCACAATATCGAGGGCGATAGTGGATACGGCTAAGACTTACCCAGAGTTGTAAGGCTAGGAAGAGAAGAAAGAAGAATGGGCATGAAATATTAAAACTCTTAACAGGTGTAGTAAAAGCCCAGACTTGAATCCATTAGAAAATGTTTAGGCACTGTTAGTAAGAGAAATTCGAAGGGCAGATGTAAGACCAAGAAACGTCGTTCAAGGTTTGTTAGAAGTTATAAACAATGCTTGGGAGGAACTCACTGTAGAATATTGTTCCATATTATATAGATCGATGACCACAGTAGATTATGAGAAGTTATAGAGCATAATGGCGGGATTACTAAATACTAATTGTTGTTTTTTATTGAAAATTAAAAATTATTTAGTAACCTTTCTTATTTGATAATGGAAAACTATTTACACTTTAGTGTCATTACTGTAAGTAATATCATGGGGGAAACTATTTTTTCATAAAAAAAAATCGAAAAAACACGTTGCTAAGTAATATTTTAAGATGAAGCATGAGTGCACCTGCATGGTTAAACTGCACCTGGGTAAACTCGAAAAAACTGCTGACAGGTGCTGCCATACAGTTTTTCCATCGAGAAACCATTTGTAACTTAAAATTGCGCGTTTGTGATTGGTGTAAATTAAGACGAGGGAAATAGTCATTTAAATATGCGACAAAACTGTTTCCCGGAAACGTAAGAGACATATTCACACTAGGCAAAAAGAGCTGTCCCATTTTTATTTTGGCCGCAACTGTACATGTCTGCTTTTTTCGAAAAATACATTTTAAGAAAAGTTATTTCATTTCATTTTATCTACTTTGAATTAGGCGCGAACACGCATGTGATGCCATGCCACAGTAAGTATTGCATTGTTTATTGTATTTATGCTTAACGAATAACGTCAACAATACACGTATATATTTTTAATGACCGGTAATACTCAATTTCTTATATTTTCATGGGTTTCGATCACAAATAAAATCACTTGCTTATAGTGGTAACGTTTCGGTCTATTTTTTTTTAATTTAAGAAATACTAGTGTACAGTAGTAGACAAGCCTCTACGGAGGCATAATCAAAAAGTAGGTTTTAAAGAAATATATTTTAACTACATGTATTAAAATAAATGTATCGTGTTTTCAAATTTTTTAGAAAGGTTTGAAAATGGTTTAAATAAAATAGACCGAAACGTTACCACTATAAACAAGTGATTTTATTTGTGACCGAAACCCATGAAAATATAAGAAGTCAACAATACACTTTTCGTGTGTTAAAAATATGAATGAAAAAGTTGGCGTTCGATTTGCTGGCTCACCCTAATCAGGCTGAGTGTCGATACTGACACGACAAATTCAAATAGAACACTTGTGGGTGCACAATATAACCTCAAAAAATAGTTTCTATCGTTAGTTCATTGAAATTTGTGATTTTCAGTTTCTTGTTTCTCATGCCTCAGACATGAATGAAATTATTGAAAACATTATCATCAGTACTGCTGTAATAACACAAATCACGAACGAAATATCACCTTAATGTGTAAACGTGCATGAAACACGAATAAAATTGATGGTGCACGAGGGCAGAGAGGAGAAGAAAGATTGTGTTCCTGGGCGCGCCTGTGGGCTTCAAGCAAAAATAAAGAGAACGCGAGCATTAGACCCGAGTTTGCCCTAGCGAGCATTAGACCCGAGTTTGCCCTAGCGAGCAAATCGAACACCACTAATATGTAAATAAATTAAATCGAATTAAATTTTATTATATATTAATAGAAAGCGAAAAAATATACATATACCAAAATTTCAAGATCTTGCATCATAATCTAGGCAAGATTTGCCTGTTTTGTAATGTGCCAACTCTAGAAACCCCATTCATTTGTACACTTATTATTAATTATAGGTTGGCGCAATAAAGAAGTACATACATCCTGGGACATCCGGGAAAGAGTCGTCGGAGAAATATTATATATATATATATATATATATATATATATATATATATATATATATATATATATATATATATATATTAAACTAAAAATATTTGATATAATACTTACTTTTATTGTAGCTGATTTAATGTATATATTTATTTATTTAGAATTTTTTGTTTTAGTTTGGCTAGCTCAGTTTGTTTTTAATATTTGTTTAATAATTTATTTTAATTAGATTATTCGGGAGCATGAAATCCTTTTTCCCTTTGAGTCCTGGCAATTTATACTGTTGTAATAGTTGAAATAAAAAGAAAACACATTATTTGAAATCAATTTAATTATCAATGCAATATTTATTTGATAAAATAATATGCGACGCCAATGGTTATATGTACCTATTTATTGATTTTAATAATATCATAAATGCGCATGCGTGAAAAAATTAGTCATGCGCTTTAGCATGAAACAAACAATTATGATATGTAAGAAGCATCTATATTATACAACACAGTTTGTTAACGATGAAAATAATTGAATGGTTAAAACACATAAGAGAATTTATCCAAAAATCATAGTTATATATGATACAAGTAGCTGTGGGAAGAAATTAGTTATATACATGGATAGAGAAATAGAAATTATATACAGAAGGACATAGTTATTACATTATGAAATTTCAATCACCATATTTATGCAATTACAAGATGGCGTGATTAGCGTAAGTACATATTTTAATTCATATAAAGTTCGGCCTTTTATTAAATTTAATGATTTATGTAATGAATACACCATATGAAGTCTGTTTCTTTCTTTTTTAGATCGATCATGTTTGAAAAAGTTTATCAATTTATGAAATTAAGTACTTAATTGGGATTTTGAGTTTTTACACTATTTATTGGCCAATAAATGATTTAAATACACTGACCTGTTGATCTTGAATTTGGAAGAAAGTCTCTGGATCCCAGGAACACCCACTGAATCTCCAAAAAACCAAAATTGTTGAAAATTTCGCAAATTCTTGTCGGAAAACTTGTTACAATTAACTGTAAGTATTTCTAATATTATATTTAACAGTACTTTAGGAGTTTAAATGTCTTATACCGGGAATATCTTTAAATTTTTAGGAACACTATCCCACACACTCCTCGCTTCTTAACACCAGCTACCGTTCTCTTAAGCGTCCCCTCGATTTTCAACTATTTTAAACAACACAGTCTTTTGTTCTTTTCCAGATCACTATTCAAAAGTTTATTTATTGATTCACAGTTTTTTATGTCATCTTTTATAACCAATAAGATATTGTCTTTTGTAATCAGATAATTGAAACTTCAATCACTTATCAAAACAATTTCATACATACAAATACATTAAAATTGGTTATACTTAGATACACTTACATAGTACAACATTCAATATTATTATTGATAGTATATTCTTGTTACATTCATATCAATTATAAATATAAATTCTCTTATGTTATTTGTCTATATGTCATTATTTGTTTATCTATGAAATCTATTGGATTATATTCTATTCAATATTTATATTTGTTCTTATTCTTAAATTAATGATTATAATGAATTAACTATAGTAATATTTGTTTTCATTTCAGATGAACAGCTGTTATGATATGGAAATTATTCTTCGTCTTAGGCAACTTTATTTACATCATTACATTGGTTAGGCAATATCTATATTTTATGTTATCATTGAGGTAATTCCTTTTTTATTATATTGTTATAGGCTGTTATTTTATATATCTTTATTTGATATGTTGTTTAAATTAAGAAAAGTGTTTCCTTTTTACTTGTTTTCTTAAATTATGTTATTTTCATATATATTTCATACTAGCAACTTAATTTTATAATACTACTTCTCTTATTATCTAAGATATCTGGTTCAATTCCCCTCAAATTTAAATTTAAATGATATCCATACCCTGGATATTTATTTAAATTTCAATTTTCTTATTATAAATGATTGATTTTATTTTATTCAAAAAAAAATTAACAATTTTATGGCATAATCTTACTTTCTTTACCTTTGTTTCTCAAATATTTGTTCACATTTTTCCTACTACAAAATCTATTTCTTTCAATAACTGTCTCCTAATTCTTTCCTTAAAATACACTTGATTAAGATCAATGTCAATTTATATTTTTAATATTACTTCATATAATACTTCTCTATTATCATTCCTTACTAACATCCACTTATATATCAACTTATTTCTTTGTAATTCCATTATACTTCTATATACTCCTCATATCATATTTCTTTTCAATATTCATTATTCAATATAATTAATTATTTCTTAAATTCATATATACATCAATATAAACTTCCTTATTCCTTCCTGTATTTTCAAGTAATCTATAAGATTCTAATTGACATTAAACATTACCTCCTATATTTTTAATCAATATCATTCATTATTATCCTTTCCTATCCTTTATTACTTACATCTTATTTCCTTATTTGAAAATGTGAACTTCTATTTGATACTTGAGTTATTCTTATTTTATCCCCTCTATCCTATATTCTTTAATAGTTTCATTCTATGTAAAACCAGTATCTCTTATAAATTGTTTCCTTTATTTGCTATATATATATAGATTTGCCATACTCAAATTTTTTTAAAATGTTTTAATTATAAGTTTTATCTAATAAATTTTTCTTTATATTATATTATATTTATTTTTTTAGGTTCTGAAGAAACAAACGTGATGAATTTAATTGGATTATCAGCTGCCAAATGGAAAACAAAATTCTGTCTAATATCTACTTTATCTTTGTACACTACTTGCTATTAAATTTTAAATCTATCCTTATGACTATCATTTCCTCTTTTCAAATATTATTCGTAACATAACATCATATATAAATAATTTATATACATGACTTATAATTGGATTACTCATTCTTGCTAAATTTCATGTACATTATTTATTTCGACTTCATTTCTGTATCCTTTCCCTTTTTCATTGAATTGCATTTTCGTCTCCATATTTCATTCCTATTCTCTTGTTCTAATATTTAATTTGCTTTTCTTTTTCTAACCTTTTTCTTGCTTTCTTCTCTTGTTGTTTGATGCTCGATAAATTTCTGAAGCGTCTGTATATTCTCTACCATATTCTTTTTAACTCTGTTGTCCCATATCTCATAAATTTCTTCCCATGAATTCATTACACTTATTATTATTTTAGAGAAAGCTTTTGTATGAATCATAGTCATCATGTTGTCCCATTTTATTCCTGTTACTACATTATTATAAAAATTTCCTGAACATCCTATACCTCCTTCATTTCTTCTTATACTATCTTCTATTTCTTCTACTGTGTCCTTTAATCTTCGATTCATCTCTTGTATTTCCTTGTTAATTTGTCTACCTAAGATTTGCCTCCTTTTTTCATATATTCCTGTCGGTTTTGTTACTCTGCCATCTAAATTTATAATTTCTTTATTCACTTTTTCGTAAGAATGTTGATTTTCCTCGTCAATCGCTTGTTCTTGTAATTTTCTGTTCATTTCTTCTAGTTCTTTATGAAATGTTTGTCCAATGTGCTCGTTCCTCTCCTCACATGTTCCTGTTTGTTCTTGTACCTTTGTATCCAAATCCTTAAATTTCTGCTCCGCATTCTGTTGGTAATTCTGCATTATCTCTTCTATTGTTTGTTCCCTGAATTTCATATACTCCATTTCTTTCGTTATATCTTCTGTTTGTTTTATAACTTCCGCTTGGATCGTTCCCGGTAATTTTTCTTCTATACCTCTCTCTATTTCTTGGATATGTTCTACTACTTGATTTTCTATCTGCTCTCTAATTTTCATACCGTTTTCTTGAATTTCAATCCGTATTTGTTTGTTTTGGTCCACCATATCTTCTTTCACCTTATTTATCTGCTGCCTACTTTCTTCGTTTTCTTCCCTAAGTTTTCTGAATTCTTGGATACTTTCAGTTTTCACCTCTTCTATCTTCTTTTCCAATTTATTCATATTTCCATTAATTTTATCCATCTTCCCGTTTAAGCTCCCCTCTATTCTATTTATATTCCCATTCAAATTTTCCTCCATTTTGTTCATATCTCCCCTCATTGTGTCCATATTTGTCCTATTTTCTTCAAATTTCTGGTTCATATCTGCCCTCATACTATTTATGCTCATCAAAATTTGCATTATTGGATCATTAATATTCGTTTCTACTTGTGGTTCCCCTCTCTCTTGTATCCTATCTACTTGTTCTATAGTTTCCTCATCTGCTGTCATACTTTCTTCCTGTACATCTCCTTCTAATTGTTGTCCTTGTTCCAAATATACCGCTTGGTAATCTCCCATACCATGACTTCTTTCTTCCCTTTCCTCTTCCGAATCACTGTCTGCTCCTACCTGCCTTCCATCTCTCAACATCATTCGTTTTGCCATTTTGATGAAGTATTAAATTTTACAAATATAACCAAAATTTTTACAACGCCCCACGTTTTGGGTGACAATTAAACTAAAAATATTTGATATAATACTTACTTTTATTGTAGCTGATTTAATGTATATGTTTATTTATTTAGAATTTTTTGTTTTAGTTTGGCTAGCTCAGTTTGTTTTTAATATTTGTTTAATAATTTATTTTAATTAGATTATTCGGGAGCATGAAATCCTTTTTCCCTTTGAGTCCTGGCAATTTATACTGTTGTAATAGTTGAAATAAAAAGAAAACACATTATTTGAAATCAATTTAATTATCAATGCAATATTTATTTGATAAAATAATATGCGACGCCAATGGTTATATGTACCTATTTATTGATTTTAATAATATCATAAATGCGCATGCGTGAAAAAATTAGTCATGCGCTTTAGCGTGAAACAAACAATTATGATATGTAAGAAGCATCTATATTATACAACACAGTTTGTTAACGATGAAAATAATTGAATGGTTAAAACACATAAGAGAATTTATCTACAAATCATAGTTATATATGATACAAGTAGCTGTGGGAAGAAATTAGTTATATACATGGATAGAGAAATAGAAATTATATACAGAAGGACATAGTTATTACATTATGAAATTTCAATCACCATATTTATGCAATTACAAGATGGCGTGATTAGCGTAAGTACATATTTTAATTTATATAAAGTTCGGCCTTTTATTAAATTTAATGATTTATGTAATGAATACACCATATGAAGTCTGTTTCTTTCTTTTTTAGATCGATCATGTTTGAAAAAGTTTATCAATTTATGAAATTAAGTACTTAATTGGGATTTTGAGTTTTTACACTATTTATTGGCCAATAAATGATTTAAATACACTGACCTGTTGATCTTGAATTTGGAAGAAAGTCTCTGGATCCCAGGAACACCCACTGAATCTCCAAAAAACCAAAATTGTTGAAAATTTCGCAAATTCTTGTCGGAAAACTTGTTACAATTAACTGTAAGTATTTCTAATATTATATTTAACAGTACTTTAGGAGTTTAAATGTCTTATACCGGGAATATCTTTAAATTTTTAGGAACACTATCCCACACACTCCTCGCTTCTTAACACCAGCTACCGTTCTCTTAAGCGTCCCCTCGATTTTCAACTTTTTTAAACAACACAGTCTTTTGTTCTTTTCCAGATCACTATTCAAAAGTTTATTTATTGATTCACAGTTTGTTATGTCATCTTTTATAACCAATAAGATATTGTCTTTTGTAATCAGATAATTGAAACTTCAATCACTTATCAAAACAATTTCATACATACAAATACATTAAAATTGGTTATACTTAGATACACTTACATAGTACAACATTCAATATTATTATTGATAGTATATTCTTGTTACATTCATATCAATTATAAATATAAATTCTCTTATGTTATTTGTCTATATGTCATTATTTGTTTATCTATGAAATCTATTGGATTATATTCTATTCAATATTTATATTTGTTCTTATTCTTAAATTAATGATTATAATGAATTAACTATAGTAATATTTGTTTTCATTTCAGATGAACAGCTGTTATGATATGGAAATTATTCTTCGTCTTAGGCAACTTTATTTACATCATTACATTGGTTAGGCAATATCTATATTCTATGTTATCATTGAGGTAATTCCTTTTTTATTATATTGTTATAGGCTGTTATTTAATATATCTTTATTTGATATGTTGTTTAAATTAAGAAAAGTGTTTCCTTTTTACTTGTTTTCTTAAATTATGTTATTTTCATATATATTTCATACTAGCAACTTAATTTTATAATACTACTTCTCTTATTATCTAAGATATCGGGTTCAATATATATATATATATATATATATATATATATACATATATATATATATATATTAGCGAGAAGTATTGGCTTACCCACAAAAATGTTGAAATTTTGAAAAAAAATGTTGAGTTATTTTTACGTTTTTCATCAAAAACAACACAAAAAGTGGTTTTTAGAAAAAAATCCTGTGTGTATGTCGTCGTCGTCGTCATCGTCGTCGTCGTCGTTGTCGTCGTTGTCGTCGGACACTTTTCGTTACATATCATGTTAGCACGATGCAGCCTGTGGAGTGCAACAAATAACCAATTTTATTAGTATTTTTAAATGAAACTGAAGGTCTCTAGTTAATTCCACAATATAATACGAGTTATTGAAAATTCTAAAAAATTGACAATTGTTTCGATAAATCAATATCATCGTCAGAATGACAGAAGTTACATTTCATTTTATGCCTACCTGATGTTTAGTAGTTATTTTTGGCTAGACCAAGAAGTAACCTAACTTGTGATTGGCTTAATATATGTTTATAGCCAATCACAAGTTAGGTTACTTCTTGGTCTAGCCAAAAATAACTACTAAACATCAGGTAGGCATAAAATGAAATGTAACTTCTGTCATTCTGACGATGATATTGATTTATCGAAACAATTGTTAATTTTTTAGAATTTTCAATAACTTGTATTATATTGTGGAATTAACTAGAGACCTTGAGTTTCATTTAAAAACACTAATATGAGCATATTCCACGAAGTAAGGGTCGAGACAGTCAATTTCATGACCAATTTTATGATTGAATATCGTTCAGGACATCTCACTATTGATTTCCAGCTCACAATAGCCAGTACAACGGATGCTATGGTACTTGAAGTACGACATTTTTGTCATTTTTTGAGAAATTTCAGTTTGTTAGCACGATACAGCCCCCGGAGTGCAGAACGTCACCAATTTTATGAGTGAATATTATTCAGAACATCTCACAGATGAACTCTATTGATATTCAGCTCACCACAGCCAGTACAACAGGTGCTATAGTACTTTAAGTACTACATTTTTGTAATTTTTAAAGAAATTTCGGTTTGTTAGCACGATACAGCCTCTGGAGTATATACAAGTGACCAATTTCATAATTGAAAATAATTCAGGGCGTCTCAAAGATGAATCCTATTGAGACTCATCTCACTAAAGCCAGTACAACGAGAGCTATGGTTCTTGAGGTACAACATTTTTGTCATTTTTGGATAATTTTCAGTTTGTTAGCACGATACAGCCTCCAGAGAGTATACGATTGATCAATTTCATGATGGAATATTGTTCAAGGTATCTCACAGATGTGCCCTTTTGATTTTCAGCTGACTATAACGAGTACAGCGGGTCCCATAAATCCAGATATACAGCATTATTAGTTACTTTTGGAGATATTTTGGTTTGTTAACACGATACATCCCCCGAAGTGTATACAAGTAACAATTTTATAATAGAATATTAATCAGGGCATCTCACATATGCGGAGAAGTTAGTTTTAATCTTTAAAACCATTTATTTTTCTCAGCAAAGGTCAATTATATCGAAGATATTTACTCTTTCACTACTAAGTCTGTTTATGCTAGAAAATTGTTAGATTTTACGATATTATCTCTAAAAATGAATTTTGGTGTATAATTACGTAGTTTTCTTCCCGGTAACTGCGTTTACAACGTTGTCAAGTTGTATGGATTTCTCGCGCATCGTCAACTGCCAAAATTAATTTACCAGCCTGTACACCCTACTAAACTATGTTAAACAAACGTTTCTGGCTACTATCAGAGATGTACGATAGAGGCAAGTGACTGGTTAATCGTTCCCAATTCCTACGCCAGTGGCGAAATACAATTCCTAATAACGATAAAGTCAATATTTCTCAAGATATTGTAAGTTGAACATGAAGCTGCACAATTTTTTTGAAGTTGGTGTGGAATAACTATATCGATATTTTGGGCCTATCGATTGTATTTTATACGCAAATGTATCATTAATCCGTGATAACGATAAGGAATACCACTATTAAATGAACGGATGAACTCAAAAGAAATTTTGGTTCTGGACATGTAATCTAAATAAAAGTACCTACAGTTTTGACAACACGAAAATGTCAAAAACTAACAGTAAAAACATTTTATAACAAATGTTTTATGTGACCCTCAATTAAGGTTTTCTGTAGTTGCTTTAGGCAATTCGCTCAGACTGCTCTGTTTGCTCTGAATCGTTCAGTTATTACATCTAGAGGTAGGGGAGGTAAATCGTGATCGTTCGGGAATTAATCCGATCAAGTTCTATTTGCTTGACGTATTTTGACCGACGACTTAGATTTAATCTGCGTATGTGAGGTTATGGGATAACTTTTTATGGTTTTTATTGTTAAAAATCATATTGTTAAAAATATTTTACCTGTTATCGATCTTAAAAAAAATTGATAAAATTATGGATCCCGAAGAACAAAAATCGCATAAAGTAAGAGTAACAGAGGATGAATATTATTATATCGTCATAAATGATAGTAAGTAACCACTTTAGTTTAAATATAATTAATAATGTATGTTTAATTTAGATTTAGAATTAGCGAAAATATTGCTTGTAATGGAACAGGAAAAAGAAAATTTTGTGGTGGAATAAAATTTTCATAAAACATCTGTGCTGCTGCTTCACCAAGCAGTGTTGTTGGTACGTATTATGCTTTTCTATATTAATATTAGGTACTGTCGCTGCGCTTTAAAACTGTCGCTGTGCTTTAAAAACATGAATATTGTTGTATTATAATTATCACAACGGCAACATTGTAAGAGAGTTCACAGTCCGCTCACTGACGCATGCTTGTTAAAAAAAATTGAAGGACGTAAAAAAGAAGAAGACGATTCACGTTGATTGTTATCGAATGTCATGTTCACGTTGTTTTTGTAAGAATAAAGTTATATTCCAATTTATCACTTATTTCCATAAAATTAAAAATCCAGAACCAGCTATCGACAAAATGATCCAACGAACCGGATGGAAAAGTGATATAGAAACTGGAAAACACGAGTGAGTACCTATCATTCCACATTCCTAACATCCTAACCTTACTTATTCCTTTGTTGCATGCTCGATCTGTGGTAAAATACTTATTAGATTCAACTCGTGCTCGATAATATAGTTACCAATACAAAGATTTGTCTCGTATTTTAGTTTTATCACGTACCTATTTCAAGATATTTTACAAGGAATTTTCTCGTACTTTACTTTATCACGTAGACATTTTCAGAATCATTTGACAAAGGTTTTCTCGTCATTAGGTTTCTCAACGTATTTAAACGTTTTTTTATAACGTTGATTACAAATATTCATAAGTAAATAATAGTCTCGTATATTAAAGCTTTAAGAGTTGTCACGTTTTCTCGTATTCAAAGACATTTCAACTGTCAATAAATTTCACACATTTAAACAGTTTTTTCTACTATTTATGAAATAAAATGTCTGATGAAGAAGAAATTAATACAGTTGAAATTCGAAAGCAAGAAGAGTTAAGAGAATTAAAACATGAACGCGGTATACTGAAATCAAAATTAACACGATTCGAAGCGTTTATAAGAGTACCCGAAAATTATGTCAAACTGGCGCAAATCGAAACAAGATTGAAAGGTATGGAAACGGATTTTCAAAATTCTAACACGGTGCAATCTCGATTAGAATATTTAGAGCCAATAGAAGGTGAACAGCGTGAGGTCATAGAGGAAAGATATTATGATAGTATTGCTCGCGCAAAGGACTTACTCTGGCAGGGTTTGAACAAGGTGGCAACACCACCAACGCCTTTGGTCGCAGCCAGGTCGTATTTCGGTACAATTACCAGATGTGCCGTTACCGGTTTTTTACGGAACTATTGAAACGTGGAAAAGTTTTTTGGATGTATTTAATTCATGCGTAGATAATAGGAAAGATTTAACGGATGCTCAAAAATTTATTTATTTGCGCGGTTGTTGCAAAGGTGCGGCTTTTAAGGTAATAGAGAGATACGATGTGGCAGATGAAAGTTATAAAGAAGCTATAAGAGTTTTAAAAGACAGATTTGAAAATAGAAGGCAATTAGTCGTACATCACGTGAAAGGTCTATTATTTAACTTACCGGAAGTAACAAAACAATCGCACACAAACTTAAGAAATTTATTAGACACGGTTACACATCACATAAGTGTTTTAGAAAAACTGAATATACAAACTCAAGCATGGGATATTTTATTAGTTCAGTTAATTTTGAAAAAGTTAGATAGGTATACTAGGCAAGAGTGGGATAATCTCCAAGACGAGGATGGGTTACCTACATTAGAAAGATTAAAGGGTTTTTTGGTGAAAAAATGTAGCAGATTAGAAGAATCGTTTAACGAAAAGGTAGAAATTCAGAAAGAGAATAGTAGTTTTACGAGTAATGTAAAACATAACACGGAAATAAAAGATATGGATAAGAAAAACAGGTTTGTTTCACAATCATATGTTGTAACGAAATTTAATAAATGTCGACTATGTAATAATGAATCACATTTCCTATATCAATGTTCGGAGTTTTTAAAACTGTCTATTGAACAAAAATTGGAAAAGGTTAGAGAGCTTAAAGTATGTTCGAATTGTCTGCGTTTCGGACATTATAAATTTCAGTGCAAATCGAGTGGCTGCAAAAAATGCGGAAACAAGCATAACACTTCTTTACACGTTAGCGACGAGAATAAACACGTACATTCTAGAGTAGAAGAGAATAATTCTCACCATGATACAACGGTATCTAATCATTCTTACATACCAAGCGAATCAAAAGAAAGTTCGTCGCGAATATCGGATAATCAAATAATAAATTTAGCTAAAATATGTCAAGTTTCGAATAATAATAGTTCGCAAGTATTGTTATCTACAGCCACGGTTTTAATTCAGGACAATACAGGAAATCTTGTAGAATGCACGGCATTGTTAGATTCCGGAAGTCAGTCGAATTTAATAACAGAAACATTTTCTAATAAACTTAAACTTTATAGAGAAAACACGTTGATTCCGATCGTAGGTATAGGGCAAACTAAAACAAAAATAAAATACAAGGTAGAAACGAACATTAAATCAAGATTAAGTAAGTTTAATGCACATTTGGAATTTTTAGTCATTCCAAAAATAACGGAAAAATTACCCGTAACAGATTTCAATAGCGATTTGATCAAAATTCCTTCATCGATCAAATTAGCTGATGTTGAATTTAATAAACCCAAAGAAGTCGATATTCTTTTAGGGGCTGAAATATTTCATGATATTCTACAAAACGGTAAATTGAAATTAAGCGAACACGGTCCAGTATTGATAGAAACGCATTTCGGATGGATTCTTACCGGAAGAATCATTAATAGCGAATTAGTTTCAAATAAAGTATGTAACTTTAATCATAACATATCTAATGAACAATTAGACATGGAGTTGACCAAGTTTTGGCAACTAGACGAGATTCCTCAGGTGAAATCATTGTCCCTAGAAGATTCCTTTTGCGAGGAATATTTCAAAGATACAACAACTCAAACGCGTGAAGGTCGTTTCATAGTAAGATTACCCTTTGCTCATTTACTAGATAAAAACGTAGAAATTGAACTAGGAGATTCCAAGGCAGCAGCCTTAAGAAGGTTTTCAAGCATCGAAACGCGTTTAAAACGAGATAAAGAATTGTTTAAAAACTATTTCGAATTCATGAATGAATATGAAAAACTAAGTCATATGAATTTTAGTGGTTATTTTGAAAATATTGATGGTCCTAAAAATATAAGTTATTTTATGCCACATCATCCGGTTATTCGAGAGTCGAGCCTCACTACAAAATGTCGCGTGGTGTTTGACGCATCTCAAAAATCTAATAACGGTTTATCGCTAAATGATATATTATTAACAGGTCCTTATATACAAGACGAGTTGTTTTCTATTGTATTACGTTTAAGGTTAAGACCAATAGTTTTAAGCGCGGATATTAAAATGATGTTCCGACAGATATTAGTCGCTCCAGAAGATAGAAAATATCAACAAATTTTATGGCGATCTAATAGTGACGAACCGATTAAAGTTTTTGAATTAGCTACTGTAACGTACGGCACTAGTTGTGCACCTTTTCTCGCAACCCGATGTTTAGTAGAGTTAGCTCATAGATTTCAAAATAAATATCCTAGAACGTGTAATGTAATTTTAAACTCCTTTTATATGGACGATCTTTTGGTCAGTATACAAACTCATCAAGAAGCTATGGAAATAGTACATGAGCTTACCGAAATTTTAGGTAGCGCAGGGTTTTTGCTAAGAAAATGGACCTCGAATAAAGATTCTCTCGTTAACGAAATTGCAAACATGGATTCTGATATCGAAAATTTAGTAATGAGACCCGAAACAAAAGAATTAAAAACTTTAGGAATTGCTTGGATTCCTGAACAAGATGCATTGTTATATTCCATTAACATAGAGTTTGATAATGCATATGTCACTAAACGAGCGATACTTTCAGCAATTGCAAAGATTTAGGACCCGTTAGGTCTAATTGGCCCGGTTGTCATAAAAGCGAAAATTATTGTACAAAGTCTTTGGTTACTAAAGTTACATTGGGACGAAATATTACCACCGGAGCTTCATGACCAATGGTTTCAATTTTATTACCAACTAAAAACCTTACAAAATTTTGAGGTACCTAGACAAGTAATTTGTAGTCATCCGGTAACAATAGAAATGCACGGCTTTTCCGACGCTTCGGAAAAGGCATATGGAGCCTGTATTTATATGTGTTCCGAAGATTCAAACGGGCAACGTTATTCACGACTTTTATGCGCAAAATCAAAGGTGGCACCGATAAAAAGAGTAACAATGCCAAGGCTTGAATTACTCGCAGCTCATCTATTATCAAAATTAATAAACACGGTTAAGCGGTCTCTAGATGTTTCGATTTGTAAAACAGTATACTATAGTGACTCTACGATTGTCTTAGCTTGGCTAAGAATAAACCCTATTCAATTAAAAACATTTGTCGCGAATCGAGTTACTAAAATTACTAATTTAACGAATGTTGACAATTGGCAACATGTGACAAGCGAAAACAATCCCGCTGATTTGATTTCTCGCGGAACTGATCCTCGCACACTTACAGATTGTAATCTGTGGTGGATCGGCCCTACTTTTTTACGTAAAATTCAAGAGAATCTTAAAGATTTAAATTTACCGAATAAAGTTGACTTACCTGAACTTAAATCTAATCTAATTTCTTTGGTTTCAAGGAAAAACGAAAATGAATTTTCCAATGAGCTTTTTAAACGTTACTCCAGCTTTACCAAATTAATACGCGTGGTGGGGTATATTTATAGGTTCTTTAACGTTTTAAAATGGGGCAAAAGATTTAGTGACCTCAGTTTAACGACAGTTGAGATGAAAATGGCTAAATCAAATTTGATCAGATTAGCGCAAAGAAACCATTATTCTCAGGAGAGTGATTGCTTAAATTCAAATAAAAATATTTGTTCACGAAGTCCAATTTTAAATTTAGCGCCATTTTTAGATTCTGACGGGATACTTCGTGTAGCTGGGCGCTTAAAAAATTCATTTCTAGATTATAACGCTAAACATCCAATTATCCTTCCTCGTGACGACCCTTTAACTTACCTTATTATAAAGGAACAGCATCTACGTAATCTTCACGCCGGGGCTCAAAATTTATTATCGATAATTCGTTTGCAGTATTGGCCAGTTCACGGCAAAAATTTAGTGAAAAAGGTAATAAAGCAATGTATCGTATGTTTTAAGGTTAAACCCAAACCGGCAGGGTATTTAATGGGGCAACTTCCTACATCTCGCGTTATACCAACTCGCCCTTTCAATCAGTGTGGTGTTGATTACGCGGGACCAATATTGGTCAGGGAGGGTACTTTGCGCAACAGTAAATTTGTAAAATCGTACATTTGCGTTTTTGTATGTTTCACGACACGTGCTGTTCATATCGAATTGGTTCTCCACCTAACAACAGACGGGTTTCTCAATGCTCTAAAGCGCTTCATATCACGTCGCGGAAAACCTTACATAATTCATTCCGATAACGGAGGTAACTTCCAAGGAGCCAATAATTATTTTGTAGAGCTATTTAATTTACTTAACAACAAAACTCATAATGAGAAAATACATGATTTTCTAGTAAACAATGAAATAAAGTGGAGTTTTATACCTGCAAGATCACCGCATATGGGGGGGCTTTGGGAAGCCGCTGTGAAATCTTTAAAATTTCATCTCAGACGCATTTTAGGGGAAAGTTTAGTTCGTTTCGATGAATTGCACACTATTTTGACACAGATCGAAGCTTGTCTCAATTCACGACCCCTTGTTCCTATTTCCCAAGATCCTAATGATTACCTTCCTTTGACCCCAGCGCATTTCCTAGTAGGAGAATCACTCTTAGCGATGCCACAAATTCCCGAAGACAATGCTAACTCGAATAGACTTACCCGATTTCACCGCATTCAACAGCTGTACCAGCAGTTTTGGGAGGCTTGGTCACGCGATTACCTTTCCTCTCTGCAGAAGCGGTCCAAATGGAAGAAAGATATAGCGAATCAATGCAAGGTTGATTCTCTCGTTATACTGGTAGAAGAGGATACACCTCCCTTGAGATGGCCGATGGCCAGAATTACGGAATTTCACCAGGGTAAAGACGGTGTCTCACGAGTGGTTAGTGTAAGATTATCTAGTGGAAAGATAGTGAAAAGAGCTATAAATAAAATATGTCCTTTACCAGACATTGAATCTGAACTTTAGTTTACAGCTTATTTTAATTTTTTATGTATTTGTTCTGTAAGCTGTTTTTTATTGTTAATTTAATTATTTGAAAGCATAAACTTTCAAGGTGGCCGGCATGTCGCTGCGCTTTAAAACTGTCGCTGTGCTTTAAAAACATGAATATTGTTGTATTATAATTATCACAACGGCAACATTGTAAGAGAGTTCACAGTCCGCTCACTGACGCATGCTTGTTAAAAAAAATTGAAGGACGTAAAAAAGAAGAAGACGATTCACGTTGATTGTTATCGAATGTCATGTTCACGTTGTTTTTGTAAGAATAAAGTTATATTCCAATTTATCACTTATTTCCATAAAATTAAAAATCCAGAACCAGCTATCGACAGGTACATCCCTTTTAAAATATGCTTATTTCAGAAAATTTGATAAAAAATCAACTACAGAACTCCCAAAATTCATATACAGCAGCTACAAGTAGTGAACCGAGTCATGTTGATGAAGGTTGTATAGTTTTACAATTTGAAGAACAGTAAAAAAAAGTTTATTTATTTTAGAAACTACAAAGCTCTGGAGTGATCAAGCTACAAAACTACTAATAAACCTATGTAAAAAATACGACGCAGATTTTAAAACGGGAATAATATATATATATATATATATATATATATATATATATATATATATATATATGGGGGAAAAGTTTAAAAGAAATTACAGAAAAGCTAAACCATTTGTATACCGCGCAACAATGCGATACAATATTTAAGGGACTCAAAAATATGTACAAAATGGTTCAAACACATAACCAACAATCTGAGAACAGTATTAAAACCTGAAAGTATTACGATATAATAGACGAAATTCTTTTTTGTAAGCCAGAGATAAATGCAAGAGGGACATGTTCAAGCAAGGCAGGACTTATTGTTCATGAGTCAAATGAAAAAAATACATCTAATACTCCTGAAAATGGTATGTCATTATGAAAGTAAAATTCATAATTAACCTGTTACATACATACAATTATTAAATAATTTGCTCAAGTAACAACGGATACTAAGCGGTACCATTAGTAAATACTTAAGTATAAAAGATCTTGTCGATTATTACAAATATTTAAATATTGTTGAATATCTATCAAAATATGAGGAAAATTGACAGAAGTTAATATTAAATTTTTGTTATTATGCATCTTATTTCAGATCAAAGAAGAATTGGTATTATTGGTAATTTTTCTGAAACTCCGTGATCATTCTCCAAAAAAGAAAAAGAGGAGAAAATGCGATTGAGAGACGGCACCAGGAAAAACTGTCTAGACAGGATAGATATTTAGATTTATTGAAAATACTTACTAAAGCAACTGAAAAAAACAGTGACTAGGAAGTTTAGTTTTTTCATTTTACGTTTTGTTAAATTATTATTTTTTCTAAATAAAAAACATGTTATTGCATATATTTTATTTGATTAAAATGAAACCACAATAACTAAAGAATATTGTCCATTTCTAAACTATTCATGAATTCATTCCTTTTTGCTACTGCCCTACGATTATTATAATTGTAATATATATAATTTCCATCATTGAACTGTCTTTCCTCTTGAAGCTCTCCATCCATATTTATAATATCATCTGCTTCATCGCCGTTTAAAATGAACAAATTATATAAAATACATGAGGACATAATTAGTAAACGAATGAGATCTACTCTTGCAGTCTCCATGTATTTAAGGCGCCTAAATCTACCTTTTAACAGGTAGAAAGCATTTTCAATTACCACCCTTGCTTGGGAGAGTTTATAATTAAAATGCTTTTGCCTATTCGGTAATGCACGATCATTTTAATCCCAACAATAAGATACTCATTAAGTTTATACGCCAAATCTCCTAAATCTCCTATTATTAGGAAATTGAACTACTCCAGCTTCAGTTTCACGATACAGATAAGATTTCTCAAGAAGCTTGTTATCATGAATAGAACCTGGTTCTCCTATATAGACGTGGATAAACAATTTTCTGTGGTCACAAATTCCCTGTAATAATACTGAATGACATTTTTTTCGGATGGTTTTTGGGGGAAATAATTTAATATGGCTACCATCTATGCAGTCCAATATTCCTAAAACAATTATTTTGTTATCAAAAATTAATGATTTACATTGGTTTCCTACCTTTAAATCCATTAACTCTTTGAAATGATTCGATTATATTTATGGCTCTTTGTCTGGATGGTCAACTAATTATTTTATATACTTGGTTTATAAGTAAAATTTTATAGAAAGTTCTAAATGAACTATTCCAATACCAAATCGGTCACCAACAGAGCTAAAATGAAGGTAAAACAAATATTACAGTAGAATATATATGTACGTCATGAATATTTTTTACTTACCGAAAACTTTCCATATTTGCTAGGCACCAAAGTGTACACATTGCCTGTTTTTCTAAAGGTATTTAAGGATGACCTAAAGCTACATTGTTTTCTCTTTCGACCGAATTTAACTTTCCTAAAGAAATTCGAATGTTTCAGGAGACATTCGAAAATGTTCCTTAAACTCTCAATCATTAAAATTAGGTACTGTTATTTCAGCAAAATTTTCATTTTTTTCTAAATTATTACAACATTCCTCATCTTCATCAAAAAAATATAATATCCTTGGATCACAGTAAGTTGTTAAAATAATATTATTCATGTTGTTCTCAAATATCAAACGTTGATGATTGACAAAGTTTCAATTTTAAATAAATGTGAGGTAAGAGAATTTATAGTTCGTTTCGTTTATTTATTCCAGATTTGTCGGTTGCGTCTGTAGCCACGTGACTGAAATCTTGTCATATGTGCGAGCATATTTCCGAATGCAGCTTGTATGCGGCGAGCACAGGCTAACATTCCTACGCCAATATGTGACAGCTTACTTCAGGCGGCGTTTTCACCTACTTCAAATAAGTAGACTGGATGACGAGGTAGATGGAAGTCTGAACCTCAGAATTATGCACAATGGGCCAATTGTGGCCTAAGGACTGTCGGGTCACCCACCCTTCTTCTTAAAGATACAGAGAAAGAGATGATGTAGTAAAGAGCGTTAAACCCTGTTTATATGCACTGACCTATAAACAACAAATGGAATGACAATACATTAGAATGCGCGAAGAATTTTTACGGCCACTATGCGAGTGTTGAAAATTGGATACGGCTCATGCGCATTATGTATTCTACGTCACAGTGGATGTTCAAAATCAATTATTTGGTGTGCTGTTGATACGTATGTTAATTCTTATTGCAGATTTTACCAGAGCTGGCACAGCCATTTTCATATTTAGTCGTTCTCGTACGTTTGAATCGTTAGATTATAACTAACGTTATTAAAATTTGTGTTTGTTTTTCGTTTTGCCATTATCGTTTTACTACTGTGTGTGAACTGTGTTTCATTACCAACAGTCATCAGCGTTACTGAACTTTTTGAAACTTTTTTCATCAGTTTTTTCCATAATGGGGAAGAACTGCATGGTGATGTTTTGTAAGAACCAAGAAGACATTGATGGAGTGGATTATTTCTGGTACGATATATTTTTAATTATACAAACAATGGATCATTGTTTGAATGAATTATTTTTACATCATACAAAATTATTCCAACCCATTTATGATTACAGCTTAACTACTAAGCGCTATAGGCCATTGATGAGAGCCATTGGAAGAGATCCTACTCTGGAAAAAATCCATCCTAGTAATAGGATATGCAGTGAGTACTTTTCAGAAGACATCAGCTTCCATTATGTCAAAGGAAAACTATGTTTGAAATCAAGTGCCATACCTACCAAGAAGCTTGGTCCTAGGAAACCTCTCAAGATTTTGAACACACATGAACCTAGGTTGGTGCCTACTCAATATTTTGTTGTTTGAGGGTCATTGATAATGTAATGTTTCAGATTCCCATTGTCCGAATAAGTAACTGGAAACAATTAGTAGTAAAAATTGAGAAATAACATAAATTTCAATTTTATTAAATTTCATTTCACAGTATTTTCATTGTAATCAAAACTCTTCCACCCTTTTCTTTTCATTTCAATACTTCATTTCACAGTATTAATCTAATCTTCTTTTTAGGTTAATTTTCATTGAATTTTTCTATTTTTTCTTTCATTATTTTTCATTAAGATTGATTATCTGCCTCCATATGTCTATGTAAACTCCCATTTTTGTCCCAATTTCCACCATATAATTTCTCAAGCTCATTTTTTAGACAATAGAATTCTAAAACAACTATTTTCAAAAGTATGTCATTAAAAACAACGTATTCACTCACAATGTTATAAAAATCATCTGATTTTAGTTCATTTAGAGAATCTATGCCAAGTACATCTCAAGATATTACAGTAACTGGGGAGAATTTCTTTTTTGATAAGGAGAATACTTTGGTGGATGTACCCCTTTCCTGTGATTTTGATTCGCCTAGAAAAAGGTAACATATTCATACGTTATAGTAGACTGGAGATAACTTTTCAGTATGCTCTCTGTACCATTTCTGCAGTGCAATCATCAAATATTGTTTCTGCATTCCAGTTAATCTTCAAGCATTTCAATTTACCTATCATCTACATCACAGAATATATATGCAGATGAAGATTTGCTTTACTGCAAGGAGGAGATTATTGATATTTCTCAAAATTATAAAAACTACCATGGACATTTATTTTCAAATTAGGTTTTTCTACATAGCTAAAAAACAAACCGAAAGTATCAGAAGCACCTTGATTCGGAAAAAACTGAGCAAAATAATATTGTTTTCTAATCAATAATTCTGATTATCTATTTTTTTTCTATTTTTGTAAAATATATTTATCAGGAATTAATTGTTGCCGAATAAATATTTCGTTTTTAAAAAGGAGTGTATTATTCAACACATGTATACAGAAAAAATGGGTAAAAAAGTAACATTTATCACTTTTGAACTCTTCTGTCTGACCAAATGTTCATTTATAAAATAGAAATGAAAATTTCTGTATGAGTAGTGTTAAATATACCCACTCAATTATGATGTATAAAAGGTTACTAATCTCTGATTATGTAGGTATATCAAGTATATAACAATTACAATTTTTCCACAAAAAGTGTTGATAAAATATAAATTACAATCTGTCTAAATTCATTCTGTAATTATTTTGAGTTATTTTTTATATAAACAAGTTTATAATTTTAATTCAGTCCTTACAAATAAGATTTTCTCAGTTTATTTAAATAAAACATAAGTATGTACTGTACCAGTTCAATAGTATTATTCATTTGCAAGGCCGTCCTGTACGGTTGATTGACTGCGCATGCTCCGGATCCAATTTTTCCAAGAGATCACGTGGTATGCACGAATTCAATTTAGCGTAATACTGACAAATTGCATTATCCTTCAGTTTGTTTATAGGTCAATGTTTATATGTTACATAAAGAGAGTACGAAATGCTTAGACTTATCATAGAGGGAAAGATTCATGCGAAAATATTGGTGGGGAGGACATAGGAAGCATGGCTCAAAACCGAACACGTTGGTATGTTTGTTCTTAAATAAACATATTTTCAGGTCTACATCGGCCAATTCGAAGCCAGCTGATTGGGATAAAGTAAAAAATCAGAAACGTTCGAAAAGTATATAACCTTTAATTTGTAGGATTATTTTCAATGCATATACGTGTAGCAGTTGCTTTTCCGTTGAATATACCAGCCGTCTAAATAAAACTAGCAAAACCAATAACCATTAACCCCTTCTTTCAGTATATGTTCGAGTTTTTATTGCCATTGCTTCAATCCTAACAATTATTCAATTTCCCGTTATCATTTTTTGTTCGATAAATTGCCAAATAGACTACAAAATGTACTATTCGCTTAACGGTTACGGTTCTGGTTTTATCGAGTAAATACTTACAATTTACATCTCTATGTTTCAACATTTTGCTAACATCATGTGGTGTTCAAGATTTAATTGGCGACTGGATATTCACGACCGTGTGAGTGATTAATTGATCTGCATAGTTAATTGGAACTATGTAATTTACGTTCCTGTACTGAATTCGAGCTACAAATAAGATGTTAACATTTCTGGAAGGGTTGTCACTGTAGAGGGAGTAACGAATTGTCATAAATCACTTGAGATATAGGTTTTAGAATATCATAATATCATATTATATTTGGTTCAATATTAAAAGACTTTCTATTAATAATATTTGTTTTTAACTGACATTCATTTCACTGTCTTACTGAGTAGTAAAATGACTCTGTATTCATAGAATAAATATTGTTTTATTATTTAAGATATTTAATTGAATCAGCACAAAAACTCTCTGAAGCTTACACGGCATAACCAAACTTCGTTTGCGGAATACAGGATGATACAGAATCAAGTGTGTCATAGAGTATATTTTCTAATGTTACTTCCTTAATGAATGTATTCAATCATATTACTGTTTTAAACTGAAGTACCTGTTTCTAGATAATTCCACAATATATTGAAAAACTGTTGAAAATTCTAAGAAATTTGACAGTTGTTTCGATATTAAATATCATCGTCAGAATTTCATTTTATGCCTACCTGATGTTTAATAATTATTTTTGGCTAGACCAAGGAGTGACCTTGTGATTGACATAATATATGTTGATAGAAAAAAGAAGAAGTATGATATTACAAATACTAAAGCTTAGATATTATTAGCCCTATGGGGATATCCTGGATATCTATTTCCCAATTAAGATCGGTATAACAGTGCAATGATATAGAAAACCAGGAAAACTATATCTGCTGATCTTTACAATTATCACTTAAGAAGACAATTTAAAAGTGAAGAACACCCTAGATTTATTTGTTCATTGACAAATTGATATTGTGGGTTTCTTAAGTGTCTTCTAATTAAATTGACTGTCTCGACCCTTACTTCGTGGAATATGCTCATATTAGTGTTTTTAAATGAAACTCAAGGTCTCTAGTTAATTCCACAATATAATACAAGTTATTGAAAATTCTAAAAAATTTGACAATTGTTTCGATAAATCAATATCATCGTCAGAATGACAGAAGTTCTGTCATTCTGACAAACGACAACAATGGAAACTTTCGTTTTCTGTTACAAAGCAAACCTGGTTTGAAAATAGTCATCATTTACCAGAAAAAGAGTTTAGGTAGGTAAGACTTTTTAAACATTTTTTTTCTTAAATATTTATATGCAGGATTCGCTCACGGAGAATCATATGAACGGATGTGTGTTGGTGTAAGTGGTTTAGAAGGGGTTTATCAATGTCAACAATGGCTGCTCGGATAAGGAATTGTCGGGAGATGGTTACCAGTGCTTTTACTTCACTGCAGGCAACTCTGCCGAAAATTGGAGAGCCAGGAATCATAGTGCAGGCTTGTGTCTTGAGATTTTAAGTGATATTAAGCTGATAGGAATAGATATTATTCATTAATCTGTGTTAAAGGTCGGGAAGAGGATTAAACTCAACTTAAAATTAGGAGGTTTATATTTAAATAACACATCAACAAATTGAATAAAAGAAATTTTTATTTTTAGATTGACGAATCGAAATTGGGGAAAAGGAGGTACAATCGTGGACGAGTTATAGACGGTCATTGGGTTCTGGCAATGATCTCTCAAAACTCAGAAGATCTGAGGCTAGTTGTTTATCCGCAAAATAAAAGAGATGCTGCTACCCTTGTAGAAATTATTAAAAATCATGTGACAGTGAAATCTATTATTCATACGGATGATTGGAAAGCTTACAGTGGACTTTCCAATTATGGTTATATCCATCACACAGTAAATAATAGCGTGGAATTTGTGGCGGATGATGGGACACATACTCAGAGGATAGAATCTCAATGGAATGCAGCGAAAAGGTATTTGAGAGGTCAGCATATTCCTGAAGATGAGTTTTCTGATAAACTTTGTGAATACCTTTGGAGGCGGTATTGTGAGAAACATAAGTTAGATCCAATGGTTGAACTATTAAATTCAATTAGATTGGAGTACGGTGACTCTAGAGTTCGACTTTAAATAGTTATTCCGCAAGGCAAATTTTGTTCCTTCATTTGATACTAGTACATATATGTTTATAAGTTTTTTCTTAAAACTTCACAGTTGAATTTCAGTTTTATTTCCGATAATTTCTACAAAATTTAGATTTAAAAAATGTCATTCGACATTAAAGTTGTTATTTAATAAATATTTCTTCTGAGTATGTTGTCTCATTTCGCATATTTTATATATACTTAACAAAATAAATTTTCATTTATCTGCAAGGCACAACCACTGTACAAATAACACCTGGTAGGAAGATCACATATTTCCGAAGGAGTTCTTTTGCAAAATTATGTTTAAGAAAGTGTTTGAAATATAAAGCATAAAAAAGATTTCATGCAACTAGTTTCAGTTATTCTAAAGTAGGAAAAAAATTCACCCCATTCTGATCATTTAAGTTTATATATATACTAGACTTATTTAATGGCGATATTTTTGTTTTTACATTTAACAATTTTGTACTCACATTACTATCTGTTTTGAAAGAAATTGTTGTATTTATAGCTAAATATGATATATTTTTAGAAATATTACCTGCATATGTGATAATTTATAACTTTTTATTTCGTTAGTTTGTTCACGAAATACTAATTGTAATGCCACATTTTCCTCTTTGTTATTAATTTATTTATTCACCATTTGTAATGGATAACAATTGGATGTTGCTATTTGTTTAATTGTATTAATTTCTCTATTAAAATTCATTTATTCATAGGAACTGAAACAGCTATATGTATCATTGAATTATATGCTGCTAATTTATGTGACGTGGGATGATTGGAATTATATGGAATAGTCACATCAGTGTGTGTTGGTTTTCTATAAATGGAATAATCAAGTACATTATTAACTCGTCGAATTCTTAAATCAAGAAAATTGATTGAGTTATTTTCCTCAAATTTTAATGTAAATTTAAATTTAGGGTGTAAATTATTAATATGACTGAAAAATACATCTAATTGTCGCTCACTACCTATAAAATATGCTAATATCTCATCTACATATCTATACCAAAATAAAACATTTCTTGAAATATTACTTCCAAAGATTTTTCTATTTAAACTTGTCATATTTGGTGATATAAGGCTTTCCATTGGTAAAGCTTCATTTTTAATATATATCTTATAGTCAAAAGTGAAATAATTCTGGTTAATACATACATCAAATAAATTAAGTATGTCTGATATAATTCCTGGATCAATATTTTTATCTTCTAGTGAGTTTCTTACAAGTGTTAAATGTTCTTTAGGAGGAATTTTAGTGAACATACTGGTAACATTAAATGAAATGAGTTTAGAGTTATCTTGCAAATTGAATGCTTTTAATTTTTTGATTAGTTTTATTGAATTTTTAAGATTGAGTATTTAGATGTATATCCGTAACTATTAAGTATTTGTAACTGTTAGGTTATTATTCTCTACTTTCTTTTTGATTGAATTTAAAACTGTAATGTCATTTTTTGTTTGACATTCAAACTTTTACGGTTCAATATTTTTGATTAAATTGTCAATTGTCAAGATAATTATTTGAATTAGATTTCAAAGCGATTTTTATTTCTGTAGTAAATATTTGTTTAATATTATTCGGTAATTTTGGTGGTATGCTGTACTTTGAACCTTTATTTAAAAATTCTATTTCACGTTCTGTAAAATTCGTATCTGAAAGATTTTCAAATCGCGGTGCAAATTGTGTTGTAATTACTTATAGTTTCATGATGTTTAGAGTATTGAATTCTATGTTGTGTGTGTTCAGGTTTCTGTAGTTTTTGTTCTTGTTTCTTAAATTCATTTTGTTTCATCGTGCTGACACTTTCTCTGATTTTGTTATCTGAACAGTCAAATTCTACTGGATGTACCGCTTGGTATCCAATCTTGCCCGACTGCAGGTTTCAAAATGTTTTGTTAAAATGTTTATGAAGAAAACTAGTTATCATGTAACGATGTTCTGGTGAACACCGCTGATAATACGCCTATGGTTCCAACCAATCCAGTTTTTATCGACAGCTGATGAATATATAAACTGACCAACAATTTCGATGAGACAGTCGAGACATTGATTCGAAAGGACCTCTCCTCCAGTCTGGCGAAGTATTGACTCGTAAGACTCTACCCTTCCGTCGGCAAGGTATCGACTTGCCAAGCATCCTTATTTCCATTTGGTAGGGTATTGACCTACCAAACGACGGCCTCCCGTGGGAGAGGTATTGACTCTCACCTATTCCTGTACTTCCCACCTCTAAGTTACTGACTTAGGATTACTTCGTCTCACCCGAGGTATTGGCTCCGACGAGCATCCAGAGCCCGTATTACCGCCTACACCCGTGTACCGGCGTTTGCATAGTCCAAACCACTATTTCGTAGGTATATCTCCCCGATCGACGAGAAATAATTAGTTACACAACCTTATGCGGACCGATACAATAAGTATTTAATTTTAGGCCAGGTATTAATCTTATGGTATATATGTGAATAGCATCTGTAAATATCTTTATAAGAATAATCTTATTTTGTTTTGGAATCCTGTCTCTGACTGTACAACCCTACCCGGCAATCCGTAACCACCCCCTTACGGAGGGTTACAATCATCTTCACAAAATATAGCTAAATATTCACAGAATCTTGAAAAATACTTACTGTTATCTATTTCGCTTGTTTAAACTAAAAAAATCCTAATTAACTGCTAATAAAACTAAATAGCATAACCACACTTGTTTAAACTGCCACCTGCTACTCACCACAGAACACGAATTAAGTGGAAGAATCGCCTACTATATTTATACAAACGTTATTTTCACCGAATTACACCCCTGGTTGCCAGATGGTGTTGCTTGTTTTTAAATATTGGCTGGTATCCTGTTTTATCCAACTACCCTGTTTTGTCCAACTCTCCCCTAGGTGGATTGACCTTGAAAGTTTTCACATTCGAATGGTAATCACCTTTCATCGGAAAATGCGATTTATCTCTAACTATTAGGTAATGCGTAATATAACTAAACCTTTCAATTTGCATTATCCGCTTTTGGTCGAAAATCACGTTTAAATTGCTTAATCAATGGATTTACTTCCACATATGACCGATATAATGCCGATTCCCTTGCTAACCAATCATGATATAATACAATTCGATGCAGCATTCTATTAATTTATCAATGACACTACTAATTTAAACCTAAATATTAGTTTAAACCCATTGAATTTAATATAAAAACGTGATTATATAATTTATTCGAAGCTCATAATGCCCAACTGAATAATTTTTGCAAATCGTCACTAACACAACTTCTCTATATAGATCGTCGTGAAATACTGACTATGATATTCGATTCATATCTTTTTTGGACACAGTAAGCGAAGAATTCTAATATAATGAAAACTATTTTATACTTCTGTCGATACAAATTAAATTACGGATGCTACATCTATGAATCCACATCACAATAATATTTAAATATTTATATAAAACTATTAATCTTTAATAATAAATGGTCAGCAATAGGCAACACACCTTGTTCATTGTGTGTATAAATAAGAGAGAGGGATTCTGGCCCGATGTAAATAATTAATGTTGTTAACAAAAACGTCGGCAGTAAAAAAACAAACATGCGAACAAGACGTTTCAACCAGTACCAATTAGGTTACATAGTTAGTTAGGCTAGAACGTTTGAATAAGTCAAACATCTATGTAAAAGGTATCGTGATTAAACGAAAACCATATCGTTTAATTTTAATAATAGCGAATTCAGGACTATATGATTGATTTAAAAACGAATTCTTAATTTCCGCTATTTACCCGTAATTTTGATCGCTAGTCTCATTTGGCAAAAACCTGGACAAGACTACCAGAATTGGGTTCCATTTTTTGAACTAGATAATTGGTAAATTTCTCCATCCAAATTTAATTTAATTCACAGTCTACTAATAGTCATTTAGAATCATACCCTCAGATTAACAAATAAAATAGATATGTTTGTTTTGATCTTTTCTGGCCCCAAACATTGAGTCACATTCTAAGCTCACTTGCGGATACTTCCACTACTTTGCCATATTTACAAAGTCTCTTTAGTTGCAGGAAAAATGAAATTAGAAGTTAATTGAAAATGTGTTGAAGAGTTATGCAAATTAAAAAAAAGTCACTAATTTATGCATTTGAGTCGCTATTTTCGAAATTAATTAATATTACTTGAATTATATTTAATAAAGGCATATTCTTATATAAATTTCAAATAAGTATTTGTCGTATCTTTGGATATCTTTATGGTTATAACTTAAAGTGGCAACATAGCTCAAAATTTCAGTACCTGTTTAATGTGTCAATAGTAATCTATTCAGTAGTTTTGTCCTTGTTTAACTACCATATAAAGACGGATGCAAATATCGTCAGACTGTGATCGACGATAATTTCGAATAGGTCGTAGTATTGTAGTGAATAATGTCAAACGTGGTTTGTTTATACAAGCGCCATTACGACTAGAGAGTAAACATTCAGTTCTTTAGTTTTGATGCGTTTTTCAAACCTTTTTGTGACAAAATAAACTTTTAAGTTTATTATTTTAATGTTTTTGGATTATCATGGTTCGTCGGTGCCAAGTTTGTCAGAAAAACAGCCCAAATTACTAAGGCCATGTAGCTACAATACCATCCACACTTTTTGTAATCCATTCATTATTTCTTTACAGGCGTTTAGAATTGTTGGCGCAAAAATAAACGTGTTTATGAATGATTAGCCCTCTCTATGTTTATTATTACTCTGAGTTCATACCTCACAAGTTTGGTATCGAACCGGATTTAGTATTATTTGTAAAATATAATTTCATATTGCCAGAACAACTATAAAAAAGTTGAAGTTCGTAGTTTTAATTAGTTTCAACGAGAGAACGATACGGCTAAAGTTTCGTTTAGCCGAAATCAGTTACATGAAATATCGGTTTATAGGATGATTCTATACAAGAAAGCGAGCACTACATAATTTGATTTTTGTCGCGGGAATTCTTCGTTTCTGAGAAAACTTGAATTTTTAATTTTTCTACTATTAAACAAAATTCGAATCTTTACGGTGTTTTTAATATTTTTTTTTGTTATAAAATCACGTAAAAACATTCAATATAACGATGTGAACTAATTTTTATTCAAAAATGTATTTTTATCACAATTATTTTTATTGATTTTTCAGGGTTTGGAAGTGCCGAAATGTGATAGGAAGATGAAAACTACATATTTTTGTTTGATTAATAATTTGCTATAACTTTTCTTTATAACTTTTTCCGCGTAAATTTGTCATAAGGGCGGTGTAATAGAAAATCTTCAATATTTCGAAGTTTTCAATAGTATTATCAACTTTTTTACATACTTTTGGTATCGTGGAAAGCTGGGTGGGGAGTATTATATATGTGCGGGTTTTTTTGCATTTATTGGAGATTTTGACTTTCTTACTGCCCCTTATAATTCTCAGAAAAACAGGTTTCGTTTGAAATATTATTTATTTTTGAAATTGCCATATTCTAAATGGATACAACGAATAAGCTCCAAGAATGGATCCAAGTTATTTTTTTTGCAATGGCGTCGCCATAAATATTTGTAAAGGCGATCTGCGAATTCATCTGGTGGAATGTGTTTGCCTTTTAAAAATTTTTTAGCAGCAGACCAACCTTCACTGGTAACAAATTCGTCACTATGGTTTACAGTGCGATGCTGATACCCACATTTCATAAGCTTCTTGTCGCGAACGAGGAAGAGCCATTTCTACAACTTGAGTAGATATTTTTGTTAATAATATGAACGAAATGATTTAACTCAACTGAATATAGAATAGTAAATTCACATATATGTACAATGTAATACATACCTACCTTTTATACTTTACCAGAATTGTCATTTTTATGCTTTATTAACATTTTTCTCGAATTTTAGAATTTATTAGAGATATTATTCATTGATCTGTGTTGAAGGTCGGGAAGAGGATCACTGCACAGTGGCGAAACAACGCATTTCCGCGGATTTTCATTTTCGTATCGGTGCTTAAAAATAAGTCTACAATATAAAATAACATTAATTTTTCATGTACCTCATTTCGTTACTTTTAAACCGCATTCAAAAAATGGCAACAGCGCATTTTCCGCGGCAAAATTTTCTCAGTAATATATTCCCTGAGGTATCTAAATGACAAATTTTTTTTTCTTTCTTAACAGATTTCGGCTAAACGAAAATTGCCCCAAACGATACTTCTTAATATTGTTCATGGGTTAGGTTTGTACGTATTCGAACAATAATGTAGAAATTTTCAATTATTTATAGGTAACTTCTATAGTCGATTCAATTTAAATACAGTATAGAAAAGATCCTTCCTACATATTTCATAGTTCAGTAATTTAATCAAACATTTTAATTAGTAACTCAGTTGTTGTTTGTGCAACAAATTATTATTGGGGCTCATTTTCCAGTATAGTTACGTTAGACTGATAATAGTTATATAAGTAGAACAATAATTTAATGCTTTGATTGCAAAAAAGGAACAGTATGTTGCCAGAATTCAACGATTGTTGAGAATAGTAGATATGTTTCAGCGCCCGAAAAGGCAAATTACTTTCTCAATAGATATGAAATTTTGGAGATAAATAAAAGCAAATTTTTAGATATTTTAGATCAAACTAACACACTAGAGTACGAAATGAATGGCACATTTGTTATAAATTATCAAATTTTATAAACATTTGACGAATTGAATTCTCACTTAGATCATGTATAGTCGGCGTAAGAGATATAGTGCGAACTTCTAGTTTTCGACTTGAATACCGTCATAGTCCAGTCAATATTGTTACGAAATAGCACACTAGTGTAGTCCCTAAATCCGACTCTGTCTAAGTCATATATTAAAGTTAAAATTTTGGCGGATGCGCATGGATTTCTTAGAACTGTTTACGATTTTTTGTGACTATCTTATATAGACATTGTTTTTGTGTCCAGTCTTATCTAGGAAATTCCAGGGAACCAATTGTTTTTGTGTAAACCGCAATCTAGAAGTATCTGGTAAAAAAGCACTAATATCTAAAAGACCGACCAGCGGGAGAAGTAAGTTTATAAAGTGATTTCGTGATATAAACAGCGAACAAGTAAATAGTCTAAGTAGTGAAGTATTGATATAAATTAATGTAACTGATTATAATGTGTATATAATATAAATTAGCGAATAGTGGAGTGAATGAATAAATCAAGTTAGTGAACCAACCGTGTGTATGCATTTATCCCACCCGTAGAAATAAAAACTTTTAAATGAATAAGAAAAACGTTACAATATTATAATTTAAAATGCTTATTTGACGATTTAAAATTATAATGTCAACTAATAATCGTTAAAATTTATTTAATAATTTTATAATTATTAAATACATTTATTGACTGTCTAATGATTATTTTTAACCCGCAATTACGAAGCGCCATCTTACTTTTTAAGATACATAGCGTTAGTGTATAGAGCAAAATACATTCCTTTTAACAATATTCACCAATTTATATTTAAAAACATAACACCAGACATTTAATACTAGCTTATATCACGTTTTATTAACAAGAATTAGAAATATGAATTTCAAATAACTTATTATGTTCCCAAGTTTTACTGAACTAATACAATATTTTGAGACAGCAATTTTTTCGAACACAACAGCACAAATAACCGCATAACAGATGTTCAGTTGGTAGACTGACATAAAGAAAATTTGTAGTGTTTTTCTAAGGAATTTGGGTAAGAATACATATTTATTATATAGCAATTATATTTTCAGTTAAAAATTAAATATTTACCATTAGGCGTCTTTGGGAAATATCGAGTTTGGTCCAAAATATTGTGTGTAACAACAACGAAAATTTAAATAATTGTGATCCAAGTGAAAACGGGATTCGACTTCATTTAAATTTGGAAACACAGGAGATATGTTTCCATGCGTATAAGAATCTAGAGGAGAAGTTTGGATTCGGTGAATAAACAGAATTAATGCAAGCAGTATCTGATTTAACGGAAGTTCCCCTATAAATTGTACGTAAAAGAGCCAAGAACGCAAGAAACGATGTGATAAGGGATTGAGCAAACCTTTAAATGTGTGTGTAATAAAATTATTAAAAACCACCATTTACGACTGTTACAAAAGTAATGAGTTACCTACGATTGAAATAACAAGAAATGAATCGACAAATATCTGTCTGTAAGAAAACTATTGAAAACTGGATTAAAAAATTGTAGAACAAATATACACTACGGCCGCCTCTGGTAATACTACTTACATGTACACCAGCAAGAGGTCGCAAGCGACACCCACTACGACGGCAACCTGCGCAGAAGGGGAGTCAGTCTCATAACCGACATCGTAACATTAAAACTAAGTTTTGATACTTCTGTGTTTTCACATTAATATAATTTTCTATTCAACTTAAACATATTTTCTTACTCTGCAAACCCAAAAATCCCGAGACGTACATGCTACAATTGGGATTTAAATTCAAAACGATTAATAAACGTCAAAGAGTCATGGAAAGCAGAAGAATAGCGGATACGCGGTATACATACTTGGAACAAGTAACTAAGTATAGAGAAGAAAACCGGTAAATTGTCTATTTGGACAAAACTTGGTAGGACACACACGACACGGTTAAGAAAGGATGGACTGATGGGTGAAAAATATGCCTGCAAACAAAGGATCCAGACTTATTATTGTGCATTGCGGTGGAAACGAAGGATAGGTTCCAAATGACTTAAAAATATGTGGGAAAAAATGGATGATTGCAGCGCTGTCTATCATAAGAACATGGTTTGAATTCACATTGATCCCCAACTTAGAGCCAAATAGTGTTGTAGCTATTGATAACGATAACGCTTCTTATCATTCACGACAGCTCAATGAAATATGAAATAAAAGCTACAAGAAGACCGAACTAAAAAATTTTTAATCGATAATAATTTGTACTTTGAAGATTCTTATACAAAACCACAACTGATTGAAGTTTTACAGACAAAGAAATTCAAGAAATGATACGCCCTAGAGAGTATAGCTGATAAACATGGACACTCTATAGTGAGATTTCCTCCTCATTTTTGTATTTTCAATCCCATCGAGTTAATATGGGCACAATTGAGGCAGGGACTAAAAAAGGGTCAAAATTGAAGATGAGTATGATAATATTGGGCAAGTCCATATTAATGGAGGGAATAAATTTATTTTTGATTTACAAGACGATAGTGATAGTGAAGCAGATGATAACTTTGAAGTCAGTACCATCCAGAAACTATAACATGTGACGCTTTTTTTCCTGTGCCGTATTTATAAGTCGACGACTAATTACCTGGACACGTCATAATTGACACCCCAAAACTGCGGATCTAAGTTTTCACTCGGGCGCCAGATTTTTAATGTGGTTAACTCCATAGAGGTACGGAAATTTCCAGGGGTCGGACTGTAACGTATTGTAGAGACTAGGTAGCGGTATATTCATTTTGATACAGCTTTATTGCTCGACTGAATTACACAGAATTACCCTAAAATAAACTATCACTAGTATAATTACTGCTGTCAAGCTTACATAAATTGAAACCAACGGTAATAACGAACTCTTAGTAAGTTGTGAATGAAACTTAAATAATGTGTTTATTCTATAACATAATAAGTAGACTCAGATAACAAAATAAATAAAACCTTTTACCAAAAGGTACAAAAGAAATTTAACAAGTGGACGGGTATCCAAACAAATAATTTACACTAGGCAAAATATAACGAGAAACATATAAAACGGTTCATGTACAATGCAAATCAGAAAATATATAATCTTATACGGACTAAGTGGTTTTATAATCGGGGTAATCGTAAGCAGTATTACCCAAAATAGTGCATATGGGGTTAATCTACAGCTTGGCGAAATTTGGAAAGAAAAACCCTATACCAACTCGAAACAGCGGAGGAAGAAGGAGATTTCAACGAAACCTGAGAAGGTGGGCGAGGCGCTGAAATCTCTACCAGAATTCACTTAATTCCTGAGCAATACTTTCGAATCACCCAGTAATCAAATATAATTCCCGGAAACCAAACGAAAAACCCTATTAACAAAATCGGAACGATAGGAACAGAAAGAAATTTTAACAGAACCCGAGAAGTTCGGCGAGTTGTTGAAATATCTACCAAAATTTATTTAATTCCTGAGCAATACTTTCGAATCACCCAGTAATCAAATATAATTCTCGGAAACCAAATGAAAAACTCTATTAATTTAATCGGAACGGCGGAAACAGTAAAAAAGTTCAACAGATCCCGAGAAGGTCGACTTAGTGTTGATATTTCTACCAGAACTTATTTAATTCCTGAGCAATACTTTCGAATCACCCAGTAATCAAATATAATTCCCGGAAACCAAATGAAAAACCCTTTTAACTAAATCGGACGACAGAAACAAAAAGAAATTTTCACAGATCCCGAGAAGGTCGGAAACCAAACACAAAAACTGTATAAACAAAATAAAAGATTAATAAAAACAACTGAGAATATCTTTGGACGAACTATGCCAAATAAAATTTAAAAATAACCAACAGAAAATAGCGTATAGTTTACAATTCAACCTTTATTGGAACTATATAAAATTAAAAATGTAATGTGATAAAACTACTGAATATCGTATAACTACGGGAGTCCTAACAAATTTATTATTTTATACGGAATATATTGAATTCAACTATCAATTATAATTTTACACTAAAATAATTTTAATTCGGAAATGTACATACGGTGCAAAATGAAATTTTACCTTTTAATCACTTGACTAGTTTCACTATCTTTCTTCGGACACTCCTTAGTCACTATCAAGGCGAGAGCGGAAAAGAGGAAAAGCCAAAATGTCCGTTTCAAACTGTGGTCTCGGTATTTACTATTTTCACGAATCGCTTCAAAAAGAAGTCTAGTAAAAAACTCAAACCTTTAATTACTTTGAACCTAAATTTCTATAGGTATACAAGACGGTCTAAGCGTTTTAATCAAATGAAATTAAAATGTATATATACCGGACGGCCCAAATATTATAAATAAACGAACTTGTAATTAACATTGTCTTGCCAGGTAAAATTCAATTCATTACCTTACAATATTCAAAATTGAATTAATTGAGTAAGGTGGAAGTAACAAGTTACAGGTTTTAAATCTAAATAAATCAAATGATAGGGTAACAAAAAAAAGTAACTTCGTTACAAACAATTTCAGATTTTTTAGACGACACAATCCGCCCTTACTTTTAGTCAAAACTCGTCGCGCCATATACCTACTGTAATAACAAGATTTACTGGAGTAAACCATGAATTTGTAAACTCAGAACAAGCATTGGAAAATATATCTGTGATATAATATAAAATTCCAAAAATGTAGGCCAATTTCATTTCATAAGGCAATTAGGTTATTAATAATACAGAAAGGTTTTAGAATTGTATCAAAATTTTCTGACACAATGTCTTGTAAATTTTATGACGAGGATGTAGGCTTCATCAGATTTCTGCAAAAGGGATACATTAATTATTAAACCTTGTTACAAAAGTCTTCGTTAATTACTACAGACATGTCTAAACTCTGATGTACACGATTTGAAATATCTTAGGGTAACTAATTATTCAGTTTTAAGGAAAAAAAGGAAAAGCGGGATGAAACGACAGCCTCTTCCCTCACTAGACACATACATCGTGGAAAAGCCAAATATAATAAACTCATTATTTACTGTACAGTAGGGTGGGCCGAAAAATATATTTGAAATCTTGGTTGGTATAGTAAAAACAAGTTGCAATAATAAGGATAGACAACCAAGCAATAATTTTTTGAAACTTAAAAAAATAAGATGGCCGCGCCCCAGGGGATTGAAATTTTTAATTATTTTGATATTTTATTTTTGAACTGGCATAAAAATAACTTGTAGGTACTAGCATTTTAAGATCAGAAAAAATTGGTGAAAATATTGAAATAATTAGGCGCACCCCTGGCGCATTAAAAATTGCATTTACTACTTTTTAATAAATAGTGCGCCACCCCTGGGCAATAAATACCAAGAATGCAGCTCTTTGCTTGCCTTTGTATTCCATATCGTCAAAAACAACCAACCAACTCAGAGTTGCAATACCAAATATTGCCTAGATCGCCGTTACGTCAAACTGAACAGTAGCCAAAATTGCAACAGCTACCCTCGAAGATTTTGGGCAGGTTACATTAGATAGTCTGTTGACGTAGTTGACGAAAATAAAGCTTGTCGAAAA
The DNA here is from genome assembly GCA_963921935.1 of Galeruca laticollis. Classification (NCBI taxonomy): domain Eukaryota; kingdom Metazoa; phylum Arthropoda; class Insecta; order Coleoptera; family Chrysomelidae; genus Galeruca; species Galeruca laticollis. The sequence continues at coordinate 172,121,999 of OY998179.1, read as the reverse complement.
TTATCAAAGAGAAGAAAACACAAGAAAGTGCTACCAATGACAAAAATATTCCGCCGCCGAACCATTCAACAAGAGGACCATGTAGTTTTAATAGAAGAGCTGAGAAGCAGATATATTGGTTACCGGTACAAAATTCCGTCAATCTTGAAAACCTCTAAGAAAAAAGGCTGTGATGGCACTAGCGTCAACACTGGCTAGAAAGGCGGAGCAATTAGAATAATTCAAGTTTAAATTGGCAAGTCATTTCGACGGCAGTTTCCACTTCCGCGATTGATAGGATACGAATTGTATTTTGGGTTCTAATCCTCATATTGTCTCTGGTTATAGGCCTAGTTTGGGAAACAATATTTTTTATTCGTCCCGATAAAAATCTAGCCAGGTGACCTAGCTGGCCAGGGAAACAAACTTCCTGTCCCTATCCAGCGGTCTTAATATGCCCTCAATTGAAGTATTTTCACACATTAACTGAAAAACGTGCTGAGGAGCCATCCAACTGCAAAAACATATTTTGCTTGGCTGCAAGTGGCTCCAGTAAAACCGGCAATTCATTTCTGAGAAATCACAAAATAGATTACCAGCTAGGGCAAGATAAAAAAATAGGGTCCAATAATAATACCCCTTATTACTGAAATCGGCAGACTAGTAATGCATATTATATAGATTCACCCTACCGTCGCTATGAAAAGTGGCCCAGTCAGATCAAAGAATTTGAGAGAAAAACTGAAGATTTTCATTAATCACGCCTATGAGCCAATGGCAATAATTTAGTGTTCGATCCCAATCCTGCTCATTGAAGGCTTGTTGCAGATCTATATGGTAAGGATGTAGTTTAAAGGCAAATAGAACACATATCAATAGGAAGTGAGAACAAGAAAAAATCATGTTTTTTCAATTAACCCGAGTCAGACACCCCACATAAATTTTACGTGTAGTTTTCATTTCGCCCATTGCTATTTTCGAACTCGGTGTTACTACGTGCCGCCGCCTCGTAAGTGCTTCCCCGACTTTTATATCTAATAGATGCAACATAAACTGACTTTAAATTTTTCTGTTGTAGCTTACTTGGTTGTAAAGTATAAAAGTCGACACGTAAATTTTACGTGCATTGGCCCATCTGGATATTTTTTGAAAATGTGTTACGTTGTAGATCAAGTTTTGCATAATGTCTTCTATATATTTTTTGTGTAATAGATATCCAATGACAAGCATTGATACGACGATCACGAGTTGGACCTAATTATCAATTGCAGTGATTTTAGTGATATCGACATAGACATAGATGGTGAAAGACTTGAAGCAGGCATTGATTACGACAGTGACGACAGCAAAGATGATAACGACTACATACCTGACGCAGTGGTGGAAAAATCATATTATTAATAAGTTTACTGTCTCGACCCTTACTTCGTGGCATCTACTCACATTACTGTTTTAAATGAAACTACCTGTTTCTAGATAATTCCACAATATCGAAACAATTGTGCATTTCTTAGAATTTTTTAACATTTTTTCAAAATATCGTGGAATTATCTAGAAACAATAACTTTCATTTAAAACAGTTATATTACTAAGATTTACAAAAACTGTGCAATGTGAATGAAAAGCGAAAGGGGAACAAGCTGGTTCGTGAATCACGTGAATAGTGCAACAGTGTTTCAGGTGAAAACACTGTACCTATAGTCTATATAGAAAGGACAAGGAGTAATAAATCATTCATTTAAGTAGATTTCATAGACGTACCAAAATATATTTTAAGAGGGTATACCGTAAGGTACATTTTGTATTGAACGAATGAGTTGCAGCTATGCTAAAGGATATACGATTTAGGTCAGAGGTAACGGGATGTACTAATTTTAATAAAAAAAGTGATAGAGGTAGAGGTCATTCGGAAGCAAAAAATGTAGTTCATTATAAAAAAATTCTACAACTTCCTCAGGACTAAGATACATAATACCGAAATGTACTTTTAAGTATTCGCCAATTACAGAACCTTTCTGTCTGTACTCTTGTACCAAATGAAACTCCTAAATCTTAAGAAACCAAGCTTGACAGAGATGAAATTTACAACCAAAAAGAATTTGATCTCTGCCAAAACATTCATATATAGCGTTATGAATGCTTAGTTCAAAATCTACTACGACTTCTTTAGGTTGAAAATGTGAGCCTACTTCTTTACATTTTTGTCTTAAAATTAAAAACAAATTTGAATATGTTTGACTTGATTTGTCCGGCAGCAAACAAAAAACAAAAGGTACGTAATAGCCGTTTTTAAAACCATGAATGGTAAACATTTGGTAATAAAAAGTTGAACAGTATTTAAAAGTCCCATCCATCAAAATACAATCCGAATTACATAAAAAATTAAGGTTGGAAAAACAGGAGAACACAATAATTTTAAATACCTGGTCTGCTGTTAATAGAAATTCCTCTTCTCGGTTCGTAATTCACGAACACTATTAAATACTTCTTCCTGATTTTTAGGCAATAGTGTAAGTGCATCAACATCCTTTCCCTAATCCCCTAAATATCGATCAAAACAATCAAGATTTCTTCAAAATATTTAATTCAAGAAATCTTTGAAACCTTTCAGAAATATACATAATTATATGGGCCTCCGATTTTATCTATTATAAACCCTAATGACTCTAATAGGATTAAACTAAATGGTTGCGGCACAGTTCGAACATTTCAGTAATCCTCAAATTGATACAAGTCAGGTAAAATTTTATTTTGTGGCAGAGTTCGGATATGCCCGTTTATTCATAATTTTTTTTATTTGTATTACTTCTATATGTAGTGTTTGGGGAATTTTTCTCAGAAATTTTAAATGGCAAGTGGACTACTGTAATCGGCTTAATACGATTACGCCTATTTACAGATTATTCGATTATTGAGAGGAATTTTCCAAACAACCCAGTTTTCTTAGAAACATTATCGGGAATATTATTTTAAAAGAAAGTAGGTACATTAAATCAGTACTTAGTATTAGTTCTTTGAGTAAAGTTGTATGAAGTTGTATGGTTGTCATAATATTGTAAACAGTTGGAATATATTTAAAACATTTGTTGAATGTTAATTGTGCAAGTACCAAACAATGTCGATAAGCCAAGGACCATCTAAACGATCAAAAACAGGTCCATTATCTTTAAATGAAAAAACTCTGATATTGAATTGTTATATATCATTGAAAAACAAGGATCCAAGTGCAAGTGTTGATGATATTGTGGAATTAACGGCTGCTATGTTGTGTGTTGCTAAATCAACAATTTATAGATTACTAAAAGAAAGCAAGAATGGAACTCTTCAACCCCCTAAAACTCCTTCAGGCCAAAAACCAATTGAGATCGATGAGTCATTAAAACAAAGACTAAGGCGTAAAGTCCATGGATTTTACTTACGAAAGGAAATTCCAACACTTGACAAAATTATGACATCAGTGCAAGAAGATACGGACTATCCAAAATTCTCCAGAATGACAATATGCAAACTTTTGAAAGATGTGGGTTTCAGATATACAGAACATAATAGAAAATCTCTCTTGATAGATAAACCGGAAATAGTTTTTTGGAGAAGAGACTATTTAAGAAGCATTCGACATGCCAGAGAACAAAATTTGAAAATCTTCTACTTAGACGAAACATGGATAAATGCTGGATATACAGTTTCCAAATCTTGGCAAGATGAAAACATTAAAAGCGGAAGGCAGGCATTCGTGGAAGGTTTGTCGTTAGGTTTGCAGCCACCATCTGGAAAAGGAAAAAGACTTATCATTATCCATGTTGGAAGTTCTGAAGGTTTTGTTGATGGTGGATTATTAACTTTTATTTCAAAACGCACGGGGGACTATCACGAAGATATGAATGGGGATGTCTTCGAGGAATGGTTTGTTCAAATGTTGGATCTGATTCCAAAAGGGGCTGTTATTGTTATGGACAACGCAAGTTACCATTCACGGTTACGAGAAGCATTGCCCACAAGTCGTTGGCGTAAAGCAGAGCTTTTGGAGTGGCTTATTTCGAAAAATATTAAGTTTCCAAAAGATCCACTAAGGAAAGAACTTTACAGAATTGCAAAAATGAACAAGAATAACTACAAAACCTACATTGTAGAAGAAATGGCTTCTTCTCGTGGTATATCAGTTCTTCGACTTCCCCCTTATCATTGTGAACTTAATCCCATAGAATTAATATGGGCTCAGGTAAAGGGGGAAGTTGGAAAAAAAAATACTACTTTTAAAATAAACGATGTTGTGAAATTGTTTGAGAGTGCTGTAAGTCATGTGAGTAAGGAAAATTGGACAAACTGTATCGAGCATGTTATCAAAGTAGAGACAAATAGGTGGAAAATTGACAATATTTGTGATGATTTAATCGACCCTATTATTATTAATGTCAACAACGATTCTTCCTCTTCCGAGTCGGATATAGAATAAAATGTAAGTAATAAATGTATTCCAATAATTATTTCTTTTCATTTTTTATTATATTATAATTTAAAACGTATTTTTTTCCCAAAATACACACCACTGCATTGCGTTATTGCTTATCTGCTAATCCTTTAACAATGAATAAACCCTAAACTTTGCTACAACTGAAACAAATACGGGGTCGATCTACCTGGTTTTTAGATTTACGGAAGAAATGTAATTTAAAGTAAGAGATTTATCAAAAATTTCATGGTGCTCCCTGTAAAGGTTTTGCATACTTAATTAGGGTTTATTACTCCTCGTACTTTTTGTACATACTATAGACCAATATGCTTTCGGAAAAGATGGGTACAGACGGTCATCTCTTATCCTGTTAGGTACATCTAGAACATGAAAAAACTCCTATGAAGAATGTAATAGATGTACGGCCGGGCAGAAAATTAATGTTATTTTCTATTTTCTATACTGTTAATTTCATTTTGTAAGTTATAATACCGAAATAATTAATTTTATTCAAAATATTTGATGTTTTCTCTTAACACGTCAAATTTCCGTGGGTTAGCTTTCTAGGGTAAAGTTATACAGCGTTAAAGAAACTCGCCGGTGCTTTTTTAAAAAAATTTGGACATTAGTTCGTGATGTTACCGAGTCAGATGGAAGTTTTCTGGTACTAACATGCGGATTAAATTCAATATAATATGCCAAAATATTGATAACCTTTTCTTCGGTCTTAATTTATTTGATGTATGTATTAATCAGAATTATTTCACTTTTGACAATAAGATATATATATATATATATATATATATATATATATATATATATATATATATATATATATATAAAATCTTTGTAAGTAATATTTCAAAAAATGTTTTATTTTGGTATAGATATGTAGATGTCATATTAGCTTGTTTTATGGGTAGTAAACGACAATTAGATATATTTTTCAACCACATTAATAATTTACACCCAAACATTAAACTTACATTAGAAGTTGAATGAAATAGTTCAATCAATTTTCTTGATTTAAAAATTCAAAGAAATAATAATGTACCTACTTGATAATTCGATTCACCGAAAACCAACAAACACTGATGTGACTATTCCATACAGTTCCAATCATCCCATGTCCCATAAACTAGCGGCTTATAATTCAATGATACATAGAGCATTTTCAGTTCCTATGAACAAATGTAATTTTGATAGAAAGGTTAACACAATTGAACAAATAGCAACATCCAACGGTTACCCATTACATATGATGAATAAACGAATTAGTGAAAAAGAGGAAAGAGTGGCATTACACTATTAAACTGTCTTCTTAAGTGATAACTGTAAAGATCAGCAGATATAGTTTTCCTGGTTTTCTATATAATTGCACAGTTATACTGATCTTAATTGGGAAAAATGATATCCAGGATATCTCCATAGTGCCTTTAATATCTAAGCTTTAATATTTGTAATATCATATCTTCTTTTTTCTATTAACATATCTCAAGTCAATCACAAGATAGTTTCACCTCTGGGACTAGCCAAAAATAATTTAAACATCAGGTAGGCATTAAATGAAATGTAACTTCTGTCATTCTGACGACGATATTTAGGTCATATCGAAACGATGGTCAATTTTTTAGATTTTTTAAAAATTTTCAATTAACTGTGGAGTTAACTAGCAACAGTAAGTTCCATTTAAAACACTATCATGAAAGCTGTTAAATTTGTATAAGGCGCCATCTACCGACTTTATTGAATATAACGAGGATATGTCGTGAAGTGCAGGTGATAGAGGAAGAAAAATTCTTCTACATGACACTGACCTCAATAATTTCCAATAAAGTTTTCCCGAGATATTGCATTTTTTCCAAATCAATGTTTGCATGCCCCCCCCCCCCACTTCATTTGAATAGTAAGATACAAAAGAGTAAAACCAAAAATGTTCATAACAAACACGATAATAATTCGCGATCATTTTCAATGCAACTAATCTTGGCAAATTGTAGAGATATTCCCTCTTTTCTGAATTGATATTAGTGTTACACACCCTAAGGGTCATACTACGAAGTTGTGAATATTATCCGGTGATTTCTCTTGGCCGCGTTTATTGTAAATATTCCTTTCCTATGAACGGTCAGTCGCTTACCTCCCTTAGTTGGCCACCCGGTACATATATAAACATATCCCGAAAAAACGTAAAAATTCAAATTATAATAACTTGAACTTCTTCAACGTGAAACTTTCAATCTCTTTTCAATGACAAGATATCCCCTACTTTTTCATAAACGTATAATTCTTTCCTAGACTTTCTTTTGCATCCTAGATTCATATTAAAACTCCCTAGACATGTTTTTCCAAATCAAAACTTGCATATTTCACTTTCTAGACACTTTTTATGACTAGTAAAATTTATTGAGATATTTAAACAAGACATTATTTGCCTTTGACTATAAAATTACTCTCTCATTTATTTAAGACAAAAAATCTTACGTTTATTACTTTGTGTACATTGTACTTCAAAAACTTATCATAAAGGTATAGATATATATATATATATATATATATATATATATATATATATATATATATATATATATATATATATATATATATATTTCGAATTGAAGCCTGCGAAATGAAGCAGGCCCATAAAAGTTAGTAGGTATCATTAAAATGTTACGCAACAACAAACTTTTCAGTTGTAAGAAGATTCACTCCTTAATAACTCCAAGAGATAATATTCTGTTGATAAAAGAGGGAAAACTGATATTGAATTTGTGAATATAACTCTATCATTTTAATGAAACAGACTCATCTTTCGTTCGAGCTGGAAGATTATGAATATACATTTTGTTTACTCACAACAGATTTTCAAAGAATGTAATTACACTTCAATATCATTGAACTCATTTTGATTTCACACTTGAAATATTATGAAAGGTATGTCAACTAGAAAAGGGAAATAATCCAAGACTGCAACCATGTAATGAATAGCTATTTAATCTGGAAGACCATGGTATTTTGCTGTTACTTTTTAACGAAACAATAATGAAATTACATTTTAATGGAAATTGAGTTCAGTAGAAGTTGATTCGTCTAATAGGTATTTTTGTACTCCCATTAAGTAATTATGCTATTATGCAGTACCTGTACTATTACTCCAACTCCAACTCTATAACTGGTCTTTTGTTTAGAGTTTTCCATTAATCCATAAATTAATAATTTGTGGATAAAAGCAATTCGGCGAGAAAATTTTAAGCCTACCATTCACACGCGGTGATATGCAGTGAGCATTTCCCACCTGATAGTTATGTGTACTATTTACTAATTAAGAAACTTTTGGACAAAGACGCAGTTTAATCGACTTTCAACTGCTTTCCACGTCATTTACAACCAAAGTCAAAGCCTGCACGCGGAATTCGAAAAAAAAATGTATGTGAAGCATCAACTACATGTTATGGAACTGAAACTAGTAATTATCTCACTGTCTATAATCTTCTCGTAAACTTTCATAGCTGTACTAAGTAGATTTATTCCCCTATAATTATTGCAGTCTTCTCTTTCCCCCTTTTTATATATTGGAACTATTAAGGTTGTCATCCAATCTTCTGGAATCTGTTCTTCACTACACGCCGTGTTGCATATTTTCAATAATATTTTTGTTCCTGTTTCCCCTACATTCTTGAACATTTCTGCTGTTAATTTATTAATTCCTGGAGATTTTCCATTTTTCAATGCATCCATTATTTCCTGTAATTATTTTATAGATACAATGTCTTTATTTTCTATTATTGAATCCTTTTTTTGTTAATGTCCTGAATTCTGTTGTTTGCTCCTAGTAATTCCTCTAAATACTCTTTCCATCCATCAATTACTTCGTTTTCATTTCATTTCTTCTTTTTTTATTTTTTGTCCATGTTATTTCTTGTAATTTTTCCTTTCCTAATGACTCCAATGTTTTGTAAAACAGTTTTTGATTTGATTTACTATTGCTTTCCATTTTTTCGCCAAATTCATGCCACTGATTTCTTTTAGCTACTGCTACCATCTCTTTTACCTTTTTCATCTTCCCTTTGTACACTTCATAGTTTTCCGTTGTTTTGTTATTTATATTCATTTTCCACGCTTCTTTTTTTAATTTTACTTTTATTTTAATTTCGTCCGTCGACCAAGCTGTTTGTTTTTTCTTATTAGTTTTCTTGTTAAAACCACATATTTCTTTAGCGGTTTCCAATACGGTTTTTTTGAAATAATCCCACATTTCTTCTAAATCACTATCCGTTTTTCATTATATCACAATTATTTAAGAACTTTCCTGATAATGCTATTTTGTATTTCTCTGCCATATCTGTGTTTTGGAGTTTGTATGTTTCTTCTTTTTGCCTATTATGATTTGTAATTTCTAATTGTTCGCTTATTTTTGTTACAAGTGAATAGTGGTCACTTCCTATTTCTGGTCTTCTTCTAACTTTGGTATCAAATACTTCCTTTCTATTTCACTTATCCACTAATATGTAATCTAGTATGGACCTTTCATTTCTGCTTTCCATCACACGTGTATATTTATGTATGTCTTTATGTTGGAAAAATGTATTAGTTACAATAAAATTGTGTAATATGCAAAAATCCCACAGCTGTTCTCCATTATTATTCCTAAATGCTTCACCATGTTTTCCTATTACTGTAGTGTAAATGTCATCTTTTGTTCCCACAGTTCTATTCAAATCTCCTAGTATAATTATTTTTCCATTTGCACTTTCTGTAGCCATAGTTATATCTTCCCAAAACCTATATTTATTTCCTACTGTATCGTCTTCATTTGGTCCATATACAATTATTATAGTTTTTGTGTTCATATTTTTATTTTTCATTTCCATCACCAGTAATCTTTCCGACCATCTCGTCCATCCAGTAATTTGTTCTTCTAAGTTTCTATGTACTATACATGCAACTCCTGCTGCCGCTCTTCTCTCATTTTCAATACCACTATATATGAGTATATGACCTTTATCCATTTTCACTATTCCCTGTCCCTCTTTTGTCTCTGTTATAGCTAGTATTCTCAAGTTTGTATTTTCAAACTCTTCTTCTTATTCTTTTCCTAAAATACTTCTAACATTCCATGTTCCAATTCTCCACATTTTCGTTGCTAATTTTACTTTATTCTTATCAAATTCCGTTGCCGTGCCTATTTCTTTGTTACCATGAATATCTGCTTCTTTATTTAGTTTTTTGAATGTATTTTTTCCAGTATTTTCATTCTATTTGTTTCTTTATCTCATCTTTATTCGTGCCCATTTACTTGCCCATTTACTGTTACCTTATTGTATCCCATTTTTACGACTTTTCCCTTTTGGTTTTCTAATTTTGCAAACATCCTTATCTCTTTTTCTTTTTCTCTTTCCTTCTTCTTCTCAACAGAGCCTGATGATCTTTAGTTTTTTTTTATCTCGTTTTTAATTAAATGTTGTTCCCATTTCATAACCTTTGGATCTGCAGACATTTCCTTCATTAACGCTATGATTAGATTTAACTTTTCATCTCTTTTACTTTTAGGTGGGGTTCTGCTAGTCCTCTTGCTAACTTCAAATAAACCATCCATTTTTCTTTTCTTTGCATCTTCTATAGAATAATCATCATTATCCAATTTGTGTATATTTTGTATTCAACTACTATTTGATTATATTATTTTCGTGGTAGCGTACGACCAAGATACCCAGATCTACTCATCGGAGATACTTGATCTATCCAACCACTTATTATATATCTAATATCTTTCATTATTTTGTCCTTCATTTTCAAATTTGACAACGTCGCAAATTATATCGTTTTGGACTCGCCTTAAATCAATTGCTTTTTATTTTAGTAACCTAACACTAACCTATTTTTACAAAATCACGTTTTTCGTTTTTTTTGTAGCACTACGTATTTTACCTTTTGTTGGCACAATCCAAACTCTAGTTAATTAATTTTCGCTGCACTTTCCGATATAGCGAAATAAATGCAGGCGAATTTTATAAACACTTTATTATTCCAACGCACAGTTGCCGGCACCTATTGAAAGTCGTTGCTTTGCCAATTTGTTCTCGGATTTCCAAGAAGTCTCATCCTGAAGTGAGATTGATGGCAAGAAAAATTAAAACCAGCAACAGATTTTTCCAATAGAAAACAAAACAATGAAGGACCTGGTGAACCTCCTTCAAAAAAATAAAAAATAAAACAACAGCTTGAAGGAAACTTTGAATAATAATGTTGAAGGTTTGTCTTTGGAATTATCACGAAACGAATTGAAAAATTCACAGTCTAAGAAAACACACAAATGGTACACTAACCAGTTGAAAGAGTTTTCTCTTACTTTATATTCTATTCTCACAAAGCATATATTTTTATAATAAAAACTTCATATTCACCATGTCCTTCTTCTTTGAGGAAGGAAATGGTTGTCATCCCATAATGGTGAAATTGGTTTTCTTGACGAGGTTTTTTAATTTGTAAAGAAGTCACACAGTGCAACTCCTTAAATAAAGTTTATATGATTCTCTGTCAATGGCGATTCGATTACAAATTGTGTATAACGAAATTATAAAATTTGTGGGTATGTTGCTTTGGGCGGCGTTGCTGCCGTCGACAGTCAAGAATTATCTACAGAAGAACTACCATACCATATTGTGTCTTATACAACTAATTTTAAATTCGCAATTGCTTATTTTTGCATAAATAAAATTACGGGGTCTTTACAATAGGAATGTATAACAATTATTTTACGGACGCCTTAAAACATTAATATTCATGTGTGGTCTATAACTTGTGATGAGTGCATTAAAAAAATTAAAACGTTCCAGTTGTTAGGTTGTCACCTACATCCACTAGACGAAATGCAACCTAGATTTGAATTATTCAGTACACAACCACATAAATACTTTACATAGCAGCAACAAAGTAGATGAAGATGTTCTTTCTGTCATAGATCCCTGTCGCAAGAGAAAGGCACCTATTACATAGTATAATGTTGGAAGCCCTTTCGAAAGGATTGCTTTAGACATCGCTGGAACATTTCCGACGACAGAAAATATTGATAAATAGATCCTGGTTTTAATGGATTATTTGACAAATTGGGTGGAGATTTACGCAATCAAGAGGCCACAACACAACAAGGGAAGAAATTTCAAAAGCTATCTATTCCAGGAGATTTGCGACAAGCTGGGAATAAAGAAGACCAGGACAACAGCATTACATCCACAGTAAGAGAGAATGGTCGAGAGAATGAACGGGACTAACGGAAACTACCTGACCAAAGTAGTTTCAACACATCATAGAGATTGGGACCAATATCTTTCCCTATTTGCATTGGCTTATCGATCTGCCGACAGACTCGGGTGAAACACCCACGAAAATCCTGTTTGGACGTGAAATGAGGCTTTCTGGTGATCTGGAATTTGGCTGTCGGCCTGGAGAAGATTTAGCAGAAGAAGACTACTTGCTCCAATTGAGAAGAAGGCTGGACAATATTAGTGAATTAGTTCGAACAAATCTTCAAGTTCCCAGCGACAGAATGAAAAATCGGTACGACACGCAGGCCACAGTAGGCGATTTTAAAGAAGGGGACAAAGTATGGTCACCCAACCCGATGAGGAGAAATGGATTTACTCTAAAATTACAAAATACCTGGGGATGTCTATACTTAATCAAGAAATGGATCAATGATGTTATATATCTCATAAGCAAGATCCCCAACGGAAAACCAAAAGTAGTTCACCAAACGACTAGCGCCATTCTAAGGAGACCATGACCTAGAGAAAGGAGTAAACCATATTCGAGATGTGTCTGACCCTACCTTCCATGAATTTATGGGCGCGTATGGAGGTACCGTGAAAGCTAGATATGGAGTCACGTCAGAACAACGACAAGATTTGTTCACTCTCCTGGAAGATTATTCACCGGCATACAACATCTCCGCCCGTATGAAGAACGCACCAGGGTTGGCAACCGTCTTTCGAAAGAAGTTCGGGCAATTAGAAAAACTTGAAAACCAGATTCCAGCCCCTGGCAAGACACTGATACTGAAACACAATTCGCGGTACGTCTTCTACGTGGTAACTAAAAATAAATTTCAAGATCGATCTACATACCGCAATGTGTGGGAAGCACTCCAAAAACTCCGAGACCATGTGTTGGAATCCAGTGTGAAGAAACTGGCTATGCCTAATATAGCGAGTAACCAGTTGGATTGGCGAGTCATCAGAAACATGGTAGAGGTGATCTTCCAAGATACCGGTGTCCAGATATTAATTCGCAGCTACAACCCCCGTTATCAGTATTCGATGAAGACGGTGCGCTATTATTTCCATAAGATCGGAAAGTGTAGAAATGGGTCCAGTTGTCGATTCAAACATCCAGTCTCGGCTACACAAAAGTTCCAGGAGGATCTTCCATTTGAGCAGAGGGTAATGTTATGAAATAGCGCACTAGTGTAGTCCCTGAATTTTGTGACCTGTCTTATCCAGAACATTCCAGGGAGCCGATTGTTTTTGTGTAAGCCGCAATCTTAAATTATCTAGTAAAAAAGACACTAATATATAAAGGGCCGACCAGTGGGAGAAGTCAGTTTATAAAGTGATCTCGTGATATAAACAGCGAACAAGTAAATAGTCTAATTAATGAAGTGTTTATTTGAATTAATGTAACTGAATATACGGTGTATATAATATAAATTAGTGAATAGTGTAGTGAATAGATAAATTAAGTTAGTAGACATAAGACATAACGTGTGTATGAATTTATCCCACCCTTCGCATAACAATGTTTAATTAAATAAGAATAAGAAAAACATTACAATATATATATATATATATATATATATATATATATATATATATATATATATATATTGACGATATTAATTTCTATTGTAATGTAAATTTGAAAAATTGAAATGCAATTTTGATAATTGTCAATGTAAAATTATGAATTGTCACACTTGGGCTTTAACAAACAGTTTATTTTATCAAATTTAAATTTCTTTATGAATTTCAGGGCTACGGCTATATAATAATTTTTACTAGACTCAAATTTTAGTTTTATGTAACTTTATCATATTTGAGAACTCTTTGCTTCCGCTCTCTGGGCGTACTGGTTCAATATCTCAACTTTCCAGACCTATGGCCTCCAACTGTGTCAGACATTCACTATATTATAATACACAATAAACTACTCCAGAAAAAAAAACTAATCAATTCCATTGATTCTATTCTATTCTATTCTATTGATTTGTTAAGTTTGTAATTTTTGAAGAATGAATTACCAAATTTAGGTCAACAATAAATATACATGAGAAATTAAAGATTGTTATTATTGGACGTAGTAGATTGAATGCATTCTCTCTACGAAAATAAAAGAGAAGAAACTTAACCTATAAATTTACAATGATAAATACTAGAACAATGATGATCTCTCGGACAAAATATTTATAAAGACTTGTTACCTTGCAGTTTATTGTCAAACACACGTTATAAAAGAAATCCTCTCAAATAGTTATTAAACTCCTCACTAACCCAAAGCATAAGGTATGTATCATTTACCTTTTCTTATCCTTTTCTGAATTTCAAGAAATTATCTCCCTTTACCATTCATATATCTTTCAAATCTCTTCTTATCTCTTCAATTTTTATATCATCTAGGAATGAAAAACTTTTATGCAAAACGAATCCAATTCAGCCTTCTTTCTTTTTCTATTTATAGTGTCTGTTCCAAAGACCTCCATTTCATCAATTATATCTCTTTTCAAAAATCTCTGACCTCTTTTAAATTTGTTAACTCTTGTCAGCTATTTCAAAGTTTTCTTAATGACACTATTTTCATTTAATTTTAGTCACATGGATTTTTATCTCTTGGAAACCGCAAACAATCAGAGAGTGATCATTAGACATAGAATAAGTATTCTTTCTCCTTACTCATCAATAATTTTTTTCTATAACCTGAATTTGTAACCATTTGTCACCCGCACTTGACAAATGTAAATTTTATAACATACTCTGTATGTTCGGGCAAATTACTCTACCTTCTTATAAATAAAATCCTACGTAATATATAAAATGATTTACAATCAACATAAATAAAGCTTCGAGACTCCTAGACTTTGATCAATGGCTTGTAAAGATATGTTTCTTTATCAGACTGTACTCTTTTGATTTGATTTCAATTTCAAAATATTTACTTAACTTCTAATTAATTACTAAGCTATTTTTCAAATTACATAAGTGTGTGCCAAATTTATCTAATATTTTATAAATCATTTATTGTTATTTGGTACATTATTCTATCTAAAATTTTCTAAGACAATTTATTTGTCTTAATATATGACGGCATTTGTAAGAGGGCGTATTTTTTGACGGATCGAAACCAAACTCGCTATAAAAATCGATTTAACCAAATTCTTGGACGATTTCGTTAATGAGGTGAATCGGCTCAGTAGAAACAAAATGGCGGCTTATCAAAGTTGAAAAAAAAATCGTATTTCCTTTGTTTTTCACTTGACGCAAAAAAGTTACTGAGATTTTTCATAGACCTTAACAGGTTCTACAACTTTTGTACATAACGTTTTTCTCTAAAATGTATAATAAAACATTTATTTAGGAAAATTCACCAATTTAACAGAATTTTTTTTAATTTTTTCGTTTTTGATTTGATGCCAAAATGTAATTTTATTTTCGATTGGATGCAAAATGTTACTGAAATGAGCCTGTCCATTGGGATTTTTGTAATTGTTTTCTACATGCTCGTGAATAATGACTATATGCTCTGCACAAAATACTGTTTTTTGCTTCATTCGACTCATGACTGACAAATGATATGGGATATATCCAAATTATCAACTCAAACATTAATTTGCTAATTAGAGAACGGAGAAACGAATAATTATATAGTTTCAATTCATGTTGTCAAAATGTTTTGCTATGAAATTATTAACGTACATTTAAAATTTAGTACTAATTTGGAATCAACTCATTTTTTATTGAAACTGCTTTTAGGACTCAAAAAATATAATTAGAGTGATGTGTAATGCACACTCTCTATCAATATGGAGACCATTTCACTGGATAATTATTGAGAGCATAAATATTTATCGGGTGTTGGAATGATCATGCGCTAGAAAATAAATTACAAATTCACGAGTATAGAAACAAATAGTTTAACAATTCGTTGGAATGTTTTGATAATATTTTTAGATTTTTTTCTTTGTCTTTTTTTGAAATTGAAGTACGCTCATATTATTTACCACAACAACCCATCTAAATCTCAGTTATTTAATATTTAACAAAACTAATTTGTGGCCAGAAACAAAGTTAAGTGTATACTTGAATTGTCGTGGGATTGTTTACAGTAACCCTTTCTAGGCTATAAATGGTATACGACTGAATGACGTTGATATAATACAGGAATTAGAACATTAACAGTAGGGAATTGAAATGTGGGAACTTTTTTGGCCAAGTTCGTAATTAAATCATTAATTCAAAAAACGTTTTCGCTTTCTACTGCGCTCCTACTAAATATATAAAGGAGTTAACAGGGACTTTTTCTAATTCAAATAAAATCTACCATCTCGAATTAATTTAAGTAGATCACTTTCTAGACACTTATCTATATAAAAAGTATGAAATGGGGAGAAAATATCAGAAACATCGTCTTCAGTGAGATTTCATATGACCATAGTTGAAGCAGACTGTTACGGAAAACGGATGAAAAGTAACTCAAGAAAATAGTATTCCAACCTCAATGACGACTCACAAACTAACATTTCTGAGCAACTTGAACCACATATCAGCATTGAACTGTATTGAAAATAGTTTGAACTGTCACATATTTCCCAGGCCATTAAATAGAATTTCATAAAGTCATCCGGTTTTGATTTAATTACATCAAAAATCTAACCGAATTTGCTCAGTAAATGACTGAAGCTTTTGAATTACGTTTCCAATTCCATAATTAGAACTGGACATTTCCCAATTCAGTGGCAAACAGTGGATATAACTTTAATACCGAAACAGTTAATCGCCAATACTCCAGATTCACTGAAGGTTGTCTTAATGGGGAGTCAAATTCAGTGAAATTAAATCACTACATGTGACTTTCACTAATCATAAAAACGCCTGCCCTTTCGTAAGATTAAATAATATCCTAAGCCTACAGCGAGAAGAGATGTAGTGAGATATATTACATATATATCTACAAAGTTATTTTGAAACCCGTTTGGTAATATGGATTAAAACTCACTTCTAACTCGAACGTGGAAATTCTAGAAAGGTTCCAAGCTAAGATACTCATTATAATTCTCCAGGGACCGTGGGTTCAATATTAGATGTATGTGTGTTAATCCATAAGTTTCTTTAGTTTTAGATACAATAAAATTATATAAAATTGGAGTGCTTTATAATGACATTTATTTTTTTACAACCATTAACAACATCCAAAAAACATATCTGTTAACATTACAAAAATATTTCTCGTTTCTACATGGTGTTGCAACATTCTCTCACATTATGTCACGTGGAAATGTAGTGACATAACCAATTACACAATCGTTGAGGTATTTTGACAATTCTTCTGGAACATGTCATCCCTGGGGTAGAACCACGAACTTTCTAAACTTTCTCTGACATTCTTGGGAATTATAACACCACTTTTACAGACAGAATTAGTACCATCACTAGATAGGTAAGCTACTATGAAGAATTGGAATAACATCTTCTTGATGGGATGTTGTGGGTTTTCTTGTGGGTTTTTCTTCAGTAGATATCAGATTTTTATTAAAAGCTATTTTTCTAATCCCTTCAACTTCTTGTGAACACAATCGTTGAATTGGTCTTAGAAGTTCTCCATTACCTCGTAAATATCTAAAGAAAAACACTCAGTTGGTGAGGATCTCCTCTCAACAAAATTTCACCAAATTTCATAATTTATGTTTCGCTTTTAATTGGATTGATCTTTCTGAAGATATTGACTCTAAATTTTTGGACTTTGTTAATAAAATTATCAGGTACTTCAATGCATCATTTCCTCTTCGCTCTCGTGAAACTAAACATCACAAATCATGGTCTACGAAAGTAACACGTACTTCATCTAAGAATATGAGATCACTCATGTACATTAAAAAATTCACAGACAATCTCCACATACTCAATTATATCAATAACTATAAACTATTGTACCGGAAAACTATCAAAGCTACTAAACAAAACTGTTATAATAATCTTATCTCAAGAGCTAAAAATTCCACGAGATAAACTTGGTCTGTTATCAATGATTTAAGCAGCAAAATTCGTTCCTCAAACTTCATTGAATTCGAACCAGACGAACAATTATTTCATAAACGTCAGTAAGAATATTAGCTCTAAAATATCTCCAAGTCGTGATGCTCTTTCTTTCCTCGTTCCCTCTAAAAGAATCACTGATAGTTTCTCCCTTATCTAAAATATCTCCAAGTCGTGATGCTCTTTCTTTCCTCGTTCCCTCTACAAGAATAACTGATAGTTTATCCCTTAAACCAATAGATTCATTTGATCTAGTGCAAACCATACTCAGCATTCAAAACAAAACTTCCAGTGGCATTGATGGGTTATCAGCTAAGTTGTTTTTGAATATTCCAGATGCGGTGATTAACGTTTTATGTTCTCTAATCAATGAATCCTTTGAGAAAGGTCTCCTCCCTAACTGTCTAAAAACAGCTATAATTGTTCCCCTCCACAAGGGTGGGAAAAAACAGAATACTAGTAACTATCGTCCTATTGCCTTAATCCCAATCTTATCGGAGATAATAGAAAGACTAATGAAAAACCGTCTACTTCCTTTTTTTTTCAAATATAAAATCTTGAAATTCCAACAATTCGGTTTCCTACCTAATAAATGTACTAATGACGCAATGTTTTCTGTTCTTAATGAAATATATACTTCTCTTAATGATAAACTTTTCACGGATTCGGTTTTTTCTGACTTCGCAAAGGCCTTCGATTGTGTTGATCATGAAATTTTGATAGATAAACTAGAATATGATGACATCCGTGGAATTCCTTTAAAATGGTTCGAATCTTGCCTGGAATCCAACTTGTACGAGCAAATGGAAAAGTTTCGAAAAATTTACCAGTTACCAGTGGTGTACCCCAGGGTTCAGTTTTAGGTCCAATTCATTTCTTGGTATGTATTAACGATGTCACAGACTTACGAATTAATGGTAAATTCACTTTATTTGCCGATGACACCAGTGTAACCTGGAGCAGTTTAGATATTCGAAGTTTACATTCTACCATAGGCAAAGATCTCATTACTACTAAGTCCTGGTCAGACTCGAACGAGCTTTCTTTTAACACTGAGAAAACTTTAGTTTCATCTTACAAAGGAGTTTTGCAATCTCTCAAACTTAACAATGACGTAATAAGATCTTCAAATTGGATTAAGTTTCTTGGTCTCCATATTGACAGTGCCCTTAAATGGTCTGTACATGTAGACATTTTAGCGAAAAAAAATCGTCGGCTTAGTTTGCCATTAAATCTGTGTCAAAACAACTTGATTCTTGTACTGCTTTAACAACTCACTACTCTTTGTTCGAATCGCACCTTCGCTATGGTTTGCCTTTCTGGGGGTCTTGTAGTTTGCACTTTTTCACATCTATTTTCAAACTACTAAATAGAGCTATTCGTTATATTTATGGTTTGAGTCGTAGGACGGATTGCGAATTCTATTTTAAAAAATACAAAATTTTAACTGTTCCTGCTCTATTCATTTTGGAATCCGTGTGTTTGATTCGCAAACAGTTTCACAATTTAACTGAGAGGCTAATTCATAAAAGAAGAAAAAATTCACTTTCAATGCCAAAAAACTATTCAATCAGCTATCTTTAGAATTAAAAGTGGCAAATCCATTCAATAGGTTCCGGAAATTGACAACGGCGTTTCTGCTTGAGCGACCTCATAATTCAGTGGCAGAATTCTGCAATCTACCCTAGACTTTTGAGTTACATCGGCGTAGTTCAATATTTGGTATGACGTACGATGGTAACATTGTATTATAATTATTAATTTAAATTTGTATTTTATATATTATGTTTTGTGTTGTTAGTGTAGACAGTATTTTTCATATCTTTATATTATTTTTTATATACTTTTTTTTATATTTATCTATTTTTGAATTATTTCGCTTTGTCCATAAAATTGTACAATTTTTCATGACAATAAAGCTTATCTCTCTCTCTCTCTCTCTCTCTCATTCTTGGTTTACAGTCTTGCCATTCTTGAAACATCATCTTTTCACGGAATCGCAGCAATTACTTTTCCAAGTGGTCAGTTTATGTTTCTTATATTATAATCCACGATAAAAATAATATCTCCATTGTATAACCGAGATTTATATTTTTGTTTCTTAGAGTGTCATTTTAAGTATCGCAAGTACTCAGATCGAAACAGTTTTATCAAACATTTCATTAGTTCAATTCTTCACTTCTGATGTCTTCCTAGGACTCTTGCTTCTACTGCATCTAAATCTGGAGTATCAACTGCTCATAAATCACAAAGAAACAATAAAGGAGTGAGCACTGCTGTATTATCTGAATCTTCTTGTAAATATGTGAATGGTCATGAACTCAGAATCGCTTTATAGTCACAAAGAATCGCAATGAGCTTTTCGTAGCACAAACAAGCTTTCTTCAATATATTTCTCAAAATATCTTTCATCATTTAGATGAGTCTCTCCATCATTCGGACGAGTTTCTCCTACCAACCGCCCCACCATGCCACCGTTGAAGGAATAAATTTCCATTATATCTTCTTGGTGGCCGTTTCTCTCGATATTTCCTCCCAATTCAGATTTTTAAGTTCACTTTCACCACCCACAAAATTCTGCCATTGTCAATATATATTATATTTGGTTTTCCTCTTTGTGCAATAAATCGTCTCAAATATTGTATGAAAGTTTCTGTTGATAATGAAGATGGAAGTGCTATAAACTGTACACGTGTACAGACAAATCCAAAATATGTCACCAATGTTCAGGTATGAGTGTTTCGCAAAATCTAGTCCACATATCTCAAAAACCGCTGCGAATGTAACCCTATCTTCTGGCAAACAAATTGGCATATTTTCTAAGGGCTTTCTATCAAATCTTTGTCAAACAATACATTTCGACAAAGCAGATTTAACCGTTTGTCTGTATTGAAGAATCCTCTTTTTTCCTCTTAGCACACTTATCATGCCTTGCGTACCAA
The DNA here is from genome assembly GCA_963921935.1 of Galeruca laticollis. Lineage (NCBI taxonomy): Eukaryota > Metazoa > Arthropoda > Insecta > Coleoptera > Chrysomelidae > Galeruca > Galeruca laticollis. Next base: position 172,101,327 of record OY998179.1, on the reverse strand, counting down.
TATGCCAATTTATCTTGTGCTCATAAATCATCAATTTTCATACTATGGCAAGTTTTCTGTATTCTTAACAATCCGTCGTTGTCAGTAAAAGGACACATAGTTTTCAGTGTCGAATCTTCTTCACTGTGAAAGCTTTTTGTATCACTTTTGTGACTATCAGTTCTGCTTCTTCTGTCTCCACAGCAGTCAGATACCTTTCTAAATGCCTCTTCACCAATCATTACCCTACGGTTCCTCGTAATTCACTATTGAAAACAAATCTCTCAATCCAATCAACTTTACTCACATTTTGACTATATTTCGAAATATTCTAATGCCTTAAAAAGTCATCATTTTCTGTAGGAAATAGAGACGAAACAACAGTCTTACTTTTCTCTGAACCAATTTCTCCTTCATTATAATGAAAGTTTTGGTTAGGCAAGACGCTAAGATTTTTCAACGACAGTAAACAGTAAGCACCCATCGATAAATCGCTTTATAAAAATCACGAAGTTCTACTATCAAACCATCGTTTTATATCCTACAAGCTTTGAATATAGTTTAAATACTATATTAGATCCTTCGAACAAGTGACATGTGTCAGTGAAATAAATAATAGAAACCGAAGTAATTTGTTATATATACAATTGTAAACATTGAAATCGGCAGACATAAAAACAGAAGTAAATCTCGTTATCAGTAATCCAACCGTTTATGGCATAAAGCAATACACACACTTGTGAACAATAATCGTTGGGACGACCGAAACAATTGGAATGCTAATAGAGGAAATCAGAGAAACAAAACTTGAATTAAAATCAGTGATTGAAGCAGTGGAAGTGTGGCTCATCTTGAAGAAATTAAAAATAGACTAACTAAACTTGAAATAGTGAAGAAAAAATAATGGAAATAACATTGTTATATTCGGATAGAAGGATACAAGACAGAATATCTCAACAGATTTCATCACTGCTGAAATAAAAAGACTTGTTGGAGTAGAAGTACAACATTCAGAGCTAAACAACTTTCACAAACTAGGCAGAAAAAGTCCTCTCCAGTTAAATTAGAACTTATTTGTTTTCTGAAAAAGTCCTCGATACTAGCGAATACAAATAAACTCAATCGAACGAACATATCTATCTCGACTGGTATGTCCATCAGACAGCGAGATGACTACAAAATACTGAGAAAATATTTGTGCCTGGCTAGAGAGGATAAAAATACCAACTGTTACATAAAATAATAAAAATAACTAATTCCATGTGAACGGTATAATCTATAATGTTGAAGACTTGGAACAAAGCGAAACGTGAAGGAAATTGAAAAAAATCCAAGAGTGCTCCAGGAATACCCTCTGCACAAAACCATACCAAGGAGTTTCCAAAGGTACTTGAAAAAACACTGGTGACAAAGATTCAAAAACAAGCATACACCGAATCTCCAGCTCTACCACCGAACGAAACAGTGAAAAAACCCCAAACGAAAAAAGTAAAATTGAATCTCGCTTTAAGGTAACAAAAAACCCCATAAGAAACACTAACAATTCTTAAGGGAAACTATCTTTTTAATAAATTCATCTTATAAAAGTATACCTTCAAATGTTTCTATTTCTCTTGTTTATACAATTACACAAAATTTCATTCTTCTAATATTATGCACCATAGAACTTAGTGAAATATTACTCGTAATAGTAAGGATTATGGATCAATATATTCGTGATTTTATTGTTGGAAAACTTGAGATTTATACATTAGAAACCACAGGAGAATTCTCTTAAATCCTGAATGTAAATAAACGTAACTCCAACTTTAGGCTCACCGCATATTGAAACCGGCACACGCACAGCCCACAAACAACCCGCGGGTGTGTTATTCTGTAAACAATGGTTTAAAGTAAGGTACCACATATTGAGCCCAACCCACGCAGAGCACACGCCCAATCCACGTTCGCTTGGGTCGGTTTGAGTATGTCGCACAGTTTTCGTGGGTCGTATGTACACCTTGATTTATTAAAAATGGAGAAGTTAATAGAGTAAGGCCTGCCTCATATTGAACACATCACACGTACAGCCCATGGACAACCCACGCGTAGTTTTTTCTGTAAACAATGATGTAAAATAGGGTACCGCACATTAATCCCAACCCACGCCGAGCACACGCCCAACCCACGTTCGCTTGGGTCGGTTTGAGTGTGTCGCACAGTTTTCGTGGCTCGTGGGCCGATTTATTAAAAATGGAGAAGTTAGTAGAGACAGTTCGAAGTTTCCCAGTTCTTTATGACACCAGTCGTGAAGATTATATAAGATCCAAATTCAAGGATGAGTTGTGGAGACAGATTGCCAAAAGGAGATGAATTATAAAGATGGTAGGTTTATGTCGTATGTAGGTATAATGAGAACCATTCAAGAGGTATCTTATGTTACGTATAAAACTCCTTTGTTTCAAGGTAAGGTATTATATACGGTGTCTCATTTCAATCCGACCGGCGAAATAAAATAAGAACATTGCATTTTCGGAGAACAGTTATAGAGGTTAAAGCCAAATATTCGATGTTACCTATTCTCTCAACCTTAAGTAGGTTTAAGGTTAAATTTGTTTCTTGGGACTTAGAATCCATGTTAATAAGTGAACGTTGATCGTTGGGTATGGCGTCGGTTCAATAAGAGTAACGTGGACGTGGGTTACGCGTGTGTTGTATGTAAGTTGTGCATGGGCTGTGCGTCTGCTGGGTTCAATATGCGGCAGGCCTAGTAGTATACAATAACATACGAAGCATATACAAAAATCTAGACGAATTCAAGCTATTTTTATCAAATCTGAATTCCGATATTGATCTGACAATTTCAACTCAAACCTGGCAGATACCAGACACTACCTTGCATCAAATTGATATGAAATAATGAATTAATTTATAATGATAGTAGATACAACCAAACAATATCAATAGTGAATATAGGAATCAGTTGATTGCTTTCAACGAGTCTAATTACACGATTCGCTTATTGTTATACTGTAAATAAACTTGGCTATTAAAAAAATACAATACATTTATGAAAAGATGAAGATTTTATTGAAAAAGATTACTTACCCTGTGCTAAGCTGAAGGTAGCTAGGCAAAATAAAAGAAGCATGGTGGAGTTAGCCAATTACTGGCCCCAGCAGGTTAAATATTCAGGGCTTCTGAAAAAAAAAAATATTAATATTAGTGAAGTATGGACAATTTTATTATTGAAATAGTTGATAAAAACTTATATTATTTTCTCTAAATCAACAATAATAACCTGGTTCATGTTTTTTCTTATCGCGAATATCCCTCTTCTCGCTTTCACATGTATTTTATCAATTTAAAACCTTTTTAAGTTCTTGATTTAATGAAAGAATGTTTTTTCCTATAAAATATAATCGTTGGTTTGTGGACTTTTAAACGAATATTCGAAAACAACAAAAGGAGATATACGAGTGCGTCGCCAGACACTAACTGCATTTAACATGTTCCATTTTCCTACCAACAAAATTAAAGGCAAAGAGAGACGAGGAAAAATCCGGAAAACACGGAATGAAATTTTATTACATTCGCATCATTGCTATAGTGCGCGATTTTCCCCGTATATATGGAATGAGAATGGGACAAAAGAAAATTAGTTTTTCATTATACAGATTTCAGCGTTTTGGCAATTTATATGAAGAGCATTTCTAAAATTCGTCAGCAGTTTTTTCTTTCATAAAAAGTACGAATTCGGGACAGAAAAATCCAAAAAATAAATTGTTGATGTCACAATTCATTTAGACAAAAATGAAGGGACATTCTATTATGAAATCGCTCTTTTAAAATAAAATTCTTGTGTATGTGTGGGAATATGGCTACTAACCTAGTTCAATAGATACATAATTAGTTATTTAAGAATGTTACAATACTAAAATGTTACTAGAAAACCCAAAATATTTTTAACAGCAACTTGTTCTTCTGCTTCTTCCCATTTTGAGACTATTGCTCGTTTTTAAAAAGAAGCAACCTAAATTGATTCTAACGACACACTCATGCCAATGCTTTGTTGGTCTTCCCTGAAGTCTACTGGTATTCGGTCCCTCTCCTTGGTGGTGATCGTCCATCCTAATGCCATTACTTCTTCATTATCTTCATTTAATTTTTTCTGATCTCACTATACGGGGTGGCCCATCAAAAACATTCGAGTAATAATATCGTAGATGTGGAAAAACCCTCGGACAAGCCGATTCTAGTTTCAAGGGGGACATTTTGTTATCCTAGCTGCAGCACAACCTTCAAACGTGTAGTGAACAACCTTTAAAATTTGAATAGGAAATAGGGGTTGAGTGGACAAATAGGAAATCCCGTTAACTTCTCTAAACAACGGTGTACAGTTTTTCTATTAGGATGATGTTGACTCAAATTAACTTACATTAGTCTCATATTGAAAATTGCTCGACATGATCATTCTTCTACATTTTGAGGTTATTAGACGACATTCATTTGTGTTTCGTTGCCCGAAATTTTCGAACGAAGCGGGTGCAGTAGCATAAACTCTGCTTTCAAATGACCTCACAAAATAATATAAAGGGAAGGTAGGTCTGGTGAGTCTCGCCTAATAATCCAGTGACCCAGAAAGTTATGATCTAAATACAGCCAAAAATAGTTGGCAGGAGCACCATTTTTTTGAAATATTCTTCTGATCCGCCAGATAATTTTGGTAATTGCCAATCGTGTTTGTTAACATAGGTTCAATTGTGTTTTCAAGCAGTTCGATATATATTCTCCTCTTCGATTGCCTTATAAAAAAGAAGGGCCAACGATACGTTCACCAAAAATACCAGCGCATACGTATAATTTTAGGTGTGTGTACCTCATGGAATATGTGGGGACTAGATTTAGCAATATATCGACAATTATGTCTATCAACCCCCTGTGCGTAAGCTTGAATATGTCATACCTAGCCCAGTTTAAAATGACCATATTCTCGTAATATTCATGGTTATATCCACGTAGATCTCTGTAGCTGCTCAACAGTGAAAGCTGTGTTTGGTTTATTGCACCCGCCTTACCTACGAGGGAACATTATTGGCAAGAACAATTGAAGCTGTAGAATGGTTGGTGGAAAATTATTATCCCAGTGGATCAAAAAACAAGGCTTATTTTTAGAAAGCAGAAGGAGAGCGTGTTTATATTATTTATTTTAGTATTTCTAGTGAAAAAAGTGCCGAAATACACTAAGAAAAATGTAGTTGTTACAGGTACACATCAGTTAATGAATTTGGTAAATTGATTTTGTATAATTGACAAAATTATTGGTGATAGGGTGAAATGTTCAAAAAAATATATTTGCGGTTAGAATTGGGATATATTTTATTTCAATTTTAATTTCAAACCTTTGAAAAACAAATGTAGCGGTTGGTTTTATAGGCTGGTATGGATCAAAACAAAAAAAAAGTTTCACGAATATTATATTTGGCCAGGCTGAAATTTCCCTCAAATTCCAGTTTTGTGCTTTTTCTGTGCAATGTAAAATATGGGTATGGAATATACAAAATGTGGCTTCTAAAATATTTAACCTACAAAGAATTGGAGTAGCCAATTTATGAATAAAATGACATAATTAAAGTTAATATGGCCTTGAACTTGGCATGTAAGGGATATTCCTATGCCGACAAAGACATTATACTAAAGATAGACAAACCATGTCATTCGTAAATCCGTAGATCAATCGTTAGGTTTGGGTAGAAACTTTTTGGCAACGCTGCACTAGTCTCCAGCTTAATATTTTCTCGATGGCTTGGCCTTGAATGTTTGGTTGCCATGAGCGGCTCGTTATTAATATTTAAAGGTGAATTATTATCAGGAAATTGGAATATAAGATATAGAGAATTATATTGATCATCTGCTAAAATATTTAAATAAAGGTTTTACCAAACTTTATTAATAGATAGATATGTTCAAATCTATAGCTCAAACATTTGAAAAACATTGACTATAAAAGGTCATGGCAAATGAGGGAACTAACCCCACAATGTCGCTGAAAAAGCCAAACGGATCATACACGGAAGGTGAAGAGGAACGATCGATTCTTTTTCTTAGAAATGTCAGCATGCATACAGAGCGGGTCGATCAACTAAGACGGCTCTCTATCAGCTGACTGAAGTCATTCAGAAAACTCTGAACAACAACGAAATCACAATGTGCGCATTCCTGGATATATATGGGGCCTTTGACAACACAACTCAAGTGTCTAGCAAAGAAGCACTAAAAAGGCGAGGAGTAAATGAAACCGTTGTAAAATGGTTGTATGAGTTGTTGACGACAAGGATAGCTGAGACATAGGTGAGGAATCAAACCTCCTCAGTTAAAGCCGCTCGCGGGACACCTCAAGGGGAAGTGATATCTCTCCTTCTATGGAGCCTCGTAGTAGATGAGTCGCTCTACAGACCAACGGAGCTTGTCTTCGAATGTATGGGCTATGCTGATGACATAGTTCTAATAGTCAGAGGCAAGTTCGAGAGCACCTTGTGTGATTTATTACAACAGGGCATCAGAATTATTAAGCAATGGTGCTTGTCAGTGGGACTAAACATTGACCCAAACAAGACTATAGTAATTCCATTTACCCGGAAAAGAGCACTTCCACATATGAAACCCTTATCTTTAAACGGGGAAATCATAGAATGGAAATCAAAAGTAAAATATCTAGGGATATACAGTAAGCTTCTGTGGAATAAGCAAGTTGAAATAACTGCTAGTAAAGCAATAAGAGATTTGATGGCAAGCAGAAATTTATCTGGTAAGAGTTAGGGCTCTAACCCAAAAATACTGCAATGGATGTACGCTATGATTGTGAGACCAGCAATTACGTATGTGGCAATAGTTTGGCATACAAAAGCAAGTCAGTACAGCACGAGGAAGACCCTCGACAAAGTTCAAAGGATTGCCTGTGTGTGCATCACTGGAGTTATGAGAACGTGTCCAATTAGGGCACTTGAGATCATTACAGATCTCACACCTCTACATTTGGTGATAGAAAGATCTACCAAGAGGCAATTCTTAGAATATCCAATGAGAGTCTCGTCCTCTCTAACAAAATACATCTCATCAGCGAATCTTCCCAGTGACGAAATGATCAAGAAAGTTAGTATCGAAAAAAATTTCACTATGATGCTAAATATGAGGAGAGACTGGGAAAGGAAATTCACCACCCAAACTCTCAAAGAAAACACCATTAGATGGTATACAGATGGTTCAAAAACCACCACTGGAGCAGGCGCTGGAGTATTTGGACCTGGCACCAGATACTAATTATCGGTAGGCTCCTTCCCGAGCGTCTTTCAGGCAGAAATACTTGCGATCGAAAGATGCGTGGAAATGAACCTAGAAAGAAACTATCATGAATGTAACATATCGATCAATTCTAATAGTCAAGCAGCTATCGAAGTATTGAGCTCTCATGTCATTGAGTCAAAGTTGGCATGGGGGTGCCGAAGAAAACTTGATGAATTAGGCAAGAATAACAGGGTCTCTTTAGTCTAGGTTCCTGGCCACTCGGGAATCACGGGAAATGAAGAGGCCAATACACTTGCCAGGAAAGGAGCACAAACACCCTTTATTGGCCCGGAGCCTTTCTGTAGTGTAGAAAAGTGCTCCTATAAGAAAGAGTTTCGGAAGAAAGAGGAAACTGAAAGATAAACACTCTGGCGGTGCCTTCCAGGGCTGGAACATTTCAAACAGTTCCTGCGGAACTGTAGTGATCCCTTAAAAGACATTAAAGACAAAAGGACACTACCTTAGAAATAATAATAATATTTAATCTAATATTAATTATAGTATTTAAGGTGCATCGGCCGACCATACTCAATGTCATTTACCAAGGAAAGATTGTTTTTGTTATTTTATAAACAGACATGTATAGTTAACATACCGAGGTCGGCTGTGCAGAAAAACACAACTATGTTTCCTATACAATGGATGTGAACGAACCAGGATGGGATTATTATTAGTGTTATTAATACTTTGAATAAATCGTTTGATATTTATAGTAGTGTATTTTTAAATGTATTAAACTTGAACCCAGTGATTTTATAAATGTGTCATTGTTTATTCTGTTCCCGAACACAGGTTGCGAGGTAAGTGGTTTCCTCCATAATAATATGCCTTTATGGTAAACGTCGAGTATACGAGGGACCCTTACTAAGTAACCACCACATGGCGATCCTGCAAACTAAATGGTAACGATTGGTAAAATGGAAATAAATGGAAATGGTATTGGTAATTGTATAATGGAAATGGTACAATTAATTGTATAATGGTTATCGCCACCACATGGTGATCCTGCAAATTTAATGGTCATTGTAAAATGGTTATGGTAAAATCAATAGTATAATGGTAATCGGCACTACATGGAGATCCTGCAAACTAAATGGAAATGGTAATTGTATAATGGAAATTTATGGTAAAATTAAATGGTAAATCTACATCGCCACTACATGGTTATGGTAAAATTAAAAGTATAATAATTATCCTGTAAGTAAATGATAAGTTATGGTACAATTGATGTTATAAGGATAGAACTATATGGTTTTCTACTTAAATTTGGGACCTTGGAGAAAAGAAACAATGGGAGGTTCATCAACCAAACAGGAAGCAAAAGAAACAGGAATTGTCAATAACACTTTCATGGTACAGCAAGATAATGTTGCGATGCACATCATGGTATTACTATACATTATAACAATAGCTTTTATCTGCAAGTTCGTTTGGTCAGTATGGAAAACACACCGAAGAGCGTTGAAAAGAGATATCAACAGAAGCAATGCAATAAAGCAGGCAACAGGAACTCTCACCGTATAAGTAATTTGTAAGTACACATGCATTCTATTCTTATGAACAAAGTTTTTTTTCTTAAATGTCAATAACGTGGGAAGATTTTGAGAATAAATTACGATTGATTGTAGAAGAAGTTAATAAACAGGGGAAAAGGGTTTTGAAGAAAGAAACTCCTAAAAATCCTGATATACATATAGAAGTAATTAGTAGCATAGTAGGTCTTTACAATAATTTTACTAGGTTAATAGCCAAAAATTGGAAAAATTTAAGTTCAATACAACAAGAGACTTGTAAAAGTTATTCAAGTAGGATTAGGGATAAAGCTGAAAGGGCATTTCAAGCGTTAAATTGTATTATAGACATACCTACCTCTATATTTGAGGAAATTAATACGGTGGTATTACAAACAATAAGCGAACAGTTGAAAATAGCGACAAGTATGAACGATTTTTTTAATTTTGCGAGTAAAGTTTTACCGAATGAGTTTAACGGCGAAGCAAGTGAATTACAATCATTCTTAGACTCATTGGATTTACTACAGACAAACACGAATGGTAATGAGGAAAATGCTATCTTATTGATAAAGACGAGATTAACAGGAAAAGCTAGAAGCTTAATCACAACGGAAAACTCCATTGCAGACATCAAAGATAAACTTAAAGCAGGGATAAGAGGAGACAATCCAAGCCTTCTCCTAGCGAAACTTGGTAGAATAAGACAGAACGGGAAGGATGTGACACAGTATGCAACAGAAATAGAGAAACTGGCGGAAAGATTACAGGCAGCATACATATCGGAAGGGATGCCTGAACGACTAGCTGAGAAATATACGAAAGAAGCAACGATTAAGGCAGTAACTATGAATGCCGCAACGGATGCAAGCAAAACGATTATTGCAGCGGGAAGTTTTGAAACAACACAAGAAGTATTATCAAAATTGGTTTCAGTAGAAGGTATAGTAGGACAACAACACGTCTTACATATAAAAGATAACAGGAATTTCTTCAGGAAATCAAACTTTGACTTTAGGAATAACCATCGGAGAGGAATCAACAGAGGATGTTACAATGGTAATCAGTCAAGAGGAACATTTAGACAGTATAATCAAGGAAACAACTACGGCAGATACGAAAATTTTAATAAATATAAGAAATACAATAATAATGGAAATTACAATAGTCAAGCTAGAAGTAACGTAAGAATATGTGAAATAGAAAATGAAGAAGCAAGAGAGAATCAGAAACAATTGGGGTTTTGAATAAAAAACCAAGTAACGAAAGCAAAATTGCAGAAACATATTCAGCATATAATTTAGATTTATCACTTTCTAACTTTATAGAAATTCAGACAAGTCTATCTGATAATATCTACACTTTTATATTAGATACAGGAGCAGACATTTCTTTAATAAATATTTCTAAAAATTTTCCACATCATTTGATGGAAACAAGGAATAAAATGAATATTAAGGGGATAACTGAAGGATCAGCTAAAACTTTAGGTCAAATATACATAAACCTCTATATCAATAAGATAATATTAAGACACTGTTTTCACGTAGTGGAAGAAAATTTTCCAATACCAACAAATGGACTGATAGGAAGAGACTTCATGACAAAAAATAATTGTGTATTAGATTATTCACAATCAGAATTACATATAAATTGCAAGTCTAACAATCCAGAAACCATACAAATTTTTGGTAATCCAGAATATGATACTTTAGCAATACCACCTAGATGTGAGGTATACAGGCTAATAGAGAATTTCAGGAATTTGAGAGAGGATTCAATAGTAGAGCAACAAGAAATATCACCAGGAGTATTTGTAGCCAGATCCATAATATCAGGGAAAAACCCGTACGTTAGAATTTTAAATACAAACTATGAAAGTATTTCAGTAAAAAACTAAGAATATTGAAACTTTAGATTTAGATTTATTCGATATATACACAATTAAGACCGAGAGTAGTAATAGAATGAAAGAATTAAGGAAAGCATTAAATTTAGAAGTACCGGAATATGTACGAAACGATTTAACGGCACTGTGTGAAAATTACGAGGATATATTCGCTTTGAAGAACGATATACTAACACACAACAATTTCTATGAACAAAAGATATCAGTAAAGGATGATACACCGATATACATAAAAAATTATCGAACACTACATTCACAATCAACAGAATTAAATAGCCAAATAGAAAAACTTATAACACAGGGAATAATTGAACCCTCAGTATCAGAATATAATAGTCCAGTATTATTAGTACCAAAAAAATCGTCGAATCAGGATAAGGCGTGGAGACTTTGTATAGATTTTAGACAGCTAAATAAGAAAATAGTCACAGATAAATTTCCTTTACCGCGGATAGATGCAATTTTAGATCAATTAGGGAGAGCAAAATGGTTTTCAGTTTTAGATCTTATGTCAGGTTTTCATCAAATACCTTTACAACAATCTTCTAGAAAATACACTTCGTTCAGCACCGAAAAAGGTTCATTTCAATTCACAAGACTACCTTTTGGGTAAAACAAAGTCCTAATAGTTTTTCACGAATGATGTCAATAGCATTTTCAGGCCAAACGCCGGAAAAAGCATTTCTTTATATGGACGATATAGTTGTAATAGGAATTTCAGAGAAGCATCACTTAGCCAATCTAACAAAAGTATTTGACGCATGTCGTAAATTCAATTTAAAATTAAATCCACAAAAATGTCAATTCTTTAGGCGAGAAGTCACATATCTAGGTCACAATTTATCAAAGGACGGTGTTTCACCAGATAAAGCAAAATACTCAGTCATTCAGAATTACCCAGTGCCAAAAAATGCCAACGAAGTCAAAAGATTTGTTGCATTTTGCAATTACTATCGAAGGTTCATTCAAAATTTTGCAGAAATATGTATTCCTTTAAATAAGTTAGCGAGGAAAAATGTAAAATTCGAGTGGTCACAAGAGTGCGAAGACGCATTTCAGGTCTTAAAAAGTGCATTAATCAACCCACCAATTTTAAAATATCCAGATTTTAATAGACAATTCATATTAACTACAGACGCTTCGAATAGCGCATGTTCGGCAATTTTAAGTCAAAATTACGAAGGGATTGACCTACCCATCGCATTCGCATCACGCAGCTTCAAGAAAAGCGAGCTTAACAAACCCACCATCATAAAAGAATTATTAGCAATTCATTGGGGAATCAATCATTTTAAATGTTATTTATATGGTTCACCACATTTCATAGTAAAAACAGATCATAAGCCACTAACGCATTTATTTGCAATGAAAGACCCGACGTCGAAACTAACGAGAATAAGAATCGATTTGGAAGAATACGATTTTGAATTACAGTATGTAAAAGGTATAGATAATTACGCGGACAGTATATCGAGAATATCCATTGAAGAACTTAAGGATTTATACATAAATAATTCACATGTCTTGGCAATCACAAGAGCACAAACGCAAAAAGAAAACGTACAAACAGCAAAGGATCAAAGGAATAAAGTGGAAACAAAAGAAGTAAGAATACAAAAACCAGCAGTAGTAAAAGTTTTAAATAACCTTGAGGCACATAAATTACCAATTTTACACTTTGAAAATAACCGTATCTCGCTTAGGATGAGCATTCAGATCAAAAACAAATTGAAATTTAGTGAAGCCTTAAATACCGGTTTACACAACTTCGACCTAGGACGAACGTTGGAAAAGCTTGAAGAGCTATCGGTAAGAAATGAAGTAAAAAGAATGAAAATATATACAAATGATGATATATTTAAAAAGTGCACAGTAGAAGAATTTATAGAAATAGGAAATCAAAGGTTAAAAAGTATTCAAGTATGTATATGCGACGTGCCAAAAACGGTACAGCAGAAAGAAGAGATCCAAAAAATATTAGAAAGATACCACAATGATCCAATGTTTGGGGGACATGTAGGAAATAATAGGTTATTAAAGAAACTAAGAGCGAATTTCAAGTGGAAAAACATGGAGAAAGACGTAAGGAGATACGTAAAAAATTGTCATAAATGTCAAGTGAATAAGGCAAAGCCCAGTCACAAAGGAAAAATTTGTTATAACAGATACATCTATAAAACAGTTTGATATTATTTACATAGACACAATAGGCCCGTTTGTAGAGAGTAACAACGGAAATCGTTATTGCATTACGATATTATGCGAATTAACTAAGTACGCAGTTATGATACCAATTCAGAATAAAGAAGCACACACAATAGCAAAAGCAATGTTCGACAACTTTATACCAAATTACGGATTGATGAAAGAAATAAGAACAGATCAAGGGACGGAATATAAGAACGAAATAATGAAGAATTTAGCAGAACTATTGAATATAAAACATAATTTTTCAACAGCATACCACCACGAAACAATAGGCAGTTGCGAAAGATTACATCGGACATTTAACGAATATATAAGAAATTTTATCAAAGATTCTGAGGATAATTGGTGTGAGTTTGTAAGAATGTTCGCATATTGTTATAATACAACACCAAATACGTATCACGGATACACTCCTTTTGAGTTATTATATGGGAGAAAACCCAATTTGCCAGAATTTTTAAACGCAAAAATTGAACCGTGCTACAATTTTGAAAAATATGATAATGAATTGAGATATAAATTACAATACGCTAATGAAAGGGCCAGACAGTTTTCAATAAATAATAAATTAAGTAGAGTTAATGATAGCGAACACGTTTCTTCACCTGTAAATTTCAAAATAGGGGAATTAGTTATTCTAAAAAATTAAGCAAGAAACAAATTCGATTCACATTATCTAGGTCCGTTTAAAATAACGGGAGTCAAGGGGGTAAATTGTGAGATTACATCTCCAGACAAAAAACAACAGACTGTTCATAAGAATCGATTGTTTGTATACAATGAGCGGAAACAATTGCAAATAAGTGAAGTGTGTTGATAAACGAACAAGTAGTGTTTACTAAACAAAGACAAAACGAAGACATTCATAAAAACAGTTTTAGGTATAAGTGTTATCGAAAAATTAAAATGATAATTTTTCTCTTCCAAGAGGGGATGATGTAGTGATCTCTTAAAAGACATTTAAGACAAAAGGACCCTACCTTAGAAATAATAATAATATTTAATCTAATATTAATTATAGTATTTAAGGAGCATCGGCCGACCATACTCAATGTCATTTACCAAGGAAAGATTGTTTTTGTTATTTTATAAACAGACATGTATAGTTTACATACCGAGGTCGGCTGTGCAGAAAAACACAACTATGTTTCCTATATAATGGATGTGAACGAACCAGGATGGGATTATTATTATTGTTATTAATACTTTGAATAAGTCGTTTGATATTTATAGTAGTGTATTTTTAAATGTATTAAACTTGAACCCAGTGATTTTATAAATGTGTCATTGTTTATTCTGTTCCCGAACACAGGTTGCGAGGTAAGTGGTTTCCTCCATAATAATATGCCTTTATGGTAAACGTCGAGTATACGAGAGACCCTTACTAAGTAACCACCACAGAACTTTGACACTGCTAGATCCAAAAAATATATGGATCTCAGTGGAAATAAGCTACATCTCCTCACGGGCTTTCTTACAGGGCACTGCCACCTTAGAATGCACCTAATGAGAATAGGTCTAGCAGAAATTGACGAGTTCTAGAATGCCTCGCCATTGTAAGCCAACGCAAGAAATGCTTCGGAAAAGAAACTTGTAAGAGTGAGAATCTAACCTCGTTGAAGCCGTCCTCAATACTAGAGTTCATTAAAACCCTGGACCTGGAAGGCGAGCTGTAGTAGTAGTGAGAAAAACTCTGATAGGGGGGAACAATAAACCTTAGGTTTCAGTGCGTTGTAACCCTGTTAAAATATAATCTAATGAATCTTATAATGACTGATGAAACTGAATTAAAAATATTGTTAGATCCTTTAAAGGACGTTTGAAGTAACGATTCAGACAATTTAGCAAGTGATGATGAGGACAAATTTAAAAATGAAATTGATTATATTAGTGACAAAAGTGCTAATAGTAATACCGAAATTGATATGCTGCAGACATCCGAGAATAAAAATGTGCCCAGTTTGTCTGGAAAATATGGCCCAAAATGGATTTATACACCCAACAGATCTGTAGGAACTAAGATAAATCTCATTTTTCCAAACGATGGCCAATGACAGTTTTTTACAGTGTTTTGAATATCGCTGGCATAAATAGTGCAATCATATGAATTCCAACAAATCTACTACAAAGGAAGGAATAGATTTTCTTTGAAGTTTTGATTTAATCGCAGAACAATGGCAAAATAGAACAACTAACGTACATCTACAAGAAGAAGAGAATAGCTTATCAAGTAGGTGAACCATTATCTCACTAGAACAAAGTTCCAAAAACCATGAAAAGATGCCAACAATGTCTATTCGCAAAGATGGTATAACTACAGTAGAAACGGTGAAGCTTGTCCATCACGTGACTTAGTTGACGATATTATTGAACACCTACCATGTTGGTATTGTCTTCTTCTAATAACAGAGAAAGAGCGAAACTCAATACAAGCGTTTGTCTCATTGTTTTGCTTAAGATGCACATGGTTGATGTCGTATCAGTCACGTGATGGAAAAGAGTCAGCGTTTCTACTGTAGATAAATTTGTTACCACTGTAACATTTATTTGTGTACGCAGCACGATATCTTCACATGTCAAAATTGCCTCAGAGATAAAGGAGTGATAGGATGATCAAACAATTATTTTGAATACAAGCTATTTTTTGTAGCTTTCTGTTATATTTTATATTTAAAATTTAATACTACTATGTACCTTTTGAATTCAGTTGCAAAATACAGATTAATTTTTTCATGAAGTGTTTATCTTTGTAATTAAAACATCTAATATTCTCTGTTAATTATCATGTAACACAGATTAAGGGTTGATATAGTCCATTGAACTGTCATATTTATTTAATCCACATATAAAAAGATAATGAATGATTTATATATTTCATGAATAACTGAATATTGCTTCTTATAATTACAGTTTACTGCCATTCTTTCCGAGTATATCACACATACGTTAGACTCAGTGTTTTGTGTTTTCACCTTACGCACGAAGGGTTGTAACTGTACCACATAATGCAAAACGAACATTCATCACTAGAACACTGGATTTTCAATCGCCTGCTGGGTGAATGTTTTTACCTTTTTTTAAATATATTATATTTTTATTTGCAGCTTTTTTGGTGGTCGTAATTTGATGATTACCAATCCTTGTTATGATTTCGCTATTCTTTTAATTATTCTATCAACTTTTTATTCCGGTAAAAGTTGTTAATACTATTATCGAGATAAAAAAGTCTAATAATTGTATAAATTTTGACTAATTTGAGCAAAATTTGAAGATAATAAAAATATTGTGAGATGTAACACATTTCCAACTTCAAAGTTTGACAATGGTCAACAGGATATGATAAGAATATATTTTCGTTAATGGAAATCACATTGTTCCTACTTCGAATAAACTCAAATTGAAATGCATGCGCAAAAATAAATGTTTCCTTTTTTGTTCGTATTTTTACACAACAAATATATTGTTTTCTCTTCAGAATATCTAAATAAATGCTGGAAGAAAATCGGCTTATTTTTGTTTCGTATTTTCAATAAAGTCTCATTTTTAAGCCCTGTTCTGATAATACAAAACTTCCCTGAATAAATATAGATAAAACACAGAGAAACCTTAATATTTTCGGATCCACCCTTCTTTTCCATCGAACCCTCCCCATCAGCTCATAAGCATTACCCTACACGGATTTTACATCACATCGAGATGTTTAATTCATGAGAATGATTCTATTCTTTTAATAACATGAAAAAATAATTTTTTAATGTAATAATTTGACGATGAAGATGCTGGTGAGAGAGTCTCTTTTCGTACGTTTCCAGTGCTGATAACTGTCTCGATTCTCCCAACGCGTGGAAACTCATACTCGTCATAAAATATGGAAGTCGGACATCTTGATGAATGATCTTTATTTTTCAGTCAAGATTCACTTGAAGAGATTGTCTGAGAGTGACGAAACTATTATTAGCAAACTTGAACTACACTGTTAAAATCAAAGAAATAAAAATATTCAGTATAATCATAAGATGCTCAGTATCGTTGTAATATATAATACTCGGATGAGTAGATGTGAATAATGGCAACAGAGAACCAGAACGCATTTCAAACATACACACTTAGAAATAGTGACAGAGCAAGGAGCAATGATATCGGAATGTCATGTGATAAAGGTGGCCCATCGAAACTTGACATGGGGGTTTTGAGTAATGATATCGCTGATGAGGAAAAACGCTAGTTTCAAGGTCCTTCCTGCAGCACCGTCACTTCATCCTTCGGAATAGCATTCATCAAATTTTGAAACTCCACAAATGTCATCCTTAAAAGTTAAATTATCACAAGAACTGAATCAATATAATAGAATTTGTTATTTCAAATGGATCGCCCTGTAGTTTTTAGGCTTATTTTAGGATGAAAATGTACAATGCAGTTTTTCGTTTTGGTGTTCCCTGGTGCCAAAATAACCCCCTCTTCCAAAGGTTATATACACTACTGTCCAAAATTGACGCACCACCTTAAATGTACCATAAGTTTCTTCTGAACCGTTGATTTCAATAATTTTTTCCATAACATATGTCTATTTCTAAGGAATTACTGTACCAATGTATTCTGAGAATTTTCAACGTTTTACCAATATACGGAATGTAAAATACATATTATTTAATTACACCCTGTGGAATTTATTAGTAACAAACGCTATATCTTATTAATATTGCGAGATTGCTTCATTTTTTCTCAACATTTTCCTAAAAAAATCGTTCAAGACACAACGTAAGTTTATTGGATACACATAAACTTTATTAACTTTTAAAACAGCTAAAACCTAAGAAAACATAACCTAAATAATATTTAATAAGTTCCCTAGATAACGAGTGTTTCTGCCTTTATTTCTGATCACTTCTTCACAGCATCAAGGCACTCTTAAAATCAAGCATCGTATTTGGTCTTGCTCAATTGCATCCCAAACTTCTCTAAACATAACTTCTAAGTCGTCAAGAGAGACGGGTAGTTGTTGTCGGCTCCTGAGTTCACGCTCAATAATATTTCACAAATTCTCTATGGGTTGCAGGATAGCAATTTCATGGTTTGTATACCAACCTGGTCCAAATATTTCTTGTTTGATAAATGCCTATTTATGATTTTATTCAAGATTTTCACACTCGTCGTTTTACCGCATTTTCAATTATTATTTTGATTTTAATTTCACATTCACCGTTCGACAATTTTTTCTTCTTTATCAAACTGTGTTTAAAATCAACAACTTTTCTCTTCATTTTTTTTATTATAAAATATTTCTAGCCCCCCATTTACCTGTTTTTGCATTCATTTCATATAATGTTGCTTTGGTCAAATACTTTTTCTTGTCATAGGTACGCCGATGTCACTTTTTTACACTTAAGCTAGGTATAGATACTGTCCTCTTAGAAGAACGATCAGACTGATAAGTCGAAATTAATAATATTTTGATTCAAACGTAGGTGTACAGTAGAAAACCGAAATTTATCTTTCATACAGAAACAACTCGTATTTTATGAAATTTCAATTTGTTTTATTCTATACGACTTCTATGTCCTTCTCCTTACAGCTGCGAATCACCACAGTTGTCTCTATCGACAAAAGGGTGGTCGATCGACGTCGAGTTCTTCGAAGGGGATGTAATTAAATATTCCGCGTGGTATTAACCAGGAAAGTAGTTGTTGTCCTCTTCGAATAACGACTGATATATCGAAAGTTTAATCATTTCATTTAAAAGTAGATGTATAGTAGAAAATCGTGACTTATCTTTCATATAGACACATCTCGTATTTTATGAAATGTTCATTTATTTTATACATTTTATACAACATATATATATATATATATATATATATATATATATATATATATATATATATATATATTGTTGTAGATAGAACGACCATATAACATTGATAGAATCCAGATAAAGGATAAAGTAATAATATCTATCAATGAAAATAATTTCTAAATAAAGTACCAAAATTAATAAAATATTTATATAACAACATAATCAATTACAATCAATGGGCATAATCATAAAAAAAATATAAAAGGAATTCATAAACAATTATTCGTAAAACAGTTTTGAAATAATTCTGTATTTTAAAAAAACAACCTTAGACAGAACCTAACAAGCAAACGGAGATCAATAAAATAACGTAACGCTACACGGAATTTTAGACACCCAAAACATCTGCTTATATTTAAAGAATAAATAGGATGGCAATAATAAAATCAACAGTGCTACGATGACTGATCAATAAATGACATTTAGATTTAGTAAAAATACATATAAGATATGTTAGTTAATATTTAATCATAAAAGTATATAGGAAATATAATAATATAAGTAGAAAACTGTAATTACAGGAAATGTCAAAACATATACGAAATATAACAGTTGACGACAAGTATACCAACATAAAATGTATTTGAATATGAAATATAAGAATAAAAATAAATGATTACCGACCTAATTAATATGTATATATGCAATAATATCAAACAAAACGAAAAATTAACTGTATCCATGTATATTATGTAAATATTTAGTTTGTAAGAAATATAAAAATGATATATTTGCATTGACCAATCGGAAGATTTCAAATAATCAATAACATAAAAAAACAATAATAGTAAGTTGTTAGTGAATTAAATCAATGACGATAAGGTTATAGTGAATAAAAAACAATATTTTATAACAAGTTTAAGTCAGAAAACAATAAAATACATTAATAAACAAGTGACAGGTGAACAATAATCAAAGATCTTTCTAGAACATTGCCAGCTTCCGGTTATAAAAAATAGAAAGGGTTTTGGCGGATAAAAGACCCGCGATAGGGAGTTAGGCGATGGTAACCGAAGGAGCAGGAAGCAAATTGAATGTGATCCAGTTTTTTGTTATAAAAATTTAAGTAATAAGTGTGAATATGTATAAATCAGAAATATAAAAAGTGACTAATAATTAAAACAAGTGAAAAGATAAATCTATTTGAAACAATGTCAAGCCAAATAATAATTATCATCCGATAGTTATAAGAAGGAAGATTGCCACCTGAAGCGGGAAAGCGTCATGGATGGATCCAACTGAAGCCATCGTTTTGACGAAAAGAACAAGGTCTGTGGTGTGTTTTAATTAGTAATATTTGGTACCAAATAATAAAAAGTGAAATTTAAAATCATAAACACCTGGTAGTAAAAGTTTTAAAATGAATATAATATACCAGGAAACGTAATAAAAAACTTACCATTATCAAATTTGTAGATATATGTATAAATTTCTATCATGTTGAATTTTATCCGATTATAATACGTTAAAATAATTTTTTTTAAAAGATCTAAATTAAGTAAAAAATATTCCAGATATCCTTTCCATTTCACGAACCGAATAAAACAAAAGTAGTGTTTAAAATATTTTCAATAATCTTATTTATGAGAACAAGTAGAAAAAAAGTTACAAATAGTCGAACAACGTTAAACGCAGGTGTTCATATTTTTTTTTTCAAAGAAATATAATGTTTACAAACGTTCACCCAAGTTTATGCGAATGAGTCTGCAAAAGCCATCTCAAGAAGAATGAATAGTTTTTTTATAATATATAGAAAGTTTGTTTTGATGTGGAAATTTGGATGTATATATAAAAATCCATTATTTTATTTTATAGCATGAGAATTTTAATAAGTAAGAAAGGATAATCATTTATTTTTATACATAATAGGCATATGACTCCAACAATAAAATAAAGCGCCAACTATATTTCATATATAAGTAATATTTCAATGTTTTCAATTTTTTTTATCTTCATCAATAACATAAAGTAAATTCCATTGATGTGTAATGTTGATTTTTTTATGATATGCCCAGAACCCTATTGGGTTATAGAGTAGTGTATAAATAAGAGCAGCCAAGGTAATAAAATTTTAGGAATTAAATGGAACCACATGCTAATAAATAGCATAATGAATGGAAGGAATTAAAGGTAAAATATATATAAATTAGCTAGCCCAAGAGTGTAATATTTCAATTGTAACAAAACATTATTACATTAAATATTCAAGTTAAATTCACAACTAAAATAATAATTCTCATATTATATAAATTTCATATACAATTTATCTCCCAAACGTGGAATAAATAAATTATTGTATTCAAACAACATATTATACATAAATAAATAAAATAGATCATAAAAATAATATAAAAATACAATCATATTTAATATATATATATATATATATATATATATATATATATATATATATACTACCAAAACTGCCATCTACGGATGTCAGTAAAACTTTGCGCCATGTACACGTCTCAAGTTACCCTAGAAAGAATAAAATTTTCATTTAATAAATAATTAAAGTAGGTACCTAATCAAATTTAAATCACAAAAATTCTTGATATCATGTAAAATAAAATGTCGTATATTAAATTTATCCACCTTTTTCTATTCTCAATTGATACTCACAAAGAAACATTCTTCCAAATAATTCTCAATCTATTGACTGAAATTTATTCAGATAAAATTTTTTATATATACATAGTTATTTTCCAATTAATTTTAAGCTGATCTAAAAAATCATTTGGCAATAAAATAAACTTATGAGACTTGGCCCAATTTTTGCTGCCTTATACCAAAAATTGGGCCAAGTCTTATAAATTCATTTTATTGCCAAATGATTTTTTAGATCAGCTTAAAATTAGTTGGAAAATAACTATGTATATATAAAAATTTTATCTGAATAAATTTCAGTCAACAAATTGAGAATCATTTGGAAGAATGTTTCTCTGTAAGTATCAATTGAAAATAGAAAAAGGTGGATAAATTTAATATACGACATGGTATTTTACATGATTTCAAAAATTTTTGTGATTTAAATTTGATTAGGTACTTTAATTATTTATTAAATGGAAATTTTATTCTTTCTAGAGTAACTTGAGACGTGTACATGGCGCAAAGTTGTACTGACATCCGTAGATGGCAGTTTTGGTAGTATTTCAATTATTTTTGTAGTTTAATCTTTTAAATCGCTCTATTGTTCATTTAGTGATTCGTTTTTTCTACACTATCTACAAAATATTTTCTTCAATTTTTCGACTATTGTTTAAGCCAACTATATAAAGTGTGGCCAGTCTTTTTTTGGTAGTATATATAAATATTTATATGCTGTCAATAAATATACAGAACTTGAAAGAAAATATATTTATAATTAAGCTTTTCAACCAAATCATACATTAACAGTAAATATAATTTTACAGAAAAGGAAAAATGTATTAAAGTAACTAAAGATAATGTAGACATACACTGAACTTAGTCTATACGATGGCCCATAAAAATAAACTGAACATAGATAACCTTTTTATATGGGTAGACAGTCGTCTCAATATTAAAATTTTAGTACATCTGCCTGGTTGTAGTCAAAACTAACAAAACCGTCAAAATTTAAAGTCCCACATTAAAATTTCATTGTTAACATAATTTTGGCGTTCTCAACCTCAACCTCAATCATCCTACTTTCCTACTTCTAAACATAGATCAGTTCATCGGTTTTGGCTCTATTAAACTAAAATACTAGATGCTGCCTACTATCAACACTGCTGGTTATTTTCTTTTCAAGGAAAAAGTATATGGTGTACAGGCATTCGTGATAGGGGACATTTATCAGAAAGAATTAAATAACACAGTTTTGTGAATGGCCATATTGTGTGTGAACTTTGGTGAAAAAATTATACTATTGATAAGGAACCTGAAGATGAAATAAATACAGAACAATCTTTTTGGAAAATGGTTCTTCGAAGATTATTCAATGTCATACTTACTATAGCAAAGAATTCTTTGGCCTTTAGAATACATCGAGAGAACTTAAGTGGGGAAGGGCATATTGGAAAGTTCTTGTCTGTTGTTCATCTTCTTGTCCGACATGATCAAATATTGCAGCAAGTTTTGCATATGTCCAAAGGTATTTTTGTTTATTTGTTAACTTTTGTTTCCATTTCATTTATTCTTTTAATTCATTTGATTAACCCTTTAAAATTACATATTTAAGAATAATTTTCATTCAAAATCATGCTTTTTGTTTCCAGGATCCACAAAATGTCTGAGACCAACAATTCAAAATAAAATTTTTGAATGCTTGGGAAATACAATACATTATTTTCTATGTTTTATTTTTATTCACGATTGAATATTTTATATAAATACATAAATAAACCTATCGATTAATTTTGTTCCATTACGTAATAACATTATTTATTCAAATATATTTCTGAACTTCTGAACTGTAGAGCTATGCTCAGGTAAGACACTCGTGCACATACTTATAGTAAGTAGCATTGCTGTGCCCTGCGCTGCAGTGCATGATAAAGTAGCTTTGCTTCTTTGAAGTATTTATATTTCGACTTGATAAAAACTGTACAATTTATTAGGGGGGCCACCCATTTCTCGCACCAGGGCCTCTGACCATCTAGCTACGCCACTGATTACTAGAGCAATATTGGGTATTGTTGGGACAGTAATGGCCATTCTTGGGTCAGTACTGAGTCAGTAGTGCGCATTACTGTGTCTAACTAAATTCAAGGAGTAATTGGTGATAGAGGCACTTTTAAGTACCCTGAATGGTATAATACCTTAATTACTTGCTGAAATTCAACTTAAACTTGAAATTCAATCCACCTTGAGGTCAACCGACACCGAAGGTATGTACTTAAAGTAATACAATATCTGTACCTAGACATAAAATTAAGTATTTTAACTTGGCTTATACTCTATAAATCAAAGATTCAAACAATTCTAACATTCACTTCAAACATCTGATCTGCAATTGCGGATTTTGCAAATATAATCAGTTAAGCTTCTCAACAATATATTTAATAAAATCAGATCCTGAAGTAACACTTGATCATCCCATTATAGTGAAGAAATTTCAAGAACAATTCAACTTATTAACTAATTCTACAAAGCAGAAGTCATACTTTTCAGTAGATTTCAATAAGTTAACTTTATTAATTTGTGAACAATATTTGGACTATTGTATGGTCAATTAGGTATTAGAATGTGCTTAGTATGTCATAAATATGTTTGTGTCAGAATTTCATGATGAAATCTTAGATATTTTGAATTTATCTAGATAAAAGTTTATAAATCAAAAGAAGATATTTTGAGACATTGATTAATTGATTCACCTATTTGAGTTGAAAATATTTTTTTGTTATTACCTAAATCATGTCAGCGACGAATAATACCGAATTATGCTTCTTAAACTTCTTTCTCATACCGTTCATAATTAGAACTTCTGTTCCTATTTATTTCTGGAAGTACTTTGGACCCAAGATTCAAAGATACTTGCA
Source organism: Galeruca laticollis (assembly GCA_963921935.1). Lineage (NCBI taxonomy): Eukaryota > Metazoa > Arthropoda > Insecta > Coleoptera > Chrysomelidae > Galeruca > Galeruca laticollis. The sequence goes on along the minus strand of OY998179.1, from coordinate 172,077,042 downwards.
TACCTCAGGGGCTTGCAACGGATTGTCGGAAAACTACTTTTCCATCTTCATAGAAGGTCCGGAAGCTACGGTAACAGCTTGCGGCAGTGCTGAAGGAATCATCCACTGTGACTTATCAGCTAAGTCATAAGTTTTGTTTGTCTTATTGTTTTTGTTTGTGAACTAAACCACACTTTGAACACATAGGTTAACAGACACCTAGGGAGAAACAATCACAACATTTAAAATTAAACTTTGAACTGACAGTTTATATTAAATTTTTACGTACCTCACCCTGAAAACGATTATTCATTGTTATATGGTAAGCTAATGTTGTAAACGCAAAGTATACTCTGCGGTAGATATTCTGCATAAAGAATAGTAATTGGGGCAATTCTTTCACGCCAGTTTGTAATAGTCTTACACTTGCATACCTTGTCTTCATTCTATAAAAAATGCTGTTCTAAAAACAATTCGAATTTGTAACCTAATAGATCTATCGCGTCGCCTCTTCTTAGCGGTTTGTTTGAACTGTACGGCCTGTTCCAGAGTACGCAATTCAGCCACTAGTGGCCTAAAACAAAGTTAAGCGCTATTTCTTGTATTGCGCACGAGTGCTGCTGATAAAGGGAGAAATTAAAATGTAACCAAACTACTACGGCGTTTCATTTGTAACCTCAAATAATCAATCCGTACCCTTATCCTGAGAGAAAAATTTAGGCAAATAAAGTCGCCTCTCCTTACCCTCCATGCAACATATTTTTTTAAGTAACAACGTCTCCTTTGCGGCTAAACGAATATCTAATGGAGTAATATTTATTGATTTTTGATTCATCAATAGAATCACTCATTTTACTAAAATATTTTTCTTGAAAACTAAAGAAATATTTTGACAAGTTATCTTGACGTTACATTGAAATTGGAAAAAAGAAGAGTTGACGGGTACTAAATGCAAATTGGTGGATTTCATATACATTCTAGGATATAAATGAAATTATATCCGTTCTGTTAACCGAAATAGCCCTCATTTCCATTCTGTAAATTGTGCAAAAAATAAATAATATATATGTGGGTGTAGAAAAAAATGTAAACAGTCTCGTTGAATATTAATCTATTATTTGAAATTTTGTAAACATAACCCAAACATCTCAATCATGCATTATAAAATGCAAAGCGCATGCGGGTCAATTTCTATCGATGTGGCGACTGGGTTAAATGGTTGGACGATTGGTAAAATTTACCACTAGCATCTGAACGACCCGACTATTTACCAGATGTAAGCATCTAATCGCATAAAACGCGCCCGACGTAGCATCTGAATGCACCTTTACATTTGACATAACCAAATGACATTTATATTGTAACGTCAACTGACGCTGTTGTGAGGGACGATACAATTCGATGATTCTAGGAACGGTGCTCGTGAATATCATTTTAGGAACTATTCGCAAATACAGCATTCACAGGCTTGCGTATACATGACGTTGGGAACGACGTCAAGAATAACGTCCCGATTCGACGTACAGGGCATCAGTGCGGTTGAAACTCAATCATCGACCGCCACACCTGCAAGAAATGAATCACCGGAGGCGACATTGATTTTGTCACCGAAATATCGAAACCACACATGACCAACGTTCAACTTTAGAAATATTTTTACAAAAGTTACAACTTTTATTTTTTAGAACTGAATAAATACATGGAAAATTATCATTGATGCTGCAACTGGAAGATCATATATGAATTATATGGCAAATGTAGCATACTTTTCAATTAATTGAAAAATATAGAATTGCGGGGAGAGCGAAAAGACGAAATTTTCGGTATAAGAGTGTCTGTCGTCTAGCGCAAAAATATATAAAAGAGGGCGGAGTCGAGACGAGCACTCACTCTTGATTAATTGATAATTATTAGATCACTTTCTCATTGAAAATTTTAATTATATTTTCAACAATTTTCAAAACATATTCCCGATAATATTAGTAGAGGCCTGATAAAACAATTTTGGAAGGAACGACCTACAATTTATAGCCAATTTGAAAAATTTAGAAAATACAGATGAACAAATCAACAGACACAACCGTTTTGTATATATTAACCCATTGGAGACATTGACTGAACATCAGTTTTTACAAATATTAAGGTTAACAAAAGGATTATAGATATTTAATTGAAGCATGCACTTCTTTCTTGCAACCTCAAAGAAGGCCTACGGACTTGAGTATAACAAACAAAATAATTATTTTACATTTTTATCCTTTCCAAAAATTTTCATTCAATAGTTTTTGGTAGCTTGTCGATTTTTTGCCTTTGAACATTGGAAGATATTTGTATCAGTGTCTCTGTTTCCAGATGTATAGAAGAAGTCACTATCGCTTTGAATGAACCAGAAGTATTCAACAGATGGATACATAGAAATTTTGTTAAATTGAATGCTGTAAAACTTAAGTAGGCACCTATTTGTTTCTACTAATTTCACTCGTTCCAATTCACAAATGTAGCCGCTACGATTTTTTTAGGGAGATTTTTATAAAAAAAATTTAGCTAAATTGGGCGGCTACGTTTATGAATTGGAAAGAATGATAAGATTAAAAATCGAAATAGGGGAGTAAGTACAATCATAGAAAAATACTGCACTTTTCCACCTGCATTACAAACAGAGTAATAAAACACCAAAGTTGAAATAATAAAACAATTCAGCACCCTGTATCTCATTACCCTTCCAGTGGTGGCGCACTTGTCATGTCAATATTTGCAGACATTGTACTACGATCTAGTGGAAAGCCATCTCAGGTATGGCCTATTGTCTTGGAAATGTGCTTCCAGAACATTTATAGGTCCCCTAGAGAAAGAAGCTTTATTTAGATTATAGGTTTGTTCCAACTGACACGATAACCGTACAATGTACCATACAAATTCAGATGACCTGCTGTTTAGTAAATTTGATGTCAGACGTATTATATTCACTAACCAGCAGGTCAACTGAATTTGTATCATACATTGTACGGTTTTTGTATGGTTGGAACAAACCTTATGTCTAATTTCAGCATGTGACCTAGTAATACACAGTATAATATAAACAAAATCTTTGACTTGAAAAAATTCAAAGGAAGGAATTCAAATATCATACTATGAAAAATAAAATTGACTTACCTGCACATACATATGAATCCAGAAATAAACACTTGAATATAGTTCCTATGATGACAAAATCTTTATGTCAAATTCTTCCTATTATTATCGATACTGAACGACTTTGTATATTCAGTATCATAACGACTGCTGTTAGATAATGACAAAATAGCTGATATTATGTCTCTGTCAAACGTCAGCTCTCCAGCAGTCGTTATTGGGTTAGCAAGTCGTTGATTAAGGTGTTCCTTCTACAAAGATCACATTTTATCTAAGATGATTCAACTGTTACGTATTGTTTTGGATGAATTGAATATAAGGTAATTTCATATAAGGGTTTCTTAATAATTTAAACTATATACAAATGTAATATTTTCAGACAGACACGAAGGACTACCTTTGATGTCTTAAGAGACGGAAGTAACTCCTTTGAGTTACCAGTGGAAGTGTTCCGTCAGATGTATCGAGTAAACAGTGAAGCTGCTAATGAATTATTCCGGGACTTATCATTTGTGAATCGTGGTAATCGAAATACTAGAACATCTCCCATAGTTACCCACGTTTGCCGTATTTACTGTCACCTGTAGTTGGAGCAGCACCAAATACACCGCAGCGAAGATACACCCATCGACATTCATCAATTCGGAACTGCATTGAAAGAACCAATGGAATGCTCAAAGGTGTGCAATACGATCCTGCATTTGTGTCAAGAATTGTATTTGCTTGTGTCATGCTCCACAACATTATTATAAAAAGGATTATACCTTCTTCGGTATTTTCCCATATTATGAGTTCGCTGTTATTTCCATCCACAGTTCCCGTAAGTTCCAATCTCCTTCTTTCGGAATGTACAAATTGATGAATATCTAATTTTATAGGAAGATAACAACAATTTTGTTGATGAAGATGATATTGGCAGATTGGACGATGCTCATTTATTAAATAGGGTTAGTAATATAATTTGGAATCAAATTATAAATAATCTCTTTAATTGAACAAGAGTTATTGTATATTTCAATACAATAATTGGAGAACAATTTTCTTAAGTTTCTTATGTTATGGCTCTAACATGGTACCTTTATAGGAATCAAAATGGAAAATATCAATTATTAAAATAATAATTCCAGAAAATTTACAATGTCCATTTTAATACGATAATGTACTATAAATTCAAATTAACTCTTTTATACGAAGAAAATTGCAATTGTTTTATTGAATTATTTTTTTATGTTATTTTACTAAACATAACGACAATGCAAGTTTTTTAAAACCTTACATAGGACAACTTTTTATTCGAAGTGATAGAGTAGTACTCCCTAAGGCAAAGTAGTAGAAAATAATTTAACTACTTAGGAAGTACTACTCTATCACTTCGAATGAAAAATTGGTCTGCTGGGTTTTAAAGAACTTGCACTGTATACGATTTTTTCCAATAACACTGATTAAAGTATAGGTGACTCAGGAACCTGGTCCAAGCAAAATTCCTACCTAAAGTATTGTACTAAACATAACATCGCAATCCAACAAATATCTGAAAATATAGATTTTTTTAATAAACTGATTATTCAGTGTATCCCGTTAAATTAACACCATATTAAAAACTATTGATTTTAGAAAAAAAAATTATTTTTTGTGAAAACTCTGCATAGTCTAACGCATAAAATGCAATTACCTATTTTTAAATTTTATAGCTAGTAACTTTTTTCGTAAAGTTATTGATAAAACAGTTTGAAACAGAACGTAAAATAATACTAGACTCAGGTAGCTGTAACTCTGCAAGTGAGTATTAAATTCAATTGCAAACAACTTTTCAAAGTGCAATTTTTTGATATTTTCAAAAATAAAAGTACTTTCTTCTTGAACTATATTGATATTTTTTTACAAATCTTGTTTACTACTAATAAATAATGATATTAGGTTATTGCGTTTTAGGATTTAGAACATGTAGTAATGAAGAATAACTTAATAACTAAAATCAATAACAAAAAACTTGACACCCACTTACGGACAGGGGGGCACACTGTGGGCAATTTAAGAATATGAATCCAAGTCCAAAACAAAATCATAATCAGGATACTTGACTCGAAGATTGAATTAACGCAGGTTTAGCATTTTTTCCTTTATTACCCTCATTTCTTCGACATTTTTTGCAATTTATTTCAGCATATTATTTTTTCACTTTCAACATTACAATTACTTTCTTTTAGAGTCTTGCACCCCAGTACTTGACATTTTTCTTTCTTCGATGGTCTTTTAAGTGACCCTTCAACCGTGTGTTCAACTAGTTGATTCTTAGGAATCCTACTTTGATTTAGGGACTCTTTCTCTGACTCTTCTCTAATTTCTTCATTATTTGGTATGTCTGCAATTTTAAAATTTTAGTGGATATAACCAAATTTATAAAAACACGTATTTCATACTTAATCCTATTTCATGAATATAGAATATGCCGTTGACTACCACCCAATCTGTAACATCTAGTAATGGTTCTTCAGTATCTCATAAAGGTTTAATAGGATACCCTATGTTTCATGTTTCTTTTGTGATAATTCTATTCTTTCTTGTCTTTGCTTTAACTTGACACTGCCTGTCGGTGAATGTCTGAAATTGGTTAAAAATATAACAAAAAAACATATGTAATTACTGCTTTTATGGATAATACTAATATAAAAAGAAAATCAAGTATTGTACATACCCTTTTCTATTCTGCTGAATCCTTAATAGAACCACCTAAACTATTTAATTTGTCTGAAAGCTGTTTCCCTTTTAATAATAACAGGGCTTATAGCATCAATTTTGTTATTCCTAAACGGTTCATTTTTGTATTCAATTCATTCAAATACATTGTGCCTATATTGTCTTGGTGTATTTACTTTATTCATAATAAAAATTACGTGAGTAAGTGAATGAAAAGCTTATTTATCCAAACATCTATAAACAAATAAATCGGTAATCTTTTGCTACCTAGCACAATATGTCAAAAATATACCAACCCTTATGAAATTGTAAAAATATTATCGTTATGTTTTGTCTTTAGATTTTAACGCAACGATATTACAGAAGCATAATAACATAATAATCGTTACCGTAACGACAAGTTACAGAATAGACTTGTTTTTTTGCACTAAATACACTTCATTAAAATGTTCCAAATGAGTAAATTATTATTATTTGTGTATGCCTCTTCAATTTGGGTCTGTAGAATTCATTTTGGGTCCGGTGAACTATAGGGAGACACGAATTTTTGACTGATTTTGCGAAAAATCAATAGTACTCACCTATTTTGAAGATTATCTGTCTATCTGTTTTATAGACGAAATTGATAAACATATTTGAATAGCTTGTTTATATTTATTTTGACATAACAAAATGACATTTGTATTGTAACGTCAACTGACGCTGATGTGAGGGACGATACAATTCGATGTTTTTGGGAACGGTGCTCGAGAATATCATTTTTAGGAACTATTCGCAAATAGAGCATTCACAGCCTTGCGTATGCATGACGTTGAGAACGACGGCAAGAATAACGAGATTCAGGATATCAGGGTGAATGAAATTTAATCAGCGACCACCACACCTGCAATAAATGAATCACCGGTAGCGACATTGATTTTTTTAGCGAAATATCGAAATCACACATGAAAAACCTTAAACTTTAGAAATATTTTTGCAAAAGTTACAACTTTTATTTTTTAGAACTGAATATCTTTTCAATAAATACATGGAAAATTATCATTGATGCTGCAATGGAAGATCATATATGAATTATATGGCAAATATATGCATACTTTGCCTGTAGATAATATACTTTTTCAATTAATTAAAAAAAATAGAATTGCGGGGAGAGGGAAAAGAAGAAATTTTCGGTATAAGAGTGTCTGTCGTCTAGCGCAAAAATATTTAAAAGAGGGCGGAGTCGAGACGTGACATGGCGCGAGTGACGAGCAGTCACTCCTGACATATGGTGAAAATGGTATATAAAATACAAATAACAATGTCATATGTTTAATAAAAATTTTGATTTGATTTCTCTTTTACTTAATAATTATGGAAATTTGAATATTGTGACGCCAGGATCAGACAACAATGTAGATACGACCATAATATCGGCCTTATTACAAAACCTTTTCACAACAAAATTTATAAAAATTGTTTCAGAGATAATTGAGGCGTTCCGTACTTAAAGTTCACTCTGTAGAAGAAACTTATACGATCTGGAACTGTTTTTGGTTCAAGGTTTGTATAACATTTCCGAACAAGTTTTGAAATATATATAAACAGATATTTCTCAAGTACTACGCTGTGTATGCTCATCGTATGCAGAAGTGTTTGACAAGTATCATACACAGTTAATTAATTCAAGTTCAAAGTATATTATACATAGTAATTAACGTTACACTCTTCTAACCCTCGATTGCGGAGAAGATTGGGTTTTATAGTTCATACGAAGTTTCACTATAAAATATTCAACAGTCATCTTTGTGTTTGTCACTTTACAATATAAGAGTTTTATGCATATCCAGTCATGCATCACATGAAATAGAGGAAGATTTTCGTGATATTTTTGCTAAAAAATTCGTCCCAAAATTAGTTTTTCATTAAAGTTACTAAAGTCGTGTGAGAATGACGATAAAAAAGACAACGGAACGTTTAAATGGAAGCGTCGCAGCGCCAACAATTTTCTCTGCCCTTATAATCTCTATCAAGAAGTTTTAGTGTCAGAGGAAGTTAGATATTAGATTTCTACCTCATCGCGAATTTTTATGAGTTGAAAGTATGTTTCAGTGGTAGTTTTGGAACATTTCAGTAGCGTAGTTCATAATAATAAAACGCTTTAATGTTGAAAAGCTTCAGCTGTGGTCACTGGAACAGTTATTAAAATTTGTAAGAGAGCAAAGGTGGCAGAAAATATATCTGTTAAAAATTTCAACAGAAGAATTGCACCACTTATGTTCTCAAAATCGGGTCTTCTATAAATTAATTCTAACTCTATATGTTGGTGAAATTTATCAAAAAATGAGAATGCTTCTATTTTAGCTTCTAAATGTTCAATAGAAAATTTATGGAAATCTGTCTGTCGCAAATAAAGTGAATAACTTCAAATATTTGGTAAATGAAAATATTTCTGTTACATGGGTGATTATAGTAGTATCACAGACTTCCTCATCTGCAACAGTTTTTGAAATATATACGGCGTCTTTTAGTCTGAACAGTATACGTTTCAGAAATTTCAATTTCAACTGTCTATATATCATTCCTTTCTTTTTAAATAGCATTTTCAAAACATAATATTATGGCTGCATGTATTTATACCGGGTCGGTTACTGTTTTTTTGTAGTTGTTTATATAAAATATCGGCTTATATCTAGACAAAGTCCAGCAGCCAAAACAAGGCGCCCACATTCGGACTCACTCTGGTGAGATAATCACGGTAGTCTGCAATGACGATGGGGCGCTTAATTGGCTAACAGAGGCACTTGAAAACCTCAAGCCAGTAGATGATACAGCTCAGGCTGTTGTCAGCCTGGACAAGCTCCTGAAGCTCAACATCGCTTCTCTTTGAGTCCCAGAGAATGGTAACACTGCCACTTCTGACGATCCGGAAAGAGTGCTACGAAGGCTGAAGGCGCAAAATCCGGAGTTGTCGATAGACAGGTGGTGTACCTTCCATCATGAAGTTGAAAACAGCCTCCCGGGACACCTGTTCGTCTTCGGCATTGGAGAAGAAGACATTCAAGACATGAGCAAGGTCGTCGCAAAAAAGGTAAATATCATTCAATGCAACCTTCAACACAAAAAGGTGTCAATGGCAACACGCGCTGCAATAATACTAATCGAAGAACCTTCGATAATAAAGACCAAAATAGTAGTACTCAGTTCTCTAACCGACCAACTTTTTAGATAACTAAGCAACCAACTACCTGGGACTGCAATATACGTTCCCACGAAAATTAAAGTTACCCCGATGACACAATTCTGCAGGTCATCTTTAATTGCGGTTAAAGTGGAAAGCCCATTAGGACGAGACAACAGCATCGCACTGATCCTAGAGTCGCTCTAACTTCTGCCATGCACTATTTTATTGCAGTTTTTTTTCTTTTCATAAATTTCGACAATTGATATGCAGACCAACTGTTCTTTTTCATTTATTTAACGAAATTGGGAAACTAAATTCAGTTTCTACAAAGGCAAATTAGCAGAATTAATAGACTATGCTATAGTACAGACCAGTGGTTTAAAAGGGTGCGAGCAACACCAGCTAGGGAGTATTATGTAAGTAGGTTCGGCGTCACCAGTTTATCGACTAAACTGGAAGTCTCTAGTTGATCGAGAACTGGTCAAAGCCACAGAGAACTACAAAGCAACTTCAAAAAAATGAGTAATTAAGGTAATTAATAACTCCTGGACCAAGTTAAACAACAGTCTTTTCAATTATCACCAATTTAATCAAAAAAGGGTAATAAACATAGAAATGAAGGAAGATATGAGTATGGGGCGCAACTGAAATTACAATAAGTTTTTATTATAATAATATCTTTAAAGCTTTGAAGGTCAACGTGATCACGTGTTTAATAATTTATCTCATTTCTAATAATAAGCTTCAAGCGAAAAAAAGTGCGAAGTAATAACTAGGGCCTCGACTGGGCTACTTTAAAAATTAAAAGAAATAAAATACGAAACAAACAAAAATTTAAAATAAAGTAGACTGGTTTCAGTTTTGCCTTGAGAATCGCTGAAATATTGGAAAAATATTGGTAGAGCACTGGATATTGCAGTTAATATCCAGGCAAATTTTGAGCCAGGGAGAAAACCGAGAGAAGAAATGTAATTGTAAGGTATTTTCAATTAGATAATATAGAATAACAATTGTAGTTAACTTATTGATCAAAACAACATTGAAACAACCTTGCTAATATGGTGTAGGCGATGATGATTACTATAATAAACACAGTAGTGACACTTAGTTTTGGTAAAGGTATAGTTTAAATATTATGATTACGACGTAATCGATATAAAGAAATAATTCGAATAAGTATTTACGTCGACTTAATGATAAATTTAGACCGTGTCAAGTGCCCCCCTCCAAAACCCTTGAGTTAAATTAAAAAAAAATAACCGACGTTAGTGTATCTTTATCTGACAACAAAAACTAATAACCAAAGGTTTCGAGTCTCGATGGATTTCTACCACCGATCTTAAATGAATACACCAATCAGCCTGTGATTTGGCAGAAAGAAGGATGCAAAGAAAAGAGAAAATGGACTTCGAATCAATTATCAAGGAAAAAGTTATTTATCATAACGGAAAAATCGTAAGAGATACATAATAATTTTGAGTCCATAGATTAACGTGGAACCTTAACAAGATGGACCTGCATAACCCGAATCGATAGTCACTGGTTTTAGATCTTGATCATGCCAGACACCTCTAGATTTACCTAATTTGTATGCACAGGTACCAGTTTACCCTTTTATTATGAAAGGTCTTATAAACTCAGGTGCTAATTTAGCGCTGATGTAATTAGCCGCATTATATAAAATTTTGTATTTACGCCACACCTGTTGATTGACGGTAGAAGATAATGGACGTCGACACAACTTATAGCGATGTTGATAGTTTTGCTGAGAGATCTGGATTCGTTGATGGATCTTGACAAATAATTTTCGAAAACTCTCTACGCGTTGCCGTATATGATATTGCGCCTCAGTTTCTACATATGGAATTTGAGCGGCAAAATCTTGGCCAAAGAGCTTGTGCTCACTAGCAAAATTAACGAAAAATGGGGTGGTCTTATGGCGCGATATTCGAATGGCACAACTAATTGCTGCGAGATTATCCTCCCAGGTCATAGTTTTCACGCCTCTATTAATGCGTTTCGTATGGTTCACTCTTGGACAATAATGAGCCGTGTAAAAGGATTTGACTATATTTATTGCAAAGTGATTGCCAATCTTTGGATTTAAAAACAAAACCATTGTCAGACTTAATAAATTGGTGTGATCCATAAATTAAACTAAACTAATAGATTGCCAAGAAGCTTTTATCTTGTGTCGATTACCCATCAATCCCGCCAGAGGTATTTGGCCAAATTTACTCTGGGCACAAACACTACAACAACGAATATACTTAATAATGCCCGATCTCAATCTCAATAATATTTTGCAGCCACTCTCCAAAAGGTTTTATGAACTCCTCCACTCCTCCATGACTTGAGGTAGTCTAATCGTGACACTGAGCCATGACTTCTTTTAGCTGATCTTTGGGTACGACGATTTTCCAACAACAAGAATGATAAGGGAATTTAGGGTTCGCTGTTTTGACAAATATATATAAGACATCATCATTAGTTCTCCAAAATGGAAACTTGTCCGGATATTTCTGCAAACTATGCACCATTTTTTTTATACCGCTTATCGGAACTGTCGCCAAAGGTAAGAGAATGGGGGTCGCATGACTCATAGAGGTTAAAGCAGTAATTGAAACAGGCACAGACCTGGATAGAAAATCAGGTACTACGTGATCCTTCCCCTTACGATGGATAAGTTGAAAACCAAGGGGCTACAATCGAAGAGCCCAACGAGCGAGACGAGCTTGAGGATCCTTAAAATCATGCATCCACAGCAAAGAATGATGATCAGTTGTAACTCTAAAATGAACTCATTCCAAACAGTGACTTTATTTCTCTACACTCCAAATTGCTTGTCTAGTTAAAGAGCGAGACAAGTAGCAAACCACTTTTTCACCGTCATCGAATTCCTGGGTAAGGACAGCACCTAGGCTATAGTTAGAGGCAACGGTTTGGAGAGTGAAGGAGCGACTAGAATCAGGAGACTGAAGCACAGGAGCAGTAACAAGTGCTTCCTTAACAGCTTTAAAAGACTGAGGAGTCCATTCCCTAGGAAATGTCTTTTTTGTTAGATGAGTTAAAGAAGCCAAAAAAGACGAAAAGTTTGGCTGAAAATGGCGGTACCATGATGTCGTACCAATAAATGTACAAATTTCCGTGATATTCTTGGGAGGTGAAATATACAGAATTGCTTGTACTTTCTCGGGGTACGGACTTAATCAATTAGAGTCTACAACATATCCAAGACACTTTAACTCAGGTTTACAAAATTGACATTACGAAGGTGAAACAACAATCCCCGCCTCTTGCAATCGATCGAATACTAATCCCAAAATTTTTAGTTGTTTCTTAGCGGTTCTGGAAATAATAATAATGTCATCAAGGTATTCCATAACATGATTCTCTAACGCAATTCCCACGACTCAATCGGTAAAAGCAGTGTACTCTTGTGAAGACTTTTCAAGAGGGACCTGCCAAAAGGCGGACTTTATGTCAATAGAACTGATATATTTGGTATCCCGAAGACGATCTAAAATAGCTGAAACATAGGGTATAGTTTAAGCATCCTTTTTAGTTGCGGCATTAAGATATAAAAAATCTATGCAGAATCTATAGCCATCATCCTTTCTACGAACCAAACAAATTTGACTGGGCCAGGGACTTTTTGAAGGGGGTATGACAACTATCTTCAGTATCTCATCAATGTCTTCATCCTAAATAGCCTGCTTAAATGGATGGACAAAATTTGAGGAAGATGAGCTATACCTTAGGTACTCCAGTTGTTGAGCAGGTGACTTGAGAAAAGAAAGGAACGTGAAGAATGGAATAAACTGTAATATATCTAAAGTAAATTGTAGAAATTTGTAAAATATTTATTCCTAAGTTTTATGCTGTGTTATTATTACCAACTATGTTCTTTAGCAGTGGAGTAATAAACTCAAAAATAATCCTCTCTCAATGATTTTCCCGGTACAGTATGGTTTATTAGGAAGGCTCACACTGTAAGATTAATTACAGTGTTTGAACTAAGTAACCTATTATTTCAAATATGCAAAATATTCGTCACATTCGTTATGCAGTGAAAATTTCTTCTTAAAAGCCTATGTTAGTTTCCATGCTGCACATATATGAGTATTACCAAAGTTATACTGATCACCTTGTAGTCGAAATTAGTACCTATGACAAAATAATTCACAGGAGCTTCAATTAATATGCAGCACAAGAGCATTGAAATTGTCAATGTCCATATTAAACTCTCTTCATGACGACCTGTTCACATCGAATATAAAAAATGATTAATTTCCGTTTTAATTAATTTTTATCAAAAGCCTTTCGAGCGTAATAAATTATCTCAGGGAAATAATGAACGTCGCTTTAAGAAATGAAAGAAACTTTTATATCGATATTAGAAGGGTTGACAAAAAATTTCTCGAAGAATATTTAATGAATATTGAAAAGTTTCGCACTGAAACTATGAAACTGAATAAAAAGTTCATAAGATCTATGGAACAATCTTTGTTATTTTTCAAAATATATTCTACTAACCAGAAATATAATTTAATATTCCTCTAAAAGACTTGATGCACTTGAAAAATGGCGATACCGGAGTATCTGTGTTTAAATTCTACACATTTTCATTCTAGTCGAGACCGAAACTAAAAAAATCCACAACTTTCTGCGTTTTGGTAAAGAAAAAGAGATTTAGTTTTGAGGCTCTTTAACTCAGCGGATTCTGTTTACGTGATGCTTTCAGGGCAGATTCCTCTCTTGTATTTTCTAGTTCTTACACACATGATTGAACTCGTTAACTTTGTAGGTTAAATTGTATCGCTCTTTTCTTTCGTTGTTGTTCTGTCAGTTTAGTTTAATTAATAGAAAAAAAAGGAAGAAACTAATTAATACAAAGTCGTGACGCGTAATGGTAAACTGATTTTTCTGGCATACATTGTTTGGCTCGATAATTCCCTAACATTTATCTTTGTAGGAAAGAATGAAAAAGGCAGCTTAACATTCACAGAAAAAATAATGGGAGAGTAACTTCATAAAATGAAAGAGAACTTTTCAAGAGTGAAGGTTTATTATCCACCATTCCAAACGTACTACGAAGACAAAATTTCCACCCATTCCGTAAGAACCTCGATTAGTCACAAGGATTAAAACAAATATTTTAATTTACCCACCATCCTGACTCTTTCTTTTGGGAAACGACTTCCCATAATTCAGCCATAGCGAGGGAATTCACCTATATACCAACCCGATTAGTTTAAACTGTCTCCATTACCTGCGCGACTTGTTCTAGCACGAAAATAGTGTCAATATTATGACCTGTAATTATTTTGCGGACGTGTTTTAATTTAAGGATAATACTTCACAGTACGGAGTTGTACCGGGTAGCATTTTAACATTCTTTATAATCCTACGGATATATAAAACACTCAACAAATTTGTTTGATACCTTGCCGCACAACATCGGCACTAAGTTGCCAAGTATCAATCAAGTTGTTGCGAATTGATGGGATTCGTGTTGACAACAGTTTTGACAACATGTATCCGTTCTCATAAGATCCAAATAGCTGCGATCCAACATAATGTAAATAAATCATCGACGTTGCCACGTTGTCCTATATAACAATAATTGCAAGTGTAAAATAATCCATTTGTGCTTATTTACATCGACAAAACAATCACAAAAGTCCCTAATGAATACATATTTAAAAGTTAAATTTTTCACAACCTAAGGAGACATATTAATTCAGAATCTGCTTTCTATAGAATTCATATATTATCTATTATATGCTAGTAAAGAACGAATAGAAATTATTGATTTATCACGAAAGAATTATCGTAAAAGTGACAACACTGCTATAGTACGATCCACAAAACGCAATTACATTCATTATTTGCCAATACAATATGGCGCTTCTAAGTTATCGCGGTAGGTTTTTTGCTATTTTTCTTCAAGATTTCATTTTTTTTAGACTTCTTTGTAAGGTACTAGGTGAAGAAAAGTGTAATGGCAAAGTGCATAGTATGCCATAAAGTGGAAATTACCGAACATTGTCGAACAATTTTAAATTGTAGTTCCAACTTCTTTTAAATATAAAAGAGCTTATGGGCATTAGTACGAAGGCTCATTGGTTTGTTTCTTATCATAAAAGTTATTATTACCTTATTGCAAGTAAGAATTGATCCGTATCAATATAAATAAAAGTTGCTATACGAGGAGTATACAATATGTACAGGGTTATCTAAGTATATATTTTGTTCATTTATTACTTTTCCGCCCAACCTATCTATTATGTGAGAAAAGTATTGGTTTACCCACAAAATAGTTGAAATTTTGAGAAAAAAATTTGAGTTATTTTTACGTCTTTCATCAACAACAACATGAAAAAACGGTTTTTAAAAAAAATCCTGTGTGTATGTCGTTGTCGTCGGCCACTTTTCGTTACATATCTTGTTAGCACGATACAGCCTCCCGAGTGCACCAATTCACCAATTTTATAATTGCATATAGTTAAGGACATATCACAGATGAACTCTATTAATTTTTAGCTCACCAGAGCCAGTACAACGGGTGCTATGGTACTTGAAGTACGACTTTTTGTCATTTTTTGAGAAATTTCAGTTTGTTAGCACGACACAGCCTCTGGAGTTCAACAAGCCACACATTTTACGATTGAGTATTATTCAGCACATCACACAGATGAACCCTATTGATATTCAGGTCACCAGAGCCAGTAAAACAGGTGCTATAGTACTTTAAGTACGATATTTTTGGGGGAAATTGCAGTTTGTTAGCACGATACAACCTCCGTAGTATATACAAGTGACCAATTCTATGATTGGATATTATTCAGAGCGTCTCAAAGATGAACTCTATTGATATTCAGCTCTCTAACGCCAGTACAACGAGTGCTATTGTACTTGAAGTACCAAATTTTTGTTACTTTTGGAGAAATTTCAGTTTATTAGCACGATACAGCCTCCAGAGTGTATAAAAGTGACCAATTATATGATTGAATATTGTTCAAGATGTCTCACATATGTACCCTACTAATTTTCAGCTGACTAGAATGAGTACAGCGGATCCTATAAATCAGGATGTACTACATTTCTGGGTTTTTTTGAAAAATTTCGGTATATTAGCACGATACATCCTCAGAAGTGTGAACAAGTGACAATTTTATGATATAATATTGTTCAGGGCCACAGATGCGGAAAAGTTAGTTTTAATCTTCAAAACCGTTTATTTTTTATTATTTCATTTTATTATAACTGGGGTTGAGGCAAAACTTGTGCTTCATGACCTTTATAAAACTAAATTGCTGTACGAGTTGCATATAACAGGAATTTTAGTTTGGTGATTTCACTACTTCGGGGGGCTGTTGATAAATTTTGGTATGGTATAAAATCTTATACGAATTTGTTCACCCTAGGGTTTTTATTCACGGCTATTGGATTTCCACCACATGATTTTACTCTGAAGTATGTTGTAAGGAACAAGTTTACGACGAGGACTTTTGAGAAAAGCATGCTGCACGTACCAGGAGGGATTCTATCTGATTTCGATTCGTCGAACACCAACTCGGAATCCGGAGAGCTCAATTTCAACTGGACCAAGCTGGGTGACGTTTTTTTGGTTTTTTTCTTTATTTATACATTATGGACACTTAATTTTGGGTGCGGATCTATTTCCCGTTTTTGTTGTTGTTATGGGTCATAGCGTATTAATGTGTTTCTGACAATTATATTATTGTTGAATAACTTCAGATGTTACTTTGAGACCTTGTACGGTTGGAATTGATTCGTAATATGTGTACTACGCTTTGGTACTTCCCCTATTTTTCTTTGGAAATATTTATATTTCGGTTTGCGCATTAGATCCAACGCTTTGTCGTACTTCTCGTGGTAAGCTTGAGTAAGATTTTTTTCAAGTCTGACTATATAATATATATATTTGGTTGTTAATGTCAATTATATTTTGTTCGTGGGTGTTGATAGGGGTGTATGTTGAGAAATAGTGCTAATTATTCAGCTTCCACGGATTTCATGTAACCTATCAGGTCACCCGTTTATCTTATTTTAAATTTAGAAGCAACTGGTAGTGGATTAGCTGATTTTATTTAAGCTTTTCATTGCAATGAAACTTTTCAACATTACCCGAATAGGCCACTGAAACTTCTATTAAAATATGTCGACGCATTTACTCATTTCATTCCTTTTTAGTACATTTTCAGAAGTGGACTTCCATCTAATCAGCGGAAAATCTACTTGGCGCCCTTAACACCTAAATAAATTTGATGTGCTGATCACTTGCTTAGCTCGTAAGTGAACTCACCTTATCTCCACATGAGTACTAGCCACTGGTAATAAACTGCCAATCTCTGTGACCTGGTAATATTATTGAGCAAGTTAGCGGTTACAAGTGATTAGAGAGTTATCGGTAATCCAAATAACGTAAGGCCATATTAGCGCATATGTTGTTTTGACATTTAACGTATGCGCGAGTCGATTCTTAAGACAACGTCCCTAAATAACGTTACCGCCAAGCGTTATCTACGGAGCCTAACGATAAGTCGTATTTTAAATAGCGCTTAATAGTTAACTAGCCGGGCATGCGCAGAGTTTTCTATGTTAAAGTTATTCGTTGTGGATTTACCACATAAACTCTCTGTTTTGAGTATATAGTAAAATGTTTGAAACGGAACCAAAAAGATTAAGGTTTGGACCAGAGGAAGACATGGCTATCCTCAAAGAGATTATTAATTTAAACCCTTTGGAAGACCTCGAAAAATGGGAAACAATCAAATCCAATATACACGTCATAACTAGAAAATAGTTTTTAATAAGAACTCTAAAAGATCATTTGTTCCGTTTATAAGAAATGTGGTTGAAAAAAGACAAAGAAAACCAGATAATGTAGGTATTCAAATAATTTTCATGAATAATTATTATATACCTATATTAGTTTTATTCATTCTCATATGCCTATTAATTTTTTATGTGTAGGTCTGGAGTGGAAGAAATATTTTGTGAAAGAGACCAGCTTCAACAAGAAGTAAGCGATCTTTGTAAAAATGCAAATGTTAGGCCTATTACAAAAAAAAAGGAAAATTAGCAGAGAAAAACAAATTCAGGAATTAGGAATATCAGCAAGAGATGAGTGTACTAGAACTCTGAGTTTAAAGCAATATAATGTATGTACTGAGCCTGAAAATAATAATGAGAATGCCCCTTCTTCTTCTTGTGATCATGATTATTATTGAAGTGCAACAGTAGACTGCAGATTTAAGACATATTCTAAACTTTTTTTGTATCTTATTTGAGACACCAGAATAAAATTTTGAATTTTATATTAAAATTACAAAAGTTAGTTTATGATCAAATAGTGATTATTCAAGATACTTAACAGTTATATCAAAATATGTTTATGACTTTATGGAATACGTTTTATTTATTTATTTAGTATTTCCTACAATAGAAAATGAAGTAGAGATTTCAAATGATAAGCACGAACTTAGTATACAATAACCAACAATAACAATAAAGCAAGGCTATCTAAATACTATGCAATAAAGCTAGGTTAAGTCACATCATCGAATAGCGCATAGCGCGGGTAAGGCGTCGCTTCCGATAACTGTTAAATAAAATTGAAATACCGCTTGACGTAAAACCAATACGGCAGTACGTTAATAACGTTCACATACGCTATTCATTTTACCGATATCTCTCTATTATATATTCTTACGCACGTTATTTTAGTTTTGCTCATGGGCGTACACATACTGTAGGAACAAATGAGAAATATTCAATGAAGGATATGAATGAATTATTGCTCCTAATAAAATATGTAAGCAATCAGCAACAATTATATTTATACATTTTTTTTCGGAAAAATGTACACTGGATTTATGGTTAAAAGAAAATATTCAGACTGTGTTCGTTTTTACTGTAGTGTAGGGAATTGAACTTTAAAATAGTATTCCACAATGCTTCGAAGACATATTAAGGAAAAAACAAAAAACTAGAAATCAAAACGTTTTTGCTAAAAACTATAAAACTATCTCATTGATATATATCCGTATTCTGTTGAAGAATAATTTGAAAATACTCGTTGAATTATGTCCTAACTGAAACATATACTTTGTTTAATCCTAATTTTCATAATATATATGTGTTTCTAATTGTTTATGAAATTTTCTGTATATTTTGGTTTCTGTACTTGTTAACATGAAGTGATGCTTATTTATGATAATTTAAGGTAAATTTTGTAGTTTTAGTTAGACATTTTCATTTTAATTTGTTCATATTCAACCTGTCTAACGTCATTGTTCGAAAATACACATTTCTCTCTGATGTATCGAATTTACAACCCTTTGTCAGAAGATTGAATATTATTTAGTTTCTCTTGTGATTTTGTGTTGCAATAGTATTCACAACACTCTATTGTATTTCAAAAATTATTGTCCGCGCGGCGTGAACAACTGTGATCCCTTGTAGGTCCATACTATTATCTTCAGTGTTTATTGGCCGCGTTCAAAATATACTATGTAGCATTACCTTCCATAAAATATTTTATAACAAGTTGTTTATTTGTTGTTTATTGAGGCAAAATATTTTTACTTTCAAAAGAAAATATCTCCTCCTGTTGTAAAATTTGCACATATTTTATTGATAGCATGCGATGTTTCCTGTTTCTTCCAGTGAATCGTTCAAACTCCAGCTTCAGTTAAGATCAAGTTGTGTCTCAGTAGTTCACTGATGTAACTCTAGAAACTTATTATTTTTACGCTTCTTTTTCTCTGTATATCTCCTAAATTTGTCCATTTGAGCTACACATTCTCAAGAATATTTCGCAATTCTTTCTCTCGGCGTCTCGGTTAGTAAACGAGTAATAATTTGGTAGCAAATTTTTGCAAGCGTAAGTAAACATTGTACAATTAATAATGCGTGTAGATAGTGTATTAACTGTGTATAAATATAGTAATTGTATCCGAATTAGCTATTTTATTAAATAATAATAATTGGAATAACAGTACATTAAATATCACTGTACGTGGACATACGTACATCATTATTTTATATTGTGAGATCAATTCTATTCTATTCTATGTTCTCGGTGCTCAAAGTTTGAATAATGCAGAAGTTGAAATAAATTTATTACTAGAATAAGAAAGGTTTGTCATTCTTTGTATATCAGAGCACTGGCCATCAGATACATGTCCTGTCAGCAATTAATATAAATTCTTTTAATCTTACTGTCGCTATAAAAGTTAGCACATAGGTGTTGCGATATTTGGGATCACCAACATCAATCTGAAGACTAGATACTATTCTCATTTTTGACTGATTAAACATGCAAAATTTTGCGCTGTTAAGTTGGTAAACGAGAAGAGTTTTAATTTGCGTCGATAGATCTTCGTCAACTGGTAATGCCGACATTTTCTTTCTGGAGCAATGTTTTTAATTCACTGACTTTTTTCAACTAAATATAAATTGAATGTGGGTGGTAATTGTGAGCATAAGGAAGATCTATTCAGTGTTATTCAAGTGTGTGGACTGTCTCACCATATATTTGAAACTATTGGTGTAACCCCTTTTTTGAGTAGTCAATAAATATATCTATCTATCAATAAAATATGGTACAACGTTTATTTAAATATTTTACTCTCATGGCAGCGAAACAATCAAGCCCGATCAAGCGAGAAAATATTAGGATGAAGCCTAGTGTAACGTTGCCAAAAAGTCTAAGTGATGTCGTTTTCTTGCTGTAATGAATTTAGTTATATTTAGAGGTTCTCAGTGTATTCATGTTAAAAAGCGAGCGAATCGCTAACCTGCGAGTGCTGCGTTACTCATTTTTGTGCTGTAGTTTGCTATGCGTAAGTTAGATAAATTTTATATTTTTTTGTTAAGTTACGTTGTAATAAATGAAAAATGATCTACTGAAAAACCTCTTTTATATTGGTTTTCAGGAACGCAAGTCAGGAATAGATCCCAAAGAAGAAGCAATGTTTTTAAAAAAATTTGAAGAACTGCGGCAAAAAGGTTACTTGATAAAAAACAAAGAGTTCCAGAAGAGAAACTGGAGGATATAAAAAGTGACGACGTGTCAAAAGTGATTTGTATTTGAATATTGAGTCTCAATTTTCCACGGATGATTCTGATGATTCTGTGGCTTCTTCACGTTGGTAGGAATATGGCCCAAATTTTATGAGTGAAGACAGGCAGACAATTTGGAAAGTTCATAGGAAACTCAAAACTATTGTCAGACGCCATAATATAATTACCCATTTGCCAGGAGTGAAGCCCGATGTTATAAATGAGCGCAATGTATTTGAAATTTGAAACATATTCATATCGTAAGAAATTGTGCGATGTACAAGGTGGGCAAATAATCGAGATAAGCGGCTGTATCTCAGAAACTAGTGATCGTAGAGATTTACGGTAAAAATTTTATGGGTAAAGTGGGCAAGGAAAAGGCAATGTCGAACATTTTTTGTAAAAACAATTTTTCTCTATCTTTCTAAATGGGGGGTATTTGAATGTTTTAAATAAATTCCTGTAACTTCGAAACGACTCAAAGGATGTGGTTAAATTTAGTATCATTGGAAAGAGCATTTCATGGGCTTTCATGTTTTTTGTAATCATAATAGTTGCTACCTACACGGCAACCGATAGAGGGCGTTATTCGATATTGCAACCAAAATAATGAATTTTCTTACAAAAATTCAAATGCGGCGATATGACTTATTTAAGACTAGGAAATATATAAATGACCAATCAATAAGCCTGCGCAAACCGCATCTTAATATCTTTTTCCTAACTCAAATTATTAAAAAAAATACTGAACCAGGAATATGTATCGGTTGCTTTCGATAAGCAGGCAATTAATAGGCCATGGAAATGAAAGACAAACTCCTCTCTAAAATATTCACAAGAAATGTCAGATTATTTAGTGCTGTGATTCTAAATCACATGTTTTCGTATTTATGAGCGATTTTTCTATTAAATACAGTAGTGGCCCTGGAATGGACCGATTTTGAAAGAAGATCAATGCCTTGTGTAATCAAATTGCCTTCCGTCATATTCTACACACTGTTCCAGTCTTTCTTGAGTCTAGAGAACCGCAGCCTCGATTTCTGTCACTGTTAGTTGACGACTTGAGTTTCGAATTCTGTTTTCCATATCCATTCGTGATGTTGGTGGAGTTTGAAAAATATTGTCTTTAAGGCGTCCCCACAAGTCAAAATCAAGACATGTCAAGTCGGGAGATCTTGCCGGCCAAGGAAATAGGCTTCCCCTTCCTATCCAGCGTCCTGGAAAGGTCCCGTTAATATGGTTTCGAACATTAATTGAATAATGTGCCGGACAACCATCCAATTGCTGAAACATAGTTCTACTAGTTGCGAGTAGCACATCTTCCAACAAAATTGACAAATCGTAGAAAAAAAATTTTAAGAAGCGGTTACCAGTTAAAGCTTGATCAGAAAAATAAGGTCAAATAATTCTGTCCCCAACGATACCGCACCACACATTTCGGCTCCAGCGTCCCTGGTGCTGCACTTCTCTTAACCAATGCGGATTTTGAGCGGACCAATAATGCATATTATGACGGTTTAGTCTACCATCACTACTAAAGGTAGCCTCGTCGGTCCAGAGAATTTCCGCTAAGAAATTTCTGTTTTCCTCAAGCACGCCTAGCATCTATTGTTAATAGTTATTCAATCTATTATCGAAATCTTGTTCACTTAACGCCTGGTGCAAGACTATGTGGTGAGGATGTAATCTAAAAATCAAAAACAACATAAGCGTAAAAATAATATAATCAGAATAATACTGAATTGTGTATATATGGAATAAGTTAAAATTATTTACTTATAATCTTTCAAAATATTTCTAACAGTTTTTCGTGCTATTCCCAAGTCTAGAGACGATGTTCTAGTTCCTACATTTTTATGAAATTCTATGTAAGCCAAGACATTGATAATGTTGTCTTCGGCCCTTCCATTGCGACGCCTGCGACGTTTAGAATAACGAAAACTTCCAGTATCGCGTAATCGGTATACCAAGCACAGAAACTTACTGTCTTTCAGCTATAGCTGCATTTTTAAAACACTCGAAATAAATCGCAATCATGTCAACGGCCTCATTATTTGTGAGAGGCATTTTGATTAAAAAGTACTCAAATTATTCGCAATCAACAATATTGGGCTGCGTGTGACAAAAGTTTGACGTTACTTGGCAATATTTTTGTTAGGCGATTGTCATGTCCATGGCCTCCTACTTGCCTTCTCATCGAAAGCAACCGATGCATTTCAAATGGGGATATATGAATTTTTCTGGTTCAGTATTTTTTTTAGTAATTTGAGTTAGGAAACAGATATTAAGATGCGAATTGCGCAGGCTTCTTGGTTGGTAATTTTTCTATTTTCTATTCTAAACAAAATAATATCATCGCATTCACATTTTTGAGAAAATTTAATAATTTGGTTATAATATCGAATAATGCCCTCTATCGGCGACCGTGTAGTTCACAACTGTCATGATAACAAGAAACCTCAAATCTCAAGAAATGCTCTTCTTTTCAACGATACCCAATTTATCCCAATCCATTAAGCCGTTTCGAAGTTACTGGCATTCATTTAGAACAACATTCAAATACCCCTTTCCCCCTTTATTTCGAAAGATAGAGGAGAATTGTTTCTACCAAAAATGTTCGAATTCAAGTTGAGGGAAAACTGCGAAAAACGTAACTTTATATAATTCAAGATGTAGGAAACGCCCATTGACGGCCATTTGGAAACTTGAAAATAATTTCCAGCATTTTCCCTTGTCCACTTAAATTTTTTTAACGTAACTCTCTACGATCAATAGTATCTGAGACACAGCTTATTTGCCCACCCGGTACAAATGTTTAATTATCAACTATCAAAGTTTGGCAGAACAACTTCATAAACCTCATATAATTCGAAGTCTAACTTTAACACTGCTATTTCTTCTTGGCTTGCAAATTAAGCAATATTTAAACCCAGACTGACAGAAACACCAGAAATTGTAGTACTGGTAGTTCCTGAATCTAGAGCGAAATATTTGTACTGTCCAAGAAAGAAAGACCAGTACAAAATGTTCCAAGTGCCTAAACGCAATTTGTATAAAACATACTATTACTTATTGCTCTGAATGTGCAGCGTCTGACTCCGACTAACTATATGTAAGGTAAGTGCAGTGAATATGCCCATGCTAAGCAAAATCCTTGATAAAAATTGAAAATGCAAACTATTCAATTCGGTTTTTTATTGAAAGCGTACCTTTAAAACCAAAAAAGTAATGTTTGGACAATAAAGGATGATGTATTATTTAATATTTTTTATACCATTTTTTTGAAAGTTAATCTTACTGGGCATATTACCAAACATGTCGTTAATATGCTCATCTCATGTTCCTAATGTGCCCAATGAATTTTATCAACTGCAAAAGTATCAAAATATTAACATATACTATTTTAAAAATTTCTATTACTTTTGAACCAAGGAAACTCTTTAAAAAATAGAACAAAAAACTTTAATATCTCTGAGAATTTCTACTAACAATAGGCTGAACAAATAAAAACTGTCTTATCAGCTTTGGTGAGTCTGACGCACTCTTAATGATAATAAAATAAACAAACTGATCACAACCGCATATCTTTTTTTATGTCTTCTTGACAAGCTTTACAGTACCACGATTCTTTGTGTTCTGTTCTCCTTTTTTCACGATAAGTCCTTTGCTGTGGATTGCTCTTTTCTCTTGTTTTTGGTGTCTACAACATTTCAGTAAATCTCGTGTTAAAGAAATTTTTTTCTTTATCGTTTTTTGTGTTTGTTATTTTCTTTGGCTTTAGGTTGTTTGTCTGATTTCTTATGCCCGTTATCTTTACTAAGTAATGTATGCAGAATATGCCTGTCTGAACTTTTAAATGTCTCTTGGTCTTCCACGTTCGCCATCCGATGGTGCCTCGTCTGCAGAAAAAAAATTGTCTGTTAAAGTCTCGCTGTATAAAGACATGTTATCATCTGATGATGAGGAGCTATTTGATGACCGTTTTCTCTTACTTTGGTGTTTTGGTTTGATTGGGTACTTGGAGATCTTTAACGGGGGGGGGGGTATTTTCTATGGACCTTTGATTAATTCTCTGTTGAAGTCCGGAAGGTCCATGTTGGGGTGTGGTTTCCCTCCTAAAGTCTTAGTTTCATTTTAGTCTGCTGCTTCCTTCCATATTATTGTCTTCCACAAGCTCTTGTTCTGTTAATATGCTAGGACTAAAGGCCACTTCGGGAATAGCAAGTGGATTGTACGGATATATACCCGTAGCAGAGAAACCTGATATTATATTTGGTGGGGTAACTGCCTTATCCCAAAAGATAATAAACAACTCTCCAAACCTCTGTTTAGTTATGGCTCGGTGTCTGTGTCGAGTCCAGTATAACAGTACATGTTCATCCCAATGGTGCTCGAATGATTTGAATACAGCCTTGACCATTGGCTGGAGATCGTGGATTGTATTACTCGGTAAGCATAAAAGAGTAATACCATAATAATCGGCAGTTTTAACAATAGAAGGATCAAAAAGGTAGGATGCGCCATCAAAAATGAAAAGACAATTTCTTGGAAGTTTATAAATTCCAAAGTGCTCAATCATTCGTTAAATGTTTCAATTGTCATGCTTGCTCTCTTCGTCATAAGCGTCAGAGTGCCTGTCACACCATTCACGTTTCATCCGTTCACCTTTAAGTAGAACTGCTGGGGGAATCCTTCCTCCGCTGGCGTTACCAGAAGCAACTAGGTGGACCCTTTTGGCTCCCTTTTTAGCAAGGATAGTTTGCGGGTGATGCAACGTTAACCTGCACCTCTTTTCATACATATTAGAAATTCTTTCAGGTTTATCCATTAGGTCAAGCACTTTTTGAACATTTTCAAAATAATCAGATACAATATGTTTGTTGAGCTTTTGTGCACTCGCCGGGTTCATATTCTGTGCCTTTCTAGGACTAATCTCTGGATGTCTCTTTAAAAACGCTCTTAAGCAATGACGGCCAGCTAGGCGTCTTTCTTGAGAAAACATGTTAGATATACCATTTAACTGACAATAGTTAAAAACAAATTTGCGAAGCATTCGTTTCGTAAGAGGGTAACCCACCTGGGCCAGTCGAATAATTCGGGACGCTAATTCGGTTTCTTGGTCTTCATTCAGAACACTTTTTCTGCCAAGTGATTGTTTTACGGTGGTGTTTTTGTTCATGTAACCATTAAGAGTCCTTCGTGGTATTTTATACTGCTTTGAAGTTGAGTTTTTCGACTCCCCATTTTGTATACCTCTTATGGCGCGCTTAAGGTCTTCTTCCGTCTACTGGGAGCGAATTCCTCTTGTTTTGTAAGGTAACATCTGTGAAACGAAAATTTTAATTATTATTAGAATCATTGAATCAGTATGAACCAAAGGTAATATGCCCATAGGGCATATTAACTCTCAATAACGATGTGCGTATTAGCGACAGAAACATTTTTTAGCGGTAATTTATCAACATATTTCCTAAAAGTAGTATGCTGAAAGAATGGTAAAAAAGTTTATATATTTTAAATAGCTGTACTTACCGTTATTGTAAGTATACATACACAATATTTACACTCTATTGAAGCACGTCTTATTTTTATAATTTATATCCTCTCTGGAGAGACTAACAAACACAGATTTGGCTAGTACTGCTGTAAGTACCGAATATTAAAAGTATTGACCGCCGTCTATTAGCAACTAAGCTAAACTTTTAAAAATTGCAGCAGGTGAGCATATTACCAGCATGGTCATATTAACCGCACCTACCTTATAAGTTATAATGTGTTTCCAATGTCAAAAGTTTGGTTAGCCTCAAAACTTTGGTACGTCGGTACGTTCATTTAGAATGCATTTCAGTTTTTATTACCATTTTATGTCATCTATTGATTTTCAAAATAAAATGTTGCATTAGCAACGAACATATTTTTTTACACCAATAGAGCAAGTGCATAATGCTCAGCTACAAGTAATATTGTACTGACATCAGTACATAACGAGTAAAATCCAAAGTACAGGGTTATTGGTTATAATTTGACCACCCCTTCATTTCTCTCATGCGTACAGATACAAGAAAGAGTTTTATATAAAAGTTGTAGGAGTATAAATGAATTTTAATAAAATGTACTTTGCACACCATTAGCGTTTTTGAATTACGGGGTATAATATAAATTTTTTTTTTAAATAGAACGCCCTGTATATTATGACATATTCGGATAAAGCCTTTTTTTCTCATAACAAAAATATATACTTTTATAGGTCTAGCTTCTATACTTTCCATAATAATGGACAGTAAAATCCTAAAGTATTTAAGTTAGTATTTAGCTAAAAAGAGTAGTTGGCTATGCATAGCTTACTGCACTTGTTGATATTATCTGTCAAAACTAAGTAACTTCTAAAGTAATTGACAGTAAATGTTTAAAAAATAGGCGACTGGGTGTGACATTAATAAAGAACATAAAAAACAATACAGTGTTTATTATGAAATACAATACAATACCAAACAACATAAAAAGCAATACAGTGTTTATTACAATATAGAAACTGATTTGATATTTTCATAAATTGTGCTCAATCATTCGTTAAATGTTTCAATTGTCATGCTTGCTCTCTTCGTCATAAGCGTCAGAGTGCCTGTCACACCATTCACGTTTCATCCGTTCACCTTTAAGTAGAACTGCTGGGGGAATCCTTCCTCCGCTGGCGTTACCAGAAGCAACTAGGTGGACCCTTTTGGCTCCCTTTTTAGCAAGGATAGTTTGCGGGTGATGCAACGTTAACCTGCACCTCTTTTCATACATATTAGAAATTCTTTCAGGTTTATCCATTAGGTCAAGCACTTTTTGAACATTTTCAAAATAATCAGATACAATATGTTTGTTGAGCTTTTGTGCACTCGCCGGGTTCATATTCTGTGCCTTTCTAGGACTAATCTCTGGATGTCTCTTTAAAAACGCTCTTAAGCAATGACGGCCAGCTAGGCGTCTTTCTTGAGAAAACATGTTAGATATACCATTTAACTGACAATAGTTAAAAACAAATTTGCGAAGCATTCGTTTCGTAAGAGGGTAACCCACCTGGGCCAGTCTAATAATTCGGGACGCTAATTCGGTTTCTTGGTCTTCATTCAGAACACTTTTTCTGCCAAGTGATTGTTTTACGGTGGTGTTTTTGTTCATGTAACCATTAAGAGTCCTTCGTGGTATTTTATACTGCTTTGAAGTTGAGTTTTTCGACTCCCCATTTTGTATACCTCTTATGGCGCGCTTAAGGTCTTCTTCCGTCTACTGGGAGCGAATTCCTCTTGTTTTGTAAGGTAACATCTGTGAAACGAAAATTTTAATTATTATTAGAATCATTGAATCAGTATGAACCAAAGGTAATATGCCCTATGGTATGTTTATTACAATATAGAAACTGATTTGATATTTTCATAAATTTTAAGCAAACTAAAGTAAGTGCTCAAAATAACCGCCGTTAGTTTCAATACAGAGTTCATACCTTCTCCTTAAATTTCCTATACAGTTTAAAATTTTATTCCTATTTCGATGGTTAAGAAGTTCAATTTCAGCTTCAGTTTTCTTTCTGAATTGAATCGTACCACCATTACCTATCCAAGTTGCGAACTCATTATTTAAGTGATCTCGCAATTCTCTTACATTATGCGGAGGTGCTCCGTCTTGTTGCCATATTATGACTTTAAGCGCATCTTCTGGAAATTCCTGAAGTAAATCGTCAACTTGTGGCAGAATGTCATCGAAATATAATTGACTCGTTAAAGTGAAATTATAGAATATTGGCCCAATTACTTTACCCCGAGAAACTCCACACCAGACATGAATAGATTTTCGACCTGATTTTTTAGTTTGCCTAATTTTGTATTGCCGAAAACTTTTTCGTTCCCACGAACATATTTTGTCTGTTAAACAGACCTGATGTAGAGGTTGTATTTTTTGAACTTTATAGTAACTGTAATTCACCGGAAGCTTTTTTTATAATACTCTCTGCATTCTCTAAAATAAAAATAATTGTTATTTTGATGTGTCTTATTCTAAGAATATATTTTTAAGTAATTTAATATTAACTGAATAAAAGTATTATTTTACCTTCAAAGTGTAACAGTATATTCAGCTGTTCTTCTTCATTTTCTATGGAATACGTTTCTTTCTCAAAAAGTTATGATAGATATTGACGTGATGGTAAATATTTACAAATGTGTTTAGACTAAGACATCATCGATTTGGATACAATTGTAGATATTCTCGTCATGCAGCACGTTTATTATTGTTACTTTTGACATATACAGAAAATACTTCTACTTCTTCAGAAGCCGTATAATCCATTTTTGAAAAACATAGCTAGCAATAAGTTGTATTTGTGACGTTAGTTTATAATTTTGACAGATAATATTGCAGTAAGACATGCATAGCCAACTACGTTAACTTAAATACTTTAGGAATTTACTGTACATTATTTTGCAAAGTATCAAAGCTAGACCTATAAAAGTATATTTTTTTGTTATGATAAAAAAAAAGCCCTCTCCGAATATGTCATAATATTCAGGGTGTTCTATTTAAAAAAATATATTCTTATTTTATACCCCCTAATGCAAAAACGCTACTGGTGTACAAAGTATATTTTATTAAAATACATTCATACTGCTACAACTTTTATTTGAAACTTTTTTTTGTATCTGTATGCGTAAGGGAAATAAAGGGGTGGTCAAATTATAACCAATAACCCTGTACATTATATCAATTCGCTCGGTATTATCATAATACAAATGAATACGATTTGTTTAAATTTTAAAACGAAAAATAGGTTTGTAATATTTGGTTTGAACATTTAATTACATCCACTGGCAATTCGAATATTTGCACAAAGCTCATTAATAGTGTAGGCAAATTAGATAAAAAAAAATTTCGTGCATCCCGAAAAATCGTCCAGAGCTGGAAAATAATTTAATGCTTCAGAGGGTCCCAAATAAGAGTCCTGTGAGTTTGCGATGGATTCTGACTCGTGCTTAAGTTTTGGGACTAAAAAAACCGCAGAATTTCCGTACATTTTTCAATTTTTCGCGTATAACTCCTAAACGACGCATAATACAGAAAGTTGTAATCCAATCTTGTATAAAGAAAATTAAATTCTGCGTCAAATGGTTTTTAGTTTGTTGAATTTTGACTACCGGTTCAGCTGTAATTTATTTCTGAAATTGAGCCATTTTTACAAAGTTGATTCTTTGTTTAGTTTTCGTCTCAAAACTCCTAAATACCTAAATGATGCATCGTACAAAAATATTTACTCTAAGCTTTTTTAAAGATAATTTAATTTCGCCTCGGATTGTGTTCAGTTTAGTGATTTAGCCACCCTAGGGTGAATACCATGACTGACAACGTGGAGAGAGAAGTATTGCCAAAGTCCGCAGATTTGATCTGGATGTTTGGTAAGTGGAATGATATCTTCATAACACTTCGTACTCCCAGCCACTCAAGTAGAAACAATCATACCTTTATCAAATATCAGCATTCACCAATTACTGTCTAAATTCTCCTGCTTGCAGAATAACAAATACTTACAATAAATTGTCTAGGATTGTTGAAATGGATATTTTTTACCACAGTGCAGATTTGATTAAAAAACTACTGATAGACTATTTTTTGTAAATTTAATTTTGTGCGGTGGTCAATTCATACATGTTTTATTACCGTTACTCATGTTCTCTCTTTTTTTTGTATACTCATATTCACTTTCATTTGATGTAGTTCTCTGATTATATTTAATTTTCTTTTTTACCTAATTTGTGAAATTATGTGTAACTATTAGTGGATACTTTTATGGGTTTGTCCTGTTTGCATCCCAAATAAATAAATAAATATCGACCTTCCAGGGTGGAACGGCTTCATGAAGACCATTACATGTCTAAAATATAAGGTAACACCCTCCATACATAATTAAAAACAGAACATCGTGGACTGGGATACAAAACAATTGTTAGGGGCGAAATTTAGGGAATGAGAGCAGTGATTCTGCACTAGTGTTCCTCGCTTCTAACGGTTCCAGTGGCTCAGTCGGGCGTAGGTTCGACAATAAAAATTGATTTTGATTTTACTGAAATGTATAGGCTAAAATTTTCCAGAACGCCCCAGATGGGATGGGACTACCCACTGCACTAATATTACTTAATAATAAAGATTGGCTATACCCAATAAACACACCTACGTAAAAAAACGTTTTTAAAACGTTTTAACGTTATTTCAACGTCACTCGTTGAATTTTCAACGTTGACAAATTGGTTGAATTGGAAACGTTATATTCCAAACGCTTTTTCAAATTTGAAAACAACGACTTAGCTTAACCCACTTGTATTTTCGAAAACGGTTTTTACGGCCGTTATTTTAACGTAGTATTTTTCAACATTATTTATACCATTTCGCGAGTTATAGACGGAAATACAGAAATGTTTTTAACACGTTGTATATAGAACGCTTTTTCAAATTTGAAAACAACGACTCATTCCTAACTGCACTGAACTATACTCTACTCAAAGTGTGGTGTACATTACGTTACACCACGCTACACCTTCAGGCAATCGTAATAATCAATGGCCATGGTCTGTTTATTCTAATCATAGAACAATCGGAGTAACCAGGAGTGCAAACTAAAGGATCCATTGCCATGGCCTGGTAGTTCTAATCATAGAACAGAGTCAGCAGAAGTGCAGTAAACAGAAGTGCGTTCGGTTATGACGAAGGGTGAAGAGTTTGTCTCTTTCGATCAAGAAAAACATTCTTCTCCTAGACAAAAGGAAGGGTTATATTTTGCAAAATGAACCCGTAACACACTACCAAACCATATTATCACAGTAGACGAAGTTGGGCATCCATTACTTAGAGGGCAACACTTTCGCCATTTCACTAACAGCTCGACCGATATTACTAACACCGAAACAGCTCAATGCAACTACATGCTCAGTTCCATGCATAGGTAACTTTTATGAACCAGCTTGTCCCATAATAACTGTTTGCGACTACACTCGTCAGAGGCGCTGTAATCACCTTAAATTTGAACGTTGTCAGATCTGTAAAGAAAAATTCCTCAGTTTTTCGTCATTAATCTGATGCATTGGTTAAAGTTACTAATATGTAATAGGTATAAATATATGTTTTCATTATCTTAACATAAAACTTGGATGATAGTTTGGATTTTGATTTGCATTTTAACTTATCTTTCAATGCCCTACACTACAGAAGCTATTCAAGTTGTATTTTTTAATTAAAATATAAATCATAAGTTTTCAATGATTATTTTGAGATATGGCAACATCACAACGGCTTTACGAGAAGACAATACGCGGGCGCATCGGTTTCTCGCCCAATGTGTATCCATAGATAAAAGATAGGTTGAGTTTGGGTGATTTATTTTTATCAACACCAATACCTAGTCCAACTCATTATTATTATTACTCCAATTAGTGTTGTATTGAGAGTAAGTTGAATTTTAATTTTTGTGTGTGTTTATTATAGTGATTTGACCAAACCAGACCAATATGGTGTTTTCTTGTTATGTGCCAACATGCAGAAGCCGAGGCGACACTGTGAAAATGTATCGATTTTCCAAAAACTATGAAAATGTACCAGCGTTACTTTCAATATTAAAGCTGTGATAAATATATTAACAAAATCTGTTATATGTTATTATGTTCACTACTAACTTGGGAAAACCTTATTATTTACCTCGTTTGTGTAATGAGAAGTAGCTCAATATTTACCTAAAACTTTATTTAATGAAATGAACATGGAAAATAAACTCTAGGAAATGTTCTAAAACAATAAAAATGATCAAAAAATATGAAAATTATTTAAAATAATAGTAGAATTGACGTTTATGGAATTCCCTCCGTTTGAACAGTTTCAATGATTTTATTCAATACTTTGACAAGTTTCCGAGCTGATATTTCGATATCCTTTAATAATAGGGAGAGGGTTGAGAAGCCAAATTTGTATATTGTATATTATATTAATTATTATCTAAATTGTAAATAATCGTATGTAGTGAAACAGTTTTTTTCTTCATGAATTTTTAAACAATCTTCCAGTTCCAGAGAAAAAATTTAAATTTTATATGTACGGTTCCCGCTTTTGCTATATTTGTGACTACACTAGCCAGAGGACGCGGTAATTAGTGTACAAAACTAATACTGAGTTGCCTATCTATCTATTGAAAATCAACCTAATTTATCCTTTATCTATGCTCAGTTGATACGCCTAGAAGTGATAGGAAAGCTTCATCGGTGAATAACTGAGTTAATTTATTATATGCTAGGGCGTGTTGAGCCTGGGATCGTAATTAACACCCGGCTTGTCGTCGACACCTGGGAGTGTGTTGAACCCAAGGCTAGACACTAGCAAACCCCGTCCTTCGGCCGAAGCTCTATAGCGTGCTGAGCCTAGAACGGAAGCCAACCGTCATAGCCAAGTCCTGGAGCGCGTTGAGCGCAGGAAAGAAGACTTCCCGTCTAGCTGAAATCCCGGAGCGTATTGAGCAAGAGACGGAAGCGAATTCACATCTCACCAAGATCAAGCTGTGTGTTGAACGCGGGATCAGGTACCGAATCCACCCCGTTTATTTTAGACAACTTAAACGAGGGGGTAAAACGAGTATCCCAGGTCGACAAAATTGAGTAAGTGTATATAATAGTACTGATTCAATAATAAATCTTTGCTGTGAAGTCGAAGGGACGAGGTACGACCGATCCAAACCATTTACTACGAGAAGTCGTATAATAAGAGGAGGCAGGGATAAAATGCACCACCATCTGCATAACCTGCAAAGGGCACAAATACCTCAATTCCATCCCTGAAGACAAGGAGGTTATTATACTGGGTGCTACCCAGTATGACGAGGAGATTAATGTCATCAAAGGAAAACAAGAAATGAATCACCATTCTCAAGACTTCGAGGATGATGACCTAGTTTACGTGATCGGCGAAGAGCGACTGTCTTTTCCCAAACGGCGGTAGATATCGTCAACTTGAGTACCTTGTACATCTTTCATATTATGATCTTTCGTGTACACAACTAATACCGTTATCGTTTTCAAGTATACACCTTTTGTCACCTTCAATAAAACATTATTCATTGTAGTGCATTCTTATATTTTGAAAACCATAACATCATTTTGGAGTGTCCAGGTGCGGACCCAATAAAAGGATTAAATCGCCTGAAAAAAAGGAATAATATAGCAAAATATGAAGTAGGACAGAGGTGTCCCACTCTCTCGCAATCTGTTACACTAGCTACGAGTAAAACTTTTTGTAGCATGCGACGTTTTAGAGTTGTAAGCCGAAAAATAAACAAAGAATAAACCTTTCAGCCAAGTTGGTAAAATATGACCCAAATTAAAAACGCGATTGTCGCTAAACAATTGGGCCGGTTTTGTTCAACAAAAAAACATTCGACCCCAAATTAAATTTTCTTGAAACAGGCTTAGCATAAATATTTCTGTAGGTTGCAT
Source organism: Galeruca laticollis (assembly GCA_963921935.1). NCBI lineage: Eukaryota > Metazoa > Arthropoda > Insecta > Coleoptera > Chrysomelidae > Galeruca > Galeruca laticollis. The sequence goes on along the minus strand of OY998179.1, from coordinate 172,042,473 downwards.
CGTTTAGGAGTTGTAAGACGAAAACTAAACAAAGAATCAACTTCTGACGAAGTTTTTAAAAATGGCTCAACTTTAGAAATAGATTACAGCTAAACCGGTACACCAAATTCAACAAACCATACACCATACAACGCGAAATTTGAGGTTGTTCAAACAGGCTTGGGATACAACTTTCTATATCATGCGTCGTTTAGGATTTATACGCGTAAAATTGAAATATGTCAGAATATTCCGCGGTTTTTCTACTCTCAAAACTTAAGCAGAAGCCAAAATCCGTCGCAAACTCACAGGACTCTTATTTGAGACCCTCTAAAGGTACTAAAATACTTTCCAGCGTTGAACGATTTTTCGGGAAGAATTTGTCTAATTTGCCTGGGCTATTATAAAAATGTTAGGAACAAATTAGATGCATATTTACCGTGAATTCCACACCTACCGAAACAGCTTATGAGCGCCACTTTATTGTTTGAAGAATTCGAAGTATCTAAAGTGTGAAAATTCCTTTTTCATCCCGGTGTAGGTTAAAAAAAGCATTAAGGGAGTATAATTTCGAAAATAAAAATTTTATTTGCGCGCGTAGTTGAATTAAATCCCTCACTGTGACAAATAATTTAGGCCACGATAGGGACTAATTAATAAATGCAACAACGCGGGTTAATTCTTTTAAGCACTAATTTTTTGGATTAACAAAATTTATATTTACCCATTTTTTATCATCTTTTATGATTTTTAGAAGCAGTGTTGCTATTTTTTATCAAAAAGATCGTAGAATATTACCATCTATACTTTACATACCTACTAATTTGACTGCGTCAGTAAAAATGGGAATAAATCGTATATAATGATTATTATGCTTCACCTGAAATGGAACTGTTGAGAGTCGGCAGATAACGGATAAAAAAGGTCCGAAATGATGGAGTTAATGAAACTTCTATCAGTTGTATAAATGAAGGGTCTCGAAAAATTTATGAGCTGTGGTCAGGTATTGTGGAACGTCGAGATTTTTTAAGATTAATTTTGGTCGGAAATTAAATTTTCGACGTTACGGGAAAAGTTAATATGAGTTTGTGTCGAGAAAAAATGTTACATGTGCTTAAATTTCAATCGTGGGTTTAAGAACTGAGCTACTGAGAGAATGAAAATTTGGTTCGATTTGATTATTTAGGTATGCAATGGTCGATATATCAAGAAAGGGTGTCCCACGAGGTTTTAGCCAGTATATATCTCGAAAACTATTTGAACTACATTTGGCATTTATAAACCGTAGGTAGTATTACACATTTTGAGTAATCAGCTACTCTGTTACAATGTCATGTTTCTGGGTCACGTGGTATCATTTTTAGAAAAGGTAATTTATATTGTTCAACGTCTGTGAAGGTCTCACTTATTCTAATTCAGCAATACCTATTTTATTGTGTTAGGTACTTACTTACTTATAAAGTTTTCTATTTGAGAAACAAGGAGAGCTGAGAAACTAAAAGAATTGGAATACAATAACACTATTACTACAGTTGATGCTTAAATTGATGTCTACCTTCATTATTGCAGCATCCAAATCCTCTGAGTGAATTTCTTGTGCATGCTGCTTCAATACTTTCTGGTATAAGAGATTGGTAAGCTGTTTTTTAAATCTTCTACATCGGTAGGAGCTGTAACATAAACGTATCCTTCTAAATATTCCCAACGAAAAAATCTGACGGGGTAGTATCTGTTGAACGAGTCGGCCAATGTATTGTACGATTTCTCCCAACCCATCTATCTTGGAAATACACATTCAGATGTGACGTTACTCTCCGAGCAAAATGAGGAATTGCACCATTCTGTTGCCACCACATAGTCGCTCTCTTATTTAGTGGAATGGGGAAGAAAATTCTGGACAAAATCTAAATACCTTTCTTCTGTCAAAGTCCCTCCATAAAAATACGGCCCAATCAATCAGACATTAAACAAACCGCACTACTACTTGATCGTCTGCCAAATGGAGGATATCAAGTTTTTCCTCATTAAGTTTTATTCTCATTTCACTGCAAGATCTTCTCCATTTTTGAAGTGCTTCGTTCAGATATATTTTAGATAGAGACAAACGGCATCTCTGCCGTACGCCTTTTGATACTACAAAGCTTTTAGATACACATATACCTACTTTTAATCTTGATGCCTGATTCTAGAGCTCATTAATAGCTATTATGGCTGTGTTATTTATTGAGGACCTTTCTGTTTGTAGCCTTTTTCACTTCACCTTGTGTATCATATATGTATACAAATAAGGGATGTATTGTAAAGTAGTAATTTTGCTGTTTTGAGAATCGAGTGGATCTACACGTTTCATATGTTTCAGAGTCCAGAAAACTTATTTAAAAAAATATCGGTCTGTCAACATGTTAACTCAAAAATGCGAACGAATTTTTCAATGAAATTTCATATGTAGTTTCAGAACGTGAAACCTGATAATAAGTTTGTTAAAGATGAAAATCTTATGTAAAGTTTTCTGGAAAATCCCATTTTCATAAATTTTCCAAACGAAATAATTTTTTTTGTGAAATTGGAATCACAAATTTTTTTTCGTATTTTATATCCATAGAGGGGAACCCATTGCAAACGGATTTTTTCGAAAAGAAGTTTAATTTTGATGTTTTATAATACGGTTTACATTATCGATGGGAAGTTGCTGTATTTTTTTATAATAAGAATATTCCCTCTTTGATTTCCACCAATTTCAGTCTTTCCATAGCATAGAGGTAATTACTAGAAATTTTTTGAGGTAATTTTTTAAAAAAATGTCTACTTCAGCTTTAAACTCGTAAATTTTGTACAAATATAAAATAAAAGAAATATTATATGATGAGTGATTGAGATGCACCTTTCCACCATAGAATAGCGTAAGAAAGAAATCGCTATATAGTTCCGTAATTATAGATCTTTTTATGGAAGCATGTTAAACATTTTTCAAAAATATTGCGGTCCTAACCAAAAAATTTTAAATCTAAGTTTACAGTGAATGTATTGAACAAAATATTTTAATATGAGGAACCCATTTTTTTATTCAATTTCATGAAATTTTTGATATTAAAAAATATTTATGAGCTTTTTTCAAGTGAAGTATTAGAATAAAAAATGTTGGGTGAAAAATAATGGCCTCGTTACATGTGCTGAATACATCATCTGGTTTTATTTAGATGACCGTAACTAATAATATGATCGACCAATGCGAAATCATACCTGACTGAAATACATCTATAGTTAAAGCAGTCGTCCCGTCTTATGCTCTTTCGAAGCAAGTATATATCTGTTAAACTTTTGTAATTTTCCTATCTACACGAATTTAGGCCTTATCTGGACTAATTCCTTCATTCTGTTAATTTCAACTGACAATTCGAACTTAATCACAACCTAAAGATAGACAATATTCTCTAAAGAAAACAGAATAAAAGATTACTCAGATGGTAAGACAATAATTTGAAAATGTCTTCCAACAAATATTCTATTCCAAATAGCATATTCAACGTCGTTCTTGTTCACGCAATATTAATAATTCAAGGTGTGACAACATGGCACCTGTTCAGAATATTTTCGACATCTTGTTCCTAATATTGGTCGATTCTATTTGCTTAATAGTTCAGTTGGAAGTTGCAATGGGAAACTTCATCATATATGAATGTATTGAAATTTGCGGCGGTTGTGGTTTCAACGTAATACAAACTTGCCCGATTGAAAATTATTATACATAAGCTCGGCATATACGATTTTGCACAACTGAGTTTTGAATTTTAAGTCGAAGATACGACTTAGCGAACTCGATTTTTCTCATTTGAAAATTCGAAATACGAGTCGAATATAGTGAGAATTTTATATAAAGTAGCAGGACCGTATGAAATATTTTTTCCAAAATTCTTTCTGATTTCGGAAAAATTGGTTCTGATTTAGCACCAATTTTGTCGATAATTACTTGATTATGTCCTTTAATCCCGAGAAGGATGTAGGGACTCCACAAATAAATGCCAACGGAGACGATTCTGAGCTATTGACTTGATTTCTCCCCAGAAATTCCACTCTTCAGCGATTTCTTGTTCAAGACTTCTACAACGCCGGCCTACCCTTCGTTTTCCTTGTAACGAGTTATTTTTTTTAAGCATTTCCGATGGTATTTTAATTTTAATAAGTGGATAAAACTCGTAACTTTTTTCCAACCCTGATTTCTGGTACCGTTTCAGTCCCGGGACATTAATTCAAACATTTATTCCATTAATAATTCGAAATTCATGATTTATCATCTGAATAAATATGTAAAATTTATTAAATTCCGCTTTTCAAAATTTAAATTATCGACGACGCCCGGTATATAAACTATTCTAAGTAGAATCAAAGCCGTTCAGTATAGTAGAAATATTTCTTGTTGTGAGTGAATCGATTCAAGTTAATTCCCTCACCACCGTTATCGCCAAAAATTTTAGGTAGGAATTGAATTATAAATTCCAAAAACCGAGCGTTTTTAAAAAGTTGAATCCAGGTATCTCTTGCAGTGATCAAGTATCAAATTGATAGTTTTGAAGTTCAATGTCGGACCGTCCCTTATTTTCTGAGTAAGTGAAAATTTATTTTTGAAAACCGAATAAATTATTTCGCGAGTTTTAAAAGTTTTATATTTAATTTCAGTAAAAGATTTAGTAGTTTAGCTATTTAAGAATATAATACCGTATTTTGGTACGCCGTTTTTTTTGAAGCGATGAAAACAAAACTTATTTACAGTTTTTATTATTGCGTGCTTTATATTGTTTCATTGGAATTAGTGTCTGAGCCTTCAATGCATTCGAATAACATTTTGATTCTAATTTTGCGATTTAGATTATTATACCTATTGTCCTGTTTCAAATTACCCAAATACATATTAGATTTATTTTTGCTCTTTCTCTTCGATAATTGGATTTTATTTCGACTGTGATCTTTTGGTTTTTTATTTAGGAATTAATGTCTCTGCTATACAATATTAACTGACCGGAAATTTGAAAAATTGAAAACCGACTGTGAGACGGATCAGAGGCTGTTGCCTCCAGCTGTCCCCCTTTCGAAACGAGCATAATTTTCTTCAAATCACCTTGATTTATTTAAGTTCACATTTATATATAGTTTTAACTGACCGACAATTTGAAAAATTGAAAAGCGACTGTGGGACGGATCAGAGGCTGTTGCCACCAGCCGTCTTCCTTTCGGAACGTGCATAATTTTCTCTGAATCACATTGATTTATTTTAGTTCTAAATTATATATAGTTTTGACTGACCGGAAATTTGAAAAATTGAAAACCGACTGTGGGACGGATCAGAGGCTGTTGCCACCAGCCGTCTTCCTCTCGGAACGTGCATAATTTTCTCTGAATTACATTGATTTATTTTAGTTTTAAATTATATATAGTTTTGACTGACCGGAAATTTGAAAAATTGAAAACCGACTGTGGGACGGATCAGAGGCTGTTGCCACCAGCCGTCTTCCTTTCGGAACGTTCATAATTTTCTCTGAATTACATTGATTCATTTTAGTTCTAAATTATATATAGTTTTGACTAACCGAAAATTGAAAAATTGAAAACCGACTGTGGGACGGATCAGAGGCTGTTGCCACCAGTCGTCTTCCTCTCGCAACGTGCATAATTTTCTCTGAATTACATTGATTTACTTTAGTTCTAAATTATTTATAGTTTTGACTAACCGGAAATTTGAAAAATTGAAAACCGACTGTGGGACGGATCAGAAACTGTTGCCACCAGCCGTCTCCCTTTTGGAACGAGCATAATTTTCTCTAAATAACATTGATTGATTTTAGTTCTAAATTGTATATAGTTTAGTCTGACCGGCAAATTGGAAAAGTTAAATTATTTGAGTGTGGGGCGGATTAGAGGCTGTTGCCACCAGCTGTTCCACTCTCGGCCGGTAATAATTTCGTTTCATATCTATCTATTCTGAGACACAGTTTTAGTTTGCTTGTATTTGAGTAACCACTGTCCTATCAGTCGACCAAAATTGTGGAATAATTTTAACCGATAATTTAAAAGTTCATTGCGGGGCAGAGGCCGTTGCCACCAGCTGCCCAACCGTCAGCCGGGAGTAACTTACTTTATGTTCATTCATTTTGTTTAGAAAAGTGTATATTCTCCTACAATAATAAGATTATCAACCAAGTCTGAGGCTGTTGCCACGGATTGATTGATAATCTAGTTTAAGTTCATTAGTTTTCTTTTGTTATAAACTGGTCTGGTCACATTTTCCCACCTATCCCGATAAACCATCTCTACCGCGAAAATAGTTATATCCCGTTGACTACTGTGATAGGTAATTATTGTTTCACTACTGTTTACCGCATGATTATAAACTGCTTATACCGCTTCCGGTGTTATTAACAATTGCATTTGCTTGCTTACACCTGGTTTATTGTGTCATTGCTCACATTCCTTAATACCGGCAAATTTCGCATGGTGCATAATAACATAAGGCTTGAACACATTTGCTTACTCTATATATTTAACTGATTCGGCACCGCTTGAAAATAATCAGAAATTGTTGAATGTTATTTTGTATGTATATATTTTAAATAGGACTTGTAATATACAAATAAATACGATCAGTGTTTTCTTCATATCCCATAGCATCGCTGTCTAAGGATTATTGTTTTGTAGACGTGTTAAATTCAACGAGACCCCTGGAATTTTCCGTAACATTCATCTGAGGCTACCTGGAACTCTTGACGCTAAGGGTCAAGGGGCCGTGGAGTAAACCACGTAAAATATGCTGGCGCCCGAGCATTCATTCCAAAAACTTTGCATGGAGGGTGTCAGTTGATAAGAATCTGTGTGAGGTGTAGGAGGAAGCAGAAACGCGGCAAATCATTCGGAGTTCTATTCAAGAGTTTCCTTTGGGATCCTCTGTTGTCACCTGAGGGTATGTTCGATCCAGTCATATTTGCGTTGCTTGATAGTGTAACCCACTGGAGTTTGGGGACATATACTCCATAGATTTTTATTGGAAATTGTGTTGAGTCAGTAGGTGCTCAGGATATTTCTTAGACAACGGTTGAAAAATAAATAAATCTCCCGTGATCTTGTTTGAGACTCTCCATGGTGGACATCCGTAGGTACAGAAGCACACTCAAATATTTTTAGCTTATTACGTATTCGTAATTGTGATCTCCAAATATATCTTAGTTAGGCAAACGATGCTATGGCTTCCTTTATTCTTCATCAATGTCGCCGTTTACTGAGAGAATACTGCTGAGGTATTAGAACTGCTGGACAAATTCTATAGTCTGGTTTATTCTCACCTTCTTGGTTTTCCTTCATTTATCCGCAGTACCACTTTCCCTCTTCCTCGACAATAGCAGTTAGCATTTTCATATCGTCATATCTAAGAAATCCTTTTTTTATTCAAACTAAACCGCTTCCATCCAAGGTGATTACCGGTGTATAACAATATACAATATTAAATTTTGTTTAGTAAATTAATGTCTTTCAAGAATCCCATCATTTTTTCAACTTGGCAGTTTACGCCTAAGAGTAAATTTAAATCTGTAGGTAGTTTATATTTCAATCGGTTCGTGTCAAACTTAGTGCAATTAATCAGGACATGTTTCACTGTTAAGTGTTCTTGACATAGATCGCATATAGGAGCATTGCCTTTATTGAAAAGATAAGTATGCGTGAATTTGCAATGCCCTATTCTAAGTCTAGTAACAATCACTTGAACTTTGCGTGTCGTGGTTGGATGCTTCCACAACGTCACTGTTGACTTAAATTCGCGAAGTTTGTCTTACGATCGCTGCCAGTCTTGTTTCCAGTGGTTGTGACCTTTTCCCGAATCAGTGTTTTCAAATCACTCATCACGCACTTTGCTATGAGTTCGGCATTAACATTTACGATTGCGTTACGCGCACATAAGTCCGCTCCTTCGTTGCCTCTGACGCCAATGTGGACAGGAATCCACATGAAGTCGACATATATTTGGCGTTCTGGATTTATGAAGCTGTGACTCAATTGGTTGTAATATTGGTTGCTTGGAATAAGGATGTTTCAAGGAATGAATACTACTTAAGGAATCGGTTGAAATTAGGGTTTTGAGATTTGGGAAGGAAGTAATTACTTCGAGGGCATGGAAGATATCATAGAGTTCTACCGTAAATATGCAAGTGTGAGGGAAGAATTTTATACTGTATAAGATTCAGTTGATGTCACTATCGCAGCACCCACTCCAGCCTGTGAATTCGAAGCAACCGTGTAGACTAAGCTGAAGTCATTGCAGTCATGCAATATTCTGTTGAGTTCTGTGAAGATTTCGTAGCGATTTGTATCCCTATCAAGCCCAGTCAGGTTAGTACTGCAGCGAGGGGTGTAAATTGTTCACGGAACTGGATGTTCAACAGTAGATGGAAACATTGTTAGGAGCTCTAAATTGAATTTTTGAAAAAATTCTCTAAATCTGGCGTGAAATGGTTTAGATAAATGCGGTTTTTCATGATCTGTTGTTGAATGTATTATTGTAAACTGGTTTTTCAGCATTAGTGGATATAGCAGCCGCGTAATTCTAACTCAATATCGAGCGTCTGTAGCTTAATGATGTTTCACCAAGAACACTTTGGATACTGGTATTAGGGGATGTTGTGAACGAGCATGAGGCTATTCTTAATGCTGTGTTATGGATAACATAAAGTTTGCGAAGTACAGTTTTTCTGGCAAATTCATAAGCTATGGAACCGTAGTCTATTTTTGACCTGATGAGCGTTTTATATATAAGCAGTAGCATTGCTTGGTGTGATCCCCAATTTATATTTCCTATGCTTCTTAATATATTAAGCCGCTTCATGCATGTTTGGACCAACTTCTCTATGCGATCTTTCCAGGTAAGCTTATGGTCGAAGATCATTCCTAGAAATTTTGCTGATGATTTAAAGTTAATATTTTGGTTATAAAGCTTCAATTTTGGAGTAGCATATGAACATTTTTTGCTAAATACCACACCTGTTGTTGTGGCAACAGAAAACCTGAAGCCGGATTGACGTGACCATAGTTCCAAATTTGTGATGAATTGTTGCATAAATAGAGATATTGTATTTATATTTTTTGCTTTTATGTAAACCACTAAGTCATCTACGAAAACTCTTGCTTTCATTGTTTTTTTAAATTTTTAAGAATTTTGTAAATGGCAATCAAAAATAAAGTATGGCTGATAACTGAGCCTTATGGGGTTAAATTTGCTTGGCGGTAAGCATCAGATAGTTCGTTATCAACCCGAACTTTGAATGTTCCGTTGGCAAGAAAGTTGTTGATAAAAACTATGCAATTTCCTGTGTTATTCCATTTCTGTAGTTGCATCAGGATGTTTCAAGTCCAGCAGGTATCAAATGCTTTTGATATATCAAAGAAAATGGCTACGCATACCTGTTTGGTGGCAAAAGCCTCATTAATTTCACTTTCCAAGTCCACAATATTGTCTAGAGTTGAGCGGTTTGGTCTAAATCCAGATTGTTCTTTGATTAGGGGATTAGTAGTTTCGAGATGCCACATGAGTCTTTGGTTGACAATTTTCCCTAGCAATTTTCCCATTGAGCAAGTAAGAGATATTGGCCTGTACAAGCATTGTATAAGGATAGGCAATCCTTATACAATGGTACGAGTTAGCTTCTTGTTTGGGTTTTTATTCTTGTATCGCCGTAAAAGTAAAACTCCCGTTGCTCTAGGACTAATTTTCTCAGATAATTCATACAACCGCGTTTAGATTCAACGAAACAGATAAAATAAAATGTAAATGAAGTCGAGCGTGAACACACATAATATTTGAAATAAATACCTGCGTAACGAATCCCAGATTGTTCGGGAAGTGACAGATAAGATTGAATATGTCGTTTTTTATTGCCACAAAAAGAAATAACACGCATCGTTATGTTTCACTAAGCTACTATTGAGCACTTTCATTCCGTTGAAAGTGCTTAATAAAATAGGATGGTCAGGATGAGGTTTCCTATAAGAGAATCTGCGTGCGGTACATAAACTTTGTATGATACTTTGTACATAGGTAGAGGCACAATTCAATTATCCTTAATTGCCTAGTTTGTGGAGAAACAAACGATAATAATTATAATCTAATTGTTATTATTTATTTTTATCTACATTATTCTTGTATGTATGCGAAAGTAACCTGTGATGGCTCCCCTTATTCTTTTTTATTATAACTTTAGAAACAATTGTAATATAATTACAAGATTTAGCCAGACATCTTGTTATCATAAGTTATCTTCATTTGTACGGAATAAACTTTTGTATTCACTTTCCATTTGGAGTAGAACATAAAGTTTAAAGAAAATCAAGGGGCCATCATAGGCATATGTTATCTTATGATGGCCCTCTTTATAAAAATTGTAAAAAGTCGATTTTGATAATAAAATTCTTAGTACTTAAAACTGAAAAAGTTGCATTAAAAAGATTTATGCATTTCAATTATACTTAAAAAGGGGAAGAGCCACATTTCTTAGATCAATAAAAGATATAAGAATACGTTTCACACAAAAAATTATACCCAAACTTTTTAAAAGAGAAAGGGAAATGCATTTTTTGGTAATCTCAAAATTAAAAATGCTTTGCTGGTTGACAAACATCACAAATAAAAGTCTTTGTTGACCTAGGAACATCAGCACATTCGCAGTGACACTAGCTGTTGCAACTCTGGCACTGTAGCCAGAATTCTTTAGGACGAGAATGAGAAAAGAGCTCGTTGCAATACAGACATGCTGCATCTGATTGATCACTATCGCTCTGTTCAGGCACAACTTCCTCATCACTATCTTCTTTTATTTGTTTTCCAATTTTTCTTCTGGCAACGTTTGCTGTTTTCCTTCTCTGTCTATCTAATGCTTCCTTTCGGTACTCCTTAATTTCTTCGATATCTGGAGTGCTGCTGAGAGCACCAGTTTTCCACGTTTCCTTCTCCTTGTAGTGAATTTCATTGTTGCCTTTGGGAGAGGAGGTAACTTTCAATTTATTCTCTGCTTATACAATATTTCGACGTGCTTGCAACTTGGTCACTAGTATCTCTCTGAGAAGTCTGTAAGATCTTTTCAACTGGAGTATCGTTAACATGGTCAGTTTTGTTTAAGATGTTATCAATTTCACTCTGCGATTGTTCTTCGGTATTTGTATTTATAGTCTGTGATTCGTCTTGCGTGGTTTCCAACTCCCTATGTGTTGTTGAAGCAGCAGCAAATTCCCAGTCCTCAAAAACATCTGGAATAAATGGAAGTACACCTGTTCTTTCAGAAGAATGTATTACATTTGATGGAGTCGCAGCCTTGAGGTATGCATTATTGAAAAGTTTTGTTACTTGGAAGTGAGTCACAGACCGTCCTGGGTTATCTCTCATCCATTTAAGAATTTCTAGGTTATAAAAAGTTTGGAGCGGTGCAAAAAAGCCAACATCAAGGGGTATGATTCCATTTTCCTTACTATATTCCAGCACTTCCAACCCCTTGTGACTACTATGCCCATCAAGGATTAAAAGCACTTTATTTTCATTTGATGCTTTAACGTGCAAGGCAAAGTGCTTTAGCCACTTGATAAATGTTTCAGTGTTCATCCAACCATTGTCTTGGCAAAATGCCACACTGCGTACTGGGGTTCCATCCGTTAACTCTGCTCTAAATCGCTTCCGCGGAAAAATAAAAGCGGGTGGAACAAATGTTTCTATGGCGTTCATATAACACACAGCGGTATAATCTTTCCCAAGTTCTGCACTGCTTATAATTCCAATTTGTTTCCGTCCTTTGGTCGCAAGAATTTTGGTAGATTTCGTAGGAACTGTGCTCATCCTTGTCTCGTCAACATTGGAAATATTTTCAGGGGAGAATTTATATTTATCCATAACTGTTCCAATGGAACGGAAAAACAACTTATTGTTTTGCTCATTGAATGCCTGTGCTCTTGCGGTGGATGTGTGCTCTGGAGTTATTTCAGTTATCTTTCGGTTCATTGCGAGAAATCCTTTCAACCACTTCCTACGAGCCATACCTTTTTCTCTATTTAATCGGTGGTTCATTTTATGCTTCTCGGCTATTTGATAAACAAGCTTTCTTAACTCAGTACAGTCCAAAAACCTGGTTTCTAAATTTATAACGTGCTTTACAATTTCAGCTTCAATATCAATATCAAAAGTAGGCTTATGTCCACCTAAATATCCTTTGCTACTGCCCTGTTCATTCTTGAACCTCCTACGTAGTGTCGTTCGTGGTACTTTGAACATTTTTACGGCAGTTGCATAGCCCATTGTTTGATTTCGTAATACCTGTAAGGCTTCAGCCATAATGTTTTCATCCCACTGCAGCCTTATTTTTGACTTGTCCTGAAATTAACAGGAATTATTTTTATCACGTTTATGCCTATGATGGCCGTATGTTGCATATTCTTATGATTGCCCGGGGTCCCCAAAATGGCATGTGATACGAAAACACAAAAAACTTTACATATGAAAACATAACCTTTAAACTACTATAGAATATATAACGAAGACCCTACTAAAATTACTCTCTCCGTATTTTATTCAATAATCCCTACAGATACAAAGGCAAAATGCATTTTAGAATAGTAATTTTTTACATAATTTACTTACCGGATTCATTTTTTTATAGCAGCCACATTAAACGCAGTTATAACTAGCAAACTCGGTGATACACTAACCGGCCAATATTGAAGGTCTCTAGTAAATAAAATAGGCAGCCAAAGATACATAACAGGAAATAAAGTAACAGGGCCAACACTGGCACAGGGCCGTCACAGGTCACTTTCCCCTATATGCTTTTTATTCAACGTTTGTAAGACCTTCCATAATATTTTCTAAAAAACTATGACCTTAAGAAACAATACTTATTTAATAAAAGTCCTTGAATATTCCAATTTTTTTTAACCAAACCAAGCTATTACTCTACTTGTTAATACAAATTACAAATAAAGATATTTTGCTGATCACCCTGTATAATAAGTTGAAGAATTTACTTTTATTTTATGAATTCATTACTTTAACTATAAAAAATATATTTAAAAATTGTTGGAACGGCTAAATTGGCATGGTATCATTTATTAAATCGTTCAGTTTGTGATACTAACATAAGATTTGGCATACGTACAAAGTGTTTATCAACAAATAGATTGTGATATAGTGCCAGAAAAAAAAGTTTTTTGGTCACCACATTGAAAAAAAAATACGTGATTTATTATATACGGACAAACACTGTTAATATGTATTAAAGGTAATGTTTATAAAATATTTTTTAGTCAAAAATGTAAAAAAATACTAAACAAGATATACAAGTCTTTTATTTTCATTCTTACATTCAGAATTGTTTTTCATGATGACAGCAAAGTGCTTTACTGACACCTATTCCATCACTTTTTCTCTCAACAGTATCACAATTTTAGGCTAATATCATGAAAAATAATTCTTAGTGTACACTGATTTTATATAGTACATTCCCGAAATTTTAGTAAATTTTAACCCTAGTTTTTATTCAATTTCGAATGTTAATAAATTATTTCATATAATTAGTCTTTTCAAATACATAGAAGAAAATACAAGAAATTGGTCATGCCACCTAAAAAGTTATTATTTCTGAGGAAGAACCTAGTACCTCAGTTACAATATTTACTAACTGGAATATCTGCATCTTTTGTCAGAAAGATAACAAACGGCTAATGATGTGCCTAGGAAAATCAAAACGAAATGATGTCGGTTAGTTCAGTCACTTTCAGGTCCCTTAGTCTCTTGGCTATTTTGATATAACTATTTATTTATATTACCCCACACCTGGCACCAATGTAATGTTTTTCTTATTTATTTAAACGTTTTTATTCGGGTGGGGTAAATTTATACACACACGTTATGTATACTAACTTAATTTATTTATTCACTACACTATTCATTAATTTATATTATATACACAGTATATTCATTTACATTAATTCATATAAGCACTTCACTACTTAGACTATTTACTTGTTCGCTGTTTATATCACGAGATCACTTTATAGACTGAACTCTCCCGCTGGTCGGCCCTTTATATATTAGTGTCTTTTTTTCTAAATAATTCTAGTTTGCGGCTTACACAAAAACAATCGCCTCCCTGGAATTTTCTAGGTAAGACTGGTCACAAAAACAATGTCTAGATAAGATAGTCTCAAAAAATAGTTAACAGTTCTAAGAAATCCCTCCGCATCCGCCATAATTTTAATTTTCATACATGGCTTAGACAGAGTCGGAATCAGGGACTACAGCAGTGTGCTGTTTCGTAACAGTATCGTTGAAAATAAAATAAACTCAAAAACTGCGTTTTTCAATTCGTTGGATACCCTCTGTAAACAATTTTTCTATAATAACAGGTACCAATACTTTCCCTTTAAAATACACCTGTTAAAAAAAATTCTCTAAATCGGATCGATATTTGGTATTCTATATTCCCATGAAATCGTTCGCAAATGTTCTGAATCACCCTGTATAGTACCACATGAAGTGAGTGTCTCCAGATTTTAGTACTACCGTTTGTTTCCTAAAAACTTTATGAGAAATACAAGAGTTTGGTGCTATTAAAAGAAAGTAAAGAGATATTTTATGATTCAAGGTCACAACTGTCATTTCTTATTTTATTTTTTGGTGGCATTATATCCCATTGTTTTTAGTCTCTTATTGACTGTTTATCCATCAAATGTCATCTTAGTATCACAATCTCAACGATTCTCATGAGTTAATGTTTGCAGGTCGACTATTAGACAAATGAGACTTGTAGAAGCTATTTTCGGAATTATTTTTTTCACTCTCGAAACAATTTCTTTATTTTCGGGACGATACTTGTTACTTTCGGGACGATTTTGGATATCAAAATTTTCTTTTGTTAGCAGCGCAGGTGATATACCTACATCAACATTCAAATTGTGCGAGGGACAGAAATATCTGTTATACCTTTCCAGCATATTTTATTTTTATTGATTATAATACTTAATATATTTGTCAAAACATTATTGTGATCAGATTTTCAAACTTTCAACACATCAATATCATTCTTGTCTCACAAGATTTCACGTAACTAAATAAACGACGACATGGGTCGTCAGTTGAACTAGAAGCGAAACGGGGACGAGCCGAACTTTTCAAGAAACATGTTTGTAATTTTCTTAATTATATTTTATAATTCTTGTATTAAAAAAGTATTTAAATAAATATTTCATATATCCTAACATCCTTCTATAATTGCCAAAGCAATGTAAATAAACAATAATAACATTCTGTATAATGGTGTAATAAAAGTAATTTTATCTTCGCGAATATATGAGAGAGGTGACTATTAAAAGGTTATTCTATACCCGGAATAGCCACTATAATCTTTTTATGACACGTTCTTCTTGAATAACTGAAGTAAAATTGAGATTAAAAAATATTACAATTGGATTTTTACCAAAAAATACGTAATAAAATCTTTAGTTCCATTTAATAGGATTCTCCTATTCCTATTATTACCGAAACCATCTTAGTGTGTATTGACCAGTAGAAAACATAATGCGGTATTCTGTTTATTGCTAACAAAACATTTTACTGCTATATATAATGGGTTTTCATGTTAGTGGAACAATTTTATTTTATTATTAACCGGCAGTAGTATAGAGAGTAAACGTCTAAAGAGCGTTTTTATGAATACTAAAATATTATTAATCAGAATGAGTTTTTTTCACAACTCGATGGTCTGTTTCTATATGTAGCTATCTACAAAATCCCAATTGTTCAGAAAACGGAGAAGAAAAGTATATTTAAGTATAAGTGGATAAAGAGGTCTTTCAAACACGCGCGATTTTTCGAGCATGACGGCGCAGCCGGAGTGCTCGAAATAGAGCAAGTGTTTGAAAGACCAGTTATCCACGAATACTTGACCCAGCCAAGTTTCATTCCATAAAACTACGCCCTCGATGCCCAGCCAAGTTGCGTGAAAGTCCATCCTAAATAGTATTTATTTTTATTTGACGTTACGAGGTACTGCTGTCAGATCAATATTCAAAAAGTTTCTTTATTTATATTCAAAAGGATACAATATATATATATATACATATATATATATATATATATATATATATATATATTTATATATATATATATATATATATATATATATATATATATATATATAGAACGTTTATTTGATTTATTTTTATTTACTTATTATTTTTAAGTTTAGATAATTATTAACAGTCTATTACTGTAACAATTATATTACTTAAATCATAAATCCTTTTATGTAATCTCTATCTAATCTTTGTATTGAATTATCTATACTAACTCCTTTGATAAATTATTATTTATTGTTCCTTTGTTCATTTTACTGACACTATATCATTTCTATTTATGTTTTTAATAGTTTATCTATGAGAAACTATACTCCCTATTCTACTAAATATTTGTATTTATTTTATAATGTAACTGCTTATATTTTTAATTATCATGACTTGACTATTCTAATAATTGTTTCTTTTTAGATGAACAGCTGATTACGTTATAGAAGATATTCATCGTGTTAGGCAACTTCATTTACTCCATTACATTTGTTAGGCAATTTCTAAATTTTTTACTATTATTGAGGTAATTTCTTTATTTATTAAATTGTTATTGACTAATTATTTAATATATCCTTACTTGATATTCTTTTAATTAAGAAAAGTGTTTCCTTTTAATTATGTTTTCTTAAATTATATTATTTTCATATGTTTTCTTATTAGCAACATATTCCTATAGAACTAATTCTCTTAATATCCATGATATCTGGTTCAATTCCCCTCAAATTTAAATTTAAATTATATCCATACCTTGGATATTTATTTAAATTTTAATTTTCTTACTATAAATGATTGATTTTATTTTATGGCATAATCTTAATTTTTTTAACTTTTGTTTCTCAAATATTTGTTCACATATTTCCTACTATAATACCTATTTCTTTCAATAACTGTCTCATAATTCTTTCCTTAAAATACACTTGATTAGTATCAATGTCAATTTATATTCTTAATATTACTTCATATAATACTCCTCTACTATCATTTTCAGACTTCCACTTATATATCAACTTATTTCTTTTTAATTTCATTATATTTCATTCTTCTATATACTCCTCATATCATATTTCTTTTCAATATTCATCATTATTCAATATAATTAATTATTTCTTAAATTCATAATTATATATATCAATCTCAATATCTTATTCATTCATGTATTTTCAAGTAATCTACCAAATTCTAATTGACATCAAACATTACCTCCTATATTTTTATCAATATCAATAATTATTATACTTTCCTATCTTATCACTTACATCTTATTTCCTTATTTTTTAAAAAAAATGTGAACTTCTATTTGATACTTGAGTTATTCTTAATTTTATCCCCTCCATCCTATATTTTTAATAGTTTCTTTCTATGTAAAGCCAGTATTTCTCATAAATTGTTTTTCTTTATTTGCTATATTTATATATATATATATATATATATATATATATATATATATATATATATATATATTGATTTGCCATATTCAAATTTTAAAACTGTTTTAATTATAAGTTTTACCTAAAAAATTTTTCTTTATATTATATTATATTATATTTATTTTTTTAGGTTCTGAAGAAACAAACGTGATGAATTTAATTCTATGTACATTATTTATACTTGTGTTACTCATTAATAATAAATTTTAATTTCGACTTCATTTCTGTATCCTTTCCCTTTTCCATTGAATTGCATTTTCATCTCAAAAGCTCATTCCTATTCTAATGTCCCATTATTCATTTTTCTTTTTTTTTTCTAACCTTTTTCTTGCTTTCTTCTCTTGTTGTTTGATGCTCGTTAAATTTCTGAAGCGGCTGTCTATTCTCTACTGTATCCTTTTTAACTTTGTTGCCCCATATCTCATAAATTTCGTCCCATGAATCAATTAAAATTTGCGTTTCCAATTATTCCATATTATCCATTTCACTATGTATTATTTTAAAGAAAGCTTCTGTGTAATTTATTGTCATGTTGTTGTTAGATATTACTTCAATTACTACATTATTATTATAAAATTTTCCTGAGCATCCTATACCTCTCTCATTTCTTCTTATACTATCTCCTCTTTCTTCTACTGTGTCCTTTAATCTTCGATTAATCTCTTGTATTTCCCTGTTAATTTGTCTATCCATTATTCCACTTTTTCTAGTACATATGCCTGTTGATTTTCTGTTAATTTCTTCAAGTTCTTTGTTAACTATTTGGCCAATGTACTCGTTCCTCTTCTCACATGTTCCTGTTTGTTTTTATATCTTTGTATCCAGATCCTTAAATTTCTGCTCCGCATTCTGTTGGTAATTCTGCATTATCTCTTCTATTATTTGTTCCTTGAATTTAATATTTTCCTCTTCTTTAGTTATGTCTTCATTCTGTCTCACTACTTCTGCTTGAATTGTTCCCGGTAATTTTTCTTCTATACCTCTCTCTAATTCTTGAATTTGTTCTACCATTTGATTTTCTATCTGCTCTCTAATTTTAATACCGTTTTCTTGAATTTCATTCCGTAGATGTTTGTTTTGATCCTCCACATCTTCTCTCACCTTGTTTATCTGCTGTCTGCATTCTTCATTTCTTCCCTAAGTTTCCTGAATTCTTGAATACTTTCAGTTTTCACCTCTTCTATCTTCTTTTCCAATTTATTCATATTTCCATTTTTCCATTCATTTTATCCATCTTCCCGTTTAAGCTCCCCTCTATTCTATTTATATTCCCATTCAAATTGTCCTCCATTTTGTTCATATCTCCCCTTATTTCTTCTCTCATATTATTTATGCTCAATATTTGCATCCATGGTTCATTACTATTTGTTCCTGCTTGTGGTTGCCTTCTCTCTTGCCTCCTATCTTCCAGTTCTAGAGCTTCCCCATCTCCTGTCAAACCTTCTTCCTGTGCATCACCTTCCGCTTGTTGTCCTTGCTCCAAATATACTGCTTGGTAATCTCCCATACCATGACTTCGTTCTTCCCTTTCCTCTTCTGAATCACTTTCTGCTCCTACCTGCCTTCCATCTCTCAAAGTCATCCGTTTTGCCATTTTAATTGAGTTTAAAATTTACAGATGTTTCCTAAATTTTAATAAACCGCCCCACGTTTTGGGTGACAATTGAACTATAATTTGATTTGTTTTTACTCTTTTTACTTATTATTTTTAAGTTTAGATAATTATTATTTTTTTATGTAGAAAATTTTGTTTTGATGTGGCCAGCTCAGTTAATCATTTTTATATTATATTTGTGATGTATTGTTATTTTATGCGGGAGCATGAAACCCTCTCTACTCTTTGAGTCCTGGCATTTAAAAAATGTATTACCTTTATTCAAATAAAACGAAACACCTTACTTCAAACAACATTTAATTTTAAAATAAAAATTTTCAATTTAATAATTATACGTTGAGACGCCAATGGTTACCTCTAAAGAAATTATCGATTTTATATTTTCTACAGTGCGCATGCTCAAAATCCAGTCATGCGGACTTCAAGCGTAAAATGAACATAGTTTTTACAATGCGAGATAGAGCATCAGTGATCTTGAGATGCACATCATATTATCAAATAAGAAATACTTAAATGGTTCAACATATAAAAGAATTTATGTGGAGAATATACATAAAAATATTACAAATAAGCTGTGGAAGAAATAGTATTAGAAGATTTATATATACATGGAAATATTATAAGATTTATATACAGATGGACATATTACATGGAAATAAATTTAAGCATAATTCTTATGATGATAAAATGGCGAACGTACGTATTTTTATTTATTTATATTAGGCCTTTTTGATGATGTTAATGATTTATTTTGTAATAAAGTCCGTTTCCTTTTTTTATTTTAGATCGATCATTGCTGTGAATGTTTATCAATTTAACGAAATTAAGCACTTATTTGAGTTTTTCTCTTATTATTGGCCAATAATATTTTAAAAGAACACTGACCTGATGCTCTGGAATTGGGATAACGCTTCTGGACCCCAGAAAGACTCCTCTGAAGTTCCAACACCCAAATTTGGAGAAATTTGACTGATTTTTGCAGAAAAAACTGGATCTGATTATCTGTGAGTATTATTAGGATTGTTTTTAATAGTATTTGTTAAATTTTATCAAGTTATTTCGGGAATTTCATGAAATTTTCGGGAACACTATAACACACAGTCCACATATCTCGACGCTAGCTTCCAACCTCCTTACGCTTCCTTCCGATTCTCAACTTTTTTCAACAAACAAGTATATTGTTTTTTCCAGGTCACTATTTACAAAAGTTTGTTTCTTTACTTGTTGATTGAAAATTTGATCTGTCATTTTATTTCTAACCAATCAAATATTGTCCTATGCAATTGAATTATTTAATCTTGTTTACTTAGTTAAAAAGTTCATACATTTACTATTTCACATTATTAATTCACTTGTAGAGAGTCGTTTGAGTTTTAACCATACCAATAAATTAACAATTCGTTACATACATAGATAGATACTTTTTAAATATTTCAATATCTAATATTGTTATTAACAGTCTATTACTGTTACAATTATATTTCTTAAATCATAAATCTTTTTATGTAATCTCTATCTAATCTTTGTATTAAATTATCTATACTAACTCCTTTAATAAATTATTATTTATTGTTTCTATGTTTATTTTTATGTTTTAAATAGTTTATCTATGAGAAACTATACTCCCTATTCTACTAAATATTTGTATTTATTTTATAATGTAACTGCTTATATTTTTAATTATCATGACTTGACTATTCTAATAATTGTTCCTTTTTAGATGAACAGCTGATTACGTTTTAGAAGATATTCATCGTGTTAGGCAACTTTATTTACTCCATTACATTTGTTAGGCAATTTCTAAATTTTGTACTATTATTGAGGTAATTTCTTTATTTATTAAATTGTTATTGACTAATTATTTAATATATCTTTACTTGATATGCTTTTAATTGAGAAAAGTGTTTCCTTTTAATTATGTTTTCTTAAATTATATTATTTTCATATGTTTTCTTATTAGCAACATATTCCTATAGAACTAATTCTCTTTATATCCATGATATCTGGTTCAATACATACATATATATATATATATATATATATATATATATATATATGAATATATATATATATATATATATATATATATATATATATATATGAATATATATATATATATATATATATATATATATGAATATATTAATAAATTTTGCAGAAAAATCCAAATAAGACATTGGTTCACAATGAAAATATATAATTTAATAACTAATAAAAAAAAGTTGTCATTGATACTTACGTTTCTCGAGTTGTTGTTGTTACCATAGGGACTTTAAAAAACGTGCGTGTTTGGAAGTTCGATTTAAACACGCTGACGCGTACTTTAAAAAAGTAATATGAGGCATCAATAAATAATAGTCATCTTTGCAAATTTATTTGTTATGTTTCAATTTCTTTGTTTCTTTGTGTTATTTTCCCAATATTCTTTTCCTTGTCTTTAAATTTCGTATTTTGACTTCATAATATACGATTTAGGGTTTGTACACTTTCATGTGAAATGTTGTTACCATAGGGACGCGCGTGTTTGAAAGTTCGATTTAAACACGCTGAGGCGTGCACAGGTAATATGAGGCATCAATAAAAAAAATTTATTGCACTCTATCAAATCAATTTTTTGAAAAAAAAACCCATTTAGCTAAAACACATATTCTAATTCATAGGTTCTTGATTAATGAAAAGAAGTAACGTATTTTTAAGTTAATTCAGAACTCTGTAAAAAGTGATTGAAAAATAAACTAAACAATACAAATTTTATGGCACTAATATATTTTGTTAAAATGATGCCGATACAAAAAGCTAAAAATTAAAAACAACAGTCCAATTAAATGAAAGATGAAAATTATTGCGAAAAAAGGTTTTCTTCATCAGCACCGTTTCATTCTCAATGCTTTCATCACTTAGCAAACTTGTAAAAAAAGCCTGCAGACGTCTAGTACACTTCCAGAAATACAAATCTCTCTTAAATGTTCTAGCTTTAATGCAGCAGTTTTTTCTTAATATATAGGTTTGAGATATCCTTCCGTAGAAGTAACTGTAACTTGACGTCCTCTACGTGGAAGAATCATAATACTTAAAAAATCCTCATCAACGTCAGTTTTGATTTTCAATACAAAGGGAGATTACCTTCTTATGCAGCATAATGTGGTGTCAATTTACCAAATTGCCATCTTGATCCTTATTTCGGTTCACCATAATTACATTTGGCAGGATGTTTCAGTGAAAAAGCCAATGTATTTTTCTTTAAATGTTTGTTATTTAAGTTCCGTGTGTGTTGCATTTTTAGCAATAGTTCATTTTTCATATTTGGCTGTTTTTTCGATTCTTGCGTGCATAGAATCGCATTCCATTTGACCATGGCCAGTAACTAAAAACTTTCGATCGATGTCCTCTATGGGTAAAACTTGCACGGCATAAAGAAACATATCAGTTACAGGTTTTGTTCTGGCCTCCACATGTCTCGCGCTTAAAACCTTACAACTTGAATAGTTGTAAGAAAGGTTCTTAAGCATGAGGCTATTTCCCATGGGCCACGTGAACCTTCTACTCCAGGCCACATGTAACATTTGCTAGTATTATCTCTACAGTTGAAAATACTAAAATTGTATGTGGCTAGTTTGATCTTATAAAAAAGAATGAGATTTGTGGGATATGTTGGCACATACAATACTTGCTACAAAGCAGTGTTAGCTGAATGTATCTCTCCAGGATTTTCTTTGGCTGCATCTTTATCCAAACTTTTTTCCTGTCTGACCCTCTCCTTATTTTTATGTGAAGATTCTATTTATCTAGCATATTAGTCTTAGTTTCCGAGATTATGAAATGAAAAAATGAAATTTATTCTAAAAATATGGCGATAGTAGGACTCCTTCAAGCATATCATGTTTTGTTTTTTTCTGCACATTCCTTTTCCTACAACCTGTGCATCTGCTTTATATTGAATTTCGGATACAAGTATTTTTTTGGAATCTTCCCTACAATAATCTGAAGCAACAGTAGGAAACTTTTTTTAACAAATCTACTGCATTTTTGAGGTGGCATAACCACCTTCTTATCTTCTTCTGGAGTGTCACTATTCAGAACAAGCTTTTTCATGGCAAAATTGGGAATTCCTTTTTTTACACCAAGAGTTCTCAGCACCACTGTTTTAGATACATTGATTCTAGAAGCTTCGAATCTTGTTGCTTTTACAATCGGCAACATCTACCTAATTGTCAAGGAAATCTAGTTGCCTGTCTATATATTTTTTATTGAAATTTACATGTCTCGACAACTAAAGGTCATTGACACGGGTACAATATAAGGTACAGTACAGAATAAATAACAACGTAAATCACAACAGTGTTACAATATTAAAAAATTATATTTTTATTGAGTTGAGAAGACGGCAGTCATTAAAAAAACGAATCACGTCACTAAATCTGTTGGTTGTGCCAATGATATTTCCAAACGTTCCATTAATATTATGACGTTTTCGAGCTATCTGGTATTGGTGGCAATTTAATAGAACATGTTAAATAGTAAGTCGAGTATCTGTACAGAATTCGCATTTAGGAGGACCTTCTGAGGCCATAAGATATCCGTGGGTGAGGCGGAAATGCCCTATTCGCAGTCCGTGTACTATATTTTTGTTTTTCCTAGTCATTGGGGGGAATTTAGGTGTGAAAACGGTAGGTTGTCTTGAATGAAGTTGGTTCCAGTGATTTTGCCAGTTTTAAAGTGTGAGTTGCTTGACGATGGGTTTCATCTGTTGGGTGAGGTGAACATTTTCTATTTTTAAGTCGGAGGAACATGCTTGTTTTGCTGCTTGGTCTGCGATTTCATTCCCGGTTATTAAATATCATTGGAATAGAGATGGTGGCAGGTATTGTGAATTTGTTGGACTATTGGATGCAGTGAATAAATGTTGATCATTGAGTGTATCGATGAGAGAGAATCTGTGTATACTGCTATAGTGCTGTATAGACGCTGGTAGTGTCGGGAAGTCTTGCAACTATAGAATTTTCATCGGTTACAGCACAACCGATACCCTCTGCGTTTTTAATGCATCGGTAAACAAAACTTTATCAAACTCATGAGAAAGTGAAATTTTCCTGGATTCTTGCTCAAGTACTGCGTTGGGGTGTCCATATTGTGGTAGCGACTTAGAGTAGTATCAGGAGGTTAATGGTCGATGGCGCTATATTGGAAGAATTAATAGGGGTCGATTGCAAGATTAATGGTTCCCAACAGTGATTTTAGTGATGATACAGCTGTTGAAATTGTTTCGGGATGTCCTTCAGGGGTGCGTGCAGAGTTCATAAGGTTAATGACAGGGTTGTTAGGAAGGCTGCGATTTCACAAAAGTATGATAGTAGTAGACGCTGTCGACGTTTGAAGAGAGGGGGTTCAAATGACTTAACGAAAAAGCTTTCGGAAGGACTAGACCTGCAGGCACCAATACAAATACGTAGAGCAGTGTTCTGAATTGTGTTAAGAGATTTAAAGTATGAAGTATAAGCGTTCATGTATAAAATGCTTCCATAATCCAATTTAGAGCGAATGAGGGCTCTATAGATCCGTAAGAGTGATTCTTCTTGAGCTCCCCATTGATGATGAGCGAGTGATTTTAAGTTCATAATCTGCTGTTTCCAAGACAATCTTTTGTCAAATGTTACACCTAAGAATTTTTGGTGGTTAACAAGTTCAAGCGAAGCGTCGTCTAATTATAAACGTGGAAAGATCGTACTACTTCTCCTGTTGAAACGGATAACTTTTGATTTTGAAGTCGAGAACTGAAGGCCGAGATTCATAAACCAATCATAGATGGAATTTAGAGCGTTTTGAAGTAGACAGCATGTGCTTGTTGTTACTTTACCCTGACAAAAAATTATTAGGTCATCCGCGTAGAGCGTGTATTTAACTGGTGCAATTATGGAATTACATATATCGTTAATGCTAAGAATAAATAGGGTGGGGCTGAGTATCGCGTCTTGTGGGATACCATTATGTGGAAAATGGAATGGAAGTTGAATAATTAGTTTGCTGAGCTCAGATTCTTTCAAAGCGTATTTGGGAGGAATGTATAAGCTACATATGACAATTCTGTAGGGGCACCAAACAGTTACAGCAATAACTTCTAATTCAGTGATCAGGTGATATTCTTGGTGAAATATATCGTTAGAAATGAAGACTGAGGTTCCACCACTGGCGCGTGAGAGGTTAGGTCTGATAAAATGGTGACCAGTATAACTTTTGAGATACGGATTATGAGAATTTCGGAAATTCGTTTCTTGTAAACAGATAAGGTCAGGAGAGTAATCACTAATGAGTTGTTGTAGAGATTCTAAACAGGGGTAAAACCCGCTACAATGTCATTGAATTAGGGTGAAAATGAAATATTAGGATTTATGTGATTAATAAGAGGATTTTTGCGATGTTTGGGACATCTGAGATACTGTGGAATTTTGCGAGTCTGCGAAGTGTTGTGATTGATGTGAACCGTCAGAACTATAATCCTCTTCGTTTGATTCACTTTCATGTTCCTTGGAATCCAATCGAAGCTGATCTTTCAATTTTCTTGTTATTCGGTTTTTAATCGATCTCTCTGTAAGAGTTGGATAAAGTAGATTTAGGTTAGAGATAAGAGATTTAATGTCATTAGTATACTTTAGGGCTTCCAGGTAAGGATTGCGACTACCAAAGCTGTTTTCCAAGTATGCTTCAAGAATTTCTATTGGAAGGATATAGGTCTCAGGATTAGCTTGATATGCTTTTTGTATACATTGTTTTGTTATCTCTGTTAAATTACTTTCTTCAGAGGAGCTCAACCTTGCTTCCTTATTTCTTTTTTTCTGAATATCGGAGAGATGTTTAGGGGGGGGGAGCATTTCGTTGGATTGCTCGTCAGTATCAGGAGAACTGGCTTTGTCACTTGAGATTTCGGAACGCCAACATTTTTCTGCAATAAATGGAGCAGGGTTGGATTGGGTTGCATCTTTGTTCGAGAGAACTTCGCTCATTGGTGGGAGACTGGTTGATGGGAGTGGGGAATCACTTGTTCCTGTAGATGTATTGGTAGCTTCAGGTGTAGACTATGTAGGCTTTCATATAACGTCGAGTGGTATATTGGGGCAATTTGAGGCGATGTGTCCGGATTGCTTGCAGATTAAACAATTCATATTATCGGTTGATAGAAAAATTCTGTTATCGTTACCATCAAATGAAATGACTATGGACGTTTGGAGTACAAAGTTGTCAAAAGGGGGGAAAACGTAAGCTTGACATCTGAAACTGAGAATATGGGCGTATTCGTCGCCTGGTAGTCCAGCCTTTAGAAAAGAGATCGTAGATGCCAGTTGTAGCCCAAGATTTTTCATTACATTTCCGACCTGTTTATGAGGAATGTAGGGGGAAATATTAGATATGATGATCCTTTTAGTAGGAGAGACGAATATTTATGGTAGTGTTCGTTATGGTTATTGTAGGGTGTGATTTGAGGAGATTATCTACAAATTCGGAGTTAGCAAGATATATAGACATTCGATTATTTGAAATTCTGGAGGCAAACAAGATAATTTTTGGACCAATAACATTACCTATTCCTAGCACGTAGTCGAATAACTTTAAATTGTCCTCTGCATGCATCACAATAGCTTGATCATTTTTTGGAAAGCATTGTTGAGGTGCTGTCTTAACTGCTGATACGTAAGATGTTTGAACTGAATTATTGAGTGACATTTTGGAAAATTGCCCTGCCCTTGTACTCAAAAGCGGTATATAATGTTTCACGAGAATAGAAGAGCAAAATACAGACGATGTTACTCGTTCAAGCATTCGTACACGAATGCTGTCTATATTTGAAAGATGCCAGAATGATGCAAATATGTTAGTCCTTTTTTCCTGACTAATTCGAGTTATGCATTTAATCCAAAAATAAAAAAAATGTAAGGTCTAAGTTAACAGAAGCTTTAAACTTATCCTAACCTACAAAAATTATTGCGTGGTTCACCTAAGAACCTGCCTGGAACGTGATTTCTTTTTGTGTTTACATACTCATTTCCAGAATTTTTATCGTTTTTGCGAACATTTTTTTCCACGAGGCTGGACACCTTTTTTCGATGCTTCCGCTTGCCAGATTTGATAACATTTGTTATACTCTCAGTGCTAGTGACTAACTGATTCTCCTGTGGATTCGCTATCGCCTAAAATAAATTGGCCCATATTTTGTAATTCTGAAATATTGAGTAGTGTTTTTATTTACCAACCTGATGAGCTAGTGGACCCTGGTAGAGGCCATGGTATTCAGTCTGCATCTTTAACAGAGGCGCCCGAATAAAAAAATTCCTAATTAAGTTCTTCTAAAAAGTAGTTTCCAATAAAAACATATAATTGTCTATAACATTTTTATATAATATCGGATCGGGTATGTTATGTATAGGTACACAATTTGGGAATATTATGGAGCTAGGTACCTACCATCAATTTGATAGCAGGAAAGCCTGTACTTTCTATAGATATTTCTTTGGAGCAGTAAAAATTTATGTTTTTGTGTTAAAAAACGATAAAACATATCAAAATATTTCAGTTACTACACCACTGGAACGATTTCACCACTGAAATACCGTTTTAGAAACAATAGTAAATATTTATTTATAAATAAAAACCTACAAATAGTTCTATTATGTGTCAAGTTGTCAAGTACCAACTTAGAAAAGCAACTTTGTGAAGACAAAACTGCATTACTGGGACTTACAAAAGCCGTTGCTGTACAATTAGCTAAAGAAAATATTACAGTAAATAGCGTAGCACCTGGACGAATTGAGACATAGTTTGCAGAATCAATTACTTCCAATGAGGAAGCTATGAAAACAACTGTACCAAATATTCCAATGGGAAGGGTTGGTAAACCACAAAGTGTTTCTCGCCTAGTAGCGTATTTGGCTTCAGATGACGGATCTTATGTTACGGGAGAAAATATTATTGTTGCTGGTGGAATGAATACAAGATTATAGTTTATTTTTGAGTCAAAAAAGTGAAAAAAAAATATATTTTGATTGGGTTTTGTAAATAATGTATGCTTGTAATAATGTTTATTATAATTTAAAAGTGTTTCTTGCGATGGCGTCTTTTGACAGTACATTAAGTCGATTCAAACTTCAAATCGCCATATTGTCATATCTACTCTTTTGACCGCTTTGAAGATCTAATCAAATTATATCTAGCATTAAATCTAATATTTAACCAATCATATTGAATGATGTAAGTATTACAGGCTAAAGCACTTCAGTCGATGGCTGATTGGTTGTACCAATAAATAACGTTTATTATTATTATATATTCTAAAATTTTCATTTCAATTGACTAAATCTTTTATTGATTCATTTCCATTAAATTGGATGTATAGATGCTCAAATGAGCACTTAGAGGGCAGGTGCAGTAATAAGGTAAAAGAACCCTCTTCTACACGCAATTTCCCCAAAAGCCATTCGAGTAAAAGCGCCCTAAATACAGCTTAATATTTACACAAACGTAGTGAAATTGAAATACCTAACAATTGACGTACATTTCCCCGGAAGTCATTTCAATATCACGGAAGCCCTTCAAATTTCAACACGCGGAATTCGAACATCAACTTAGAAGAGGCGTATGTAAGACTTTTCAAGTAAATTCTGATCGAATTGAGATAACTCGAGCGCTTAATTTACTACTTGAATTTTGAAGTTGGGGTCGTTAAGGGTTAGAGTATAGGAACCGTTTAGTAGGTGCCGCATAGTAGTTTATTGATTTTACTTCGTTATATGTTTGTACTGAGGTATAGTTTATGTGTTTGGTACGTGTTTTAACTTGATATACGTTTAGCAGCAGAAGTATCGCATAATTTCCATGAACCAAAATACGAATATTTTTGTTTTAATTTTTCCATTTAAATAAAGTGAATAGATATCTGTCCTAAAACCACTTGACGAGGTAAAAGTAGGTCACGCAAGTCACAAAAGATGTGATATCAAATCATACGATGTAAATGGTAACACAAGTACTAAACTCGAATCAAAAAGTTTTGTTAGTGCAATGACCCCTAGAGTAATAATATACAATAGAAAGGGCATTTCATCCATAAACACCGTTTATTTTTGAGGCCAACAATCCTAAACGCCAGTAGTAAAATAATGAATAAATTTCATAAAGTGGGGATGGTATTGTAGACACATAGCCAGGGTAATTTCTGCTGTTTTTCTAACAAACTTGGCACCGACGAAGCATGATAATCCAAAAACATTTAATTAATTAGGTTTATTTTGTCAGTAAAAGTCTTTGAAAACAAATCAAAACGAAAGAACTAAATGTTTACTCTCTAGTCGTAATGGCGCTCGTATAAACAAACCACGTTTGACATTATTTACTACAATACTACGTCGATTCGAAATTATCGTCAAGTTCACTCTGACAATATTTGCAATCTTTCTCTATATTGTAATAAAACAAGGGTAAAACTACTAAATTGATTAATCTTGACACATAAAACAAGTACTGAAATTTGGAGCAATGTTGCCACTTTTAGTTATAACCATAAGTCAATACCGATAAAACAAAAGTAATGATATTCTCAAAAAGTGGCCATGTACATAATTACAATAACAAATTTCATTATAGTGAATATTGTTTGGAAACAGTAGAGCAGTTTGCTTACTTGGGTGTTGATTTCTCCTCCACATCCTTGTTTTACACCATGGCTAAGAATTCTAAAATCAAAGCTAATCGGGCCATTGGAGCAGTAATGGATATAATGAGTCGGTCAAAAATGAATACTTGGGAATCGCAGATCAATCTATATAATTCAATTATTTTAGCTTCTCTCTATTTTGGAATTGGTGTATGGGGTCTGCGTTACACTGATATTATAGAGCGTGTACAGGTAAACTTTTTCAAAAAACTCCTAAGTCTGTCAAAGAATACCCCAGATTACATTGTACGCTTGGAAACAAGTTCTGATCATTTGCCAACGGTTGTTTTCAAACATACCTTACTTTGGTTAAACAAACTCAAAGAAATGAACTCTTCAAGACTTTCAAAAATTTGTTTCAATCGACTTGCTCAGTTATTATCAGATAATAATTCAAAGTATAATTGGGTGACACAACTTAAAGAACGGTTTATTTATGCGCAATGCGAGTGTCTTTGGGAAGATTATTTAAGTACGAATGTACGCAGTTTAGATAGACTTATTCTAGACAAATTTCGAAAAAGACTGCTTGATAGTGACATAAACAGAAAGGTTGCTTCTAGATACTCCTCTCTATATTATGGATCTGGCTATAAATACTCCCGGTGCTATTTCCTGTTGCTCTACTACTGTATCCTTTCTCAAATTCCTAATACTCTTTATTAGCCTGTACACCTCGCACCTAGGCGGTATAGCTGAAGTATCGTATTTTGGATTACCAAAAATTTGTATGGTCACCGAATTCTTAGACTTGCAATTTATGTGTAATTCTGATTGTGAATAATCTAATACACAATTATTTTTAGTCATGAAGTCTCTTCCTATCAGTCCATTTGTTGGTATCGGAAAATTTTCTTCCACTACGTGAAAGCAATGACTTAAAGTTATGTTGATGATATAGAGAATAATGCTTATTTGACCCAAAGTTTTTTCTGAGCCTTCAGTTAGTCCCTTAATGTTTATTTTATTCCCAGTTTCAATTAAATGATACGGAACATTTTTAGAAATCTTTATCTGAGAAATGTCTGCTCCTGTATCTAATATGAAATTGTAGCTATTATCGGATATGCTTGTCTGAATTTCTATGAAGTTAGAAAGTGATAAATCTGAATAATATGCTGAATACGTTCCTGAAATCTTGCATTCGTCCTTTGTTTTCCTATTCAAAACCCCAATTGTTCCTGATTCTCTCTCGCTTCTTCATTTTCTATCTCACATATTCTTACACTATTGTTAGCTCGATTATTATAATTTCCATTCTTATTGAATTTCCTATCTTTATTGAAATTTTCGTATCTGCCATAGTTGTTTCCTTGATAATACTGTCGAAATGTCCTTCCTGAATGATTATCGTTATAAAATCCTCTGTTGTTTCCTCTCCGATAATTATTCCTAAAGTCAAAGTTTGGCTTCCTGAAGAAATTCCTGTTATCCTTAATGTGTAAAACTTGTTGTTGTCCTACTATACCTTCTACTGAAACCAATTTGGATAGTACTTCTTGCGTAGTTTCAAAACTTCCCGCTGCGATTATTGTTTTGGTTGCATCCGTTGTGGCATTCTTAGTTGCTGCCTTAATCGTTGCTTCCTTAGTATATTTTTCGGCTAGTTGTTCGGGCATCCCTTCCGATACGTATGCTGCCTGTAGTCTCTCTGCTAATTTTTCTATCTCCGTTGCGTACTGTGTTACATCTTTTCCATTTTGTCTTACTTTACCAAGTTTCGCTAAGAGAAGGCTTGGATTGTCTCCTCTCATTCTCGTTATTAGTTTAATCTTGATTTCTGTTATGGAGTTATCCGTCGTGATAAAACTTCTGGCTTTTCCCGTTAATCTCGTCTTAATTAGTAGAATAGCATTTTCTTCGTTACCTGTCGTGTTTGTTTGTAGCAAATATAATGAGTCCAAAAATGATTGTAATTTGCTTGCTTCACCGTTAAATTCGGTCGGTAAAACTTTACTCGCAGAATTAAAAAAAGCATTCATACTTGTCGCCATTTTCAAATGTTTGCTTATTGTTTGTAATACAATTGTATCGATTTTCTCAAATATAGAGGTAGGTATTTTAACAATACAATTTAACGCTTGAAATGTCCTAGCAGTTTTATCTCTAATCCTATCTGAATAATTTTTACAACTCTCTTGTTGTACTAAACTTAAATTATTCAAATTTTTGGCTATTAACTGAGCAAAATTACAAATATTGTGTTTGACTATCCTGCTGAATTCTGTTATATTTTCTCATGTTTCATTCAACACCTTTGCTCCCATGTTTCACATCTTTTCTTGGTTGTACCGTACCGAGGACGGCTAATGAGCCAGAAACATGCATGTTTGCGGTTACCACTCTTTTCAGTAGCCCCTTCTTCTATTTGCGTGCAATACCCACTAATCTCTTCCTTACTTATTGTTCATATGTCACGCACTATTCGTACATCTTATATTGAACTTGATCTTTTAATTATTAATAAATGCAACTAGCCTATATTTTACTATTCTGAAGAAATTATACCGAATTTTATTTTGTAAATAAGTGGACAAAAATTGATCCTTAAAAAGACTTTTGGTTTCGTTTGTTTTATTTTTTATTATACAGGGTAATATCATAATTATTTAATAATATCTGTGTTGAGACGAATTACAACAACTATTAGAATTATGCGATACTTTTTCTGATACGAGTACTAAGATATCTATGTGAAATGAGATTAAAAATTAAGCTCATTTCTTCGACATGATCATAATTTTGAGTTTAACCAGGCCACTATAACAATTTACTCTTCGTTAGTCATTTTATCGTACTTATTAGGCTGTTTTCCTTATCCTGGAATGTATGTCGACCGAACATAATTCGATGAAATGTCTGAAATTTCTTTCTAGAGAAGAAAAAAATCCCAACAAAAGCACATATCAACTTAATGGTCTCCGGAAGATAACTTTTCTGTCTACTAACTAACAATACTTTCACGATATTTCCACCAGTCGGAAAGTCCATTTCCGTCAATTAGAGATCCAGGAAACAGGTACAAATAAAATTCTACAATTACTAGTGCTGTGTTCTGTGAAAGAAAGCATCACGCTTTGTTATACTTGGATGTAATTTTAATTGTGTCTCATTGTACTTGATAAGAAACAAAAAGATCTACCACTTATGAGATTCGTCTTTTCAATAAAATTATTTCTTTAATGCTCATACAAATAGTTTGGACTGAGATGTCTACGGTTGTTGCAGTTTTCAGCAAATTTAATAAATCTCGTACATTCTTTCCCATTTCCCAACTACAAAAAAAGCTCGAAATCTTGAATGAAACATCGCGCTAATAGCTCGATCTCAAGAGCACAATTAAACCAAACTTTCTTGTATACCTTCAACATTGAAATTGGTACTTTAACTGTTGTATGAAAGTTTCCAGGCGTTTTGCGTAATATTCTTATTAAAGCAACAAATGCCGTTGATGTAATTGGTTTTCTGCCGGTGTATATACAAACTTTTGAGACTTGAAATTATTATCAGCTAACCAAACTTCAAAATTTGCCAAAGTAGAAGAATATTGGAGTTAATAATTTCCTTAGTACCACAGATATGATTTTTTACGTTTCATTTAGAGTATTAATACTATAGTTCATTCAATTGGCCACGCCAATTACCTCACTGAAGGCACTACAAAATGAGACTCCACGGGGTGGCTCTCTTTAAAATAAATGTTTACTCAGTAGTAATACTATAAGTACTCCAAAATAATCAGGTTATACATCGATAACTTGTTGCATAATTATAGTGTCAGTTTGACAGTTTAAATAATCCGACCGCGAAGCGGGAGGATTATTCTGTCAAACTGACACGATTTGTAATTATGCAGGAAGTTTGAGATGTATAAC
Source organism: Galeruca laticollis (assembly GCA_963921935.1). Classification (NCBI taxonomy): domain Eukaryota; kingdom Metazoa; phylum Arthropoda; class Insecta; order Coleoptera; family Chrysomelidae; genus Galeruca; species Galeruca laticollis. Next base: position 172,008,741 of record OY998179.1, on the reverse strand, counting down.
CGTATTTATTTTGAAGTACGTATTGTATTTGATACGATTATTTTTTGAGTAAATTAAGTAAATATATGAACAATTTATTAATTTAAATACAAATTGGTGCAATGAAAGTTACAATTATTATATACTACGTTTTTTTAACTGAGTTATTTTCGGCGCAGGAAAAGTGGCCACTGCTCATTGAAGTGCTGGAAATACTGGAGGTTTTATTACTTGAACCTGCAGCGTTTTTAAAATTAGATCTCATCTTATTTATTATGTTTTGGTGATGTTGTTCATCTATCTGTAGGTAGGGTTTGATAGAATTGCTATTACCATGTCCTGTTATTTTAATAAGTTCCTGTTCCGATACACCTGCTTTTGCCAATTGTGAAACAGCAGTGGCTCGGTGAGAATGATTTGAAAATATTTTGTTTGTCATATTCAAGTTTTCCAATTCTGCAGACTTTTTGGTCCTTTTACTAATTTCATGCACTCCAATTGGCATATTTTTGTACCAGCCAAGGTTTTTCTTTTCTCCAGTTGGGATTTACTGTCAGAAATAACCTATCTGTTTTAATATTGATGTTTTGGCTTCTTTTCATAATTAGCTTATTTAGAAGTCTCACTGGGCAACGACTTACTTCATTATGGTTAGGTACAAGCCATTATTAGCACATTGTTTTGCTCCTTCCTGTGTGGTTTTGGTAAAAATAGCATTATATTGTATTCTACCAGTTGGAGTATCATCATTTCCAGTTTCTTTTTGAAAATAATGAGTCAAGCATGACGCTCCTTCATTTCCTCTCCACGCAAGTTCTACAGAAGCAATTAAGAAACATTTTATTTGTAATCCTTCCGGTGTATTTTCATCCCACGCTTCTATTATTGCTATGTACTCGTGTACTCGTTATCTTTAAATGCTGATGCACTAACCTTTCTCTTATCCGGAAACATTTGAAGTTCTCTTCTTTTCGAATTTCTTGCGTTTCGTGCGGCTAAATATATGGGACTAGACAATGGATCAATTACTCTATTAAACTCCTTCATATATTTTTCTTGTACTTGTTTTGCCGTAATGTTCCACATCGTTTTAACCACATTTTCTTTATAATTTTCTCCATTACATTCTCGCATATTTAAAGTCCAATCTTTCAAAATGAACGCTATCATTTCAGTGGAAATTGATTCATTTAGCACATAGTTTCTTTCACTGCAAAACGTAAGAAATTGTTTCCATACGTACTTTTTTGTTTTATGAGGCTCAGTATTTTGTATACTTTCGTCTATTGCATTTGATGACAAATCTCCGAATCGACTAATTTTTTAACAATTTTTGATAAACGTCACAATTTGACAGTACTGTTTGTTGTATATTGATGTCGATGTGGTTATTTTAAAATTTTCGATTGTTGGAGCTACTCTATGTATAATCAGGTATTATCGAAATTATACGAGGTAACTTAACTAAATTGGACATTCTGATTGGTTGAAAATCATACGAAAAAAATTATCTTGTATGTCCCCTTACATAGTTTTATGGTATTTTAGGTTGACTTCCTTTTATCTTCCTAAATCTTAACTTTTTAGTTACATTAACAATACAACCATAAATATAAATTAGGCTGAAACTTTGAAATATATGTTTAAGGACGGACTGTTGGATAATTTAATAGTGCAAATGATGCTTCAAAATTTAAATACTATACTCATAAACATATATGCGCAATGGGCTCTCCTATATCTTCTACACTTGCTCAGTTAGTAATGGAACATCTAGAAGAAGTAGTATTGAAAGATTTGAATCACAATATTCTCTTTATTAAACGTTATGGGAACGACTCTTTAGCAGCAGCACCCAATGATAGTATTAATGATGTACTGTCCACCTTTAATAATTTTCATGAAAAACTTAACCGTATTCTTAATTATGATATTTGCTTCTGCTCTTTGGTAATTTAAAAATATTTGGCAGCAGAAGTATTCCATTTGTCGGAATGATACATAGACCTCTTTCATATTCTCAGGAGTGAGTGCAGAAAAGATCGTTGTATTGTAATGTAACTGGGAGTAGATTTTATACTTAAAATAGATGTGCATGAATGATCTAACTGAATTTACTGTAAGTTGGATCTATTTCACTCTGGATATTAAAAAGAATTCATATTTATCATTGTATATACTAATTACTGAGAACTATTATTCACATTCAGCATAATCTGTACTTATTTCGGAGCGCATTTAGTTCAACATTAGAGTAATACTTTTCTGAACGTACTAAAACTCCTCAAACCAGCAGTGATTGTTTGTGCTGCAAGTCCGCCGATCGTGTTTATTGTGGCGAAAAAATGTCTCGTGGTAAAAAATGTGTACAAGCAGCTTTGTGGATGAATGACGATGAAAATGACGTCGTGGATGATGATGAAAAATGTCAAGAACATGGTAAAATCCGGCCAAAAAAAGTTTTCATGAGTCAGTTTTTCGCACATACAATTTACACTTTTATATCTCGAAAAAGGATACTTGTAAGACCTGCGACATCTTTAATGTACAAATTAAACACGAAACCAGCGTTGATAAAGTGCTGTATATTAAACAACACCAAAAGAACCATCATCTTCAGGCAGCTAAAGCTAGAGATTTATCAAACCGGTACAAACATTACTCTCTCTTAGAAAATAGTACATCTTGCTTAATTGGTGCTTACAGAATAAACTGACATCAAATGTATCAAAATGACTCATACTAAAAAACTAAACCCAATTCACTTCTACTATAACATTAATGGGAATTTGTTATCTCGTCTTACTTCTGTAAAAGATCTAGGAGTGATATTCGATTCCAAACTTAGTTTCACTGAACATATTAATTCTAAGGTTGCTGAAGCATCGGGATTTTATAGATTTTTGGTTAGGAACTGCCGTGGATTTAAGGATATTTGTACTTTAAAAATGTTATATTTTTCGTACATACGCTCTAGGTAAGAATATTGCTCTGTTGTATGGGATCCCTATTACAATGTTCATATCAGCAAGGTTGAGTAGGTTCAGAAAAGGTTTCTAAAATATTTAGTTTTAAAGGTTAGTGGCATTTATCCACAGAGAGGCTCTGATTATCAGATTTTATTAGGAATTTTTAATTTTGAAAGTCTTGAATTTCGTAGAATTTGTAAATCATGGTCCTGTTTATATAAGTGTTTGCACAATTCAATTGATTGTGCAGACTTTATATATAAAATTGATTTTAATGTACCACATTTCAACGATAGACAACATTTACCTTTCTATTGTGATTGGTCTCGAACAAATGTTTTACTCCATTCACCAATTAATGTTATGTGTAGTAATTTTAATTTATCGTGCAACATATGCGACAATTTTATAAATAATTTCAAAGTTATTAAAGCTTGTGCTACTGAACGTTATACAACTATGTGAAATGTGTTATTTAATTTTCAATTTTTTTATACTTCTTTTCTTAATTTAATTTAAGGCTGTTTCTTTTTTTATATATATTATTATTATTATTATTATTATTATTATTATTATTATTATTATTATTATTATTATTATTATTATTATTATTATTATTATTATTATTATTATTATTATTATTATTATTACTTTTGATTTACAACGTACACTACCAACTCCAATTATGTAAACTGGTAAAGTTTACTATCTACGACAGCTTCATACCTTAAATTGTGGCACTCATCTTTATTCGTCAGCTGGTGAAATAATTACTATGAATATGTGGTATGAGACTACAGGAGGTATGATGCCTCTATTACAATATAAAATGTTCCGTTCCTGAAGATGTCAACACTTCTCATACTTTCAGCGATTCTTGTACTGGACAAAATCGGAATTGGATAATGTTCAATTTCAATATGTATATTATAAATTCTGTTCCAAATTTATCAGAAATAACAGTTTATTATCTTGTCAGCGGACACTCCTTTCTACCCAATGACTCCGATTTTTCCGATATTACAAAATCTCAAAATAAAAAATAGTTTAGTTATATTTCAGAACATTGGATGACACTTATGAAACAATGTAGAAAAAAATCCATTCATTGTAAACAAAATGGTTGGAAAATTTATTGATTTTAAAGATCTTTCCAAGTTGATGCCTGAAGCTGGACAAAGCGTTTATGGAAATCGTGTGTTAATTTCTAAAATACGGAAAATTCGTTTTTTAAAAAAGGACACTAAAATCTACTTCAATAGTGATTACTCCGAAACTTACGATACTTTTGAACTAAACAAATCAGAGAACAGTAAGAAGTTTTTCATTACTTTGCAGTCTTTTAACCCACCGCAACCAACGAATAATGCAAAACCAATTTCTTATGCAAAAATGCAGGACATAAAATAATGTTGCAGTATGTGCCACCTATTTATCACCAACTTTATTGAAAGTTGCCACACGTTTCTCGTAGAGGTCAAGCTTTTCAAGAAGAAGATGATGACTGTCCACCTAACCTTATGGGAGATGAAGATGATGAAAATACTTCAGATTAATGCAAAGTTTAATATTACAAAAATTAATGTTTTTTCTATTTTGTATACTTACATTAGGATTTAAAGTTTAGGGATGTTTGAAAGTATATTCCTTTGTATTAAAATTTAATAAAAACCTTTTTTGTATGGCATTGATTATTATTTGGAGCATAAGAAGTTTATTACCACCATTATTGCAAAAACAGAAGTGATCTAAGTGAGTATTTAAAACTTTTCTGCAGCACAAACATTTTTTAATAATAAAGCACGATAAGCCCAAGTTAATATTCCTTGTTGGCAATATCCTAAAATAAAAAATTATTGAAAATCTACAAAAAGACAGACTTAATTTTAAAAAACACGTTTCGCTTAATATCTCAAGACAATTGAAATGATACATAGATCACTTCTGTTCCAGGCTAACCATTTATATATACATTGTATCCTTTCAAATATAAATAAAGAAATCTTTTGATTATTGATCTGACAACAGTACCTCGTAACGTCAAATAAAAATAAATACTATTTAGGATGGACTTTCACGAAACTTGGCTGGGCATCGAGGGCGGACTTTTATAAAATGAAACTTGGCTGGGCATCGAGGACGGACTTCCATTTTTTAGTAGTAATAACACAATAATAATATTTTAGGATTTCAAAGTGCATCAATAAAAAAAATAGCGTAAAGTGTTCGTGGATAACTGGTATTTCGAACACTTGCTCTATTTCGAGCACTCCGGCTGCGCCGTCGTGCTCGAAAAATCGCGCGTGTTTGAAAGACCTCTTTATCCACTTATACTTCAATATACTATTTTTTGTAAATAAATCTGGTTATCTTGTTCAAACTGTTTTTTTATTTGCCACATTAAAAAATGGGTCAAATTGACCTGTGGACAACTCTAATGATATCCAGAACAAAAGTCACTTTTATTAGTGTAGAAATGGAATCAGCTATTCTGAGAGCCTTTGGAAATGATGTTTATTCTCGTGATTTAATAGAGTTCTAGAAATATCTTCTCATCCAGTTCCACATGTCTCAGTTTTGTTTTTTTACCAGCAATGTTTATTGTAAACTTTACAACTCTCACTTTGTTAAATGCTGCCAACCTGTAATGCAAAGTCTGAACTATTAAATCTTCGGCAAAAAGAAACCTTGTGGAGACAAATTTATGAGTTGCCTCCTTCTCAATTTTTTCATTAACCGAGATTAATGAGAAGTTCATTAATGTTTTTAAACGAAGAGAAAACTTCATGAAATTCTAAAAGTTTTTTAATCGAGATTTTTATTTCATTCCCGGAGTAGCTCATTAAAGATAGAATGACTAGATATGATCGCGTTTTAAAGAAGGCAGTAGACTGTAAGCAATGTTTTTGAGAACTATTTTCCGAGGATATGCAGTATCTAAACACGTCATTCTGTTTTTATTATTTTGGCTACAACAACTATCAACAATGAGAAAGAATTTTTTGTTTGTATGTAAAATGGAACAAAAATTTTATCTTTATTATGTACTTTGAAAATAAAAAGAGCTTTTAATTCAATATGGAGAGAATAAGAGCTTCACAGCTAATACAAATTACAAAAGATTAGAAATGGTAAAAGTAATTTTGAATAGGAGTAGGTAAAATAAGGAGGTGGCCTGGATCACCATCTTTCAATATTTATTCGTGAAATAATTTCTTGTTATTATAATCATAATATTCAAAAAAATGTCGTACTTGGAATAAATGAATATTAAAGTTCTGAATATACATATAAAAATATACAAAATGAGGAGGTGGCCTGAATCACCATCTTTCTATATTTATTCGTGAAAGAAGTTCTTGTTATTATAATCATAATATTCAAAAAAATGTCGTACTTGGAATAAATGAATATTAAAGTTCTGAATATACATATATTCTCTGTATTCCTCTATTCCTTTTGTTTTACTTCGGTTTATATCAGACTAAAAACTATTTTCCGGGATAAATTACTATAGTGAGATGTGCCTTGAAGTCTTGAAAAAAATAATTCGCTCAAGAAATATTCTTGTTTGTTTCGCAGTTTCTGGAGAAACTAGAGCAGATAACAACACTCATTTTTTCGTAATAACCACTTGTGAATTTTCATATTCAACCAACCGGTCTAAAAAAATGTAATATATGGGAGATTCCAGAATTTTTAGAATAAAAGTATCGCTTCTTTTATCACTTTGTACAATTTGTCATATTCTGTGACCAAATTATAAATAAAAAATCACTAGGCAAATTATTTATCAAAACAAAAATCATCAATATATTATTTATTTTCATTTGCAGATAAATTTTTGTTGTTTGTTTTTTAAAATTTTATTATTCAAGCACATATTTCTATAATTCAATAAATTGCATTCAACAAATTCAAATTCAACATAACTGTTTGATACAATTCGAATAGTATATTTTAAATTCGGTCTCTGACAATGATAGCTTAATTAAAATATGAATATCACCAACGAATGAAATTAACTTAGGTAAATAATTGGTTTAAATAATTTGTAATTCACAACGAGTTATGCTATCTGTACCGTCACGTAGGGTGAACTTGATCAGCCGGGGTCAGAATGCTCACCAAATAAAAAATTATTAAATTTGAATTAAGCGCTAAAAGTAACGCTTCAAACGATCCGATACTTTACCAGATGTTTCCGACAGCAGCCACATGGCTGATGTACTAGGCATGTATATTATTAAAGACGATTAATGTTATTGTTATAGAGATTTCGCCAAGTATAAATTTCACGTTAAAATTAAGGTCTAATTTATCAATGATATTTTTTGTATAAAAGTGAACTCCTAAAACTTGGTTTATATTTTACTTGGTTAATAGCTGTCAACAATACAAATAATGTTGTTTTATCAAACTTTACTGATATTTTTGTTTCAGTAATTATGCCAAGAAAGTATCAAAGAAAGTTGATGGCACGATCATACATGGATTATCCTCAAGCTTCCATTGAAAGGGCATTAGAAAAAATAATTGAGGGATTGTCTATTCCTGACACGTCAACTGCTTTAAAAATGCCCATTGGCACACTTCGCAACAAATATAATGGCGTCCGTATTAGGACCAGTGGAAATAAAACTGTATTTACAGCTGCAGAAAAAAATGCATTTATCAAAGAAGCGAATTGTTGTGGAGAATGGGGTTTCTCTTTAACAATAACTGACTTACTATACTTAACTAAAATTATTCGTATAATCCTGGTCGTACAATAAAAAAATTTAAATCTGATATCCCTAGTATTGATTGGGTACTAACTTTATTAGAACGATATAAACAACAAATAAATCAAAAACTGGAAACTTCAAAAGATCTCGTGCTAATGTTTCAAATAATATTTCAATAATTTCAGAGAATCTTTCTAAGATGTTCCGACATCAAATATTTTCCAGAGCTGGGCTCTACAGATAAATTGTACTGGAGTAGCGAGTACCGAGGTATATTTGAAAGCCTGAAAAATACAGTTGAGCTCACCCATGTACACACTATACGTTGAAGTGATGAGAAGGAGCCTATGAGTTCATATTTCGAGGTAACTGCACAATCAACACCGGAGTCAGTTTTGGAGGCATCAGTATGGAGTATTGTTGTACTTCCAGGAATACTTTCTTTGAAAGTGCATGCTTAATATAAATAATGAATTAGGTACCGATTATAGCAATATTTTTGGTCCAAGGAGGAGAAGGTATGTGAGGTCAGAAAGAAGTCAGAGAGAAGTCAGTATCCTTGAGTGAAGGTTTGAGCAAGTGGGGATTCGATTTTATAGTTGTTATTAGGGAGATTCCTACTCAGATAAGAGAAATCAACAAAGAAATTCAGAGGCTATCTGAAGAGATGTAAGGCTACACAGAACAGAGGGAATATCTAGGGTGATAGAGGAAAACAGGGGAATTAAAGTGCTTAGGAAAAAATTGTCTGAGGGTAAGAAACAATTAAGTAAGATAATTTACAACAAGAATGGACTAACCACCACAAATAAGCGAGACATCCTGCTAGTCATGAGAAGCTTCTATCCGGAACTCTATGAGAAAACCTCGACAACAGAAATTGGAGTAGGCATTCCCGTAATACAAAACCAGGGATCAGAAGACATCCCGGAAATCACTCAAGACGAAATGAACAACTACTTAAAAGAAATGAAAAACAATAAATCACCAGGAGATGACGAAATTAGCACCGAAAATATAAAACTAGGAGGATCAGCACTTCTAAAAATACTGTGTAATCACCAAAAGGCTGACAGCTAAACTCGATCTTTACCAACCTATTGAGCAGGCAGGATTTCGTAAGGACTATGGCACAAATGATCATCTTCATACAATTAAAATCCTCATTGGAAAATGCATTGAGTATAATAAACCGTTAGTTCTCATTTTTGTAGACTATGAAAAAGCTTTTGACACAATGGACCACCATAATATGCTCAGTGCCTTCGCTGATTGCAGAGTCGACCATCGCTATATCGACATCATTAGGCAATTATACAAGAACGGAAATGCTGTCATTAGACTTCATGAAGAAACTCCTAGCTTCCAAATAGAGAGAGGTGTGCGGCAGGGGGATGTCATCTCCCCCAAATTATTTACCAACCTCTTAGAGTACATGTTCAAACCGCACAAACATCAAGAACATCGGCATCGACATTAATGGTGAAAAAGTCACCTTCGCTTCGCCGATGATCTGATATTAATTACAAATGATCTCAAATGAGCGCAAGAAATGATGACCGAGCTGAACCTAGCGTCCAGAGAGGTTGAGCTGGAAATCAATATAGACAAAACAAAGTTCATGACAAATCTAGTTGCCAGTGAAAACCTAACAGTGAATAACTTGAATATTGAGCAAGTATACTCCTATAAATACTTAGGGCACGAGATTCGATTGGGAAGGGATGATAAAACCTGCGAAATTGGCAGAAGAATAGGTCTCACATGGGCAGCCTTTGGAAGATTGAGCTACATCTTAAGATCTGATATTCCCATGTGTCTTAAGAAGAAAGTCTTCGACCAATGTATTTTACCAGTACTAACCTACGGAGCCGATGCACTGACTCTAAAAAAGAACACCGCGAACAAAATAAGATTTGCGCAAACAAGCATGGAAGGAATAATTTTAGGCTTATCCCCGAGAGATAGAGTTCCAAATACAGGGGTGAGAAGGAGAAGTGGAGTAACAATGCCATCAGAAGAATATCTACTCTAGAATGGAACTGAGCTGGTCAACTAGCCAGAATAAACGACGGCAGATGGACTAAAAAAAATGAATGGAGACCGCGAGACCACGCTTTCCGCAGCAGAGGCAGACCGCCCACTCGTTGGTCAGATGATCTGAAGTGCATCCAAACCAACTGGTTGAATGCAGCACAGGGTAGGGGGAGATGGAAATATTCACGGGAGGCTTATGTCCAGCAGTGGACGAACATACAACTATGTGATGATGATGATGATTAGGGAGATCAGTCGTTGAAGTGATGAGAAGGAGCCTATGAGTTCATATTTGGAGGTAACTGTACAATCAACGCCGGAATCAGTTTTGGCGGCATCGGTATGGAGTGTTATGGTATTTCCAGGAATGCTTTCTTTACAAGCTCATGCTCATTGTAGATAATGAATAAGGTTCCGATTATAGGAATATTTTTGATCCAATGAGGGAAAGATGGTAGGGGAGGTTAGAGAGGGGTCAGTATCTTTGAGTGAAGGTGTGAACAATTGAGGATTCGATATTATAGTTGTTACTAGGGAGATTAGTCGTTGAAGTGAAAAACGAGTGAACAGGATTGGAGTATACTGAGGTAGCATATAGCTCTCGAGGAGAGGGGTATTAATTAGTTTCCATATAGAGACTCTTCATGTTTTCAAGTTAAAACTTTACTTTTTTGAAAAATTATTCAATTACAATAATTACACGTTATTAATATTCATTGAAGTTAACAATATGAAGTCTATAATCATTCTGAAAATAAAATATGTATAATGAAGCTATGCGGTGTCCAGTAGTGCAATTCAGCATTATTACGTAGTCGATCGTCCGATGATGGTTCGATGTAACAATACCAGATAAGGTCACGAATTCAGCTGACGGGACATCTATCGTTTCATAACTGACTATCAGAAGGGCAAGACAAAGGCACCAAGCTAGAGGCCAGGAGCGGTATTGTGAATAGAGTTCACTAAATCTGTAACGAATTTGATAATGGACATGCAGAAAAAGCAACCATAGTCACGCTTCGAACGGATAAGAGCTGTGTAAACTCTTAATAATACAATTTCGTCAAAACCTCGATGGAGGTGTTACCATTTAAATCGGGAATCGATGGTTATTCCGAGAATTTTACATTGGTTTACTATGGGCTATGGGGAGTTACTAAAGAGAATTTGAGGTAAAGGACTATATGTTCATCTTGAGTACTTGATTAGATTGGATTTACTTTGAGATTAGGATAATCCCAAGTGACAAGATCTAGTAGAAGGTTCACTGCGTTTTGGAGGTATGCATAAGGATTTACCATGGCAACATACAATAAGATGGGAGCAGGAAAGTTGAAGCACAGCTCGTTTAGTGTGAGGATTAATATAAGAGGACCTAATACTGATCCTTGTGAGACACCATCATTTTGTAGATGAGGCAAGGAGAATTTACCATTAGCTGAAACCTTGAAAGTTCTACCAGTTGAGAAATTATGGATAAACGATAGAATGCTACCATGAAGATTATATTTATTGCCTTTCTAGATTCCGAGCACCTTCAATATAGAAGAAAATGTTCATCGAAAATTGGACATTGTGAATGATTTGAAGAGTGGAGCAAGGCTGAATATGAGTGAGCCTGCATTTGATTGCCTTGAAATTTACATTTATATTGAAGTTTATTTATCTTTATGTAATGAATGTTCTAAATCCAGACCTGTTTACCATGGATATCACTTACGGAGATTACTTGAATATCAGTTTTACTGCTGATATTTTGATAAAAATTATATTTTGCTCGACAACAATTTTAGGCTTATTTCAGAATAAAATAGGGCTATTGTAGAGAGTAGCATGACGCGAAAATTTCAATGCAGTTTTTCGTTTTGGTGATGCCAAAATGACCCTCCGTTCAAAAGGCTATATATATATATATATATATATATATATATATATATATATATATATGTATATATATTGGAACAGTATAAACTGTCCATAAGTAAGACAAACAATATTATTTAATGACACATTCAAATGAACCTCAATTCTGTTATAGTTTAAAAACAATGTTCTTAATATTAGATCTCACATAGAGGAAGATAAATTATTGTCAATAATACTCAAATTTATAATGTATTCTTTCAGAATGATAAAATATTAGAGTCTAAATTGTTATAAGTAATTCATAGGGATGAAATTCATCGTACTAGGTAGTCATATAATAACGTGTGTATTATAATTAATCTATTTACTAACAAGATGGGTTAAATTATGTATGGAGTATGCTAATTACTCTTGCTAGGAAATATTGAAGCAAAAATGACTGAAACTTTCATTCAATATTGAAACAATGTAATTTATTGTAAATCGAAGAGGTTAAATGAGCTAGGAAATATTTCTTTGAAATATTTGTATTCAACACAAAGTATGTGACACCAGAAGGAAGCAGTACTAAACAGTAGTCAAGTGTTTCACTATAAACAGTAATATAGGGTGAAAAAGTGTATCTAATAAGAAAAACTAAAATTTGAAATTCAATATCAAGAATTGTCAAACTCAAATTTATTTATAAAATTTCGGACTTAATAACAATTTTGGGGGAAAAGAACATACTTTGGGTAATATAGTAGATCGTAACCTTTAATTTTAATATGTTTAAAATTAGTTTTTAGAAAAATTCATATTTTTTATATGTAATAAGTGAGGTTATGTTAATCAAATTTGTCCAGGCAGTCGGTATTTGAACGTGGTAGACGGAGCTGTGTATCATTTTTGCTCCACAGTCATTTGTTTCCATGACGTAGATTAACAGAGGTAACTATAATAAAAAATAATCGTCAAGATTGTTTACCTGTCGAGAAGTGACAGCAAAGTTTATGTTGACGTAGAAAATGAATAATTTTGAACATTATACGACATAAATCATTATCAGAAATCTATATGGAAGAGTATTTTTTAATAATATAATTTCGTTTGTAACCTGTTATCCGGAAGAAGAGTTTCCTAGTAGATGAATTCGCATATCCACTGCGAATTGCCTAACGCCGTAGTGGTTTACATTATCAATTGCTGATGGACAACTACAATAAAAACAATAAAGATATTATCCCTTGGTAAGTTTATCCATAATTTACTTACCCTAAATTCAATCCATAATATTATTCCGAACAACAACAAAGGACAGTCAAGATAAATCTAAATACAATTGCAACGTTAAGTTTGACGTAACGAACTCTCACTAGATAAATGTTTCATAATGGGAAAATTCCCATTTATTGAATTGTTTTGGATTATTTTTATACATTCATCAACTCTATTTCAAATATCTATGTAAATAAGTTCATTTGTTTTTCTATATTGATGTTTTAATGAAAAGTTTCTTTTATTTTTAATTGGACAGTTATACAGTACAATTGAGGGCATAGAGTAAACTTATTTGTCTATGTACGAGTTTTACCAATCTTCATAGGCCGTACGCTTTGAGAGTAATCACATGCTCAAATTTAATACCTACAGGGGTAGAATGGGAAGTATTAACGTCTCATAAAGTCTCAGTTATCAAGAAATATAAACAATTATTTTTCTAAATTTATATAGGCGCCCAAAAGAAGAAGACGTAGCAAAATTAACGACACAATATATATATATATATATATAATTTTAAATTAATTATTTGCCAACTAACTAATCAGGATTATTTTTTGTGGGTTTGTGGCAATGATACCAAGTGTACTGTTTTAAATATTTATTTTACGACCTTTCGAATACAATCGTATTCATTTTCAAGTACTAAAAATTATAAAATATAGTCAAAAATTGGAATAAAGGGTATATAAAAAAATACTTACATTATTTAACGAGATTGCAGGTAAAGTTGTAAAATATATGTATAATAAATCATTTCCAATAGTATCCAAAAATTATTATAAAACTTCAAAAAACAATATATGTATTAAATAATGTTACCAAGTCAATATGAATTTTTTCGATTTGTATTTATATATATATATATATATATATATATATATATATATATATACGAGGTCTGACAATTAAGTAATGCGACCGATTTTTTTTCTCGGCCTGTGGTAACACTGCGAATCTGTAACTCAGCTACCGTAATAGCAGATCCCTACTCCCTTGATTGAGACCTTGACGACTCTCGTACGATCATTTCTTCGCCAGCTGTTCAGTGTTTTGTAACAACACGCGAGTAGTGCATGTCACGAAAATGGAAGAGAGAAATTTAGAGCAACGGTGTGCAATAAAATTTTGTGCAAAACTCGGCGAAACCGCGACAGAAACTTATGAAAAACTACCTAAAGTGTATGGTAGTGATGCCCTAAGTCGTAGTCAGGTGTTTCGGTGGCATGCCGATTTTAAAAATGGCCGTGAGAGCGTCAAAGTCGAAGCGCGGAGCGGAAGGCCAATTCAAGTGCGAACCGACACGAAAGCGCAGCGCGTGCGCACCCTTATTCGTCAAGACCGGCGACTAACCATTCGAATGTTGGCTGACGAGTTGAATATTAACCGGGAAACAGTTAGAAAGATTTTAACCGAAGATTTCGCCATGAAAAAGCTGTGTGCGAAGATGGTACCGAAGAACCTTTCAGATGAGCAAAAAGCCCACCGATTGAACATCGCTCAAGATCTTCTCGAGCAGGTTGAAAGTGATCCAACTCTTCTCGATCGAGTTATTACTGGTGATGAAAGTTGGTTTTTTCAATATGACCCCGAAACTAAACGACAAAGCCAACAGTGGCTATCCCCTGGGGCGCCAAGGCCAAAGAAGGCGAGAATGAGCAAGTCCAAGGTGAAAACCATGTTGATTTGCTTCTTCAACAGCAAAGGGGTGGTTCACAAAGAGTTCTTACCACCTGGACAGACCGTAGATCAAGTATTCTACCGCGATGTACTCGAAAGATTACGAAAAAGGGTGCTCAGAGTGCGTCCAGAGATCGCGAAGACTTGGGTTCTGCATCACGACAATGCTCCCTGTCACACTGCGTTTAGTGTCTCTCAGTTTTTGGTGTCTAAAGGCATCGCAACGTTACCGCAACCGCCCTATTCACCGGACATGTCACCCTGCGACTTTTTCCTATTTCCCCACATGAAAACATTCGTCAAAGGTCGACATTTTGACTCCGTTGAAGATATCCAAGAATCTCTGACGAGGGTACTAGGAGAGGTGCCGCAAGAACTGTTCCAGAATTGTTACGAAAACTGGAAAACTCGCTGGAATAAGTGTATAGGTGTGGGAGGGGAGTACTTTGAAGGGGATCGCATTGATGTACCTTAATTTTTAAATATACTCGATTTTTGAATATTGTCGCATTACTTAATTGTCAGACCTCGTATATATATATATATATATATATATATATATATATATATATATATATATATATATATATACATGTATATGTTATAACGGAATTATTTGTAAGCACGATAGAGGGCGTATTTTTCGACGGATCCAAACCAAACTAGCTACAAAAATCGGTTAGGCCAATATCTTGGACGAGAGCGTTAATGAGCCAAATCGGCATAGTAAAAACAAAATGGCGGCCTGTCAAAGTTGAACAAAACTCGTATTTCCTTTGTTTTTCATTTGACGCAAAAAAGTTACTGAGCTTTTTCATAGACCTTAACACGTTCTACAACTTTTGTATTCAACATTTTTCTCGAAATCGTTCATTAAAACATGTATTTAAGAAAATTCACCAATTTACCAGAATTTTTTTTATTTTTGATTTGATGCCATAATGTTGCTTTGGTTTTTTGTACATCTCAAAACATTCTATTACTTTTGTATCTATTCTTTTATTTTGGGTTTTATGCAAACATGTTACTGGAATAAGCCTGTCCAATTGGTCCTGTGCCATTGGGATTTTTATTTTGTAATAATATAAGGCGCATGTATGACATATAGAATTTTTTTTTAACCTTTGTCCTCAATTTCCATGAAAAAACAGCAACTACCGAAGTTACTTCATTTTTGCCCCAGAGGAACGAGGGACGCCTATGTTTTAAAACTGTTGGTCATAAGAAAGTTAGTCACACCAAAAGAATTTACTGGGACAAAGAGTTAGTCATTTTTTGTAAGGTAAGAGGCACAAAAAGGGCAGAATTCGGATTTTGTAAATAAAATGAATAAACCTCGTTCAAGTAAATATTTTTATTATTGTAAAATTTGTTATCAAATTATTCTGATTTTATGTATGTTGACTTTCATTTTTACTTTTTCTCGTTAGACGTTCATTATATTTTCAATTATATTCCTGAAATTCTCTATTAAAACCATATCATCGGTATATAGTAGGCTACTCATTATTAGAGGCTCCATATTTATGTATCTAGATAATATTCCCATTGTTTTTTTATGTCCTTGATTATATTGTCCATAATAAATATTATCAAAAGCAGGCATAAACTGTCCCCTTGCTTTATTCATCTGTCAATTATGAACTACTCTTATGTTTACCCTGCAATTTATATTCTAGCCCTTACTATCCTATTTGTGCTCCTTAGATTCAAATATATAATATAGTTCCAAGACAATACACTGTTTAATTAATGAAAGAAAAACTTTAACTTCAATAATAATTACACTTAAATGTTAAATAAACATTCACTCTCGTTAAAACCCAATAATAAACATTCTTGTCTGTACAATACGCTACTGTACATAAAAGTGGCGTTTGGTAACACAACTTGAGAGAAACATAATTAAGACGGTAAAGGAGAAGTGAGAAACGCCTAGACCTTCTAGATGAACTGCTCTTGTACTCGTCCTAGATTCACAAGGAAATATTACTTAACACTTTACTGTTATGTGCGTCATTAGTTTTGCAGACTATGGTGAATGAGCATACATATAAAGGGTATATTTTAGCGAGGGTATTAAGTGAAATGAAATTCCTTCTCGAGATATTGAAATATGTTTGGATACTTGAACAAAGGAACATGTTAACAGGTATACACGTGATTTATGTAGAAATATATTGTAATTTTCTCACCCATTACTACTACAGATATAAGTGTAATAGGAAATGGAGAAACGGGAGGAAATAAGAGGAGATTCTAATAATTGCTAACGTGCGTTGTGAGAAAAAAAAACTTCAAGCTCAGGATGAACTTTTACTGAATTTAACATCGCTAAAGTCGCGGATATAGTAAGTGGAAATCGTCTGCGACTTTTTGTTTCTCACAAATCAGTTCATAAACTCCGTTCACGGGATAAAAAGCCACCTGAAGTTGGAACATTGACAATCGCAGAAACCAAATTCTGTCTTGTTTGCTACGTCGCTTAATAACGACCACTAGTATAGAACGATGATATATGTCGATACCCATTGCATTATTTCTTGCTGTTTGACATTCTATTTCTAGAAGCAATTGTTTATTTGTTGTGTAGCGGTCGAACATATACACAACGCCTGTATCCTAGTCTAGTCAGCGACCAGCATTACATGGAGGATACTTAGGAGCCCCGCGCGTAAATGGGGTACGAAGAATACTCTGAACGGAGACCTGACTGGATTCCATACCATCCGGCCACCGTAGATGTACAGCAAGCCAACACATTTCAGCCTACGTGGACTCAGCGCCACGGTTAAGTGATTAAACGTTTCATAATAATATTGTTACCATTTTCTTTTCATTTAGGATCCTAATTATTATGTTTCTAATTGTAAATGTATAGTATTGGCGCCCAACGTGGGGCTCTAAGAACTAAACGAGAAGGATTGGAAATTTAATTCCTAGAAAATTCGATAAAACTTTCGCAACTCCTACTTAGTTTTGTCAATTTTCAAAAAAATTTTACGGTACCACCTGGATTTTTGAAAGATTGCGATAGAACTTTCGGATACTTATGAGCCCGCGCGTGGATGGCGTATGAAGAATACTCTGAACGGAGACTTGACTAGATTCTATACAATCCAGCTACAGTAGATGTACAGCAAGTAAACATATTTCAGCCTACGTGGACTCAGCACCACGGTTAAGTGGTTAAACGCTTCATAATAATATTGTTACCATTTTCTTTTCTTTTAGGATTGTAATTATTATTTTTTTCTCTAATTGTAAATTCATAGTATTGAATATATTTTTAACACATTTACAATTGTATATTTTTCATTTTGAATATTTTAAGTCGTTTAGATATTTTATAAGTGATTGATATGTGTTTTATCTAATCTAAAACCACGCCTTCAATAAACTTGTTGGTATTAAAGGAAAAAGAAAAGCACAAAAATTTGAAGAAATGCAATAGATCTGGGATTTTTTAGGTTCTAAAAGTGGAGACTGATGACATGAACCACTCAAACTTTATGAAAGAAGAGAGAACTTGATTATTGTTGCCGGCACAACAGAAAACCTGCAAATGTGAAAGAATCCATTTTGTATTACTGATACAAATCACATCTTCTTATTATAGTTGTTTAGGTATAACGAATGTATAATTTTAGGATTTTTTTGCGTAAGAGTGAAGATTTGGCAACAATACAAGATGTTTGTTTTGTGAGGTGTGATTTTGGTGAAAATAGTCAAAAATAAGTGTATTTATTTAAAAAAACTTGTAGCAAATCGACAAAATAAATAAAATTAACTTGCATGCACCTGTACGTTTCTATTTTATACTATACCACTTTCAATAAAATTCCAACAATATCTGCGGAATTTGACCTTGACCCAGGTGAATTATTTATCATAAAGACTGTTTTCCGGATTTTGTAAATTACGTGCGTAGAATAGGTAGAAAAGAGAATAAAACCCGGCCAATTTTATTAAGTTTCGTATCTCTACACAAAAATATGAAGTTATGAGAAACTGTACTAACTTAAAAGGAACCTCATTTAGCGTTAATGAAGATCTCCCCAAAGAGGCCTAAATTAAGAGGACGGAGAACAGAAAGACTACAAAGGACCTCAAGGCCCAATGAATGGATGTAATTATTAGAAATAATCAAGTATATGAAAGCCAGCACAGTGAGCCTCAGATCAGATGCTAAAGTCTATCGATGAATCAAGAATATTCCACGCAGAGCAGATACAATGAAGATGTTCCGGCTTCTAATATTTTCCAGAGCTGGGCTGAGTACTGATAAATTGTCCTTGAGTAGCGAGTACCGAGATATATTTCAAAGCCTGAAGAATGCAGTGAAGCTGACCCAAGTAAACACTACACGTTGAAGGTGATGAGAAAGAGCCTATGAGTTCATATTTCGAGGTAACTGTACAATCAACGCCGGAATCAGTTTTGGAGGCATCGGTATGGAGTATTATGGTATTTCCAGGAATGCTTTCTTTACAAGCGAATGCTTATTGTAAATAATGAATTAGGTACCGATTATAGGAATATTTTTGATCCAAGGAGGAAAAGAAGGTAGGGGGGGTTAGAAAGGGGTCAGTATCTTTGAATGAAGGTGTGAACAATTGAGGATTCGATTTCATAGTTGTTACTAGGGAGATTAGTCGTTGAAGTGAAAAACGAGTGAACAGGATTAGGAGGATTTTAGCATACTGAGGCAGCATATGGCTCTTAAGGAGAGGGGTATTAATTAGTTTTCATATAGAGACTGTTGCGTTGGGGTCAAAGATTATATTAATAACTATAAGTGCTCAAACTGACTCCCCAGATGCCTCTTGTAGCCGTAACTCGGAGTGCACTCACAAAAGTAGTCCCAATAATTATTCGTGTTAAGCGTAGCGGTAGTTATCGTTTTACCTATATTGTTAGACTGGCTTAAATACTCCATTTGGACAAAGACGATAGGGCAATACATTTAAAGCAGAGCCGGCTTTAGCAACTTTGGCTACTTTAACTAAAAAGTATTGAGAAGGCCATTTTAGCCGCAACATTTCCTGCCCGGGAAAAAGGTTTAATAAATAAAGAGAAAAAATCAAAAAAAAAATTAAAATTACCTACCTTCACCCCCATAACCAATAAGTGATTTGTTTAGCGACTAATCGTATTCTAAACACTGATCAAAGAAAAACAAAATTAAAATAAATCTCAAAGAAAGAACAAAACAAAAGTATTTGGCAACTACGGAACTTTTCAAGAGGGAGAGGGTATAACTTGACCAATGGCCTTTTCATTTCTCCCTTAGAACTTTTTACTGGGGCAACTCTTACTGTTTTGTCTTCTCCAGGATACAGTTTGGTAATGCGTCCTAGTATCCACTCCGAAGGAGGTAAATTGTCGGCGTTAACAAGTACGAGCGTGCCGACGGTAGGCGTAATACTAGCCTTTAACCATTTAGAACGTTGCTGTAAAGTATGTAAATATTCATTATGCCAACGTCGTCAGAAGTCTTGGTGCAGCTTTTGTAATAACTGCCACCGCGAAAGCCTATTGAGCGGTACATTCTTATAATCAAGAACAGGAATAGCTGACACTGGTTCCAATGTAAGAAAATGCGCAGTTGCCGAAGCCTGTATATCATTTATATCGGACGTCATTGGTATTAATGGGCGCGAATTAAGAATCGATTCTATTAATGTCAAAACCGTATAGAATTCTTCATATGTTAATATTTGATCGCCTGGCACACGTGAAAGATGAGATTTTACACTTTTTACACCCGCCTCTACCAAACCGTTAAAGTGCGGTGCGCCTGCGGGCGAGGGATGCCATTGAATTGTTTCATGAGCGGCTGCCTGTTGCATAAGTCTTAAGAGTTCATGACGAGCCCCCATGAAGTTGGTGCCACAATCGCTATGCAAATGTGATACCCTCCCCCGGCGATCGATTAAACGTTGTAAAGCGGCCAAAAAACTTTCTGTAGACAAATCACTTACTAGTTCCAAATGAACTGCTTTAGTAGCGAAACATACAAAAATGCATAAATAAGCTTTACGCGTGCGAACACCTCGATACCTAGTCATTACGATATTAAAAGGTCCACCAAAATCGACTGCAGAGCGTGAAAACGGTTTAATTTGGGAAATTCTTGAAACCGGCAAATTTCCCATGGGTGGTTGATAGCTTCGAGGATTAACTTTCCAACACCTGATGCATTTGGATATAACAGAGTTAATTGTTCTCTTAGCAGATAAAATCCAAAATTGTTGAGATAACAAATAATAGGTTGTGCGAAAACCTGTATGATAAAAAATTTCATGAAAATGACGAATAATTAATGTGGATAACTAACAATTGCGGGGTAATAAAATGGGATGTTTAGCGGAATATGAAAGTGGAGCATTTTATAAACGTCCTCCTACTCTAAGGATGTTATCCTCATCCAAAAAAACTTGTAGCTTGCGAAGCGGTTTAGGAAATTTTTTATTATTCAATTCGTCATTAAAATAAACGTGTTGAGTATATTTAACAAGTAGTAATAAGGCGGCATGTTTTTCACAAGAAGAAAAAGCCCCTAAACATTTTCCTTGCGTGTTCTGCAGGTTAAATACCAAACGAAGTATATAGGAAACAACATTTCTTAGGGTCGAAAAGGAAGAAAAGCGGTTTAAAAGATCGGGAAGAAAATTGTGGTCTTCAGTTAACATTGATAATAAAAGTTTATTTTCTTCATGGCAAATAATTTTACTAGTTTTAGATGATATGTGAAATTTGGGCCAATGGTGGAAAGAGTGCAATAAAAAGATGGTCCTGTAAACCATATAGCATGTGCTGATAGCTCAGAGGGTAAGGCTCCTCTGGAGACTACATCCAATGAAGGTTTTATATTTGCGGGGCGATACATTGATCCAATATAAAACAATTTGAGAATCCGACAAGGCACAAATTTTATCGAACTCAATATATCCAGCGAAACATTTCTGCACTTAAATCAATAATTTGGTGAGTAAAACAGCTGCAGAAAGCTCTAGTCTTGGAATGGTGAGCTTCTTGGTCGGAGCTATTTTTGATTTTGCATAAACAAAACTGGTATGGATAGTATTGGCTTAGTTACACATCCTCAAATAAATGACACATCTGTAACCTTTTTCACTTGCGTCACTAAACCCATGCAACTGATAATTGCAAAAAACATCTGAACTGAATTTATGTCCAAAAAATCGTGGTATTTGAATATTTGCCAAAGAGGACAGATCTGAGCAATATTTTTTCCAGGCAGAAATCACATCTTCACAGGGGACATCATCCCAGCCGATACGGGACAGCCATATCGTTTGAATAAGGTATTTACAATAGAAGGTTATGGGAGAAATGAATCCCAAGGATCATAAACTTTTGCTAATTCCGATAAAAAAGAGCGTTTTGTACATTTAAACTCAGGTTGTGTATCGATCTTAAAAGAAAAACAATCACTTTGGGGATGCCACTCTAAACCCAACACTTTCAGCGAATTGGACGAAAAATCATGCGGATGTTGAGACAAGTGAGATTGTGGTAAATCAGAAAGCAATGTCAGATTATTACTAGACCATTTCCTTAATTCAAAGCCTCCCAACTGCATGAGTGAAACAAGATCCATAGTAGGGCAAGACGTGACAATATAATCTATATAACAAAAATTGCGAATAACGTGTGCGGCCAAAGGAAATTTTTCACCTTTATCTTGAATTAATTGTTGGAGATACCGAAGAGCCAAAATCTTAGAACTGTTAAGCCCATACGTTAGTCGAGTTAAGCGATAATCTTGGACCTCTTCGTCAGGCGAAAACCTCGCAAGAATTATTTGATAATTACAATGAGCGGGATTCACAAAAATCATGCGATACATTTGTTTAATGTCTGCACAATCAGTATAGCGATAAAAACTAAATAATAATAAAATCGACACAATATCTTGCTGTAGTTTTGGACCAACAAATAATTTGTCGTTTAGCGATGTTTGATTGGGTAAGTGCGCAGTTGCATTAAAAACAACCCTAAGCTTGGTTGTGAGACTGTGCGGTTTTACAACTGCATGATGGGGAATATAATAAGAATAGGTAGGAACTGTCTTATCTTCGATCAATTTCATATGGCCTAAATCGAGGTATTCTTTTAAAAAATCAGAATATTGCAAATATGAATGAGCGCACTTAAGCAACCGGCGTTCAAGCGAATAAATGCGGGATAAAGCTAAAGTGCGCATTATCTTCGAGCGACGCTATGATAATGCAAAAGCTTCACATGTTGATGAGCTAGGCAATGAAACTGAGAGCATGCATTATGAATGAATGACTGAGCGCACCTCAACCAGTTCATTCATTAATAGATGTAACCTAATCTTCTCCTCTTGTTCATGTATCAAGAGCAATAAATTCATTTATTATTAAATATTTATTTTTATGTGTAAGGGATGCAATATAAAGATCGGAATAAGCATCTGCACTCTTGGATTTTGTCCATCAATAATTAAACTTTACATTGAAAGTGATTGTACATATCCGACAACTATAGGTGATTTGAATATTGTAATTAAACATACTTGTTATTATAATTTGAACGAATGGTACAATTCACAAAAAGGGGACACAAAGATAAAATACCTACCAAAAGATGTGCCAGGGATATCTTCCTGTTTCCATATTTTACTGTATATATAAAAGACCCGTCAAACATTCATTTTTAGTACTTGATAATGTAAAACACTTATCTAGAAGTGCTATCACAGTCAGCCATTATTGCTTTTTTCTTCATTTGAAATTCTAATTTCCGTTTAATACATCAGATCTAGTTGAGCCAATGGACGGCCGATTTCAGATACTTCCATTACGAATATCTGAAAAATTAAGAATTTTTTTCCATTACAGGAAAATGCAGCAAATCTCTTATCTCATCGATTAAAATTTTCTCATTAATCTTATTGTCTTGTTTGAATGCCGTGATTATTGTCGGTTTAAATTACTAAAGATTTCCTAATGAATTTATTATGATATGAAGAGATGGAAAAAAGTTATTATTCGAAAAACTTTATTAAATCTCTCAAAAGTTCCGAAACAAGTCGTCTGGGAATAATCAGAGTAGTGACTCTTTAAGTTATATTGATGATCCCGAGTAAAGGTTTAGTTTTTCATTTTTCATCCTAAATAGGCAAGTACGAGAACAATAAATTGTTAGTAGAATCATGATCAATAACCCTTCAGATGAAAAATATTACGTGCCACTGGAAACGGAAGTACAATTTGCACTGAAAGATAAACTGGCACAAAGCCTAAGTACTTTTCTCCATTCTTGTGCACTAATCGTTTTTTTTATTCCATTCCATGCTCTATTTTTTCCATGTTCTATTCTACCTTCAGTCTACATTTTATTCTCTCTACTGTTTTTTTATTCTAATAATAAACATAGTAATGTTAATAAGTTGACCACTACCTTACAAACTACAATGCCAGGGTGCTCTGATGTCCGAATAAGAATGTGAACTACTTAAGTGATGTTCTGTGAACGGCCTAAGGTTAGTTGTTTAGTTTGAAGGAAGCGTGTTTGTTTTTATTGTTAATCAACAGGTTTCCCCATTATATGTAACTGTTTTGACGCAATATATATATATATATATATATATATATATATAAATATATATATATGTATATATATATATATATATATTTAATTTGAAAAAAGATATTTGCCAACTTATTTGTAATGGATATTTTTGTGGGGATGTGGCAATAAGACTCCAGAGTAAATTCTTTAAGATATTTATTCCCGAGCTTTCGAATGATTTTCATTCATTATCAAGGGCTATAAATAATTGGTCAATGTTATCATTAATAATAATTAAATGGAATAATGAATACTTACATAAAATCTATAGCGAATTTTGGAATAGTTGTAAATTTTTATAATAAACTCTTTTAAACATAATTCAATGAAAAACTCAAAAAACAATATGACAATAAACAAAATATTTGATCTTGAACTACTACAATTTTTATTTTTTAATCATAAAATTAAAGATTGTTATGAATCTTCTGTTCTTTTTTCATAATCTAAAAGATATGCATAGATAACACTAAGGTTATTTAAATCTGTTTTTTTATTTATTACATAATTTTGTTCTGCAATATATGTTGTTTCCAAAAAAAGGCGTTTTCTATAATTACTTTCTATTGCTAAGACTTTGGCAGATTGATAATCCATAGAATGGCCTTCATAAAACACGTGTTCCGCTAAAGCACATCTATCAGGATATAATCTACTGTCACTTTTATGAGAGGCGATTTGATTGGTTAGCGATCTTTTACTGTGACCAATGTATTTCTCATTACAGATATTGCAAGGAATCTCATAAACTATATTAGTTAATTTAGTAGTAGGAGTCTTGTCTTTGATCTTACTGAAAATTGATTTTATTGTAACACATTGTTTATTCGCAATTTTAATATTATGTGGTTTGAATACTCCAGAAATTTTAGGTGTGATAGATTTTATATATGGAAATGAAATATAAGTTGGAGATGTAATATTAGTAGTTAAAATGTCACTGTTTTCTGACAATATAAATGACATTACTGTTGACATAATACGAAACGAAGAAAACAGTGACATTTTAACTACTAATATTACATCTCCAACTTATATTTCATTTCCATATATTAAATCTATCACACCTAAAATTTCTGGAGTATTCAAACCACATAATATCAAAATTGCGAATAAACAATGTGTTACAATAAAATCAATTTTCAGTAAGATCAAAGACAAGACTCCTACTACTAAATTAAATAATATAGTTTATGAGATTCCTTGCAATATCTGTAATAAGAAATACATTGGTCACAGTTAAAGATCGCTAACCAATCGAATCGCCTCTCATAAAAGTGACAGTAGATTATATCCTGATAGATGTGCTTTAGCGGAACACGTGTTTTATGAAGGCCATTCTATGGATTATCAATCTGCCAAAGTCTTAGCAATAGAAAGTAATTATAGAAAACGCCTTTTTTTGGAAACAACATATATTGCAGAACAAAATTATGTAATAAATAAAAAAACAGATTTAAATAACCTTAGTGTTATCTATGCATATCTTTTAGATTATGATAAAAGGACAGAAGATTCATAACAATCTTTAATTTTATGATTAAAAAATAAAAATTGTAGTAGTTCAAGATCAAATATTTTGTTTATTGTCATATTGTTTTTTGAGTTTTTCATTGAATTATGTTTAAAAGAGTTTATTATAAAAATTTACAACTATTCCAAAATCCGCTATAGATTTTATGTAAGTATTCATTATTTCATTTAATTATTATTAATGATAACATTGACCAATTATTTATAGCCCTTGATAATGAATGAAAATCATTCGAAAGCTCGGGAATAAATATCTTAAAGAATTTACTCTGGAGTCTTATTGCCACATCCCCACAAAAATATCCATTATATATATATATATATATATATATATATATATATATATATAAAATCAAAATTCTTTATCGGGTCTTCAGCCAAAGGAGAAATAAAAAGTGGACTCTTTATTCTGTTCAAGCTTTCGAGACTTTATTGACTCTTCATCAGGAACTCTACAATAAATTATTGAATGTAAATACAAATACAAGAATTGAAAATTATTATTTACGAAAGTGAGGTTAAATATGTTTGATGGGAATAAAATGTACATAACTGACGCTGATTTGGTAAAAGTCAACGCTGATCAGAGATCAATAACCTTTTACCATATGACATTGTTAAAGAATTTTACAAAAGACAATCTATTTCTTACAATCGGCGCTTCTTCCAAATTAAGAATCGTAACATACTAAAATTTAACAAACTTAAACAGAATTCTCTTTCTAAAATTATCACACCAACTAATTGGCTAAAAAACTTAACAGACACAGACATTATGTCTGACATTACAAATTTCTTAGCTCTAGGGCCTAAATTCAGTATAGACCCAAGGGTTAGTGACATCAATATTCCTAGTTTTTTAGCTGATGTTGATCTTATATCACAACGAATTTCAGACAATGAAAGAAATATAGTATTAACACAAACAACTAACATAATCACTAACTTTTTACATTCCAATTCGAACTCTAACAATTATTTTTATAATAGCTACTTAAATTGCAAAAAAATTCTAAAAGACAACCCTCACTTGAGAGTTATCCAATCAGACAAAATGAAACTCACCACAGTCATGTCACAAGAACAATATACTTCATTGGCTAATAACACTTTAAGTTATACCACTTACTACCAACTTTTGCATAGAGATCCTTCTAATACCATCCAACAGAAATCTAATAAATTAGTATCAGATTAAGAGAGAAAGGAAGTGATTTCGAGAGAAGAAGGAATGAAGTATAGGTTTTACAATAGCACTTGCAACAAATTTTATGGCCTTCCAAAGATTCATAGACCTACTTTACAACTCAGACCTATCATTTCTGGTGTCAATAGTCCTAACAGAGGTGTTGCTCAACTTGTTACAGATCTTCTGATAGTATCATATAGTCCAACAATGATTGTTTCATAGCAGATTCTTTCGAATTCAGTACGTTCATTAACGAATTTCAACTTCCTCAAAATCACATAATTATTAGCTTGGATGTGGTTTCTTTGTATAATAATGTCACTGTTTCGTTGCCCAAAGATAGCATTGTCAGGCATTGGGGTAAAATATCATCGCATAGTAGAATTTCTCAAAGATTGTTCCTTGAGTTGATTGAATTCTTGTACGATACTACCGTCTTTACGTTTGATAACACTATATACAAACAAGTTTTAGGTATGCCGATGGGCAGTCCAGTTTCACCTATCATTGCTCAATTTGTCATGGATGATCTTATTAGTTCTTGTTTAACCAGCTTCCATTCAATGTTCCTTTCTTAAAAAAATATGTGGATGATATAATATTAAGTGTCCCACAAAACAGTTTAGAACAGGTGTTACAACTCTTATCATGAATCCTTACAATTTACAATCGAGGAAGAAGATGAAAATTGCAGTGTCCCTTTCCTAGATAGTAAAGTGATCAGGAGAGTGGATAACACACTCCTTACTAGTTGGTATACCAAACCTGGAGCCTCAGGTAGATTCTTACATTATGAATCGTATCACCAAGATAAACAAAAAATTAACCTCGTTCTTGGCATGAAAAACAGAGTTATCAAGACTAGTCACACTTCGTTACGCGTTCAAAATTTGAGAAAACTTTCAGTATTTTTTATTAACAGTGGTTATCCTAGAAGACTGGTTTATTCTTTGTTGTTCAGTAGGTCTTCCATCGGTGATGAGCCTCCTTCTAATACCACTCTTTTAAATCAAAACCTACCTAGACAGTATCTTCCGTTACCAAACATTCACACTATTAATCACAAATTTAGAAAGATTCTTTCAAAATTTCCTTCTGTAACGTTAGCCAGTAGGAACATTCTTACAATTCAGAACATTTTTTCAAAAATCAAAGATAAAGATCCCGTATTCGATCAATCTAATGTGGTTTATTGCATCCCATGCTCACAGTGTGATAAGAAATACATCGGTCAAACTAAGCGCATGCTTAAAGACCGTATTTGCTCACATAAAAGTGATATCAGAAATTTCCAGGAAACTTGGCACCTTGGCTAGTCATACTTTGTCTATGAATCACATACCTGATTATGATGGTGTCACTGTGTTAGATCGCGAGTCCAATCTCACCAAGAGATCATATTTGGATATGTCTCACATTTTTAAAGAACCTAAAGCTATGAATGCCAGAACTGATATTGACAACCTTAGCATTATTTACTCTTACCTTCTTAGTCTTCCATCTCATATTACAAACACTAACTTTAATATTTCACAATAAATTTCAGTTGTTACACCTTTCCCTCTTTCACTCATGTTTCAATACATATTGGCATCACTGAATTTGATTGACGGAATTTTAATTCTGTGGTTGTGTCAGTTGTCAAATTATCAATAAAGAAATTCCTCGTGTTCCTGAACATGTGATTGAATTAGTTTTATATTTTCCTTTTAATATTAATTTCAATCATTGTATTTGTTTATCAATATAATGGATTTATCACGTGTTGTGATGATTTCGTAAAAATAGCGTCAGTTATGTACATTTTATTCGCATCAAACATATTTAACCTCGCTTTCGTAAGTAATAATTTTCAATTCTTGTTTTTGTATTTACATTCAATAATTTATTGTAGAGTTCCTGATGAAGAGTCAATAAAGTCTCTAAAGCTTGAATAGAATAAAGAGTCCACTTCTTATTTCTCCTTTGGCTGAACACCCCATTAAGAATTTTGATTTCCTTAACTTAGTCAGCCGACTAATACTCAACTTCTTCTTTATATATATATATATATATATATATATATATATATATATATTGTAATGTTATATTATACATCTAAGAAATAATCTTTAATACTTTTGCCAGCTCAATCGAACACTATCTCTATAATACCTCAGGGTGTGAAGGTTTCATTCCTCATAAATCAATAAACAAGATTCTAATTATTCCCAGTTCTATAATGCATGTGGAAATATAAATCGATATTGATACCTACTAAAATGTACATATAAATTGAATTTCGTTTTTTTTTATTTACAGTTGATGTTTTAATAATAAGTCCAATAAATGTCTGTCAAAATTTGAGTACTCAATTATAATGAAATGTTCTTTATTCAGTTGTATTATTGAATGGTTACTGACCTTATCACTCTGTCCACAACCGGTTAAATGTTCATACGCACTATCCAATCTTCTGTTATCAGGCTTCTTTCTATTCTCCACGTTCAAATTTTGCTACTGTCTGCTAAATGTCTCCTTTCTTTATTATTTTTATTAATATTTTCGCCGCTAAATACGTCTTTTCCGAACGAAAATACCTTTTTTAATTTCCCTCTTAACAAAAAAACCTCTATTGTCAAAAATCACTTGACATCTCCTGCCAAAATGCCTCCTTCTTTCTTCTTGTTGATCAATATGGTTCTTCTCAAAAAAATCTGGTCTTGTCAAGATCACTTGACATCTCTTGTCAAAATGTTTATGATTATCTCAAATATTTACTCCGAATGTTTCTTATACTACTATATACACTTACATACTAACAATTATATTTTGTTCTATTTTATATAGGTATTAATATCCCGAAATTTAACGTAAACGATATATATATATATATATATATATATATATATTTGTATATATATATATTTATATATATATATATATATATATATATATATATATATATATATACATATCGCGATAGCGGTAAAAGTGGCGCGTCCGTATAGATTTGTAGCGCTGTAGCATCCTCCGATATACACAATATGTATATAGAACAGCCCCAATGCATAGAGATCACGCACAGAGTGGCTTCCTATTATTTGGCAACACTGAGAACTTGATTGATTATTAGTAGGTAGATTTGAATTTCTTTAAGAATCGGTGCGTCCTGTACATTGTGTATAGATCGCGTTCAAAGTGACTTCCAGTAATTTTAAATATGTATTAATTTTTCTTTTGAGAGAGGAGAATGAAACATATTTTCTAGTAATAGGGATGTTGACGGTGCAAATCCATGTGAAGCAATATTTTACACATAAAAGATAGTTTTTAGAAACGTAAAATAACAGTCTAAAAAACTTACATTCGTTTCAAATTAAACTTATTTCTCATAACCCAGTTATGAATATAAACTATTTTTCTTGATAATTTGTTGGAACAACGATAATATTTTACAATTTTTATCACAATGGAGACTGGATCCATCAAAAGAAATAGCTGTAACTTACCGAAGATTGATTCTATAATAGTGCGTACATTGACATACTTTAATACAAATGAGAGAGACACATTACTCATTTTATATATTCTTTCATTATATTTAGAGCTACTTAACATCTAAATCAACGGAATAAAACTTGGAATGAGCTCTGTAAACAAACAAACTACTAATAATTAATTGACTTTTTATTTTTATCACAACCAAAAATATCTAAAATGATTTTCAATTTGTATTTGTAGTTTATCAGAGATTATTACTTACATTAATGTTAATGGAAAAGACTATCCATCTCAAATATATCATGTAAGGAAATAGCAGTAAGTAAAATGCAAACTACGTACTACAGCATATATTATTACTAGTTACAGGGGCAACTAGTTTCGGCACACTGAGCTATCATCAGGGCTTAAATGTATATATCATTCACATGAAAAGTATTATAATAGGAAAGTTGTCCCATGCCCGTGGCCTCCAGCAGAATCCAAGATGTGTCAGTAGGTAATATGGAAAATATATTGTAGGAAAAGTTTATTAAAATCAGGAAAATTTACATAATTATGCAAACGTCAAACAAAATTAAAATTAGATAACGTTAAGAGAAGCAATAATTATTAAATTAATGTATAATTAAAAGAAAAAGAAAGAAAATATGAACTTCGTCTTACGGTAAAATCCGTCTGAAGCAAGAAGTCCAGTAATTGAATAGTCGTATTAGGAAATTGAACAATTGGGAGGACCGAATGCGGACTAACGAAAAACAACTTTTGCGTTCTGTTACTCCGCATGATAGTAATTATATACTCAGAATTCATATTTTAATACTCATAATTCACACCATTTGTATATTCATGGTCGTAGGAAAAATATAGTACATAACTCGTTAGAAATTGTATTTCCTGCACTCGTCCGGAATATGTCACTTCTCACACTTCTTATACAATGCTATTCAAATTCGAGTCTATGCATTGGGATCATGGTAACGGTAAGAGATATAGGGATAGTTAAATGGGGGTAAAGTTGTGTATTTCAGAGGTCATTTATTTAATTCAAGACAATCTAGCTTCTTTAGTTCTGGAGTTATACCAGAAAAATTGAAAATTTTGAAATTCTTCTTTTGCCTACATTTTTTTTTATTTTGCGAGAATTTTCCAAAACCTTGCCATACCAACTTTTTGTTTATTGAACTATGACTAGAACAATTTTAACCTCTTTTAATAACAGCTGTAATTGAAAAATATCAATGAGTAAGAAGTGGATCAATGCCAAGTTGATCATACAACAAGATCTTGTTTAATTATTGTAGATTTGAAATTTTACCGGGAATAGTTCAATATTTTCAAAACAGTCTGTAGTTCAGATGTAAATACTACGCCGATATGAAACATAACTCTTGGCATTTGAATCAATGCAATTAAAAATATAGATTCGTATTTGGAAATAAAAACATTAGGGTGGCACAATTTTAACGATACTTTGTATATAATTTTTTTCACATAGAGCATGCTGCAAAATTTTTAGTTCTAATAAAAAAGCTTTTCAATCTGTAACTTACAGAATAATCCACGTTATACATACAAAGAAATTATTTTTCACTTTCTAGCGCATTGGAATAAATGTTTGTCATTAAAAAGTTTTTTATGATTTTATTTTATGCTTCTAGTCCCCAACCCACAATTGTACAATAATCACCAATCTCGTCCGCCATTTTGGAGCCGCGATGTTGATTTTATGACTTTTGATATAAAGATTAATATTTCAGGTATTCAAACATATGACTATAATTTAGGGTTCAAATGGAAATTCAATGAAGTTTATTTTTTTTTCAAATAGAATCACCTAAATATTTTTTAATATTTGGATTCTTGAAAACTTGAAACATGTATCATACTTCATACTTTATCTTTAGCTATGACGGTTCCCAGATATGTCAAATGAGTCGCCCATTTTATCAGTTTAAAATAAAATAAACTATTATACCAGAAATCCTAAATATATTGCATTGTAATTTCGGCGGCCTTGTATGTTCCAGTACTAAAAGCATTCCTTCCGATTATAATGCTGTAAATTTTGATATTCAGACGCTGATTTTGAAAATAACTTAAGTTGCATATTCAGAAAATTTCAACGTTATAAATGATTCTCATGCAGCCATTAATTCTCATCATCATATTAGTCAAAATCCCAACATTGAAAATGTCATCATGATACCTCTGAAAATCGGAACTTTCGACCCAGAACACTCTGGAAGATTTTGGATATGGGGTTCAATAGTTGGCTTCCACTTGAAATAAATATTTGACGTCATCAACATCTGACTGTCAGACTTAACACCACCTCTTGTAGAATCGGGAGGAATGTTATTGTTCTTATCATACCTACATACGTATGAAATGACATTGAAAAATAATATCTTCTCGCACACACTTTCACTTTGTGTTAGAAAGGATAAAATGTACGACTCAAACATCGTCAAAGATAAGTCAAGGATATGATAAATGTTTAACATTTTTTTTCTTAGAATCCAAATTCAAAAAACATTTAGGGAGCTCCTTTCGTAATGACGAAGTTCGTTAAGTTTCCGATTGAACCGGAAATGACAGTCAGATGTTTGAATCCCTGAAATTTTCATCCAATGTACCTATACAAATCACTCAAATTCCAAACCGACCGCCCATTTAATAACAAAATAGCGGGCTGGCTAGTAATTTCGTTGGTAAACTACACATAAATAAAAAAACATGTTCATGGAATATGTACTGTTTATTTTTTGTACGAACATTTGTATAAGTTTCATAAAATATTTTTTTTATGTCTATTCTATCTAAAACGCACAATAGAAAGAGCTTTAATGATGTTACTGATCTGAAAACTTGTACTCAGTCATGATGGATTCCTCACTACTTCATTATCTCTTTAGATTCCTTATTCTTTTGATATGATCTTCATTAGCGTTACACCTAAGACTAGCAATTCAAGTGAATTCAAGGCTTTTTTTTTAAATTTCGTGTTCACACTTAATCTTTTTGAAATTCTGTTCCAAATTTTCTCTTCAAAATTCAGAGCCGAACTTTTCACGGGTTTCGAATTATTCAAAAGTATGAAAAAAAATCTTCATCAAACGCACACGGCTCAATAGAGCATATAAAGGAAAGTTGATTTCAATCGCCCTATTTTGAGCACTAGCTCACTCTGTAGGATTAATTGTATGTTGGTCTGGGCCACCCTGTATACAGACATCACACCAGTAGAACCATTAGCACATGTTTAAGTTTTGCATTTATTAGACTCCCTATATATGCATTTATCAGACTCCCTAAATATTGGAACATAGCTTTCATTTTTGCTCTGTACTGTTAGGAACCGGCGGTGTAGTTTGAACAAACCAAATCGCTATGGTGTATACATAGCTTTTATTGCCCTCTACAACTTTTATTTAAGACATTTTTTGCCTTAGATCAAATAAGGATGCAGTTATCGTTCATACAGTTATCATTGATGCACCCTGTATATGCCAGAGAGAATTTCAACGTCTCCGAGATTTTTGTGAAACTCAATATTCTAGGTCAACTACTAACAATTCACCTAGTAATCTGATTGCATTTAGGTTCTCGGAAATTTCATAAAAAAAATTACTTCTGCTATAGCGAAGTAGAAAAATATACCCATTCGAAAATTAACCTGGAAATTGAGTAGTAATTTTACTTCATCTCGTGGTTTACGTTGGAAAATTCAATTCATTTTCCCCTTATTTACGGAAATTCAGAATTCTTTTAGTTTGTTTTATCGCCTGTAGTTTCTTATTTTGCCTCAAAATCAAATTTAAGTGAATTGTAGAACGAAAATATCATTTTCCCATTAATAACGGTAGATATTCTGCAATAACTAGCATCCTGCGCTCTGTCAACAATGGTATCAATAAATTAAAACAGATGTAAATCATCACATTCAATGTTAAAAGCTTTCTATAACCAAAAGTGAGATCGGCAACACTGCCAGGATGCCACTATGCAAGAAAAATACATATACAGACGCCAAACTATACCGTTCTTCTATATGTATACTGACGGATGCCACTTTGTACGTCAGATGTATAATGAATATATAAGTGTGCTACTATAACGCCGCGTACGGAGAACCTGTGGACCTTGGTGTATAGGTTTATACAATAAACGACCAAAGTGGCGTCCTGCTGATTTCATCAGCAATAGATTCCCAAGCATCCACTGAACCGTTTGCGATATTTTGGAGCTCGATGCACTCTGTCGTCCGTATATCGGATGTCATAGTACCGCGGACGCCACTTCACGCCGTGAATGTGTATATATATATATATATATATATTTTTTTTTTCAAGAATATGTCTTGGGTTTTAGTCAAATAAAAAACAGTATTGAACTGATTAAAAAGTCATTTTAATAAAACTGGTACAGCAATTGCGACGTTTCGGTCTAAATGTTAGACCTTTTTCAAACACGACGTGTAGTATTCCGGAACATTATTAACATTTATCCCATATTGTATCCTTAACATCCACAACACAAATTTTGAAATATTTTTTCTAAGCCTTTATTTAAAAACATATACTTTGAAAAGACAATAACAGAACGTATATATCGTTATAAAAATCACTTGGTGGCATGGTTTCGTTTTAGTGTGAGACTAATTAGTAAAGAAAATAAATTAATTTTATTTATCATCAAAAACTCAGAGTGCTGTTATTACATATTCCATCATTGAAACACCCAAATGACAATGGAATGAAAAGTTATGGATTTGGTAGGGGAAGTAAGAGAAAATTAGATACTTTTACTGTATAAATTAATTCATTCAAATTTTAAATGTATTAACAGATTCTTCAAATTTGTAATTAGCTATCTATTAATTTTTTTTCTTTACTGATAACTTTTGTAATTCTTTAGTAAAACTAAATAATTTTCGCACTTCTCAATTATCTACAATTAGTTATATTATTAGTTTAAAGTAATATTTAGCATTTTTTTAAAGACGGTTTTTTGTTTTGAAACTTTATTTTTATTCCGCAAAAAACCGAATGGTGTATGAATAATGGCTCAGTTCACGTATAGCGGCCCCTTTTCTACCCGAAACCCTTAAAAAATATAAAACGATTTCGAAATAGCAGTTGCATTGATTTAATCTACTACGTAGCGGCCGTTCGGTATACAGCTTTGCCTTCTTATAGTGACGTTACGTCAGAGCACCCTAACCTTGTAGTCTAGACAGTAGTGGTATGATCCTTGAGGTACACTCGATCTGGTTAGGTACAGCAAACGCCAAGCGAGCGGTCTCGCAAGTAGACTTCCTCCCATCCTAACTACTATTGGTTTGCAATGAAAATGTTCGCAGTATTTTAGTAATAATATTAGTACAGTTCATTTAATGTTATTTAATTATAATCACAGTTATCTAGAAGTAAATTTGAATCAGTTACTATGCAAACATTTTTTTTCATTTTCACTGCTGCTGCTATTATTTAAAATGATAATAATGTACATTTTTAATTTTCCCAATATTTTCGCTTTACATCAATTACATATTGGCAACGCTTTTGCCATTCCTCGGAAATGCTTCGCCAGTTTCCTCTCATTGTGATGATCCCAAAAGACATTATTAGATTTAATTAGATATTAATTACAATTACTGCTAGCGGCCAGTGAACTTGAAGGTCACTGGCAAGGTGTAGTGAAGTCAATAGCGTATTAAAGAATCACGACTGTTTTATAAATAATGCGTCGACAAGGTCGAGGAACAGATCGTTAACTGTGTTAGTATAGCAATTGAATTTCCTTGTATATAGAGAGAGTTCATTTCCCTTGATAATTATTAATAGCACAAGCGTTATATTCTGTGTTTCACATGGTCAGTAATTTTGTATATGTAGTTTTAAATATATGTTGTCCCAGTGAGTTTTGATAAACGATATTATTTATTTAACCCTAAAGAATGGTTCAAGTTGTAACGAAGTTACATTTTCAAAGGCCGGGCAAAAGCACAATCTTCCGTATAATATGAAATAAAGCGTTCGAACACCGTATTTCTCCGTCCGTATCGATACAATGTAATATAAACATCGGTACAATATAACATAATATAATTTATCAAACCTGCACCGACAGTCGGCGACACTTACGACTTCGCACCGTATCCCCAACAAGCCATACCGTAAAGCAGAACGATTCTCAGAGTCGTCAGTCCATCCGTAGACTCAGATCCTTACCCGCATACGCAGGTGAGAATTAAATCTAAGAGACTTCATTGTGCTCATAAAACCGTTCTCTTTCAGAAAACCGATTCCGTTAATTCGACCGTACCGTTTACCGAGGTAAGTGATATTCCGAATTTTATACCTTAGGGTATATGGTTCACGCCGTACAATCCGACCAGGGGAAGTAAAGGGGAACCGTGTCCGCTGCTAGAACGTTGAGTTCTCACATCCTAGCAGCGGCCGTGTTTGGGCCTTAAGCCATCCGATCGAGGGGAACCGTGTCCGCTGCTAGAACGTTGAGTTCTCACATCCTAGTAGCGGCCGTGTTTTGGGCCTTAAGCCATCCGATCGAGGAGTACCGTGTCCGCCACTAGAAAGTTGAGTTCTCACATCCTAGTGGTGGCCGCCGCAACTCCGAGATTTCGATACCGTGGAAACCGAGAGCCGTATTCCCCAAAAGTAGAGCTTTGATTAACCTAGAGGGTCGCTTGCAATCCGTAGTAGTTCTGCCCACTTCCGCCAACCGTCCACCGCACCACCCGGCTTCAGCTAACCGTCCACCGCAACCCCGCCCATTTTTTGTTGCTTCCGCTTGCATAGCTTTGTTTTACTCACCGTAGTAGAGACCGTTTTGAACCAGTAGGATAGTAGTTAGTACTAGTGCTTTTGCCCCGCCTACCCGAATTAGAGGGCATTTAGTTTAGTTTTCCGTTTAATAAAGACTCCTTGTAGATACGTTACTTTTGGTTTCTCTTCTCTCCAACTCCAACTACCAGTAAACCTCCGTAAATAGGTAAGAACGTTAAGCAGCTAATACCCAGGTTACGAACCCGGGGAGGCAAGTAAAATCTGCCTGACCGGCCGCAACACTTTCGTCACCACCATAAAGTGACCCCTGGAGTATTTTAATTCTTCACTGACGCTGCCCGGTGCGAGTGGAGCATACCACTTTAATAAACTGGCGCCCGAGGCAACCCGTCACCTGTAGTTAAGGCGCCAACCCGTCAAGTAACGACGCAAGAGCGTTAAAAAGTGGTAAGTGTTTCCCGAAGATGAATGGTTCGATGGTTCAAGAAGTACATACGAGGGGCACTTGCTAAGTAACCACCACATGGCGATCCTGCGAACAAATGGTAATGGTAAAATGGATTCTTCCCTGTACATCGCCACCAGATGGCGATCCTGCAAACTAAATGGTGAATAGTCCTGCAAACTAAATGGTAAATAGTCCTACGAACTAAATGGTAAATAGTCCTAAGAACTAAATGGTGAATGGTAAATAATCCTGCGAACTGAGGGTTATCCAAACGAGTGAAGGTATATGGTCTTTTATTTAAATTTTGGACCTTGGAGGAGCAAAACTATGGGTGGTGCATCTACTAAGCAAGAGGTACAGGAAACTGGTACAGAAAACAATAATTTCATGGCACAGCAAGATAATTTTACAACACAGATAATGGTCTTATTGTTCATACTAACGGTAGCGTTCATTCTGAAATTCGTGTGGTCCCTATGGAAAACGCATCGAAAAGCATTATAAAGAGACATCAACCGAGGCATTGCAGCGAAGCAGACGTCAGGGCCTTTAACTGTATAAAATTGTAAGTACTTATGCACTCTATTTTTATGAACGAATGGTACATCTTTTAAATGTCAATAACGTGGGAAGATTTCGAAGATAAGCTAAGGACAATTGTAGAAAAAATAAATAAACAG
The DNA here is from genome assembly GCA_963921935.1 of Galeruca laticollis. Lineage (NCBI taxonomy): Eukaryota > Metazoa > Arthropoda > Insecta > Coleoptera > Chrysomelidae > Galeruca > Galeruca laticollis. The sequence goes on along the minus strand of OY998179.1, from coordinate 171,970,448 downwards.
GGAAAAAGGGGTTTGAAAAAAGAAACTCCTAAAAAATCCAGATATACACATTGGAGTAATTAATAGTATAATAATTCTTTATAATAATTTTGCTAAATTGATAGGTGAAAATTGGACTAACTTAGTTTAGTACAACAAGAAATTTGTAAAAATTACTAAGATAAGATTAGGGATAAAACTGTTACGGCATTTCAAGCGCTGAATTGTATTGTTAAAATACCTACCTCTATAATTGAGGAGATCGATACGGGTGTATTACAAGCAATAAGCAAACAGTTGAAAATGACGACAAGTATGAATGATTTTTTCAATTTCGCGAGAAAGGACTTACCTACTGAATTCAACGGAGAAGCAAGCATATTACAATCATTTTTAGACTCATTAGATTTGTTACCAATAAATGCGACGGGTAACGAAGAAAATGCGATTCTGCTAATTAAAAGAAGACTGACTGGAAAAGCTAGAAGCCTGATAACGACAGGAAATTCTATCATTGAAATTAGGAACAAACTAAAATCAGGAATAAGAGGAGATAACCCCAGCCTTCTCTTAGCAAAACTTAATAGATTAAGGCAAAATGGGAAGGGCATGACGCAATACGCGACAGAAATAGAGAAATTGGCTGAGCAGCTACAGGCGGCATATGTGTCAGAAGGGATGCCAGAACGTCTATCTGAAAAATACACCAAAGAAGCAACGATTAAGGTAGTAACGATGGATGCCACAGCGGACGCAACGAAAACGATCATAGCAGCGGGAAGCTTTGAAAACACGCAAGAAGTACTATCTAAGCTGGTATCAGTAGAAGGCATAGTAAGTCAACAACAAGTGTTGCGCATGAAGGACAATAGGAATTTCTTCAGAAAATCAGATTTTATCTTTAGCAACAATCATAGCAGAGGAAGCAACAGCGAATTGTACAACAGCAACCTCCCCAGGAAGGACATTCAGACAATACAACCACGAAAATGGTTACTGCAGATACGCAGATTTCAATAAGGACAGGAAATTTAAAAAGAATAATAATTACAATAACCACAAAAATAACGTAAGAATATGCGAAGTAGAACATAAAATTGAAGAATTGAGCAGACAAATAGCACAGTTAAATAAAGAAAACTACGAATTAAGGATGGAAAATATGGAACTCTAGGAATTTTTGCAAGGAAACAAGACACAGACCCAGAAAAATTTCAGAGAGAAGAATTTGATTATACATGGTATAGAAGAAGGTAACAAGAAAGATGAGGGACAACTAGGAAATGAATTAAGAGGTGTGATTAAAAAGGTTAATAATACAGTAGATGTTAAATCAGATATTTTGAAATGTAAGAGAATAGGAAATAAAAACAGTAACAAAAATAGGCCAGTACTAATAATGATGGAAGACGTGAATACGAAAGTAGAAACTTTAGAAGGAACGAATAAATTAAAAGGAACAAAGATGAAGATTACCCAAAAGATATATTGGAACAGAGAAAACAGCTAATAAGATACATGAAACAGGCGAGAGAAAGTGGAGCCAAAGCTATAATAATCGATAATACATTAATGATAAATGACAACGTATATAATCTGAAAGAACTAGAAGAAAGAAAGAATCAGTTACCAATACATACAGGATGGAATAAATCAACGTTTAAGGAAAATAACTAAACTAATCCGAAATCTTTGGAATAAAATTTTTAGTGATAAAAATTTAATCAACTGAGAGGTAAATAAATTGTCTAGGAAAAATGTGAAATTTGATTGATTTGGAAGAATACGATTTTGAAATACAGTACGTCAAAGGTGTAGTGAACTACGCAGATAGTATATCAAGAATATCCATCCACATGTCTTGGCAATCACAAGAGCACAAACGCGAAAGGAGAACGCTCGATTAGGGAAGGATCTAAAGAATAAAGTGAAAACAGAGGAAGAACGAATACAGAAAACCCTTCTGTAATAAAAGTTTAAAATAATCTAGAGGCACATAAATTACCAATTTTACACTTTGAAAATAACCGTATCTCGATAAGGATGAGCATTCGGATCAAAAATAAATTGAAATTCAGTGAAGCCTTATTTACCGGAATACACAACTTCGTCCTAGGACGAACGTTGGAAAAGCTCGAGGAGCTTTCGGTAAAATTTGAAGTAAAAAGAATGAAGATATATGCAAATGATTATATATTCAAAAAGTGCACAATAGAAGAATTTATAGAAGAAGGGAATAAAAGGTTAAAAAATATACAAGTATCTATATGCGAAGTACCAAAAACGGTACAGCAGAAAGAAGAGATTTAAAAGATATCACAATGATCCAATGTTTGGAGGACATGTAGGAAATAATAGACTATTAAAGAAACTGAGAGCAAATTTTAGATGGAAAAACATGGAGAAAGATTTAAGGAAGTATGTAAAGAATTGCCACGAATGTCAAGTGAATAAAGCAAAACCTAGTCATAAAGAGAAATTTGTCATCACAGACACAACTATAAAACCGTTTGATATCATTTATATAGACACAATGGGTCCTTTTGTAGAAAGTAACAATGGAATATTATGCGAATTAACAGAATACGCGGTCATGATACCGTTGTTAACAAAGAGGCAGCCACAATAGCAAAAGCTATATTTGACAACTTTATACCAAACTATGGGTTGATGAAAGAAATAAGGAAAGATCGAGGAACGGAATATAAGAACGAAATAATGAAGTACTTTTAAAAATAATACACAATTTTTCAACGGCATATCACCACAAAGCGATATGCAGTTGTGTAAAATTACACACAACGTTTAATGAGTACATAAGAAACTTTATTTAAGATTCTAGAGATAACTGCTGTGAATTTGTAAAAATGTTTGAATATTGTTATAATACAACACCAAACACGTATCACTGATATACTCCCATTGAGTTGTTATACGGTAGAAAACCCAACATACCAGAATTTCTAAATGTAGAAATAGAACCATGTTACAATCTTGGAAGGTATGATAAATAATTCAAATATAAGTTACAGTACGCGAATGAAAGAGCCAAGCAGTTTTTGATAAAAAATAAGTTAATTAGATTGAATAAAAGCGAAAAAGAATCTTCACCCGTAAACTTTAGGGTAGGGGATTCGGTCATTCTGGAAAATGGAGAAAGAAATAAATTCGATCCATATTATTTAGGCCCATTCAAAATAACGGAAGTGGAAGGAGTAAACTGTGAGATTATATCTCGAAACAATAAAAAACAAATGGTTCATAAATATCGATTGTATAAATACCATAACAAAAATATTTGTAAACAAGCAAACAGTGTTTAAAAACAAGACAATAATTAGTGTTATAAATAAACTATGCGAGAACTATTAACGTTATAAGTAGTATCGAAAATTTATCAAGGATAATTTTTTTCTTCCAAGAGGGGATGATGTAATGATCCCAAAAGACATTATTAGATTTAATTAGATACTAATTTCAAATATTGCTAGCGGCCAGTGAACTTGAAGGTCACTGGCAAGGTGTAGTAAAGTCAATAGCGTATTAAAGAATCCCGACTATTTTATGAATAATGCGTCGAGGAACAGATTGTTGACTACGTTAGTATAACAATAGAATTTCTTTATATATATAGAGAGTTCATTTCGCTTGATAATTATTAATAGTACAAACGTTATATTCTGTGTTACACATGGTCAGTAATTTTGTATATGTATTTTTAAATTTATGTTGTCCCAGTGAGTTTTGTTAAACGATGTTATTTATTTAACCCTAAAGAATGGTTCAAGTGGTAAGTGTTTCCCAAAGATGAATGGTTCGATGGTTCAAGAAGTACATACGAGTGGCACTTGCTAAGTAACCACCACAGCATTTACGCACTTAAAAATAACATTCTTTTGGGATACTTTGTTTTTTACTGCAGCTCAAATTAATTCAATGAAATTTGAATCCGGATGGTACGGTGGTCTCAAAACCGCATATCCGTGGAAAAGCATTATCCCATCCAATGTATATAGAATACAGTGGATATTCTCCATAACGTTCACCATCGGGCAAAAATAATTATACATTTTCGTATATGCTATATACAAATAGAATACTAATGTGAAAGAGGTAGGTATTACTTCTTTAAAAAATTTAAAAAATCATCAATTTTGGATTGTTTTTAGGTTTGAACATAATTATTGATAGTTTCTGACTCTACATTTAGAATTTTTACAAATATATTTTGACTAACTATTGCATCAACTTTATATATAAAAAATTATTCTCTCTTAATTTTATGTAGGCATAATTTAAATTAATTACAGTTGTAGTAAGTTCTAGTTCATTGTCACTCTCATTATTGGAAACATTAGACAATTTTTCGTGTTTTTTCCAAAATCGCTAAATTAACTAGCTAAAAAGCCTTAAGCAGTTATCAAGACATCATTTTTTATCCGGACAATTGCTCTCGCCATCATAAAAACAAATTTATGGTCGCACTCTACTTTTATGCAATAAGACATTTCAATATCACTCATAAGTACCTAATTAACGAGCATAGGCAAGATTCCGCACATTCACTGATTGAGCGCCAAGTAAAGCGACAATTAAAAGGTGGTCCGATGTACACGCCACAGTCTTTTGTCACGGCCATTCGTGTCGCTAAAAAAACAGGCATTCCGTTCAACGTTACGGAAGCTTTCTATATCAAAGCATTAGTTACCGAAATTGGGTCGTTAAATATGTCTCAAATAAAAATAACAGAAGTTAAGGTTCTTCGTTTAGAACGGAATTCGCCAACTTCTCTTTTTTTGAAGAAATCAAACGAAGAAAACTTTCAAGAAGTTACTGTAATTCGCAACAAGAAAAAATTATAATGTTTTATAACTCGTTCTATAATAGTATATTAAAGTATAAGTGGATAAAGAGATCTTTCAAACACGCGCGATGTTTCGAGCACGACGGCGCAGCCGGAGTGCTCAAAATAGAGCAAGTGTTTGAAAGACCAGTTATCCACGAATACTTTACGCTATTTTTTCTATTGGTGCACTTTGAAATCATAATAGTTATTTGTAAAACAAGTGTCACAATGACTCGTTACGTAGTTCGAGTGAAGTTTGCACAACGAACCGCGAAGTGCAAATCACGAGTACTACAGAAAGTTATTGTGACACAATATTTACACAATATTTTTTATAATTGGCATTTATTTAATTATTTAAATAAAGTAGAATTTCATATAATCCCTGTTTTTAATCTAAGAAGAGTGGTTTAAATTTAAGTTGGCAATTCTGTAGATTCCTAATTGGTCAGATCACAGATGGTTTTATTCAGCACTTCTGACATATTATAACCGAATAATTGTGTAAATTGTGAACAAACTTTCATTTAAGCAAAAAGAGGATGATTATTAGTTTAAAAAAGAGCTTCTTCGTATATGCTCTTGCGATCTATTTATATTATATCATGAACAGAATTATTTCTGTAATACATCTTCACATAGATATCTGGTAAGTTTCGTATACCTATTTATTGATCCTATACAATATAAAAATAAATAATTGACAAATCATTGATAAATAAACGTTAGCGTACTTTATTCATTAATATTTTTAATATATAAATCATTCGAGTTTACCTTTAATATAATAATTTGCTAGCTAAAACAAAGCTAGACCATTTTATTTATAATTTGTGTCAAGGTTAAAGTCAAATGTCAAATAAAAATATAACTAAATACAATAACCAACTGTACACTAGAAAATTACTATAACAGTGTTCAAAGAGCTTCATTGTGGCATTGTAAACAATGTTATAATGAAGTCTCTTTTATACGCGAATTATAAAAAATATTATCATTATATTATTACTACAAAAAAATGGAAGTCCGTCCTTGATGCCCAGCCAAGTTTCGTGAACGTCAAATAGTATTTATTTTTATTTGACGTTACGGGGTACTGCTGGGAGATCAATAATCAAAAAGTTTCTTTATTTATATTTAAAAGGATACAATGTATATTTGAATATATAAATGAATTTTGCAGAAAAAAACAAATAAGACATTGGTTCACAATGAAAATATACAATATAAAAACTAATAAAAAAAGTTGTCATTGATACTTACGTTTCTCAAGTTGTTGTTGTCACCATAGGGACTTCAAAAAACGCGCATGTTTGAAAGTTCGATTTAAACACACTGACGCGTGCTTTAAAAAGGTAATATGAGGCATCAATAAATAATAGTCATTTTTGCAAATTTATTTCAATTTCTTAGTTTTTTTTGTGTTATTATTCCAAGATTTTTTTCCCTGTCTTTAAAATTCGTATTTTGACTTCATAATATACGATTTAGGGTTTGTACACTTTTATGTGAAAAATACACATTTACTTGGTATTAAAGTTGTTTTATTTTTATCCGATTCAATACAATAACATAATCACAAAAAATTATAATATTGTAATGTTTTTCTAATTTATTTAAACAATAAACGGGTGGGATAAATTCTAAACACACGGTATGGCTACTTAGTAATTTATTTAAACACTAACTCACTAACACAATTTATATTTACTTAACTAATCACTTATATCTAATTTATATGCACACAAACTTGATTATATTAGCACTTTACTGTTCGGTGTATTTCTGTTTATTTCTCGAGATCACTTTATCAACTCCCTAACTCTTCCTGATCAGTCCCTTATATATTAAAGCCGTTTTTACTAGTAAATTCTGGGCTGCGGCTTACACAGTCACAAATAATTGTTCTGGCCTTTTCTAGATAACTCTGGTCACAAAAACAATGTTTACATAAGATAAGTCGTAAACAGTTAAAGAAAACAGTGCGTATCCGCCATAATTTTAACTTTTATACCTGGCTTAGACAGAGTCGGTTTTAGGGACTACACCAGGGTGCTGTTTCATAACATTACCCCCTCCTTAAATGGAAGTTCCTCCTGGAACTTTTGTGTAGCCGAGACTGGATGTTTAAATCGGCAACTGGCCCCATTTCTACACTTTCCGATCTTATGGAAATAGCAGGGCACCATATTCATCGGATACTAATAACGGGGGTTGTAGCTGCAAATTAATATCTGGACACCGGTATCTTGAAAGATAATCTCCACCATGTTCCTGATAACTCGCCAATCCAACTGGTTACTCGCTATCTTAGGCATAGCCAGTTTCTTCACGCTGGATTGTAACACATGGTCTCGGAGGATACGAAGTGCTTCCCACACATCGCGGTAGGTAGATCGATATTTAAATTCATCATTAGTTACCACGTAGAAGACGTACCGCGAATTATGTTTCAGTTTCAGTGTCTTGCCAGGGGCTGGAATCTGGTCTTCAAGTTCTTCTAATTGCCCGAGCTTCTTTCGAAAGACGGTTTCCAACCCTCGTGCGTTCTTGATACGGGCGGGGATGTTGTATGCCAGTGAATAATCTTCCGGGAGAGTGAACTAATCTTGTTGTTGTTCCGTATCTAGCTTTCCCGGTACCTCCATACGCGCCGATAAATTCGTCGAAGGTGGGGTCAGACACATTTCGAATAAGGCTTACTCCTTCCTCCAGGTCATGGTCTCCTTCGAATGGGGCTAGTCGGTTTTGGTGAACTACTTTTGGTATATAACATCATTGATCCTCTTCTTGATTAAGTATGGACCCTCCCAGGATTTTTGTAATTTTGGAGAAAATCCTTTTCTCCTCGTCGGGTTGTGTAACCATACTTTGTCCCCTTCTTTAAAACCGCCTTCTGTGGCCTGCGTGTCGTACCGACTTCTCATTCGGTCGCTGGCAACTTGAAGATTGGCTCGAACTAATGAATGAATGAATGAATATCGTCCAGCCTTCTTCTCAATTGGATCACGTAGTCTTCGCCTGCTAGATCTTCTCCAGGCCGACAGCCACATTCCAGGTCACAAGGAAGCCTCATTTCACGTCCAAACAGGATTTTCGCAGGTGTTTCACCCGTGGATTCATTGACGGCAGATCGATAAGCCAATGCGAATAGGGAGAGATACTGGTCCCAATCTCTCTGATGGCTGGAAACTACTTCGACCAGGTATTTTCCAATAGTCCTGTTCCTTCTCTCGACCATTCCCTCTGACTGTAAATGTAAAGCTGTTGTCCTGGTCTTCTTCATTCCCAGCTTGTCGCAAATCTCCTGGAATAGATGGCTTTCGAAATTTCTTCCCTGATCACTGTGGACTTCCATGGGCACTCCATATCGGCTGATGAGTTCCTTCACCAATACATCCGCGACAGATGTGGCCTCTTGGTTCGGGATAGCGTAAATTTCCACACACTTTTTGAAATAATCCATTACAACCAGTATGTACTTGCTACCATTTTCTGTCGTCGGAAATGGTCCAGCGATATCTAAAGCAATCCTTTTGAAAGGGCTTCCAACATTGTACTGTTTCATGGGTGCCTTTCTCTTGCGATGTGGTCCATTACTCGTAGCACAAGTCGTACATTTCTTACACCAGTCCTTCACATCGTCGGAGCTGTTCATCCAATAAAACCTTTCACGGACTCGCTGAAGGGTTTTATTCACTCCCAGATGACCTCCCTATGGACAGTCGTTTAACTTCTTCAGTACCTCAGCTACTCTTGTTCTCGGGATAACTAGCTGTCTCCTCATCTCAGAACCATCATCGTTTTCAAGGACTCTTTTCAACAGCTTTTCTTCCAGGACAAGAGAGTTCCACTGAGCCCAATACGCCTTGAGTTTCGGTGAAAACTTTGACACTTCTCGCAAGGTAGGTCGCCGATTTTCTTTCTTCCATTGCCGGATCATCTTCAGGTGAGGATCATTCTCCTGATATTCTCTGATCCTGGTGGGTGACCATTCCTCGTTGACTACAGTAGTTCTTGAATCTGTAGCTTCCCTAGATTCCACCTTGTTGCAGTGGGAGCAGTCTGTTGGGCACGGCCGTCTAGACAGGGAGTCGACATTTCGGTGACTAACACCGGCTCGATGTTCGATGTTAAAATCATATTCTTGAAGTCGTTCAATCCATCTAGCGATCTGGCCCTCGGGATTCTTGAACTGCATCAACCACTTGAGTGCTGCATGATCAGTCCGGATTAAAAACTTCCTACCATAGAGATACTGGTAAAAGTGTTCCACGGACTTCACTACTGCCAAAAGTTCTCTTCTTGTGACGCAGTACTTTCGTTCTGGTTTGGAGAGGACTTTACTGAAATACCCCAGCACTCTTTTTTGCCCTCCTTGGATCTGTGAGAGCACTCCACCAATTCCTACGTTGCTTGCGTCAGTGTCAAGAATAAAGTCTCCCTCTGGCAATGGATATTCTAATATCGGCGCCGAGGTTAAATGCCTCTTCAAAGTTTCAAAAGCCGTTTGACAGTCTTCGTCCCATTGGAAAGCTCTTGCTTCTTCTGTAAGTCGCGTTAGAGGCTTGGCAATATCTCCAAACTTCCTGATAAATCTTCTATAATACGTGCAAAGTCCAAGGAAACTCCTAATTTGATGTTTGTCGGTTGGTTGCGGCCATTGCTGAATGGAAGCAATTTTCTCTGGATCCACCGCCACTCCTTCATTGCTCACTATATGACGTAGATAGTTGACTCGGTTTTGGAACAGCTGACATTTCTCCGGGTTTAACATGAGCTGGGCAGCTTGGAGTCGTTTAAATACGTCTTCCATCAGATGTTCGTCAAATGTCTTCCCCAGTACTACGATGTCGTCCAAATAGACCAGGCATGTCTTCCAAGACAACCCTCTCAAGACATTTTCCATAAGTCTTTCAAATGTCGCAGGCGAATTACAGAGCCCGAATGGCATGACGTTGAATTGCCATAATCCAGATCCGGTGGTAAAAGCAGTCTCCTCTTTATCTTCTGGGTCCATTTCCACTTGCCAATAACCAGACTTCAGGTCCAAGATGGAAAACAGTTTGCTGCCGACCAAAGTGTCTAGCGTATCGTCAATACGAGGCAGGGGATAGCTGTCTTTCTTCATCACGTTGTTAAGCTGGCGATAATCCTCGCAGAATCTCGTAGTTCCATCCTTTTTCTTGACGAGCACTACTGGAGACACCCATGAACTAGTAGATGGTTCTATCACTTTTTCTTCTGCTATATCTCGGATTATTCTTTCAGCTTCCTCTCTCTTCGCTCGTGGAAGTCTTCGAGCTGATTGTCTAATTGGCTTAGCATTACCAGTATCGATTTTGTGTTTGACGGCTGATGTTCTGCCAGTCTTTCCTCCTTTTGGTACGAATAAGTCTCGATACTGCAAGAGAAATTCTCTCATTCTCTTTTTTTCAGCTCGATCCAAATATTGACCAGCTAATGATAGCATCTGTTCGAATCTGGCATTAGAATTGTCAGTGTTCTTTGTTTGGCGAACTATAGACGTCACTGGTACGCAGGATCCAATCCTAGTTTCCTTCTTGATGGTGACTGGGTAACCATTCACGTTTATCACACGTACTGGGATCTCTTTCGCCGACGTAACTAATCCTTTTCCAATAAGTACTCCTTTGCCAACTTCTTCGTCGTGGTTCCTTGGCTCCATCATCACCGGTGTACCTTCCTCCATGATTCCCTGTAGCCGTGCTACTATCATGGTTTCGCTTCTAGCAGGTAGAACGGTATCTTTCTGTACAGCTGCCAACACCGCGCTGCCTCCATGTGAATGAAGGAATACCTCCTCGAGGCCCACTTTGATGGTTCTGTTTCTAAAGTCTAATTGGAAACCATGTATATTCATTACGTCCATTCCCAGAATCACGTCTTCTTCAATGTCAGCTACGATTACCGTATGCGTGAACTTTTCTGCTCTAATTCCCAATTGGATTTGTGTTTCCCCGTGAACGTTGGCACTCTCGCCTGTGGCGGTCCGCAGTCGCAGTCTCGTTGGTAGAAGCTTTTTCTTGGGGTTTATTATCTCTGGTCGTATAATGGTCCTAGTTGCTCCAATGTCAACCAGCAGAGCATATTTCTTGCCATTCACTACGCCATCCACATATACACTGTCATTGCGACATCTGAGCGAAGCTATCAGTATGAGAGGGTCTTTGGAACGATCATGGGTCGGTGCTGCCCCCTCGTAGCCGACCCATTCTAGTTTTCCTGTGACTGGGGTTCTTGGTTTGCATGAGTCTTGGGGCGCTTACGCGAACTACGTACATGCCCTAGCTCGCCACAATTCCAGCATCTGATTTTTCTCGGTTTCTTGTCCATCATATCTTTTATGAGACTGACGAACTGGTCAAATCTGTCTTCGTCACCTTTTTCTTGGATGGTCCTGATTTTGTGATATCCTGAAGCCTTCGTTGCTGCTTCATATTCAAGGGCAGCTGTCAATGCGTCGACTAATGTTTCCGGATGGGCTAAACGAAGCGTCCTCTGCATATCGGGGTCACGTAAGCCATCAATAAAGGCCTGGATGCCCAGACATTCCATCATGTTCTCTGGTGCTGACGGATAAGCAAATCGAACTAGTCGAGCAATGTCCACTTCATATTCTTGAAGGGATTCATCCCGTTTCTGCCTTCGGTTTTTCAGTTGAGATTGGTACAATGGTTCTAGATGTTCATGACCATATCGCATCTCCAACCTCTTCTTGAGCTGCTCGAAATCATCCGTTTCTTCCAAAGGTATCGTCTGGAGTACATCTAAGGCATCTCCGCGAAGCGCGATGGTTAAGTTCACTGCCTTCTCTCTATCGGACCAATTATTCACTCTAGCGGCTGCTTCAAATTGTTTCACATAATTGGTCCACGACATTTTTCCATCGAACGTTGGGGCCTTGACTCGGGTAAAACTGCCAATGTCTTTAAACTTAGATACTGTTTCTGGCTTGCAAGGTTTCGTGTTCGGTCCTCTTTTCTCCCTCTGTCGTGCCTCGCGTTCTTGAATCAGCAATCTTTTCCTCCAACTCCTTGATTTTCTCGTCTATCGTTGTAATCTTATTCTCGATTTTCTCGTCTTTCGGTGTAATCTTATTCTCGATTTTCTCGTCCATCGTTGACATTTTATTCTCGATTTCCGATTTTAGAGACGAAATTTCATTTTCAACGTCAGCGGCAATGTCGTTTTTCATTAATAAGATATCGGCAGATATATCATTCTTCAAAGTAGAAATTTTCTCGTCCATATTAACAGAAATGTCGATCTTCATAGCAGAAATATCGTTCTTCATAGCCGAAATATCGCTTTTAACATCCGTAGAAATCTTCTCTTCCATGCCAGAAATATCGTTCTTCATAGCAGAAATCTTCTCGTCCATATTAGCAGAAATGTTCTCTTCCATGGCAGAAATCTTCTCGTCCATGTTACCAGAAATTGACGAGATTAAGGTGGAATCCTCGTCATTTAATAAAACTGTTTCTGGATCAAAGCCGTCATTTTCCAGTGCCACTTTAAGTCTTTCTACTAATTCACTTTTCTTACCGGACGTTTCCAACTCACGATCTTCCAATTCTGCTCTTAATTCCGCCACTTTCAGATTCCTTAATTTCTTGGCCATTTTTACGTAGCAATTTATTTATATTACCCCGCACCTGATTCCAATGTAATGTTTTTCTTATTTATTTAAACAATAAACGGGTGGGATAAATTTTAAACACACGGTATGGCTACTTATTAATTTATTTAAACACTAACTCACTAACACAATTTATATATACTTAACTAATCACTTAAATCTAATTTATATGCACACAAACTTGATTATATTAGCACTTTACTATTCGGTGTATTTCTGTTTATTTCTCGAGATCACTTTATCAACTCCCTAACTCTTCCTGATCAGTCCCTTATATATTAAAGCCGTTTTTACTAGTAAATTCTGGGCTGCGGCTTACACAGTCACAAATAATTTTTCTGGCCTTTTCTAGATAACTCTGGTCACAAAAACAATGTTTACATAAGATAAGTCGTAAACAGTTAAAAAAAACAGTGCGTATCCGCCATAATTTTAACTTTTATACCTGGCTTAGACAGAGTCGTTTTTAGGGACTATACCAGGGTGCTGTTTCGTAACAATATCAAAAATATTAATATTTAAAACGATATTGTCATATTTTACTTATGACACAGTAATAAACGAATTTCATCAGTAATAGAGACATATCTGGAAAATAGGGGCTCTTAAGGGATTTAAACATTAATATCTTCATTATTTATTGTACTGTTCTAATGTTAGCAAATATTACTCGACTAGGTATCATTTAATTTGGAATAAAACATCAAAATTCTTGCAGCTCTTATGTTTTATTGCACTCTTGTAGAAACCACATTTTTTAGTTATGACATTCTTGCAGCAAATGAACAATATGTAATTATGTGAATAAAGGTTATTTGCAAGCATAGTTTAGCGTTGATGATTTTGTTGAGGTGACGAAGTATCAAGCGGGACGTTACATCAGTAGTTCTGAAGCAGTCTAGAAAATATTTCGTTTTTCTATTTATGACAGGTTTTCTTCGGCAGTGTATCTTATTGTACATCTTGAAAACGGCTAAGGAATTTATTTCACAGAGAATTAGTGGTTAACTTAGTACTTAATCCATCAATAACAACCTGACTTAATGGCTTTTTGAGATTTGCCAATCTGTTGTGACTTTGCTAAAAATATTTTGTAGGTTCAAGTTCCTGCTTATTACGTCTGAAGAAATAACAGTTTTGAAACAAGAAAAAAGGTATATAGATCCCAAATTATTAAGGAGCCAAGGAAAATGAAGTTTTAGGTAGAGTTTATACCGAGCGTTCAGAAAATACTGAATGTTGTCCCTTGCGTCTTCTCTCATATTGGCAGGACAAGGTCTGTCGGGTTCAGCTAGTAGTAAATAAAAATATGTGAGGAATAAATACTATAAGAGATGAAAGTGAATAAATACTCAAGAGCACCAGTCAGTAATCACGAAGTGTGTCCACTGTTTTTCCAACGTCGCATAATCTATAAATTATCAAAAGGACAAATACACGGTTCAGCCGGTAGGAATAAACAAATTTGCAAAATTCCATAGAAGATTGCTAAGTTTTTGTAGATTTAAGATAATTCTTTATTCACTGGGAATTTTTGGAGGATGAAGTCAGCTAGTCAGTACAGCTAATTGAAGGCGGGGCAGATTTATTAATTTTTAAACGCCACAGAGGGTGGAAGTCTTCGGCTGTCGTGAAGAGATATTCGGTAGACTCTCCTAAACGCAAAATATTTATTGACTGAAAGATTCTCGGAGATCATAATCCTTCCAACCTATCCATCATCATGCCTTAAATATCGAGCTCTACGACTCCTACTCCTACAATAGTCGAAAAATTAGTAACACCTGGAGTTTCTATTAATCAAAGTTACTTTTTTTTTAAATTTCCATATTAACAAGTAGGAGGTAGATTGTTATTAAATTAACTTTTTTCTCTTTCTTCGCTAGACAGTTTTATTGTCTTGATATTCCTCACTACTGTTGCAAGTCCATACTTTGAATGAATGACCATTGTTATAAGCAAACTGTTGTCTTTGAAACGAAAAGGATTGGAAAAATTGAATTACACATGTTCAGAAGCTAAATTGGATTAATTTTTCCATTAGGACCTATTCTGCCAATATAGCTGTAAATGACGTATATTTGTCCACAATGCTTTTATTGTTTAGTGCATTGTGTTTTTCAAAATAATCTTTAAATTTCTAAAAATTTTAATTGAAATTTTGATATGTCAGCTGAAAATTGATAGGGTACATCTGTGAGACACCTTGAACAATATTCAATCATAGAATTGGTCACTTGTATACAGTCTGGAGGCAGTACCGTGCTGTACTGATTGTAATTGATTACATATTATAGGTTCTTCCAAAGTTAGGCCATTGAGGGAATATAATTAAAAAACCAGTTAACTCTAACAACTTAACTTTATTAATAATTAAAAATCGATTCGATTTTTTAGAATACCTCGCAATATGTGTATTCTAATTGCATTTCGGCACATGGTGCTTACACTGCAAAAATACGATATTCAGCATAGATATATTCATACATACACATGACAAAATTATATACAAATAGTATTTCCTAATATAAACATGAGCCACATGGTACTCAGGTCGCTTACCTCACAAATACAACAGTTTATTGAGATAAAAAAATCTATCATTATAAATAAAATATAAATTTTTAATACTATATCATCACACCTCCCGGGGGTAAAGGAAAGAATTTTTATTGTAGTGATTAAAATAAAAATTCTTTTTTTATATTAACTATAGAAAATTACAATTGCATAAATAACCCAAGACTAAATACAATAGTTATATTAGTTTACATATACAAACAAAACTAACCTAAGACAATTGAATAAGGTCAATCTTAACCAAACATAATGAACACTCAACGTCACTTTTAAATGCGCGTTTTGTTCTATTTTTATGAACGGTGCATTCCTTACTATTTTTGATTATTTTTACATTATAACCTAGATCCTCTACGACCTCTTAAAGGCCTTCGAATAATTGTTGCAATTTATCACCTGTCTCATTTTTCATGTATAATTTATCTTGCGGCGGATAATGTATAGGGTTTGCATTTTTATCGTAACGAGTCTTTATTTTCGTTTTCGACATTTGGAGGTTGTTCCTTGGATCTGCAGCTGCTCTCTGCAGTCTATATTTTAGTTCAAGAGGATAATTGTCAAAATAATACAGAGGATCTATTGTATTTGTCAAATTTGATGGTAAAACTGCCGATTTCCCGAAAATTAGCTCGTATGGCGTATATTTAGTCTCTGTATGAACTGTATTGTTGAACGAGAAACACCAATATTGCAGCCACGAGCTCCACGATTCTGAATATTTAGCGACTTGCATTCTTAAATAGACCCCTAAATTTTTGTGAGTATTTTCGAATGCTCCTAATGTTTGATGGTAATATGCTGTTGAATTTAGTTGATTAATCTTTAGAAGATTACATGTCTCCTTGAATATACTCGACATAAATTCAGTGCCCTTATCCGTGAGGATTTCTTGGGGTATACCATACCTCAAAATAAAATTTTCTACAAATGACTTTGCAACCGTAGTGGCTTCTTTATTTTTCAAAGGGTAGCATTCAACAAATTTACTTAGATCACATTGTAAGGTTAGGATATATCGGTAGCTTTCCGAATCCTCTTCCAATGGACCAACGAGATCTAAATGAATTTTTTGAAATCCGTACCTTGCTTCCATGGGTTGCTTATGAGGTTTAGAATACTTATAGCGTTGACAATCTTCACATTTCTTAATAAACTGTTCAACATCCCTGTGTAAACCTGGCCAACAGTATGACTTTCTTATATTATTAAACATTCTACTTATGCCAGCGTGACCTCCCGTTAATAAAATGTGGTAATCATTCAAAATAATTTGTCTAGTTTCCTTATCATCAATATTCTTTACACCTTCTACCACGGATATTTTTATACCTAGCTTTTTTAGTATGTTTGAGAATTTCAAAATATTGTCCAGGATTAGTGCGCACTCCTGATTTTTGCTTATAATTAATTCCGGAATTTTATATTTTCCCATAACTGTCTTCAGATCTCTCAACGTAGTCTAACGCTAATCGAGGGTCCTGAAGTATATAAACAATATTTAAATCTTTTATAAATATTAAATTCTCCTTTTTATAATCAAACATTTTATCTTTTATTGAGCTATTAAATTCCACGGTATCTACAGGTCTCAGTTCAAAACAATTCTTTGGTGCTTTTATCAACTCAACAATTCTAGGGTGATCAGTCCATTTATTAGTAGAGTCTCTAATTGGAATTTTTTGTCTGCGCCCTAGTCATGACGTAATTTGTTGCATCTATAATTTCGTTTATTTCTTTTAAACTATTCGAAGAGATCTTTATTCTCGATAAAGCATCGCTCGTAACATTTTCTGTTCCTCGTATATACTTTACGACAAAATCATATTCTGCTAACGCTAATCTAAATCTAGTTTACCTACTACAAGGATTAACCATATTAAATAAATAAATTAATGGTCTGTGATCGGTGTGTATTTCAAACTCTCTTAGATATAAATATGGTCTAAAATGCTTTACCGCCCAAACAATGGCTAATAATTCTTTTTGTATAGTCTGGTAATTTCTCTCAGCTTTATTTAGCATTCTGCTGGCGTATGCAATTGGTCTGTCATCCCCATTCGATAGAACTGCCCCGATTGCTATGCCTGATGCGTCCGTTTTTAAAATAAATTTATTCTCAGGAGAGAAATTTGGATATTGTACGACCTATGGATTTTTCAGATAACGTCTTAATGTATCAAAAGACTTTTGACATTCGTCTGACCAAACAAAAGGTACTCCTTTTCTCGTTAAAGCATTTAACGGTGCAGAAATTTCGGCAAAGTGTTTATTGTATCTACTATAATAATTTACAAATGCTACAAATCGTTTTACAGCATTTGCGTCCTTTGGTATAGGATATTGTTCTATAGCTTCCACTTTTGAAGGACATGGGCAAATACCTTGAGCAGAAATTATATTTCCCAAATATAAAAGTTCTTTCTTTAAAAATTCACATTTATTTGGATTCAATTTTAAATTTACCTATCTTAATCTTTGTAAAACTTTTACTAAGTTTCTATTGTGAGTAGTTAAATTTTAACCGAATACAATTAAATCATCTAGATAAATAAAAGCACATTCGTAATTCAAACCTGCCATTGCTACTGTCATAGCACGAGAAAATGAACTAGGACTGATTTTTAGTCCCATCGGTAGACGCTTCATTTGAAATTGAACTTTGTCGGTACTAAAAGCTGTAAATGGTCTACTAGAAGGGTCTAGTTCGATTTGGTAATACCCTTGTGACAAATCAAGGTGAGACAAATACATTGCGCCTAAAAGCGAATCTAAAATATCTGTTATAAAAGACAAGGGAAATTTATCATCTACTATTAGTTTATTTGATAACCTGTAATCTATAACTACTCGCCATTCTTTATTTCCTGAATTATCAACTTTTTTTGGAAATAGAAGTGAGGGAGACAAAAACGCTGATATCGCTTCTTCTATAATATCAATCTGTAACATTTTTTCAATTACTTTGTCTGAAATTTCTTTTTGAGCATGTGGTATTCTGTAGGGTTTTACATATACTGGTTTGGCATTATTTTGTAAATGAAATTTTTCTTTATATATATTGGTTACCGCTAATTTATCATTTTGTAAATGAAACCTATCAGAGAACTTTGTGCAAATTTTTTGAATTGTGAACTTTTCTTCTTGATTTGAATGATCTAAGTGCAGTAAACTTATTAATTCATCAGCTCGTTCAACTAGTATATTGTTATTGTCTCCAAAGTTACATAGTTTAAAATCACTCAACAGCTCAACTTTGGGTTTGAAGTTTTTTATTTTTACCTTCTGGTCCTTAACATTTAATATTTTCACTGGTATTGTGTTATTAATTCCTCCTACAAAAACGCCTTCACATATTTCATCCTGTTTGACAACGCAATCTTGTGTTGTATTATCAACTTTACAATTTAAAATAATTTCACACCTTACAGGTATTGATGTGTATAATTCAAAATTTGAAACCATAGGCAAAATGACTTTGTTTTCGTTATGAGAAAAAGAAAACTCAAACGTTTCGTAATTTATGATCGCTTGGTATCTCCAGAAAAAATCTGAACCTAAAATACCATTCATTTCTGTATTAAATTCTTCAACTACCTGGAAATTATGGTAGAACTCTACCTTATCAGTACTTAGCGATATATTTGCAGAACCTATTGAAAAAATTGAACCTACAATTCCTTTTATTTTAATGCTATCTCGAGTATTTATAATAACATCCTTTCTTATGCAATTTTTAAATATAATACTTGTTGACGCCCCACTGTCTACCAAGAATTTAACGTATCTGCCTTTATTTAATAATTCTATGAAATTTAAACCTCCTGTATTGAATAAAATATTTTCAACTTGATTCTTAGATCTATTGGAAACGAAAAAATGTTGACTCCTTGTTAGTAGCACTTGTATGACTCATACTATTGGTATTTTCAGACTGAGTTGGCATGGTGTTATACAATTCTGCATTATTTTGATATGCATCGCGACGTCTATGAAAATTTGAAGTTGAACCCGTTCGCATGTTTCTCTGACCTTTGTTATTATGTTTATTAGAATAATAATTCTGATTATAGGCACCTCTGGCTGTACGGTTTACAAAAGGATTATTTTTGTTATTATTTCTTTGAAATCTTGCATTGAAGCTGGAACTATAATGAAATGATTGAAGAGCATTGGTGTGCAGTTCTGCGTCTTTTGCGCCTTGAATTGCATCGGATAATTTTGAAAAATTTCTAGCTTTAATTATTGTTCGCAATTCTGGATTTTGAAGTCCATTTGCGAATGCGTCAATAGCCGTTTTTTCATTTACTTTTCGTAAGATAGCGAGATTGTCAACTTTATTTTCAGATTGAGTGAACATAAGGTTAACCAACAAATCTTCCACAAATTTGGCAAATTTATCCACTGTTTTATTATTTTGCTTTGCATTAATAAGTTTAAAAGATAACATTGATGCTGGTTTTTTCGCAATAAAATGTGCTTTAAGATCGGAAATTAACTCAGCGTTAGTATCATACGCGGCTTTTAATCGCATTTTAGCATTTTGTGACAATCTAGTTTTTAATACGTATGTCGTTAATAACTTTTTACCTTCGTTATTTAATAGTTCATCGTATAGTTCAATGACATCCATAAGCTGCTTTGTGCCATTTTCAGATCCGTCCATGACGGGTAACAGACCTGCTGCACTTTTCAGATCAAATTTTTCGGCCATTTCTGATTCGTTCTCGGATCCGGCTAAATCAGAATTATCTTCCGTTTCCGAAATGTCTATGTCTTGCGCATCTTTTAGTCTATTTGTCAAAATGTCTCTGATTGTCCCAAATTGCTTATTTATATTTACCACAAGATTTTGTACCTCTGTTTTTAGGTGTATGTCGGCATTGGATTTATTAAATTTTAACTTAAGCTCATTAAAATCTGCATAAAGTTTCAAGTTTATCTACTTTTTTGATTTATTCTTAGTTTTAGGAAAACTTTTTCTGACTAGATTATTAACTTTATTTAAATTTCTGTGGAAAACTCGAACTTCCTCCAATAAATATCGAAAATCATTTAAAGACATTACCTATTTTCGTGTTAATCCTTTATCACTCACACTTAACACTTACCACTTACACTTATTACTATTGTTTATTGTTGCTTCTCGTTGTAGAATATACATGGACATTTTCTTATCCGACGCTGTTTTAGACTAACTCTTGACTCCTTGTAACTTCTCGCCTAATTTTAATCTCTAATTTAATTTAGCATTTAATGTAGATATATATGATAATGAGTCCTAGTACAATTGCCACAAAAATAAGCTCAGCAATATTTTTCATTGACTATTCCATATTTTCCTTTAGACTATTCGTTTGTCCTCCACTGTTTCCTGCTTAAGCAATTATAATCTCTTCCTTCTCTATTGACTGCTGTCCACCCATTGCGGCTTTATCTCACTTTTTTTTTACTTAAACGACGAAAATTAATGTTTTTCTAACTTAAACGGTATCTATCATAATTTTTATAAAAAGAAACTTTTTATTTTTCCATTATAACCATCAACAGACCCAACACTGGCTAAGGATCGCCATGTAATGATTGTAATTGATTACAGATTATAGGTTCTTCCGAGGTTAGGCCATTGAGAGAATATAATTGAAAAAACCAGTTTACTCTAACAACTCAACTTTATTGATAATTGAAAATCAATTCGATTTTTTAGAATACCTCGCAATATGTATATTCTAATTGCATTTCGGCACATGGTGCTTACACTGCAACTTACTGCAAAAATACGATATTCGGCATAGACATATTCATACATACACATGACAAAATTATATTCAAATAATATTTCCTAATAAAAACATGAGCCACATGGTACTCAGGTCGCTTACCTCACAAATACAACATTTTATTGAAATATAAAATCTATCATTATAAATAAAATATAATTTTTTAATACTTTATCATCGCACTGCTAACAAATTGAAAATTCTGCTAAAATGACAAAAAATTGATACTTCAAGTACCATAGCACCCGTGGTACTGGCTTTAATGAGCTAAATATCAATAAGGTTTGTCTTTGAGATGCTTTGAATAATATCCAATTGGTCACTTTTATATACTGAGGAGGCTATATGGTGATAACAAACTGAAATTTCTCCAAAAATGACAAAAATGCCGTACTTGAAGTACTATAGCACCTGTTGTACTGGCACTGGTGAGCTGAAAATCAATAGGGTTCATCAGTAAGATGTCTAGATTAATACTCAATCATGTAATTGGTTACTTGTTGCACTCCTGAGGCTGTATAGTGCTAACAAACTGAAATTTCTCAAAAAATTACAAAAAAGTCGTACTTCAAGAACTAAAAATCAATAGGGTTCGTCTGTGAGATATCCTGAACAATACTCAATTCTAAAATTTGTGACCCAGGAGGCTGTATCGTGCTAACAAGACATGTAACGAAAAGTGGCCGACGACAACGACGACGACATACACACAGGATTTTGTTCCTGTTGTTGATGAAAAAGGTAAAATTTCCTTCAAAATTCCAACTTTTTTTGGGGTAAACCAATATTTTTCTCGCATATAGAAAGGTTGGGCGGAAAAGTAAAAAGTAATATGAGTTGATTCCATACGGTGAGGGTTGAAACAGAAATTTCATTACCATAATATCGATCACTTCAGTTGTGTATTGTTTCCATCGAAATAATTATAAATTCCGATGAAATGACAGAATATCTTTAATTGTCTTATTATTCCCAGACATAATTACTTACAGTTTTATTAAGGAACGGAAAGTATCCATCCAATTAATTATTATCAGAAATGGTGAATGAGATAGGAAATTACTTAAAACTACTACTTTTAGGAGCTTTCCAATTCGATAAAATGCACAAGCATTATGAAACGAAGTTAATTACCGCTTGAATAAAACCTAAATTAAAATACGCTTCAAGTAGAATTTATACCGTTATTATTTCCAATAAGGTAGAGATAATTTGTGTAGTAACAGAATATCGAGAGAATAATGGAAAATTAACAATTGAAGCTAAAACATTTCTAATTGTATGAAATAAAAATTATCACCTTGATTACTATACGAGAATGAGATTTTGGCAATAATAAAATAATCGGTATGCTTGTAGTTTATTGATTTACTGCTCTATATTAGCGGCTTCTGAGAGATAATTAATGGATGAATATGTTCACTTATTGTAGACATTGTTAAGTTGAAGCTTGTTTAAAGTTTTAAATAGACTACCCTTATATAAATTTCCGAAAAGCGCAACCGCATCTTTTATGAACCATTTTTAACTATTCTGTGTTGTAGCTTATATGGACTTAGTTAAAAGATATATTGAGGAAAAGATGAACCAATATCAGGATAAAAGGAACTCTATCTAGCGTTTTAATGTTTCTTATATAAAAATTTGCACGATTGTCGATATTCTAAGCTGTGCCAATATTTTCTGATGCTTGTTCTAGATCGAACAATGAAATAGAACAATATAATTTGTTCGAATCTTCATTTATTTGAACTAATGTTCAATTTAAATTTGTTGACACGTTTCACTAACACAGTACCTTTGTCAAAACGAATGAAGGTAAAATATGAAAATGTCTCAATATATACAGTGCTTAATACAGAAATCTATTTACTAAGGTTAACAATGGCATTGAAAGAAATTACCTGGAAATTCATTCACTACCGACATTCGTAAGCTAACTTCTAGGTAAAGAGGTTTAATAAAGGAGACTGATTGATATCTATTTGGTCGTTAAGGAGATTACCTGAATCTTTATTTTTGGTAATCTCTAGGGCCTCTAATAAATTTAAACTAAAGGATTTACCGAATACATTGAGAATTTCAAAATTTGGGTCGAAAATGTGTTGGTTTTCTAATAAATAATTTGAATAGTTAGAATTTAATTTTTTGTTGTCATAGCTACGTTTGTGTTCCGAAATTCTAGTTTTAAAATTTCTAAAAGTTCTACGGATATAATTTTTATCACAATATTCATTACCACATTTTAATTTATAAACTCCTGATTTGTTTAATTTTGAAGATTTAGATTCGTTATTGTTAATGAATTTGGATAAATTGTGATCAGTTTTAAAGGAAATATTCATGTCTAAAGTTTCTAAAAATGATTCAATTTTTAAGGATGGTGTTCCAAAGTATGTTAAGCTTTTAAATTGTTTATTATTTTCATCTGAAGGGAATACTTGTTCTAAAGTCTGTTTTTCATCTTTTTATTTATGACATTGTCAATTAAATTTGGTTCGTAATTATTATTAACTGCTATCGGTTTTATGATATTTAATTCTTTGTTATAATTATTAATATTTAATGGGACTGTTAGGAGTCTGTGTATCATACTACTGAAAGCTGCTAGTTTATGACTGAATGGGTGGATCGAACTATTATGAATTGTAATATCTGTATGTGATGGTTTATGAAATATAGAAAAATCATGTTCATTATTTATATTTGAAATTGTAAGGTCTAGAAAGTTTATAGACTTATTTTGTTCAAGTTCTGCGGTAAATTTATTAACATTGTGAATCGAGTTTATGTAAGTAATCAAGCTCTCTAAAATGTCGTCCACATATCGGTGCCAGTACACAAATTTTTTACTGAGGGGGTGAATTATTTTTTCTATATTATCCATGAAAATTTCTGCTAGTAGGGGGCTGAGGGGGTTGCCCATAATCAAACCATCTTTACTGCTATAAACCTCTCCATTGAAATGAAAATAATTTTGATTCAAACACACTTTTAATAAAGTAATGATATCAGATTGAATTAAAGGATCAACATTATTGTATGTGAGCAATTTATCATCAAGAGTTATAGTTTCTTTAGGAGGTATACTAGGGAATATATTTGTTACATCGAACGATATGAATTTAGAATTATGGGGTAGTATTATATCTTGAATATTATTAATTAATTCCGTTGAGTTTTTAACTGAAAATCGAGGTATGAATGACATCCATGAGAATCTTTGAAACTGTCAATGAAGGTGCTGTGAAATAAGAAACAACTGGCCTGATTGGGTACCCCTCTTTATGGATTTTAATTAATGAATGAAGTTCAGGGTGTTGCGGATTGGGTAAAAATAATTTATATTCTTCTTTATCGTTAAATATTAATTTAGCGTTATCTACTGCTAATTTTATTTCTTCCTGAAATTTATTAGTTGGGTCTTTTTGAAGGGTCTCAAAATTGCTTGCCTGAATAAAATGTGGTAATGACTATTGTGATAAAATTTATATCGGTATAACTTATAGAAATTTTAAAACTAGAATTTCTGAACACAAACATAGCTATCACAACAGAATATTAGATTCTAACTATTCAAATCATTTATTAGAAAACCAACACATTTTCGACCCAAATTTTGAAATTCTCCATGTAGTCGGTAAATCCCTTAGTTTAAATTTATTAGAGGCCCTAGAGATTAACAAAAATAAACATTCAGGTAATCTCCTTAACGAGCAAATAGATATCAATCAGTCTCATTGATTGAACCTCTTTACCTAGAAGATAGCTAAGGAATGTTTGTAGTGAATGAATTTCCAGGTAATTTCTTTCAATGCCATTGTTAACCTTAGTAAATAGATTTCTGTATTTAGCACTGTATATATTAAGACATTTTTATATTTCACCTTCATTCGTTTTGACAAAGCTACTGTGTTAGTGAAACGCGTCAACAAATTTAAATTGAACATTAGTTCAAATAAATGAAGATTTAAACAAATTATATTGTTTTATTTCATCGCTCAGTATGGATCTTCATCAAATAAAAGCCTCATCTATTCAATTCTTGTTCTAGATCCTTAAGTATCACTAGAGCTTCGCTTAGGAAGCAAAAATGTTCATTGGATTGAAGAAAAAAGGTAACGCCAATGTTCCAATATTCTTATTAATATTTATTTATATTCCATCGTATCATAATGACATACTTATGGATTTAATTTTCATGTCATAATAGTCTGATTAAAACAATTGTTTTTTAAGAGTACTGAGAACTATAACTAATGATATTTTTGGATAGTACTATAAGGATCATCATTTTAATATATTGTATCTATTATATATCGAGATTCTCGTTTTCTTTCTTCCCTTATTCTTTCAATTGGTGTTTTCATTTCGCAAACAACTCCCATTTATTAGAAAAACCCTGCGACCTCATTCGAAGAAGGGGTAACAAAATGAGTAACACACCTTGCATGTTTAATGTTTTAACTATAGTAAACGTTACAGTATATAAATTTGTGTTTAAAATGTGCCCCATTTCTGGTCTTCAATCGTGTTTTCATCGCCTTAAAAAGCTGCTCGGAGATTTAACAATGGCATTTCCAACTTTTGCATAGCTGAACGCAAAATGTCACCATTTGTATAATGAGTTTTGCGGAATGAATGCAAATAACCAGGTCGTGGTATTACTCGGAATCTCGGAGCGTCACTGAACTTTTTTTGGAAAAGGATTAGGTATCCTATTAGGGAAAGTCACAAGAAACTTTGTTAATGAATTTCATGAATTATTTGATAACTGTGTACCTTATAATAGCTTTAGAACAAGAAAGTTACAGACAAAATGTTCTCATTTGAAACAACATGTCAAATTAGTTTTCATAGATATTTAGAAGAAAGCTAACAATTACTGGAGCACTAGGTCTCTGTGTATTATTTAACTTACTAAAAGTCCCCGTCCCTGCGGGGGTGGCAACACTCCCAAAAACCATCCCAAAGGTACATTTCTCAACTTTTTTAGGAATACCTTCTTCCTTCTTAGTTTCTTTGGAAAAATACTGAATAACAAATTTGGAACTTTTAAAATGTCGTTCAAAACGGTGTATATGAAGTTTTAATACAGATTAGTCATTGCCGCCCTAAAAAGGATTGAAACAGGAAAAATACGAATTTGTTATATCAATGCTAATTTTGAACTAAAAATCAAATTATTTAAAATTGAACTCACTAAACTATCAATTGATATGTACAGTTGCGGTCAAAGAAAATGGAATAGTTGTTGTGGTCTAGCGTGAATGTGACTTTTCCGTTTCCAGAAAAAATGTGATAGTTTTGTCGTATATCTAAATTATAATAACACTAAAGTGTAAATAATATTGTTTTTCATTATTAAATATCGAAGGCTACTGAATTAATTTTAAATAAGTAATCCCGCCAATATGCTCTGTGACTTCTCTTAATCTACTGGTCATCGATCTATATAATGTCGAACAATATTCTTGAGTTACTTCCTCCCAAGCATTATTTATAACTTCCAACAAACCTTCAACGTTTCTTGGTCTTTAGATTGTTAGATTATATTTTAACGGGGTTACAATGCATTGAAACCTAAGGTTTATTGTGCCCTCCCTCCCTATCAGAGCTGTTCTCGCTACTACTACAGCTCGCCTTCCAGTTCCAGGGTTCTAATGAACTCTAGTATTTGCCACGGCTTCAACGAAGTTAGATCCTCACACTTACAAGTTTTTTGTCCGAAGCATTTCTAGCGTTGGCTTGCAATGGCGAGGCATTCTAGAACTAGGTGATCCGGAGATTTATCCTCCTCCCCACAGAATCTACACTCGTAAATTTCTGCTAGACCTATTCTCATTAGATGCTTCCTTAGGCGGCTGTGTCCTGTGAGAAAGCCCGTGAGGAGATGTAGCTTATTTTTGCTGAGGTTCAAATATTCTTTGGATCTAGCAGTGTCAAAGTTCCGCAGGAACTTTTTGGAATGTTCCATCCCGGGAAGGCAGAGTGCTTCTCTTTCGGTTTTCTCTTTCTTCCGAAACTTTTGCTTATAGGAGCATTTGCCTACACCACAGAAAGGCTCTGGTCCAATAAAGGGCGTTTGTGCTCCTTTCCTGGCAAGTGTATTGGCCTCTTCATTTCCCGTGATTCCCGAGTGGCCAGGACACAGACCCTGTTATTCTTGCCTACTTGATCAAATTTTCTTCGGTACTCTCATGCCAACTTTGAGTCAATGACATGGGAGCTCAATGCTTTGATAACTGCTTGACTATCAGAATGGATTGATATGTCACATTTCTTCCTAGGTTCATTTCCACGCATCTCTCGATCGCAAGTATTTGTGCCTGAAAGACAATCTGGAAGGAGCCTAACGATAATGAGTATCTGGTTCCAGGCCCGAATACTCCAGCGCCTGATCCAGTGGTGGTTTTTGAACCATCCGTATACCATTTAATGGTGTTTCATTTGAGAGTTTGGGCGGTGTATTCCCTTTCCCAGTCTATCCTCTTATTTAGCATCGTAGTGAAATTCTTTTCGATACTTACTTTCTTGATAATTTCGTCACTGGGAGATGTATTTTGTTAGTGAGGATCAGGCTCCCTGATTTTTGATACTCTCATTGCCTGAACCTCCCTTAGATATTCTAAGAATTGCCTCTTGGGCAGATCTTTCTATCACCAGATGTAGAGGTGTGAGCTCTGTAATGATCTCAAGTGCCCTAGTTGGACACGTTCTCCTAGCTCCAGTGATGCACATACAGGTAAGCCTTTGAACTTTGTCAAGGGTCTTCTTCGTACATCTATCGCAGTATTTTGGGTTACAGCCCCACGTCTTACCAGCTAGATTTCTGCACCCATCAAATCTCTTATTGCTTTACTAGCATTCATTTCGACATGCTTATTCCACAAAAGCTTACTGTCTAGTGTTATCTCTAGATTTCCTTGTTCAAGGATATGGCTGGAAGTGCCCTAATGTTGTCTTGTGAGGTTCTAAAAATGTTGCTTATTTCAAATGAAGTCTTACCTATGTATGGGACTAAGAAAAATCGATTTTGCTCATCCCAAACGTAGGTAAGGCCTACTGTCCACGAAGCCGCACGTCATACGCACGACATCGTCATTTTACACTTGTGTGTAGCTTGCTTGCATCTTACGCAGAAAGGGACGACACTGTGTCCACGATGCGGCATCGTCGCATTTGCGTATCGTCATACGTTCGTCATGCAGCTCGTGCAGCAGCCTGCCAGTACTCAACCGTACGGCGAGACGCAAACACGTGTGAAATGGCGGCCTCAGCAGCCAATTTTGTTCGGATTATCGAAGAATATCCATGTCTGTACAATAATAAATTAGCAGAATATTCAAGGAAAGATGTCCCGGAAAAAGCGTGGAGTGAAGTGGCACAAAAAACCAATATGTCTGGTGAGTAATCATATTATTTATTTATTCAATTACACAGTAATTCCATTGCCAGGAGAGTGCACAGTCTGGTCTCAAAAAATAATTTGTTAAATAATTACGTAAACCGTTTGGTGTGTTAACGAAGGTCATATTTGGTATTGAAATTGGTTTGTTTATCTGTGTTGCTTCACCGAATGTATTCAGTGTATACCGGACTCCTTCGTGTTTACGTACATAATTATGTAAAATACATATACATTTTACTATTGAAACTATTGTAGCATATTTGCGACATGTTATAGGTTTTAAAAGAACTTGAAATTTTTGAGACATCATACCAAATACACATTCAATTGTTTTGCGTCCACGGCTCAATCGGTAATTAAATATTCTTCTGGTGTTGTCTATTTGTTTTACAGAATATGGTCTCATCAAATATCTTTTTAAGGGAAATGCATTGTCCCCAACAAAATAATATGGAAATATATTCCCAGAATCTTCGTCATGTGGCAATGGTGAGCCTGCATTAGGAATATTTGAGCCATCTCTTTCTAACCACTGTCCGAAATTTGACACTTGAAAGACACCACCATCACTATTTCTTCCAGCAAATCCACATTCTATAGCCGTAAAGTAACCGTCTGCATCGCAACATCCTAATAAAATAATTGAATGGTATCTTTTATAGTTGTAATTTGCAGATCCTGTGTTAGGATACTTTTGAATTCTTATGTGTTTCCCGTCCACGGATCCTAAGCAATTTGGCAGATTCCAAAGTTCGTAGTATCTGGTTGCGATAGCCTTCCATTCATCTGTAGTTGGAACAGGCATAAAGGTATCTTTGAGTGCGTTCCATATAACTTCAGTCGTTTCTGCTACCACTCGTGATATTGTGCATTCTCCTCGAGCAAAGTAAAATCCTAGTGCTCGAAAGCTACACCCAGTTGATAGGTATCTGGAATAAGAGAGAAAGATATGTATGTTTTTTTGCAGTGAGCGACTGTCAAACTAGATGGAGGAATATTAGGAATGGATTTGTCCGCAGCCTGAAACCAACTCCTAGTGGTTCATCAACGAAGCAAAAGAAATTATACTATCTACATGATGAATTACAGTTTGTTCTCCCTTTTGTCAAAGCAACTATTCACACGGGTGAACCAGGCAATATCCCTTTATTTCCAGAAGAAGAGACTGAAAACATAGCGGTTGACAACATATCAAATTCTTCAGCTAACGAAGAACCTGCTGAATCTGCTACAACTTCTGGCGAAGCATCTTCTGAATCGGTCTTGCCCAAATTCAAACGACCCAAAATAAAAAAAGTTACCAACGAAGCGGATAAAGCATTTGTGGACTGGATGAAAAGAAAAGAAACAGCGAAGGATAATCCAAGAAAAATGTTTTTACTCAGTTTATTATCAGATGTAGAAAGTTTATCTGAGGAACAAATGCGAATGTTTAGAATTAAAGTGCTATTATTACTCGAGGAGATTCAGTCGGGCGCACCACAGCAAAGGCAATCATACACGGACAATTATGCGGCAACACACCGCCCACAACAATATAATAGCGACAATTATCTACCAGTACAGCACTCGGAACAATACAGGGATGATTCATCAACACAGCAGTTACAATACAGAGACAATTATTCGCCAAGTTCTTCTGTAGGATCTAATTCACATAACCCAGTCTCTCCAATAAATTATTCAGCAAATACAAATTGTACTGTTGATTTGTCAGAACTACAAAATCTTGAAAATTTGTGATCTGACCGAAATTTGTTTAACCGATGACGGTTATTTTATCAATAAAGTGTCGTCTATTCAATTTTACATTGTTTTATTTTTTTTCTACCAATAAATACTATACACATACAAACAAACTGTTTAAAACTTACCTCAACGTTATAAGTATCCTTTCTTCCGGGCTAACACAAGCTCGCATAACAGTATTTCGTTTTTGTATTAAGGGCCCAACAATATTTACTAATGTTCGGTACGTATTTTTAGTCATTCGGTAAAATGATTGAAAGTAGGAATCATCTTCTGATAACTCTCTTGCCGCAACAAATAATCTACAATTAACGTTTCTTTCAATATATGGATGAAGCCAGTACAATCGACGTCTGTGTCGTCGCCGTTTAATAAAATTGTATGCTGCAATCACGTCTTCATCATCGCTTGATGACATTTTCACAGAGAATGAAAACGTGCTTCTGCGATGCTAAAAACCGTTTTGTAGCTTGCATGACGATTGTATGACGATTGCGTGGACGTATAAAAGATGCAAAATACGTATGTCGTCAACTGTAGCTTGCGTGCATTCGTCAAATGACGCCTCAGTGGACAGTAGGCCTAAGATTTCATATGAAATAAGCAACATTTTTAGAACCTCTCAATACAACGTTAGGGTTTCTTTTTCATCTCAAAATACCATCGAATCACTTCTTTCTAAGACCAAAAATAACTTAGCCAAACTCCAACAGAGCGGTATATACAAACTCCAGTGTGGTGATTGTGAGGCTGCGTACTTTGGTAGAACCATAAGCCCTCTTAATATCCGTATCCACGAACAGAACAATCTGGCTTTGGTGATCACCTCACATTTAATAAGTTTCTCACCCGGTGATGATAGCAGAATTTTGCACAAATGTTTTTCACGGAATTTCCACAAACTTAACCTTCTGGAATATCTAGAGATATACAGAGAGTGCAGAAGGAATGGTTGCTCTATCAACACTCAGATTAATATGAATTCAACTTTCACACCTCTTTTCAAGTTGTTTGGGGCGTCTGGATTAGTCCGTGCGATTTGTTTCGTATAATTTGTATCCGTGTTTTAGTAATGAGCTCAATTTTAAATTGTATCGGTCAGTTTCACTCATTAATTTCCAATATATTTGTGAACTTTGTAACTTTAGACACTACCATTTTTCATCATAATAATAATCCTCGTTTTAAGATCGGGTTTTTGATTCAACAAAAATGTTACTTTTCATTTTTTTTTTATTTCAACAACTTGATTGAAAATTCCATTAATTGGTCGACATAATTTGAAAGATCAGGTCAGAAAGGCCACTGTGGATATGGTTTGTGTGGTGTCGTTTTGAATTTGATTTGTTTAAATGTTTGTAATTTGTTGTTTGTTTACCATGTTTAACTAACAAACGCAATAATGTGGACAATTTTAATATATCTCTGGACCGACTGACGAAGTAAGTTACATTTAATGTTAGTTTGATATGACAGTAGTTTGTAGTGTATGTAATTTATTTTAGAGCCCTGATGATGACGTAATGTCGAAAGCGCTTAGCTGAATTTGATCAAATATTACACACTCCTATACAAATTCATTTATCCTTTTCAAAACAAGAGTGTGTACACTTCACAATTTGGATTTTCAACAGAAAGAAGCATAACATTTTCTATAAATCTGATACATGCTTCACTATTAAATCTCTCGCCAATATGCCATAGAACTCCAAGTCCCTGCGTAGATATCCACGTCCACATATTTACAGAAAACGACCACTTTTATTTGTGCAATTGACATAATTCTCGTCAAACCGTGTATTCGGTGGGTGAAAGACAAGAATATTGCCGCTATTTAAAGATTGGAAAACCTTTGTATTGTTTGTCATAAGCAATATGCTCTAGAGCAAACCCCATTCTCAATTCTTTCTGACTAATGCTTAATAATAGTTTCCTTGCTGCTACGTGGCATTTCACTTCAGACTGTGCTACTCTGTGACGGCTCGTACGATAGGATGCTGGAAATTTGTTGTTGGAACAGCTTGAACTGCTGTTTCAAATGGATTTGCTCTTAAATGGTTAATCAAAGCAGCATTCTGTTCAGCAGTTGACTTTCTTGGACGTCCTGAGACTGGAGTTCGATAAATTTTTCCATCATTCCGCCATCTTCTAAAAACACTTGAAACTGAGTTCTTGCGTACATTATAAAATGCCGTAGTTTACCTAACTGACCACCCATCGTATATTTTTGCGATTATTCCACCTTTCCTCACTCAATTTATATATTCAATGTTGCAATACGACATATTCATAAAACAAATTCAAGTAGCCAGAACTAGACAAAAATCTGCTATGAAAAGTTGGGTACCCCGTCGAAATAGCCCACGTCAAAATAGCCCCGACAAAACAGCCCCGACAAAACAGCCCCGGACAAAATAGCCCCTGACAAAATAGGCCCGACAAATTAGCCTCAGACAAATTAATGTGTGTATTGTAACATGTTTTGATAATTGCAAGCCAAAGAAAAAAAAGATCACTTCAAAAGGTATTTTATTTGAAAATGTCCAACAAGTCAAAAATTAAAGGAAACGCATCTCTAGATTGTTGTTAACAAAAAATTACATTTCCAGATTATGGGAAACGCTTCGAAGAAAGTCTAGACTCTCCATATTTGCATAATTTCCAACTAACACTTGTAATCGGTGATTTAGTTGCACATATTTAGACATACTTGCCTCCGGTTGGACAATTCCAGCAGCAATGCGAGCTAGTCGGATCTCGATCATACCTTGCTCCTTGCGAAAATGATTGATGAGCTTAAATACAGATGGATGATGGCAATCAACAGTTTGCTGAAATGCTCTATGCTATCCGTCCACTGAATTATTTGTTCTTGAGAGCCCATCGAGCACACGTTGATGAACATTCCAGATATTAATGGGAAAACGTGGTTGCAGCCGTCTATTACGCCTAATTCGTCCTATGTAAGTATCTTCCCAGTAATCGATGATCGGGTTTATTTCGTTGGGGTAGTCCTCGACAGTCTCTTCGGTAAGTCTGACAACATCACCAACAGGTGCAAAACTCAGCGCAAGCAGCATTTTGATATGCACACATACATTGTCATCATGCACATAACGTTCGCTCAAGTTTAACTCTTGCACTTTTCGCCATAAAGATTGTCCTCAGTGAAACAAGCAGCCAAAAATTTCTGTGTTGTTAAAAACTTGTGACACAGCATTCTGAATGGCCTTCTCATAGTCACTCAAAATGTTTCTCGGATTTAAAGTTGGTTTTAGTTCCAACAGCTTTTGGAATACACGAATATATATCGCTTCAGATTTGTTTTTCAGCAGCACATAGATTTAAGGCACGCACGACTTGTCTATAAGTGCATGCACGGTGAATAACTGAAAAAATAGTTCCGGTGGTACTTTAAATGTACCATCAACGAACCAGTGTTGATTATTCTCCAAGATGGTCAGATTTTCCTCGGTGCCAAACATAAATATTCGATCCGGATCATTTTCTCCCTAGTCCCATAGAACGATGTTTGCGTTTCTCGTCGTTGTCTGGAGATGGATTGGAATTATAATCTCTGCAACAGTTCTTGGATTTGGATATGGATGACTTGTTCTTCTTCGGATGCGTTCGACTGTTCTCTGGATAGCAGTGTAGGTTGGAAGTTGCACTGCTGCTTCCAGGGATACTCCACTAGAGCAGACTTGATAAATTTGCCTGGGCTTCTCCATAGTACTTTGGGCTCGGTGTTTCATCTGGGACGTGCACTTCAGAGCCAAAATTTACGTTACCGCTAAACAGCTACTTACAGAATAACTTGAAAACTGGCTTTTTCACTGTCTTTATACATCGATGGGTGGTATTCAGTGATCGTTGGTCCTCTAAATCCCTGATTATTAACCAATCACGAGCCAATCCAATTTCTATAGAATTTTTAACTACCTAATTATGACTAGTATCTTCCAAGAAAGTCATCAAAGTGGTTACGGTTAACGAGGTGACGAACGGTCGCTTCTTGTAAAAGCTCATCACTCTAATCCGTTATACCCCCTAATCCCTTATTATTATAATTATCTGCTTAACTATCGGCAAGTATTTAAGTATTGTGCATTTCAACTTAAAAGAAAATTACTCCATAAATCACTTTACCTAAATGCCTATTATCCCTTTGGGTGCTTTGTAAATCGGTAACTTGCCAACGATAACAGACGGCATGGACCGGATTATTTACTTTTACACGAATTATTTTTACAGCTAAGAATTAAACTAATAATTTCAAGTTGTTATTTCTATTAATTTTGTTTCTTATACCTACAATATTTACTATTTTTTGCTTTGAAAAACTTTCTGAGGAATATAAGAAATAGTTTGTGAATAAAAAATAAGTGTAATATATAAATAGACGAGCGACTGTCATAGACATTCCTCAAATAAATACTGAGGTAAATCAGGTATTTACCTGATTGCTATTTTGTCGGGGCTATTTTGTCCGGGGCTATTTTGTCCGGGGCTGTTTTGTTCGGGGCTGTTTTGTCCGGGGCTGTTTTGTCCGGGGCTGTTTTCTCCGAGGCTATTTTGTCCGGAGCTGTTTTGTCGGGGCTGTTTTTTCGGGGCTATTTCGACCTGGGCTATTCTGACGGGTCACGGAAAAGTTGACCCATTTTTTGTTGGCCGCAACTGTACATTGTATTGATATGTGTGTTCAAAACTGCAGTTTCAAGTGAAAAAACTGGAATAAACAGATTATGCAGGTACGTTGGTATATCAAAATATAAGATAATATTACCTACAGTTCTTCGTCCAAAGATTCCTCTTCATTGTGAACGTTGCTACAAGAATCATCTTGGCGTGGACCACATAAACTCGAGCGGTCCGGTCCGGTGCCATTGCTTTTTCTGTTGTCACTGTTTTTAGGATATTATTGTCGTTCTCATCTTCATTGAGTTGGTGATATAGCTGTGTTACCGATTCAGTTCAAAATTTGAAGATAAATTCGTTTGAAATGGTAGGCAGAAGCGTCAGAGGTTGGAGGTAAGCAAGCAAGTTCAAAGTCTTTATTCAGTCCTTGTCTCGCAGTCATGCTCGTATATTTGAGATATTGCAGGTTATCTAGACTTTCACATTATTTCAAAGCACCATATAAAGATAGTAAAGCTCTTCTCCGGCCTCTGTAATTAAATCTGTATTTGCATTTGGTTCTAAAAAGATTTCTATACTTTGCTGCAGTTTCTCTCATTTTCTAAGAGTTTGAAACAGGACAGATTTCCATTCTTGAATAATGCGGAAGTCTTCTTCTAATTGGTGTAATTTTATTAACGTCACACTGATTAGTCTACCAATAATGTATACATGAAAAGTACGTCGATGTTTATTTCTGTTTATTAAATCTCATAGAATAAGTTTTGTTTCAATGTTATATAGAAAAAAATTTAACTGACTGTCAGTCATAATTGAATAATTCGTTTCGTTCAAAAATTTGTAATTGTTCTTCTAACAAGATAAACAGAAATTATACAATACAAGAAGTTCAAATTAACAAAAGTTGTTTCAATACAGTCCAACAAACCATTCGAAGTTAGAAACATGTTTTATGAAGTTTCATTATATCAGTCACTTTATAGGGTTTTGTAGACCTACTCGGTCGTAACATATAAACGTTGTCTACTTTAACTGTAAATATAAGTAAAACCATTGGATCGGTATCTTCACCTACTAGAGTTATAGAATTCTGAGTGCTCTGCAATTCGACTGATTTGTTTACAATACGATTATTGGCGTCACCTTGTCACCTTCTGCTGGGGTACTGATATACAACTCAGTTAAGTTGCCCCTTCCCCCAATTGATACTGAAAAAATAACATATATGGTCGTAATATTCTCCTAATGCACCAATATGATCCATGAATCATTTTCATTGCACCCCGTTCCCCGAAAGACTACAGCTAATTGTTTATGGGTGGGGCGAAATTCATCTCTCCTCCAAACTGCTGGTCCAACTATCCTCAATTGCGGAGGATTGATTGACCTCTAAAAAAAACAAAGTTATAAAGATGAAGTACAACTCAGTGTTAGGTTAGAATTGTGTGTTAATAATTAATTCATTTCCCTGCTGACAAAAAATAAATGTTGGATTTCATTTTACTTATTACTACAAGGCCGAAAATTTTCAGAAGGTAGTCAAAACCAAAATAAATTATAATTTTGTAACCGCACTGTTCAAATTCCAAGAGACACTGAAACATCAACGCGAAGACAACAACTAACGCATAGACTGGTGCATTGTTGCCGTAGTTCATTAAAAATTACACGTCTTACATCTCACTTACCGGTTCATCTCTCCTCTAATTACCCTAATAGCATTTTTTATAAATAAAGTATGCTAACGTTTATTCATCAATGATTTGTCAATTGTTCATTTTTTATTTTATAGGATCAAAACATAGGTACACATATTGTCCGAGTTTTGGGATAAATTACGAGATACCTAAGTGAAAATATACTACAAAAATGATTATGTTCATGATATAATATAAATACGACGCAAATATATATATATATATATATATATATATATATATATATATATATATATATATATATACATATATATTAAGAATGAACTAACAAAATGGACACTGTTTGTTTACAATTTACACAATTCTTCAATCATAATATATATCAAAAGTCAGAAGCGCTGAGAAAACCGGCTGTGATCTGACCACTCAGAAATCTACATAAATACCAACTTTAATTCAAATAACTCATCCTAGTTTGCGAACAGGAATAATGTAATTCTATTCGATCTCAACGATTAAATAAATGCGAATTATAAAAAATATGGTGTAAAACTTGTTTCAAAATAAGCTAATGTCGTACTTGTGCTGCACTCGTACTATAAAACGAGTCATTGTGGCACTTGTTTAACAAATAACTATTCTATCACTGTTTGCAATATATTACAGCATTTTTGTTTAGTTCTTTGCTATGCAATATTTTCCATTAGTTGAATACATTTAAAACAAATTTTTCCTAGTAACATAACCTTACAATTTCAAAACTCCCTACATTTCTCAACTATCCTGACGATCAAA
Organism: Galeruca laticollis; assembly: GCA_963921935.1. Classification (NCBI taxonomy): domain Eukaryota; kingdom Metazoa; phylum Arthropoda; class Insecta; order Coleoptera; family Chrysomelidae; genus Galeruca; species Galeruca laticollis. Next base: position 171,933,352 of record OY998179.1, on the reverse strand, counting down.
CAACACGGCAAGATCTTGACGACATAAATGACATGCAACGGTATTTGTAATAATTAAAACTTCAGTAACTACAACCTGTCAAATATTTCAAATACGAGTACATTTACACAAGATATTAATTGTTTTTCCAACTCAAATGAACACCATACATAAAGTTTTTCGATAATATTTCACGAGTAAACATAAACTGTACTCAAGTTACTAAAATGAATGACACATCTTTCACGAAAAAGCTATAGATGGGAAAAGTTTAAAGCCAAAATTAGATTCGAAGTTTCTCCGAGCCGTGTTTTGTATTTAGTTTCAAGAGTCAACTGAAAACACGAAATTACGTTGGTTAATATTTTTCTAATCGATGACGTTCTTTTAAACATTTTTAACCTTAACAAGTAGCGACATCCCTGACTTAGATATTTAGTTTTTTGTTGTAATGTTGTTTAAAATTCAATTTACATTCACAGTGAAACTCTACAAATGTCTTGATATGATTCCTCAATTCATTCCCATTCTGAACTATGTCCTTTGGTTCTTTCCAGTTTCTTCCTCGTTTGTTCAATATTCGTGCTATGGACTTAAAGCAAGAATTTTGGTCTGTCCCGCAACTGGACGATATGAAAGCATATATTGCTTTTGTGACAACCGATAGCCAATGTAAGTAGTGTCTAATGTCATTTGGTTTTGCGAATGCATTAATAAACCCGTGTATAAACTAAAAGGTAATGTCGTACAAATATATCTTGATGATGTAATAAAAGCATCACAAACCATCGCAAAAAGGTTTATTAATCTGAGAAAAGATAAGGAAGCTCTTGCAAATGGTGGATTTTCTCTTAACTGGAAAATATGTGTGTTTTTTGAAGACAGAAACAAAATCAAAGTATCATTCATATGATTTAGATACTCTCGTCATTGTTGAAGGTATAGAACATTGTAGACTATGTATGGTATTACTTTTATTGTATTCACTGGTTCTAAGTCACTAAGAGCTATAGCTTTGAAAAATGATCTGCATCTTAGACTCGCAAGGTGGTGAATTAGACTACAAGATTTTAATTTCAAAATTAAATATCGTTGAGGCAGTAAAATAGGACACGTGGATTACATGAGTAGATCCTCAGTAATTTTGTCAATAGGAAAGAAACACGCAATTCCTTATAAATCCAAAACAATAGGAGAGTTTCATTTGAAAAATAGTTTTCACAAACAATTACACGAAAAGTTATAGGATGGTTTTGAAATTAAGAACGGATTAATTTATTATGCCGTAAATATACCGAATGAAACTGATGATGGATGACGATACTTTATTCCTATATCTGCAAGATTGGTAATAATAAAAATCTATCATGATGACGCTGAGATAAATCCATATCACGTCTGCGACAAGAGCTATATTGGCCTCGAATGGGACAAACTTTGAAGAAATATATTAGGAATAGTCAAAGCCGCGCCCCCAATAAGTGTCTAACTGGCAAGAAAAGTGGGTTGTATCAAATGGGCGAAAAGTCCTGGATCTTTCGAAGTTTGGCATATAAAAGAATCTAATAGAGGTACATACATTTTGGTAATAATTTATGCTTATTCTAAATATCCAATGTTTTGCCCAGTGAGAAATAAGAAGACTGAATATACTATTATAACCTTTTCAAAACTTTTTCAGATTATTGGAAGACCAAAGAGAATTTTATTTCTGATTGATCATTTGTTTCCAGTAGATTTGAATACTTTTTGTGCCCAAACAATGGTACTGGTGAAGCCCTTGTCACCCAGCCTGATGACGCTGGCCCACTCTTAAAGATCCTCACGCCACCGCGACCGACTTATACAGTTGACGACGACGACGGCCAATATTCACCTGATGCGATATACGATATTTTTAAAGACTCTCTACCAGCTACTTGGTCACCACCGAGGAAGCGGGATCCCAGAAAACGACGCAGACTGGAATGAAACCAAATAAATATTTGTCTGAGACCCGACAAAACTCCTGGGTTTAGCAATCAACGACGGGACACCTTCAATGAAGCCCTCCAGACGTACTCCAATGTCATCGCCGAGGATGGACCACCTACTCCGTATGCTAAACATCGCATAACCACAGGTGAACACGCGCCTGTAGCTAACGCCCCATATCGGATGAGTCCTGCCCGTCAGAACATATTAAGGCAAAAGCTCGACGACATGCTAGAGAAAGGATTAATTGAGAAAAGCGATACGCCATGGTTATCCCCCGTGGTCCTCGTACCCAAAAAACGACAACGACCTACGAGTATATGTCGACTACCGTAAGCTTAATACCATCACAGTACCCGATAAATATCCACTACCACGGATCGATGATTTGCTCCACGACACTAAAGGATGCTAAAGTCTTGCCTCGACTTCCAGTCGGGCTACTGGTATATATAAATCCACGACAGTGACAAAGATATATATTTATAACACCTTTTGGAATACGAAACGCCCCCAGTAGTTTTCAGCGCCTGGTGGACATATTCAAAGCTACCCTAAAAGAAGTCACCGTCTTAGTTTACCTCGATAACCTCATTATCGGGTCACCGTCATTCGACCAACATCTACGTGATTTGGATAGAGTCTTTGAACATTTACGGATGTACCGACTGAGAGTATAGAGAAAAAATGCAATTTTGGTTGTTCCACAGTAAGGTATCTTGGACATATGATAACTGAGGATGGCATTACGACCGAACCAGAAAAAACGTCGACTATATCCAATATGCCAGCTCCAAAACATATCAAACAGCTGTTGTCGTTCATACAGACTTGCTCCTGGTACAGGCGATTTATACCTAACTTCGCGCAAATTGCTAGACCACTAACGAATCTAACAAAGAAGAAAGCAGTATGGAAGTGGGGATCAGAAGAAGAGCAGGCCTTCAGAAATCTGAAAGAGAAACTGGTATCCTCGCCCATACTAAAACAAGCCGACATCTCCAAACCATTTATTATCAAGACGGACGCCAGTACATACGCAATAGGAGTGGCTTTGGGCCAGGGGGAGGGAGAAAACGAGCACCCGATTGAATACAGTAGTCGCTCACTGACAACAGCGGAACGGAATTATAGCACTACGGAGTGAGAAGCGCTTGCGCTACTGTTCGCAGTAGATAAATTTCAGGGATACATTGAAGGTTCAGAGGCAATACTGATAACAGACCACCAACCCCTCAAGTGGATAATGAGCCTGAAAACGCGAACAGGACGATTAGCACGATGGGCCCTGAGATTACAGCCATACGACCTCCAAATCCAATATTCACCCGGAAAATCAAATGTAGTAGCAGATTTCCTATCTCGATCACCATGCCAGAAACCTAACGATGAGTGTCAGATTTGCAATGTACAATTTGACATCCCTAAGCGAAGTGAAAAAGAGATGCGTCAAAAACAAACAGAGGACCCTGAACTTACTCCGAGTACTTTATCGGTATACCCAGGAACAGGAGGATGAGAACGCAAGATTAGTGGTGCCAAAAGAGGAACGTTCATAAATTTTGCGAGCCTACCACGACGACCCTACCGCCGGACATTACGGCGTAGATATAACGTTAAATTGAGTCTCTAGGCGTTACTTTTGGACAGGAATGCGCCAGGATATCGTCAAGCATGTATCTACCTGCTTAGAATGCCAGAGGTATAAAGTCGATAACAGGACGCCTGCGGGATTATTACAACCAAAGGTTTGAAGTTATCGCAGTCGATCTTTTCGGACCACTACCGTTGAGTGAAGACGGCAAAAGGTGGATTCATATAATTGAAGATACCCCTAGCCGCTGGGTTGAATTGTTTTCACTAGCAGACGCTACGGTAGTTAATTGCACACTAGTATTATTCGATGAAATATTTCTCCGCTATGGGGTACCACTGCGGTTAATAAGCGACAATGGGACACAATTCGTGTCTGTCATAATGCAAAAACTCACGTTTTGTCTAGGCATTAGACATGCCCTAATTCCTGTGCATCGCGCTGAATCAAATATAGTGGAACGTAAGAACCGTGACTTTAAACACAATTAGGTATACTAGTTGGCAAAGAGCACTTCTCATGGCCCGGCACTTCAATAAGATTCGACATCAACATAGCCCGATGTGAATGTACTGGACACACAGCGGCATATCTGACCTTCGGGAGAGAGCTGCGAACTCATAAGACGAACCTAAGCCCGTACGGGGAATTAGAAGAAGAGGACGGCCCCGCAAATCAGATATAACTGCTCCCGCCACTGTTTCTGACACCTCGTCGAGACGACCTCGACGTCAGAGGGGGGGGGGGGCTGTAGCGGTCGAACATTCACACAACGCCTGTACCCCGATTCAGTCAGCAACAAGCATTACGTGGAGGATACTTAGGAGCCCCGCGCGTAGATGGCGTACGAAGAATACTCTGAACAGAGACCTGACTGTATTCTATACCATCCAGCTACAGTAGATGTACAGTGAGCAAAATCATTCCAACCTACGTGGACTGAATAGTCAACACCACGGTTAAGTTAAAATATTGTTTGTATATTCTTTTACGTTTAGAATTTTAACTATTATTTTAATTTATTTTGAATATTACTGTGTTGATAATTGTTTTAATAAATATTTTAACAATTTATACAGGTAGTTACTACATTATTTTACATCACATTTTTCAAACATTGACATTGTTACTGTATTCTGCCAGTCTGTTGGAAGCGTTTCATCTTCTATAGCTTTATTGTAAATAGGAAGCGCACTTTTTCCCCTTTTTGTGCCGTATTTTTTATTATTTCTGAAGTTACTCCGTCCTATCTGGATACTTTTCCTCTATTTAATTCTGTGATTGCATGCTCTATATCTTATTTACTAATTTTCATTTCTCAGTCTTCCGCTATGCTATGATTGTAACATAAGTAAAACATTATTGTTATATCGCATATTCTTCAACTAATTAACGCTTTTTTCTATACTCCTTATTCTTATTGTCGTACATTCCTTCTCTTTCTCTAACACGGCACAATTCAAACAAGATTTCAGTTATTATCAGCGCAATTGGGTAGAAAGCACTCATGCTTAATGCTTACCTTACAAATTCTCGTTTCGTTCTAAAATCAATGCCGTGTTAAACTGATTGGATAGTCTATGTTCGAAAAATGGAGTAAAGCGTAAGTATTAGCCGTTTGTGCTTAGTTACGTACGTATTTCTACTCGCTGTCTCATTCCTTTTTCGGATTATCTCCACGCCTCGATATCAGCTTAAATTTTAAGAGATTTTATCTGATAATAACAAGAGTTGCTCGAAGAAACCTAACCTACGTTTTGAGTTTGAGCATACATGTTTTATTTTGAAATTATTTGAGTAAAATTTGGAAAAAAGGAACACAATAAAAAATTATTCTGAAGACAAAGAATACTTTACGAATTAAATTAACTGTCTCGACACTTAATTCGTGGAATCTACTCATTTTATTGTTTTAAATGAAATATCATCGATGATATTGATTTATCGAAACAATTATCAATTTTTTAGAATTTTCAACAATTTTTATTATATTGTGAAATTAGCTAGAAACAGTGAGTTTCATTTAAAAAACTATTTTACGAATTTGTAAAAAGATACAAATGAATAATGCGATCATTTAATAAGAAAATTTCGTATTATCCATTTTATATTCCATTCCCAATACACATGTTGATTCTGGATGTGCGATGGAAACAAGGGACAAATTACCTAATCCAGAGATGGTAGATACGTAGTACAATACTAAACGGTGTTATCAGAATAGAAGTTATGAACAAAAAGGCAAGAAGAATTATGAAAGACTTTTCCTTTCAAATGTAATTACTGTCCCAAATATGGACAGAGAAGGTTAGATTGTAGATTGGAAGTTGATAAAGAAAGACCAAAAACGTACAAAGCAGAAGGAATTCTAGAGTTAGATTACGAATTATTCATGATTTCGGAAGGTACAAATATAACAGAAGCAAATTGGGTGAAGCAAACTACCAGAAATCAATGGTGTTTAGACAACGGCGCAACATCACATATGTGCAACGACAAATCGAGATGCACACATTTTTATACGTTGAATTATCAAAAGGTTCGTTTGGCTATCAATAATTAAAAAAATTTCATTGGAAAAGGAATTGTCAAGATAACAGTGGATAATGGATCTTCTGAAAAAAACAACAGTAAATTTAGTTCGTACCTGAACTGGAAACAAACTTGATTTCAATTTAAAAGGCAACATCTAGAGAAATAACTACAAAGTTTCTGAGGAAGAATGCTGAAATTATTAACGAAAATGGTGTTTATTGTTTTGAGACCTGAAAGAAGAGCTATATCATATCCAGCAAGTTGAAGAATCCGTTTCTTTAGCAAAATCGTCGAATCTCAGTGAGATTCGAACATGGCGTTGTCTTTTTGGTTATCTTAATGAAAAGAAATAGAATATTTTGAAAATTGAAAGAAGTTACACCCTTCAGAGAAATTGAATGATTTTGTTATTTGCATGAAAAGTAAGCTAATAACGTATTCGTTTCCTACATCGTACTCAAAAACGGAAGGTGTATTCAATCTCATATACTCCAACATTTGTGGCTCCATGAATAGTAATTCTTTGGGGGGTGCATAGTATTTACTACTTTTATAGATGACAAATCCAGACCGGTACAGGTATATTTTTTAAAATCAAAAGCATTTATTTAATTCAAGAATCATGCAGAAACAGAAACTACAAGGCAAATAAAATCCCTGAGGACAGATAATGGTTTGAAGTATTGTTGAAAAGTGTTCTAGAAAATTTTGGAAGAAAATAGAATAAAAAGGGATTATTCGACAACAATGGGTTTTAAGAACAAAATATAAAGCAGACGAAACCATAGAGTGCAGAAAGAGACACCTAATCGCGAAAGGCTACGCACATCAACCAGCAGGACAGAATGATTTATTGTCCACTCAGCTTGACCTCAAAACGATGAGAGTCTAGCCTTGTGGACAACAGCTCACCTACCTTGCGGCATATGGCTAATGACTATCCACCATCTATCAACGCCACTTGTCAAGAAGAGCCCATCACAACTTCCACACTCCAAAAATTTAGCAGGAAAACCAGACCTTGTCTTATTGTTTCCACAATAAGCTATCGTCGATAAGAGCTTTCATTATATGAATTTACAGTTAAATTCTTAACGTTTAAAAACGCTATTGTTTAATTCTAAACGTTGGCCAAGCACAAATACAGGAATCCAGTGTCAAGTAGATTGTAGGTGTCAAGTGTTCAGTCATCGTCATCGTCAAGTATCAGGTCGTCCCCCCATTGATTTATCCAACTGATGATCTCAGGGTCACTCAGGTCGATATCCTCCGGGGGGTACGTCATTTGTTTTAGCCGTAGTCTGTCCGTCGGTAGTTGTCTAGCGTTTTGTCTGTTTGGTAGTGTGCAATTGTGTATTATGTGTTTTTGATCTTCGCGTATGTTACAGTCTGTGCAGTGTCCGTTTGTCTGTCTTAGTTTAAAGCGTCTGTAATAGTCATTCATGTGCCCGTGTCCCGTTACTAAATGTGTAGTCTTCCATGTCAAAGACGGATTTGTCAGTCTAACTGTTTTTATTTGGTCTTTCTACAATTTGTATCATTGTCCTACCTGTCTTGCCATGTCTTCATTCTGTCTTTGTCTTTTTGTCTGTTTTTGTGATGAATGTTAAAGTGTAATATGTGTCGTTGTGTGCATGTTTTGCTAGTTTGTGTGCTTCCTTGATTCCTGTACTTGTCGGCTGTTTCGCTATATTATATTTTATGTTATGCTGTGATGTTGATTCTAATTTTTTTTTGATTTCATTTATTGAAATCAAACGGTTGTTACCGTTTTGTAGTTGTCGTAATACATTGTCTAAGTCTGTGTTGAATGTTATGTTTGCGTTTATGTGTTTATGTATGTTGTTTAATATCAGGTCTGTTCCTATTTTGAAAGCTAATATTTCTAGTTTGTTTATGTGTAGTGTTGTGTTTATTTTGTGTTTCTGTCTTATTGCCTCGTCGTGGGATGTGATGTGAATCCCTATCGTTTGTCCCCGCTTTTGTCGCTTGCGTCAGTGTATATCTGTGTTTTAGGTATTTCACATGTGTTTATTAGTTTATTTGTTCTGTGTGTCGGGTGTGGTAAGTGTGTAGACAGGGTTTTCGTCATGTTCAGTTCGTGTATTTTGTTAGTGTATGTTTTGTGTATGATTCTAGCATCGACGTCGAGCGGTGTCACCTCGGCCAGCAGTGGATTTTCATGGAACGAGTTCACCAGTGACTCTGCAGAGTTCCATAAGAATCCTCCCTTCTTGACCAGTCGAATTGAGACTGGCTCTGCATCAAATAGATATTGTTATACTATATATCAATGGAGAGCTTAGGGAGAATATTTTTATGTATGAAGCTGAATCACATTATATTGCCAGGAACAGAGGAGAATATTTACTTATTAATTAAATCGCTTTTCGATTTGAAACAGTCGGAAAGGCAATGGTAAGTACAAGAAACTAGACGACTATCATCAAACTACATCTATATTTTGAAACAACACGACATTATTCTGATAACGGCAGTATCTGTTGACGATATGATTGTTGTCACAAATGACGTAAACAGTTATGTGAAATTAAAAGAAGATTTTGCTGCAAAACATCAGATAAAGAATCTGGAGTATTCACGTTATTGTCTTGGAATTGAATTTAGCTAAAGGAAAACGTCATGTCACAGAAATATATCACAGATATCTTGAAGAAATTTAACATGATGGAATGTGAAGCAGGTTCTACCCAAAAGGATGCCAACCTTTAACTAATAAAAGATATGAATCCCAAAACTGATGATGAACGGATGAAAATGAAAAAGGTACCGACAAGCAATTGAGGTCCCTATTATGCCTAGCAACTACCGCAAGACCTGACAAATATTTTCCCGTCAGCGTAGACAGTCAATCAAAATATGACCCAAAAACAGCACATTAATGTGCGGTGAAAAGACTGCCAAGATATTTACAAGCAACTGAAGATTTCAATCTGATATTCAGAAAGTCTGGAAAATCATTGCATCGATATGTTGATATGCAGATTGAGGAGGAGAAATGAATGACACAGGATCTTACAGCGGCTTCATTTTTATTTTGTCTCAGTCTCCCAGTAGTTGGGAGACAAAAAAGCAAAATTATGCCTCATTATCGAGCAACGAATCTAAATATGTGGCTTTGTCGGGAGCAACCGCAAGTTGTTTACCTGTAAGTTTTTTAAGTGAGCTAGAATCCAACGGTGCTCTTCTGCGATAATATTCTTTATGTTTATTGTGGATGTTATAAGATATAACAACATGAGACATCATTTAGAAAACGAGCAGTAGGCGAGTTTTCTGAAGGACAAGTGCGATGGAAAGCCTTATAAAACAATATTTTTATACTTTTTTCTCTATTGTGCGTTGTTTGTGCTCAAAAAGTAACAACATTTTAGAAATAGGATAGTTAAATCGATTTAGGTAGTTTTGTATTCATGACGTAGCGGTTGGTAATGCTGACATTAGCGTTATGTTTGAACATCACGAAATCAAATAATTTTATCAATTTGCAATACCATTGTGCTTTAAACTTTGTTTAGTTGTCTACCTGTGTGAAAAATAATGGTAAATTATAAAAGGTATACCCCATCTGAACTGTTTATTGTAGTATGTATTGTTCAATGATGCACAATGTTTCGATTAAAGCGTTAGTGTTACCAACATTGATAAATGGAATATTGCTCTCTTTTGACACTCAACGGTATTTCATGAGGTAATCATTAGAATCACAAAGTAGAAAAATATGATATTATTGTAATAGGGACCGAGAAAGATGACGTTTATGCCATCTGCCGTTTTGTATAATCAGCGTTTTTAAATGTTCATTTTTTAAAACTGATATCAAATCTTTGTGATGTCGTCATCAAAAGTATCTTTCTGTATTCATGGCTGTTCAAATATGCTGTATGAAAATACTACGCAGTTGAAATTTTATAATTTCTCCGAAAATTTATTGAACACTGCGTGGATGATCTTGAAACGACAAAAATGATAAATGCAGTAAAAGCCCATATGTAATTAAAATGTTCTAATTAAAACATTTTGTTAACTATTATTTTGTGTATAATCAGTATGATACTACAATTGGCAGCTATTAGAAAAGTTCCAAACTTTCTTTTTACATAAATAAAAGATTATAATCGAGTTAATAAAATGTTGTTTTCTGTACGATTTCATTGATTATATAAAAGAAAAAACCAGTTATGTGTTTGCTGACTTTAATATTATATATTAAGTTCAAATAAATAAATACTATTAAGGGGAGGAAAGTAAACATTTGTACAAACCGAATCACTTCAAGTTTTTCAATTACCGTTCAGAAAACATCGGGAAAATTGGGAACCAAATAAAAATACTAGAATTTGCAGTGCTCATTTTGTCAATAAACAAAAATCAGATAATCCCCTACACCCATCTTACATACCAACAATTTTTCCTGGCAAAGAAAATAAAAAGATCTATTCATTTTTTGCATTTTGTAGGTTGTTTATTATACTGTTTACATCACAATGTTTTTCTTATTTAACACCAGGGCGCTCTACTTTCGGCATAAGTGCTGGCTCTATAGTTCCGTCTCGATCCCTATTTAAGGTAGAAACACGTGATCGTATGAAATTATTGACAGCCGTTCAAATTCAGTGACATGAGTCAACCAGAGACTTAGATATATATGGATAGGAACACAGATGTCCAAAAGTAATTATATCTTAACAAGTTATTCAGGTATCAGAAAAAATGATCCATAACCCTGTTTACAACTCTCGTAAAAAGCTATTGAACAACCAACACAAACAACATAATTAAGGATTCATTTTGAATTCTTCTGACAGCTGTCATTTAAAAAAATCTTGTCAGTGTCAGTCTCAGCCATCGAGTAGATCTGTTAGGATCATTATGAATACTAATTCTGTGATTGTATGTTTCATTTGCATTTTTTATTATTTTTGTTGGATAGAGAGTGTTTACTGCGGGGTTCTGATCAGGAGGTTTCACTGAACAGAAACATGCATGTCTGCGGTTACCACTTTTTTCAGTAGCCCCTTCTTCTATTTGCGTGCAATACACACTAATCTATTCGTTACTTATTGTTTATATGTAACGCACTATTCGTACATCTTGTTATATATATATATATATATATATATATATATATATATATATATTCAATATGTTATAATTATTATTTTAATGTTTATTTATTTATTTATTGTTCAAATATTGAAATCGGCTAGCTCAATTGTTTATTAAATTTATATGATTATATGATTCGAGAGCATGAAACCCTCTCTTCTCTTCGAGTTCAGGCTTCTGTAAATATATCTTAATCATATTAAATAAAAAGAAACACTTTACTTTAAAAATAATTTAATTTTTATAATGAAAATTTTTAATCTAAAATTTATAACTGCGACGCCTATGGATAACCGAACGGAATTATTGATTTTTATATATGTACCATCCTATGCGCATGCTTAACTATCAGGTGATACTAAGCGAAAGAAAAGCACTTCATAGATGCGTTGCATCTGTTTGATATTTCGATATGCATCCAGTTGTTATCGTTGAATGTTATTGGATGGTTTTATATATAAAAGAATTTATGTTAGGGAAAATATACATACAAAGACAAATTGGTACAGAAGAAATAAGTTATCAGATTTATATACACATGGGAATAAAATACTACATAAATGAACTATGATGCATCTTTCTTCAGTGATTAGAAATGGCGTAAGTATTTATCTTTAGTTATTTCAGATTAGGCCTTTTTGATTAGTATTGAAAAGTTATTTAATTAATTAACTATATAAAGTCCTTTTTTTATTTCTTTTTTATATCGATCATTTTCCACAAAGTTCATTATACTCATGAGATTATACACTGTTTTGAAATTCGTGAGTTTTTTAACTCTTATTGTCATTATTGATCAATAAAATTTCAAATACGCACTGACCTGTAGTTCTGGAATCAGGATGTACTTCTCTGGACCCAGGAACACTACTTCAAAGTTCAAAAAGCAGATAATTTAGAGAAATATTGATTATTCTCTCGGGAAACTTGAATGTTAATGTTTGGTAAGTACTGGAACATGCATTTATAAGTAATTCATAACTTTTACTATTATAATTTGGAGGATTTTCATAAATTTCTGGAACACTTCTCGAACAACCCTTGCTCTCCCGACGCCAAGCCACCAACCTTTTTTTCTCGTTCAATTTTTTTCAACAAACAAGTCTTTTGTTTGTCGGGTCACTATTTTCAATAAAGTTTGTTTTATTCTTTGTTGATTGAAGTTCGTCCTGTCATTTTTTTAACCAATCACCTATTGTCTGGAGCAGTCGAATTACGTTTACACTTAATACACTTAAAAAGATTTTATACCAATATACGTTTCACTTAACATTGTTAGTTTTACATTTAAAGTTCATTGAATTTCTATGAAACAAATAGTTTATACTGGGTGATATACATAATTGTCTTTGACCAGATAATGTTAAGTTCTGTTTTTCTTTTTACAATTTGTTGTTGTAACAATCGTACTTGTCTATTAACATAAATTCTTTTGAGTAACCTCTCAACATTCTTTGTTCTAATTAATTACACTAATTCTATATTGTCCTTTAAATTCATTAATCAGTTATCATTTATTGACTCTATAAATTTGTTTTGCTCTTTTCTGTCGCTAGCGCTTGTCGCTGAAACATATTGACATTTGTAGCATCAAAAATTCTAACCCACATCTTTTGTAAATATTGAATCATAACATTGAATAATATCTTTATGTTGTTGAATACTTATTGTTTAATATTTCTTTTTCAGATCATGTACTCATGTTATTTCTTTATAAGAGATTTAATACTAATGGATGAGGTTTATTTGACGGTTTAGGATTTGTGATTTAAGGTAATGTTTCTTTTTATTTATTTCATTACAAGTTATAAAGTCTTCTAAATTACACAGAAGCTGTATTAGTAAATTGAAATGAAAGTATTTACAATTATCTAGAAAACACACGTAATTTTAATGTCTCATTCTTAGCTTCTCAATAAAGTATAGTCTAATGCGTTACTATTTAGTATTTCATAATAACTCTGTTTCACAACAATCCCTATATCTTATTTATCCGTTATAATATATATATATATATATATATATATATATATAAATTTACTCTCTACAATAGTCCTATTTCATTCTGAAATAAGCCTAAAATGGAAAAATTCAAATACGGTAAGTGGTTGAGACGCATTTTCTATATATAATAGTATGGTAATTATTGAATTTTCTATGGAAGCATGTTATAAACTTTTGCGGTCCTGAACAAAAGAATATAAATTTTGGCTTACAATTAATGTATGGAAAAAATTATGCAGTACCCTGTATTTTGATACGAGGAATCCATTTTTCTTGTTGTTTCATGAAATTTTTGTTGTTAAAGAAACAAAAAAAGTTATTTTCAAGTAAAATATTGGAATAAAAAATGTTTGGTGAAAACTGATAGCCTCATTACATAAGGTGAAGTCATGTGCTGGATACATCAACTGGTTTTGTTATTGTATTGATTTTCAGACAAATTCGATGATTTGAATGTTCATTAAACTGAAATTATTATTCAGTATTCAAAGTATGCGTGATGATACCCTCTTGTTTCCTGCTGCAGAATCTCTTGTTTCGTCTATGGGTAAGTACCCAAACTACTAATATTTATATGTATAAATTTAACATAATACTGATTCCAACAAGTTTTTTTGCGGATTTTTTACTTTTCTAACTAGTTTTACATGACATCTAAATAAAATATACCGAACAAGTTTTCATATATAATCTTATTCAACATTTAAAATAGTTTTCGAACTAATTTAAAAATCTGCAATAAACCCGTCATGGTTCCCAAAACTTGGCGCAGTGGTGTTTGTCTCGAATATTGGCTTTGTTTCTCAACAAACGTAATACCTGCACATATGAACTTTGAAAGAAACTTTTTGCAAAACTTCCAGGTAATACCGAGATTAAAATATATTTCAAAATACCATGTTTGTTTCATATAATATACAGTGTGTAACTACCGAATGGTATAAATTCAGTATTTCTATTATTGTGCATCTTAGATTGAATTGAATAGATGAGGCTTTTACTTGATGAATATCCATATTGAACGATGAAACAAAACAATATAATTTGTTTGAAATTTCGCTTATTTGAACGAATGTTCAATTTAAACTGTTTGACGCGTTTCACCAACACAGTAGCTTTGTCACAACGAATAAAGGTATAATAGAAAAATGTTTTAATATATACAGTGCATAAATACAGAATTCTATTTACTAATGTTAACAAAGGTATTGAAAGAAATTACCTGGAAATTCATTCACTACAAACATTCGTGAGCTGTCTTCTAGGTAAAAAGTTTTATTAAAGGAGAGTGATTGATATCTATTTGGTCGTTACGAAGATTACCTGAATATTCATTTTTGTTAATCTCCAGAGCCTCTAATAAATTTAAACTAAAGGATTTACCAACTACAAGGAAAATTTCAAAATTTGGGTCGAAAATGTGTTGGTTATCTAATAAATTATTTGAATAGTTAGAATCTAATTTTTTGTTGTCATAGCTACGTCTGTGTTGCGAAATTCTAGTTTTAAAATGTCTAAAAGTTCTAACTATATAAATTTCATCACAGTTGTCATTACCACATTTTAATTCATAAACTCCTTATTTGTTTAATTTTGAAGATTTAGATTTATTATTTTTAATGAGTTTGGATAAATTGTAATCAGTTTTAAAGGAAATAATCATGTCTAAAGTTTTTAAAAATGATTTCATTTTCAAAGATGGTGTTCCAAAGTATGTTAAGCTTTTAAATTGTTTATTATTATTTATATCAGAAGGAAATACTTGTTCTAAAGTCTGTTTTTTTTCTTTTTATCCATGATATTGTCAATTGAATTTGGATCGTAAATATTATTAACTGCTATTTGGTTTATGATATTTAATTCTTTGTTATAATTATTAATTATTATTGGGACTGTTAAGAGTATTTGTATCATACTATTGAAAGCTGCTAGTTTATGACTGAATGGGTGGACCGAATTATTATGAATTTTAATATCTGTATGTGATGGTTTATGAAATATAGAAAAATCATGTTTATTATTTATATTTAAAATTGGAAGGTCTAAAAAGTTTATAGACTTATTTTGTTCAAGCTCTACGGTAAATTTGATATTATTGTGAATTGAGATTATGTCAGTAATGAAGCTCTCTAATTGTCTATTTGTACCGATGAAGCTAGCTAAAATGTCGTCTACATATCGGTGCCAGTACATACATTTTTCACTAAGGGGGTGTTCATGAATTATTTTTTCTATATCTCTCATGAAAATTTCTGCTAGTAGGGGGATGAGGGGGTTACCCATAATCAAACCGTCTTTACTGCTATAAACCTATCCATTGAAATAAATGTAACAAATCTACTCCCTAGTATACCTCCCAAAGAAACTATAACTCTTGTTGATAATTGGCTCACATACAATAATGTTAATCCTCTAATTCACTCTGATATCATTACTTTATTAAAAGTGTGTTTGAATCAAAATTATTTTTATGTAAATAAGTCTATAAACTTTTTAGACCTTACAATTTAAATAATAAACATGATTTTTCTGTATTCCATAAACCATCACATACAGATATTACAATTCATAATAGTTCGGTCCACCCATTCGGTCATAAACTAGCAGCTTTCAATAGACACACACTGTTAACAGTCCCATTAAATATTAATAATTATAACAAAGAATTAAATATAAAACAAATAGCAGTTAATGATAATTAGGATCCAAATTCAATTGACAATATCATAAATAAATAGATAAAAAAACATACTTTAGAACAAGTATTCCCTTCTGATAAACATAATAATAAACAATTTAAAAGCTTAACTTACTCTTGACCACCATCCTTAAAAATTGAATCATTGTTAGAAACTTTAGACATGAATATTTCTTTTAACCCGCCATCACCCAGGTGAAAATTTTGTGCATCATCACCCAGGTGGGTCTAATAGACCTGACTTTCATTATAAAAAAAAACAAGCTTTTTTAGTTTTTATTGATATTTTTGTGCAAAAGTGTTATTTTCATACTTATAACTAGAAGAAAAATACGCAAACTTCATAAGAATTATAAATGTACTATAATATTTTCAAAACACAAAATATATCAAAATTTTGCTTCATAAAAAATACACATGTACTAAAAATTAAGGAACTACAAAAATTATTCATAAAAATAAAAAGAAACCTCAAAAATTGTAACAGAAATGTTCACTCTAAAACAAATTAAATTGGTGTGGTAGACAGAAGAAAAATATTGAAAAGAGGCGTCATACAGTTTGGCTGCAATTTTGACACAAAAAATGCATCTGTTCTAAACACAAAAATGTTCCGCACTGTTCACAGGAATATTTTGATTTTCTATCTTTGTTTCTGGGGCACTCCTGACATCTACCGCGTCCTGTTCTTTGTATTTTTCGTGGAGGTGATTGTGTTTCACCTAACATGTTGACTATTTTCGATCGAAGTTCTCTGGTCAGTCGGGGATTATTTTTTCTAGGTTGCATAGTTGGTTCTAACAAAGCCAGACCTAGCTCCTCCAAAAAAATTAGACGTTTCTTGAAATTGTCGTTAGTGTTAGCTCCATAAATGACTTTACTATTAATTCCTGCTGTATCCATTAGAGAAAAAAATATTCTCAATGGCCATCTTCTGCAATTTCGAGCGACACTATAACTTCCTGACAATTCATCGACGACATCTACGCCTCCCTTGGTAAAATTATAAAAGCTTATAATTTCTGGTAGATGAAGAGAAGAAAGTAAAATCATATTTTTACCTTTTTTGGCACATATACCATTGTATACCATACCATTGTAGTATTTTTCTGGAATCCAAACATTGAACTTGTAGATTGTCTTTGCTTTACTTCTAAGAGCGTTTTCGGTATCTCCCGCTTGCTTTTCCTAAGGGTTCCCACGGACGTTAAATTATGACTTTCACGTAAAATAGTTACCAGCTCATAGAAAATATACCAGTTGTCGAAGGTGATGTTTCGATTACTACCAAAAATCGGTGCTACCAATCTTTGCACAATATCTACAGGTTTGTTACTCAATTGATAAACCCCATCTGGCTGAGTTCCTGCATAAACTTCCATGTTTAGCACATAAAATGTACGAGAATCCACCATTGCCTGTATTTTTATTCCATATTTAGCTGGCTTATTGGGAATATACTGGCGGAAAGAGCAGCGATCTCGAAAAGACTCTAACTTTTCATCGATTGTTAAATATTCACCCGGAGTGTACGCTTGTTGGCAGTTTGAAACAAACTTCTCGAACACACCCCGGATAGCTGCAAGTTTATCTAGTTTCAAGCGTTCTTGTCGATTGTCGACGTTGTCAAAGCGTAAACACTGAAGTAAAAACATAACTCTATTAAAAGCCATTACTGAACGAAATATATTAAGGCCTGTTCCATTTGCCCTCCACAGGTCTTTTATATTTCGATGGCTGTTTTTGTATACACCAGCAAGGTACAGGATACCAAATGAAGCCTTTATTTCAGTTATTTTGGTATTTCCACAGTACTCCTTATCTTTATAGCCTACAACTTTTTTGGCTATCATAATATTTGTGCAATATGTAATGCCATCAAGAATTGTTGAGTCAAAAAACAATAGCCAGCAATCTAAGGGAGTTTTCGCACCCTTAGCATAGGGTTTACATCCTGGTAATTTTGTAATTATGTTTTCTGCCCTAGTTCGTTCTCTTTTATTGCTACAATGCTTGAGCCATTTTGTAATAGCGTCTTTACCCATATAATATTTACCTATGTGATCAGTTACTTCTTCCTCGGCACTTTCGGTATCATTTTCTATCATTTCACTATCAGAATGATAGCTGTTGACACTTACGTGATCTATTTCGTCATCATCTTCAGAGTCTGGAAATTCCTCCTCATCATCCTTGCATTCCTCCCAAAGCGCCATAAGTTTTGCTTGCTCTTTTTCATAATGGGACATGCTGTGAACTAAATTACATTATTGTAAATGGTATATTTTTAACTTATATTAACACTCACCTTACTGTGTACACTTACAGTTTTGCAACGAAAATGTTTCAAATTCAAAATGTTAATACTATATACGTTACAACCGAGGTGGGGTCAGTCAAACCTCGACTCAATGTATCGCGATGTTTCTCTATTGTCAACACTAAAAGCGCATATCGTCCGTCTTCATATTCATATTTTAGGAAGCTATTGGCAACCATAATAACATGCCTGATAGAAAACAAAAGTTACAACATAATCAAGTTTACGAGTGGCGCGGTAGACGCCACCTGGGTGATGCCGGGTTAAACTGATTAGAATTTATCCAAACTCATTAAAAATAGTAAATCTAAATCTCCAAAATTAAACAAACCAGGAGTTTATAAATTAAAATGTGGTAATGACAACTGTGATAAAATTCATATCTGTAGAACTTTTGGAAATTTTAAAGCTAGAATTTCGGAACACTACAAAAAAATGAATTCTAACTATTCAAATCATTTATTAGAAAACCAACAAATTGTCGACCCAAATTTTGAAATTCTTCATGTAGTCGGAAAATCCTTTAGTTTAAATTTATTAGAAGCTCTTGAGATTAACAAAAATAAATATTCAGGTAACCTTTTTAACGACCAAATAGCTATCAATCACTCTCCTTTATAAAACCTTTTTACATAGAAGAGAGCTTAGGAATGTTTTTAGTTAATAAATTTCCAGGTAATTCCTTTCAACACCTTTGTTAACATTAGTAAATAGAATTATCTATTTATGCCCTGTATATATTAAAACTTTTTTTATATTATACCTTCATTCGTTTTGACATAGCTACTGTTTTAGTGAAACGCGTCAACCAGTTTAAATTGGAAATTAGTTCAAATAAATGAAGTTTTAAACAAATTATATTGTTCAATTTTATCGTTCTGCATCTTAGATTTCTCAAAAATTACATTTATAGAATTAATAACATTACCCATAAATTCAACACCTCTCTGGTGACATTTATAATAAAATACATCGTATTTCTTGAAATTGTGTAAAACTGTTATGGAATAACCTTATGTAAACGGTCAACAGTCAGCTATTTTCCAAGATAAGTACACGTCTCTCATTTCTTCCTGTCATTGGACAAGACCCTCCAATATCTTGATGCTGAAATAGATTTTCATCTGCGACGTAAAATTCAATTGAGTGTTAAAGGAAAAACTCATCGCCCGTCTTCTCAAATTCGGAATCGGGGTAATTTCGTTTCGAACTTCCATATCCAATAAATTTTCCGGGAAAACAAATATCTATTACACCTACAAGGTGACTAATGAAATTGTTTCTAAACATCGAATATTATACGTCATTATTAATTAGTTACATATTTAGTCGACATAACGTCTGAGGTAGCTAAATTCCAATGTAGTAAGTACAAAGGTCACTCAAAAGCCATTAACTGCCAAACAATCCACCTCACATCACTAGAAATTAAATTCAGTATCATCATGTTGTGATAAGGATATTATGTGTTGGCATAATTACATTTATACTCACAGGGAATTTCGTAAACTCAGCACGAGTATCCCCTCAATAAAGCTGTATTGTAGTTCAATTATCTAACCACGTAATTGCTTTTGTTTTGTGTAACATTGCAATGTTTCTATTACCGGTGTACCAACAAATAGACTAATAGAGATATTTATTGAACGATGTTTATATTATAGTTCATTATATATAGAACGAACGTTTAGAAAATTATGGTTAAACCAACCAGATACAAATCATCTATTTTACAAAAGAACATATACAATTTATTTAATCTATGTATTGTCTTGGTCCATCTCTACAATTTATTCGGTAGTTCGATATCCGTTAATATTATGACAAAAATACAACACCGCTTACTAAACAAATGGTGTAAATAAACAGTACATAGGCAACTAAAATAAGTAATTAATCCTTTTTTAAATGAAACTAAGTATTACAAAATAATGCCACCCTATAATAAAAAAATCATAGATATTTTAAAAAATGTCAATTGTTTTGATATTACCAAATATCATCGTTAGAACGACAGAAGTCACATTTCATGTGATAGCTAACTGATGTTTAATAATTATTTTTGTGTAGACCAAGACGTGACCTATCTTGTGACTGCCTTAATATACAATATTGTAATGTTTTTGTTATTTATTTACACAGCAAACGGATGAGATAAACTTGAAACACATGGTATGGCCACTTACTAATTTATTTAAACACTACACTATTCACTTAAACTAATTCATATAAACAGTTCACTAATTTATATTCACTTGTTTATCTCACGATGTCAAATTATCAACTCACTTATCCGCTGATCGGTCCTTTATTTATATTAGTTCCTTTTTTCACTAGAGAATTCTAGATTGCGGCTTACACATACAAAAATAATGGGCTCTCGCATTTTCTAGATAAGACTGGTAACAAAAACAATGATAAGAGAGTCACAATTCGTAAACAATTCTAAGAAGACCCTGCGCATCCGCTATAATTTTAACTTTCGTACCTGGCTTAGACAGAGTCGGATTTAGGGACTATACCAGTGTGCTGTTTCGTAACATTACCCCCTCCTTAAATGGAAGTTCATCCTGGAACTTTTGTGTAGCCGAGACTGGATGTTTGAATCGTCAACTGGCTCCATTTCTACACTTTCCGATCTTATGGAAATAACAGGGCACCGTCTTCATCGGATACTGATAACGGGGGTTGTAGCTGCAAATTGATATCTGGACACCGGTATCTTGAAAGAAAATCTCTATCATGTTCCTGATGATTCGCCAATCCAACTGGTAACTCGCTATCTTAGGCATAGCCAGTTTCTTCACGCTAGATTCCAACACATGGTCTCGTAGGTTTCGAAGTGCTTCCCACACATCGCGGTAGGTAAATCGATCTGAAATTCATTTTTAGTTACCACGTAGAAGACGTACCGCGAATGATGTTTCAGTTTCAGTGTCTTGCCAGGGCCTGGAATCTGGTCTTCCAGTTTATCTAATTGCCCTAACTTCTTTCGAAAGACGGTTGCCAACCCTCGTGCGTTCTTGATACGGGCGTGGATGTTTTATGCCATTGAATAATCTTCCGGGAGAGTGAACAAATCTTGTTGTTGTTTAGAAGTGACTCCATATCTAGCTTTCCCGGTACCTCCATACGCGCCCATAAATCCATCGAAGGTAGGGTCAGTCTCATCTCGAATATGGTTTACTCCTTTCGCTAGGTCATGGTTCCCTTCAAATGGCGCTAGTCGGTTTTGGTGAACTACTTTTGGTTTTTCGTTGGGGATCTTCCTTATGCGATATATAACATCATTGATCCTTTTCTTGATTAAGTATGGACCAGTAATTTTGTAATTTTGGAGAAAATAATTTTCTCGTCGTCGGGTTGTGTAACCATACCCCTTCTTTAAAACCGGCTTCTGTGGCCTGCGTGTCGTACCGACTTTTCATTCTGTCGCTGGCAACTTGCAGATTTGTTCAAACTAATTCATGAATATCATCCAGCCTTCTTCTCAATTGCATCACGTAGTCTTCGCCTGCTAGATCTTCTTCAGGCCGATAGCCAAATTTCAGGTCACAAAGAAGCCTCATTTCACGTCCAAACAGGATTTTTGCCGGTGTTTCACCCGTGGACTCTATGACGGCAGATCGATAAACCAATGCGAATAGGGAAAGATACTGGTCCCAATCTCTCTGATGGCTAGATACTACTTTGGACAGGCGTTTTCCAATAGTCCTGTTCATTTTTTCGACCATTCCATCTGACTGTGGATGTAATGCTGTTGTCCTGTTCTTCTTCATTCTCAGCTTCTCGCAAATCTCCAGGAATAGATGACTTCTGAAATTTCTCCCCTGGTCGCTGTGGACTTCCAATGGAACTCCATATTGGCTGATAAATTCTTTCACCAATACATCCGCAACAGTTGTGGCCTCTTGGTTGGGGATAGCGTAAATTTCCACCCACTTTGTGAAATAATCCATTACGACCAGTATTTATTTGCCACCATTCTCGGTCGTCGGAAATGGTCCAGCGATATCTAAAGCAATCCTTTCGAAAGGGCTTCCAACATTGTACTGTTTCATGGGTGCCTTTCTCTTGCGATGTGGTCCATTACTCATAGCACAAGTCGTACATTTCTTACACCAGTCCTTCACATCGTCGGAGCTGTTCATCCAATAAAACCTTTCACGAACTCGCTGAAGGGTTTTCTTCACTCCCAGATGACCTCCCGATGGACTGTCGTGTAACTTCTTCAGTACATCAGCTACTCTTGTTCTCGGGATAACTAGCTGTCTCCTCATCTCAGAACCATCATCGTTTTCAAGGACTCTTTTCAACAGCCCTTCTTCCAGGACAAGGGAGTCCCACTGAGCCCAATACGCCTTGAGTTTCGGTGAAAATCTTGACACTTCTTGCCAGGTAGGTCGCCGGTATTCTTTCTTCCATTGCCGGATCATCTTCAGGTGAGGATCATTTTCCTGATCTTCTCTGATCCTGGTGGGTGACCATTCCTCGTTGACTACAGTAATTCTTGAAACTACAGCTTCCCTAGATTCCACCTTGTTGCAGTGGGAGCAGTCTGTTGGGCACGGCCGTCTGGACAGGGAGTCGGCATTTCGGTGACTCACACCAGCTCGATGTTGGATGTTGAAATCGTATTCTTGAAGTCGTTCAATCCATCTAGCGATCTGGCCCTCGGGATTCTTGAACCGCATCAACCACTTAAGTGCTGCATGATCAGTCCGGATTAAAAACTTCCTACCATAGAGATACTGGTAAAAGTGTTCCACGGACTTCACTACTGCCAAAAGTTCTCTTCTTGTGACGCAGTAGTTTCGTTCTGGTTTGGAGAGGACTTTACTGAAATATCCCAGCACTCTTTCTTGCCCTCCTTGGATCTGTGAGAGCACTCCACCAATTCCTACGTTGCTTGCGTCAGTGTCAAGAATAAAGTCTCCATCTAGTAATGGATATCCTCATATCGGCGCCGAGGTTAAATGCCTCTTCAAAGTTTCAAAAGCCGTTTGACAGTCTTCGTCCCATTGGAAAGCTCTTGCTTCTTCTGTAAGTCGCGTTAGAGGCTTGGCAATCTCTACAAACTTCCTCATAAATCTTCTGTAATACGTGCAAAGTCCAAGGAAACTCCTAATTTGATGTTTGTCGGTTGGTTGCGGCCATTGCTGAATGGAAGCAACTTTCTCTGGATCCACCGCCACTCCTTCATTGCTCACTATATGACCTAGATAGTTGACTCGGTTTTGGAACAGCTGACATTTCTTCGGGTTTAACATGAGCTGGACAGCTTGGAGTCGTTTGAATACGTCTTCCAAATTTTTCAGATGTTCGTCAAATGTCTTCCCCAGTACTACGATGTCGTCCAAATAGACCAGGCATGTCTTCCAAGACAACCCTCTCAAGACATTTTCCATAAGTCTTTCAAATGTCGCAGGCGTATGACAGAGCCCGAATGGCATGACGTTGAATTGCCATAATCCAGATCAGGTGGTAAAAGCAGTCTTCTCTTTATCTTCTGGGTCCATTTCTACTTACCAATAACCAGACTTCAGGTCCAAGGTGGAAAACAGTTTGCTGCCGGCCAAAGTATCCAGCGTATCGTCAATTCGAGGCAGATGATAGCTGTCCTTCTTCATCACATTGTTAAGCTGGCGATAATCCACGCAGAATCTCGTAGTCCCATCCTTTTTCTTGACGAGCACTACTGGAGACACCCATGGACTAGTAGATGGTTCTGTTACTTTTTCTTCTGCCATCTCTCGAATGATTTTTTCAGCTTCCTCTCTTTTCGCTCGTGGAAGTCTTCGAGCTGATTGTCTAATTAGCTTAGCATTACCAGTATCGATTTTGTGTTTGACGGCTGATGTTCTGCCAGTCTCTCCTCCTTTTGGTACGAATAAGTCTCGATACTGCAAGAGAAATTCTCTCATTCTCTTTTTTTCAGCTCGATCCAAAAATTGACCAGCTACTGATAACATTTGTTCGAATCTGGCATTGGAATTGTCAGTGGTCGTTGTCTGACGAACTATAGACGACACTGGTACGCAGGATCCAATCTTGGTTTCCTTCTTGATGGTAATTGGGTAATCGTTCACGTTTATCAATCGTACAGGGATCTCCTTCGCCGACGTAACCAATCCTTTCCCAATTAGTACTCCTTTGCCAACCTCCTCGTCGTGGTTCCTTGGTTCCATCATAACCGGTGTACCTTCCTCCATGATTCCCTGTAGCCGTGCTACTATCATGGTTTCGCTTCGTGCAGGTAGAACGGTATCTTCCTGTACAGCTGCCAACACCGCGCTGCCTTCATATGGATGCAGGAATACCTCCTCGGAACCCACTTTAATGGTTCTGTTTCTAAAGTCTAATTGGAAACCATGTATATTCATTACGTCCATTCCCAGAATCACGTCTTCTTCAATGTCCACTTCGATTACCGTATGCGTGAACTTTTCTGCGTCAATTCCCAATTGGATTTGTGTTTCCCCGTGAACGTTGGCACTCTCGCCTGTGGCGGTCCGCAGTTGCAGTCGCGGTAGAAGTTTCTTCTTGGGGTTTATTATCTCTGGTCGTATAATGGTTCTAGTTGTCCCAGTGTCAACCAGCAGAGCATATCCCTTGCCATTTACTTCGCCATTCACATATACACTGTCGTTGCGACATCTGAGAGAAGCTATCAGTATGAGAGGGTCTTTGGAACGGTCATGGGTCGGTGCTGCCCCTCGTAGGCGACCCGTTCTAGTTTTCCTGTGTCTGGGGTTCTTGGTTTGCAGGAGTATTGGGGCGCTTACACGAACTACGTACATGCCCTAGCTCGCCACAATTCCAGCATCTGATTTTTCTCGGTTTCTTGTCCATCATATTTTTTATTGAACTGACGAACTGGTCAAATTTGTCTTCGTTACCTTCTTCTTGGATGGTCCTGATTTTGTTATATCCTGAAGCCTTCGTTGCTGCTTCATATTCAAGGGCAGCTGTCAATGCGTCGACTAATGATTTCGGATGGGCTAAACGAAGCGTTCTCTGCATATCGGGGTCACGTAAGCCATCAATAAAGGCCTGGATGCCCAGACATTCCATCATGTTCTCTGGTGCTGACGGATAAGCAAACCGAACTAGTCGGGCAATGTCCACTTCATATTCTTGAAGGGATTCATCACGTTTCTGCCTTCGGTTCTTCAGCTGGGATTGGTGCAAATATTCTAGATGTTCATGACCATATCGCATGTCCAACCTCTTCTTAAGCTGCTCGAAGTCATCCGTTTCTTCCAGAGGTATCGTCTGAAGTATATCTAAGGCATCTCCCCGAAGCGCGATAGCTAGGTTCACTGCTTTCTCCTTATCGGACCAATTTTTCACCCTAGCGGCTGCTTCGAACTGTTTTACGTAATTGGTCCACGACATCTTTCCATCGAACGTTGGGGCCTTGACTCGGGTAAAACTGCCAATATCATCTGTCTTGGGTAGTGTTTCTGGCTTGCAGATCTCGATCTTCTTTTCTTCTGCTGAAGTGTCCTGTGTTCTTAAATCAGCAATATTTGTCTCCTACTCCTTGATTTTCTCGTCCATCTGATTTTCCATCGTTGTCATCTTATTTTAAATGTCTGATTTTAGAGACGTAATTTTATTCTCGACGTCAGCAGCAATGTCATTTTTTAACGATAAGATATCGGCAGAAATGTCATTCTTCATGGTGGAAATCTTCTCGTCCATATTAGTAGAAATATAATTCTTCATAGTGGAAATCTTCTCGTCCATATTAGTAGAAATATCATTCTTAATAGTGGAAATTTTCTTGTCCATATTGGTAGAAATATTATTCTTCATAGTAGAAATCTCGCTTTTCATTGTGGTAATCTTCTCGTCCATATCAGCAGAAATATTAACATAAATTGACGAGATTAAGGTGGAAGCCTCGTCATTGAATAAAAATGATTCTGTATCAAAGCCGTCATTTTCCAGTGCCACTCTAAGTCTTTCTACTAACTCACTTTTCTTACCGGACGTTTCCAACTCACGATCTTCCAATTCTGCTCTTAATTCCGCCATTTTCAGATCACACAGTCTCTTGGCCATTTTGATGTAGCTATTTATTTATATTACCCCACACCTGACACCAATGTAATGTTTTTGTTATTTATTTAAACAATAAATGGGTGGGATAAATTTTAAACACTAGGTATTGCTACTTACTAATTTATTTAAACACTAACTCACTAACACTAATTTATATGTACTTAACTAGTCACTTAAATTTAATTTATATGCACACTAACTTATTAATTTATAACACTTTTATATTCACTTAATTACTGTTTATTTGTCAAGATCACTTTATCAACTCATAAACTAAACTCATCCGCTGATCGGTCCTGTATTTATATCAAAGCTTTCTTTACTAGAACATTCCGGATGGGACAAGTGCCTTTCGCGATATTTCTTAAAATGCCTTTCGAGAACATGTTCAAAAAGGACGGTCACAATAAATCCCAATAAACCTTCTCAGAATTCGGCGCGCTTGCCATTTTCTTAACTCCGTGAACATAAGGTTACAGGGCCGTACTTAGTATCTGCTTCGGTGTGCGAGTTCGTAACATTAGTAATGTCATTTTTATTGTCAGAAGTATTATATAAAATATGTTTCAAAAGATATGAAGGATATGAGTTATTACAGAAAAATTTGTGAAGTATTTTTAGATTTTTATGGTGAAATATTGGATTAGAAATTTGCAGGACTCTGTTTTTCATCTGCTTGATCAAGTTAATTTTTGTATTACGTGGATGATATAAATGGTTATTTATATATCTCCTAGAATTGATAGGTTTTCTATACCAGTCAATTAAAATTCTATTATCATTATTTCTAATGAATTTGGTATAACGAAAAGGTGAAGATTGTTCTGTATTTCCATTTCCATTGTAAATTGTATATGAGGATGGAAGCTATTGAAGTAAAACAGTATATTATTTATTTCATCACATTTTCTATAATAACTCATATCCTTCATATATTTTGAAACATATTTTAGACAACAAAAATGACATTACTAATGACATAATAAGAAACGAAGAAAACAGTGACATATCTACTAATAATACATCTCCAACTTATATTTCTTCTACATATATAAAATCTGTCACACCTAAACTTTCCGGAGCCTTTAAAGCACATAATATAAAAATTGCGAATAAACAATGTGTTACAATAAATTCAATTCTCAGTTAGATCAAAGTCAAGACTCCTACTAACAAATTAACTAATATAGTTTGTGAGATTCCTTGCAATATCTGTAAAAAAAATACATTGGTCGCTACAAAATATCGTTAACCAATCGAATCGCCTCTCATAAAATTGACAGTAGATTATATCCTGACAGATTTGCTTTAACTGAACACGTGTTTTATGAAGGCAATTCTATGGATTATCAATCTGCCAAAGTTTGGACACTAGAAACTAATTATAGAACACGTATTTTTTGGAAACAGCGTAAATTGCAGAACAAAATTATTGCATAAATAAAAAAAACAGACTTAAATTTCCTTAGTATCTATGCCTATCTTTTACATTTTGAAAAAAGAACACAAAATTCATAAAAATCTTTAATTTTATGAAAAAAAATCAAAATTATAGTAGTTTAAGATCAAATAGTTTGTTTGATGTCATATTATTTTTTGAACTTTTCGTTGAAGAAATTATTTAGTATAAAAATTTACAACTTTACCAAAATTCTGGATAGATTTTATGTATGTATTTATCATTTTATTTTATTTTAATTAATGGTAACATTGACCAATAATTTTTAGCCCTTGAAAATGAATAAAAGTTTTTCGAAAACTTGGGAATAAATATGTAAAAGAGTTTTACTCTGGCGTTTTATTGCCACATCCCCACCAAAATATCCGTTATATAATATGTATATATTGTCACATACAGGTTGTCCCACACCATGATAGTGATGTGTTGATCACATATGTAATATTTAATTACTTTAAAGAAAGTTGTATTTTGAGAAACATAATATTTCTGACTATTGCGTTAAATTTGTTAGTGTAGGTACTACAAGAATCTGTGAAACGGGTGTTAATGTCTGAAAAAGGTCAACGGGAGTAGGAAGTGTGTTAGTTGAGAATTGTTTAGATTTGAAAAGAAAATGGTATGTTCAATGCGGTTGTATTGTTGGTATTTGATCTATCACTTTCCATTGAATAAAATCCAAGATTGGCATGTTTTGTACAACACTTTCTATATGTTTATCATCAAGTTCATTCATACTTCTGATATGTCACATTTGCTATATCATTTCTTATATACCAATGTATAATTTTATTATGTGACCAAACACCTGCTGAAAGATTTCATAAAGTCATTGCATATTTGCTATTTTCATTGTATCATTAAGTTCTGTGATAGATCTGAACTAAGAAAATGAAAAGACAACTGTGTTCGCGGTTTATAGAATGTTAATGGCAGCAACTTGTGGATTTAAATAATTATATTTCCTTGTAATATGTATAAACCTATGCACATATTGACTAACTGCAGGCATTGTACCATTACTTAATTCCATTTGACTGTTAGTTTCACAAAAAGCTACTAATTCATAGAAGGAGATAAGAACATTTATGAGGTTTTAAAAATGTTTTTGACAATACATGACATTGATTAAAATCGAAATTTATGCAAACAAGCCATCAAAAAAATAAGGAAGGAAGGGAAGTGAGAGGTTTGTTGATTTTGGATGCTAATTACTTGACAGAATTGGTGACGGGAGGATTTTACCCCGAAAAGAAGGAAAATAACGATATAAAAGATATTGCAGACGATTCAGAGATTGAAAATTAACAATAACATAGTCAATTCCAGGAATAGAACAAATATAATTGAAAATTAAAAACAGTACATGGAAAACAGTGATTTAATATTATGGAATGATGCAAGACTTGGAAAATAGTACGTGAGATTAATGTAACACAGGTAGAAGACATGAATACAAACATATTTAGAAGATTGTGAGCAAAATAAATAATTTGAGACTTTAATAAATAATTTGAGGAAAAACGTTATATTGAAAACAGAGATAAATATTTTGAAAAGAAGCAAAATGGTAAAGAAATACATGAACCCAATATAAGACAGCGGAACCACACAAATAAAACAAGTACAGACGAGTTTGCGGAAAAAGAACATTAAATTGAAAAGGTCGGTTAAATTTTATAGTAGTTTTTCCGAACTTGTGTAATTTTACATTTTTTTAGTTTAATAAGGAAATATTTGTTGTAATGCCACTAGTTCCTCTCTTTTTATTAGGTAATTTATTTATCGATGAAATAAAACAATATAATTTATTCATTATATGCCATGTATAACCGCTGGATTTGGCTATTTGTTTAATTGTACTAATTTCAAAATTATATTTGTTCGTAGAAACTGGAAATGCTCTATGTAATTGGAATTATATGGTATAGTTACATCAGTGTATGTTTGTTCTCTGTAAATTAAATAATCAAGAACATCGATAATTTTCTAAATTTTTAAATCAAGAAAATTGACTGAGTTATTTTCTTCAACTGCTAATATAAATTTAAGTTATGGCCGTAAATTATTAATATGATTGAAAAATACTTCTAATTGTCGTTTACTACCTATAAAACAAGGCAATATGTTATCTATATACCTATACCAAAATAAGATCTTTTTTGAAATGTTACTAACGTTTTTTTCTCTAAACTGTCCAAAAGATGTTGGACAAAATTGGTGATATATGAGTTCTCATTGGTAAACATTCAATTTGAATATATACCTTATTGTCAAAAGTGAAATAATTCTGATTATTACATACATCAAATAAACCAAGTATAACTGATATTATTCCTGGATTAATACGTTTATCTTCTAGTAATTTTCTTACAAGTTTTATGCATTGTCCTGGAGGAATTTTAGAGAACATACTGGTAACATCAAATGAAGTGAGTTTAGAGGTATCTTGTAGGTTGTAAGATAATTTTTATATTAGTTCTATTGCATTTTTAGATAAGTATCAAGATATATACCCACAGTTATTAAGTATAGTGTTTAATTTTTTAGCTAGTTCATTATAAGGAGTAATAATATAAGAATTTACAGTTTTAATTGATTTTGATAGTTCATGTAATTTAATGGTTCCGTATAATTGTGGAGATTGATAATTTTTTTATGATGCAATTCTTTTCATATTCATTTGAAAGGTAATTTGAATTAGTAACAATATCTCTTATATTATTAGAAAACATCACTAGATTTTATAAGGTTGTGTACTTTGGATTTATAATCTCCAGTTTTCAATATGTTGAAACTTCACCAATATTCGTAGGGTTTCTTAGCACAAATTAATTATTTCACTTTTATACTGTTTCATTGAAACCGAAAAATACAAATTCTATTTTTACTCTTACGACAAACAAAAAATTTAAACTCTTCTAATATATTCGATTTGACGTCGTTTTTCTCTTGATTAAGTCTGACATTATTAAATGGGAAAAATGTATCCAGGATAAGGCTAATAATATCTAACCTTTAAATTTGGAACATCATATTTTTTTCTATTCATATATTATACTAAATCAATCAAGGGATAGGTAAGTTCTTGGTCTAGTCAAAAATAATTATTATACATCAGGTAGGCATCACTTGAAATATAATTTCTGTCATTCTGACGAAGATATTTTGTAATATAGTGAAAAAAGGAACATAAGTAGATTCCACGTGTTTTGTGGCTTGTTAGGTTATATAGTTGTTTTTATTTTTTTATTGTGTACGATACGTAGAATCACAGTATGGAGTGGACAAAAGAAATAATAACAATAACTTATCAAAGCTTGAAGTACTTATTTGCAAGTACAGGTTTGCAAATTAATTTTGGCAGTCGGATGTTTGGCAACTTCCGATGCGCCGTAACAAAGACGTATGCAGATTGCAAGAGCTCACTTCGCTGGCAGAATTCGTAAGCTTCGTTTCGACAGTACAGTTCAGAGAAAAGTGTGATTATCGGGGTTGTGCAAAACTAACTTGTTATGGCGCCTCCAGAAAGTAAAGTTTTTCATAAAAATGTGAGTGAGCGGTGTCGTGAAATAATTATGAGCGTTTTAAATTTCATGACCGAAGAGGCAAACAATGGCATGTCGATAATTCCATTAACAAAGGTAAGTTTTATTTATTGCAATAAATTTTTTCAACCCAAGTAATTATTAAACAAATTTATACTCGATAATAAATTTTTTTCATCGATTTTACTACGTAAAATATTCATTTGTTAAACGAGTCAAAAAAGTGACTTTAGTGTGAAACAATTATTTGTAAAACAAGTGTCACAATGACTCGTTTTGTAGTACGAGTGAAGTTGTCACAACGAACCGCGAAGCGGTGAGTTGTTCAAATCACGAGTACTACAGAAAGTCATTGTGGCACAAGTTTTACACAATATTTTTCATAATTGGCATTTATTCAATTATTTAAATAAAATTGAATTTCATATAATCCCTGTTTTCAAACTAGGAGGAGTGGTTTGAATTTAAGTTGGCAATTCTGTAGATTCCTAATTGGTTAGAGCACAGATGGTTTTATTCAGCCCTTCTGACTTTTGACATATTATAACCGAATAATTGTGTGAATTGTAAACCATTTTTCATTTAAGCAAAAAGAGGATAATTATTTATTTAAAAAAGAGCTTCTTCGTATATGCTCTTGCGATCTATTTATATTATATCATGAACAGGAGTATTTCTGTAATACATCTTCTCATAGGTATCTGGTAAATTATCATAAAAATCGAACGTTTCGTATACCTATATATTGATCCTATACAATATAAAAATAAACAATTGACAAATCATTGATAAATAAACGTTAACGTACTTTATTCATTAATATTTTTAATATATAACTCAAACTTATTTTTTCTTCAGTATAATAACTTGCTAGCTAGAACAACGCTAGACCATTTTATTCATAATTTGTGTCAAGGTTAAAGTCAAATGTCAAATAAAAATATAACTAAATTCAATAACCAACTGTACACTAAAAATTACTATAACAGTGTTCAAAGAGCTTCATTGTGACACTGTAAACAATGTTATAATGAAGTCTCCGTTGTCCGTGAATTATAAAAAGTATTTTTTCTACTACCGTGCGTGAAGTACGTACTTTAGACACACTTTCAAATGCGTAAAAATTTACTTTACGCACTAGTGCGTAAAGAAAATATCTTCACGCACTAGTGCGTAAAGAAAATATCTTCACGCACTAGTGCGTAAAGAGAAAGTTCCAATTTGTATGTAGTTTTATCTAGTCTTATAAAAATATAAGTAGGTATAATAAACGGATAATAAATCTGAGTTTTCATTAAATCAGAGATTGAAACTTATAGAATTCAGTAAAGTACATACGTAATAATTATTGGGTACTGGAAAATAATAGAATAGGGTGCATAGGTAGGTACCTATAAGTTGGCTCTGAGTGACTGACATTTCTTTGTGCATTGAATCTTACATTTAAATTAGAAATTCAGATTTTTGGACTATACCTAGGGTAAGCAAAAGTATGATGTTATTTTAGATTCTTTTATTAGACAACGGAATGGGTAGGTACATATAATTATAAAGATGTATTCCTCTGACGATCTCTTAGGAGATTATTTTGAAAATACGCCATCAAACATATTACACGTAGCACAGAATGAAATTGCTCTAAAAATCTGTGAACATTTACGAAACAAAATACAATTTGTTTAAAGAATGGTGTAGGGAACATAAAATAACAAAATATTCCGAAAATGTCCAAGTGCACAAATGCACCTTTGATATTAGTATTGTTAATCATTGAATTCGTCTGTTGTTTCGTTAATTTGTTCTAATTTTGATTAAAATGTTCAAAATATTGATCAATATATAATATATTTATATAGTTATAGTTTCTTCTAAA
Organism: Galeruca laticollis; assembly: GCA_963921935.1. Lineage (NCBI taxonomy): Eukaryota > Metazoa > Arthropoda > Insecta > Coleoptera > Chrysomelidae > Galeruca > Galeruca laticollis. The sequence goes on along the minus strand of OY998179.1, from coordinate 171,900,168 downwards.
GAAAAATTAAACCTACTTTAGTGTGCAAAAAAAATTACTATTAAACTTCTGTATTTTGATAAAATTTTCGGTAGTAGAAAAAATAGTGTATGCAATTCGTGTGTGAAGACCTTTTTTCGACTCATGTGATTGTCGCATTCGCCTGCGGCTCATGCGACAATATTCACATTCGTCGAAATAATGCTACTTTACACACTTGTTACATAAATAACTATTCTGTTTCTGTCTACAGGAGTATATAAAAGGGCACATTTTTATTTTGTGTAAGATACCTATTTAAATGTAATAGGTTTTTCAGCTTATAATTATAATTATTATACTCATTTCATACCTATCTCTATTACGTTTCTGTTTTATTATTTGTTTTGAACCATCTTCCGATTTCAGTGACAATTGCGGTTTGGTCATATTAAAATGTGTTTTAACTAAAATCTAAAGATCGTTTAAAACAACTATTGAATTGGAACGTAATATAGCATTTTTGATGAAATTAACTGTCTCGACCCTTACTCACATTAGTGTTTTAATTGAAACTCACGGTTTCTAGTTAATACCACAATATAATAAAAATTGTTGAAAATTCTAAAAAATTGATTTATCGAAACAATTGTCAATTTTTTAGAATTTTCAACAATTTTTATTATATAGTGGTATTAACTAGAAACCGTAAGTTTCAATTAAAACACTAGTATTTTTGAATTTAATATTTCTTTAAAATGACCGAAAACCACGACAAAATTTTTTATTTCAAAGACACGTCACTGAAAACAAATTTAACTACTTCCCCATTTCAATTGTATTAAAATACACATGAGTAAAACTTTTAATACAATATTTATATCGACTGATTTTATTGTCAGGTCATTCAACGAGTTTCTGCTGCTACGAATGTTAGCCAAAGAACGCTTTTCCGTATTAGAAGAGAAGCTCTGGCTGGAAGTGATGCTGACACTGATGTGCCAACTAAAAAACAAAGAACGTCCAGTATCCGTATGGATCAATTCGACAAAACTGTGCTTAGGAGGTGCATAATAAAATATCACATATCCGAGAAAAAAGTACGCACGTTAAGAAATGTACACCAAACCTTTGCAGATAGTTATGGCTTCGCAGGAAGTCGCGAATATCTGTGGAAACAAATACATTCTTTGGGTTTTCGTTGGACCAACATGAATAACATCATAAGTTTGTTAATGGGGCGTCATAAAATCATACATTCACGCCTACTATATTTAAGAAACATAAAAAAGTGCAGAGAACAGAACAAACATGGACAGACAGAAGTAAAGAATGATTAAGAAAACCCGTTCATTGTGCATGCAGGAAAATGATTTTGTACCTAATGCTGGTATTACGTGGAACTCTCAGTCTCAGTACGAAAATTATGAGAAGTGGGTACAAGAAAATCTCATTCCAAACCTACCAAAAAACTCTGTTGTGGTAATTGATAACGCTTCATATTACATTGTTCTAAATGAAAAATTACCTACGACTGCTTGGACTAAACAACAATTAAAAAACTGGCTTTCTGAAAGAAACATATATTACAGTGAACAAATGTTAAAACTGGATCTTTATAATGTTGCAAAAATGTACAAACCGCAATATAAAAATTGATGAATTGTTTGTTGGACATAGATTGCAAGTTTTGAGGCTACTTTCACCCGGACTCAAATCCGATCGAAAGTGTTTGGGCCAAACGAAATGTTAACTTCAATTTTACAAAAGTTAAAGAATTCTGTGATGAATTTTTTGACACATTTTCTGCAAATAATTGAAAAGTTAGATGTGACCATGTTGAAAAGATTGAAGATGAATTCATGAACAATGAACCACTTTTAGATACTCCTGCAGATAATATTATTATCAATTTCGCCCGAAGACGGAGTTAGCGAGGACAATGAAGTTGATATAGAAAGTGATTTCGAAGAATCATAAGTAGATGCACATCATTATTTTACTGTTGATGATTCCTCGACATCTAAAACATGTTTTTCATTATTGTGTTTGTTTGTAGGTGGTATGACTGAATACAATAAACGCAACAAATGTAAAAATGTAAATAGGTGTTATAGAATTGTAGATATAAGAGACGAATTCCACTAGAGTAATGTAATATTTGTAACACATCTGTACATAGTTCTAAATAAAAAATAAATGACGGCACCCAGAACCAAGATTTTCTTGTTTTACCAGTCCTAACTCTGTAAAAAGTGTGAAGGGATGTTCTAATTTCAAAGTAAATATTTGCAAAATACCCAAAAATTTACATATGAAAATAGAAATATCCACCACAAAAAAGCTCTAATATTTTATTTATATTATTGGTATACTCATTAGACCTTTGCTATAGGCGATTTCACCACTTTGTTTTTCAAATTTTATGTATAAACCCGAATTTTTAGATTATTATCTACTACATATTATTAAGAATAACAATTTTAGAAAGCTTAACAGGTCGGTATGTCATCAAGTATTACTGCGAACAGATAGGAAAAGTTGTTGGCCATTGTAAAATTTAGAAAGTCGTTTAACAATCCTTATCATATTGTACGCTTTATCTACAAAATCTACCTGCCTTTCAGTTTATATACAAATAAACCTCAATGATGAATATTATGAAGAGACCACTTGAAAGACATGAATTTCAAGTGAAGGTGAAAGTTTATGTCTGTTGGAATCTATTCATTATTTATTATTTGCATCACATAAAATAATAAAGGGTAATTGTAGAATTCCCCGTGTGGTTTTTGAAGCAATAAATAATTATGTCTGTACAAAAAAAAACCAATTTTCGTAGAAAAATCTAATGGCGTTCATTTCCTTATTCATTTAATTAATAATAAATAACACATTATTGTTATTTTCTTTTGTAAACTCGATTTTATATAGCATTATACATTTGCCACAATTCAATATTTTTGAATCCAAAATATTGTGTTACCCTAGTACGTATTAGCAGTCTCACAACCTTCAAAACTTTACATGCGAAATGTACGTCGCCTGCTCTTCCCGGTAACTGCGTTTACAACGTTGTCAAGTTGTATGGCTTTTTCGCGCATCGTCAACTGCCAAAATTAATTCGCCAGCCTGTAATTCATAAAATCCCTTCTTTCATGCTCGCGAAGTTCTTGAAGTAATGATATGTCTTCATATTGATTCCATTATTATGCCCAAATTGTTCTACGTTTCGTTTCATTGATTTCATATATTTCTACCATGCACAAACCCAGTGGGGCCACTCTATTCTTCCATGTTCAACATTTTTCACACAGTATTTTAAACAAGTATGAAATATCTGATCGGTCATTCAGACCTCTCGAGATCCGAGAGATTTCAACATTAACTAACGGATTCGTCATCACACACATCAGATCTGTCAGTACGAAGTACCACTAGATATTTACGTTAGTGGGTAAAGACGGTTTTGTTCCGTGACAGATCAGATCTGTGATATGGAATAATAGATCTCGACGGAGGGATAAATCGTTCGAAAATTATTTCCGTGTATGCCTAGATATTATATTTGAACATTTCCAATTTTCCAAGGACTGTGTGGTCTAGTTATAAAGCTTAAATATTCTCTATGAAAATGATGTATCAGTTCTAGAATGTATTGATTCAGTTATGACATTAAAATCCCGTTGTTCCATATGTTTGATTTGCTTGTACTGTCACAAATAAACAACAGGTATTCAAAAATTCCTTTCAAAAAAATTCGTTTGATGTAATTGAATACTCCACGGGTAATTAGTGAAATTAGTACAATTTCGACACTAATTCCCAGCTACACTATGGAATGTTTCAAAATTAAACCAGGTAGTTTCATATCCTAACAATATCTGAAGCGAACAGTCGTAAAGTACAATACAACTTTTAATTAGTATCAAAATTAATTTCTAAATTAAACGTAACATTAAACTAGCTCAATGTTAACTCAGTTGAAGCTAAGATAATTATTCTCCTTGATGTATGAAATACAATCATAAATGGAGACCAAACTTGAAGTATATCTATTATTTTTTGGAACAATAGAGCAGCATTTCAAGATACACTTTATCTGGATATCTCAATCAATTAATGCTAAGTCTTGCAATATCTAGTTTAAACAACTTCCTTCTCCAAATGTACAAAATATTAACATAAACTCAATTATACTTTAAGTTAATAACAAAATTGCAACAGAACTTTATTCACTCTTTTTAGATTCTTCATATTTACAAGTTCCACATAAAAGGAAGTTGAATTCAACGTCGATATTCGGATCAGCAAGATGGGATTATCATAAAGTTTTGGGTGTTGATAGAAATGTATCTAATACTGATATTACAGAAGCTTATCACAAACTTACCAAAAAATAACATCCTGATGTGAACAAATATGATCCTGAAACTTCACAAAATTTCCAAGAAATGAGTGAAGCCTATAAAATAAGAAATCTGTATTTATATTTTTAATTCCATTTTTTTTTATTTGGTTGATAATTGTAGAAATTTGACTAATAATAATCAATAAGAAACTGTGAAAACACCTCGGGCTCTACAGCAGAGCAAATGGGTGGTATGGGAGGCACTGGAAGTAGAGCTGCTAGTCCTCAAGGCTTACGTCAACAATTGCGATATCAATCCAACGAAAATCCAGAAGAAATATGTAGAAAAATGATTGTTGGTGCTCTTAGTAAAGGATTCTCAACCTTTGATGGCTATGATGAATCACATTATGGATTTGGATATGCTCAAGAAATAAGTGACAACGTTTGAGAAGTTATCGTACACTAGCAACTAAGTATCAAAAACACAACCATTATCAATTGAAGGGCTTAATATGAAACAATGATAAACCACATATGCATTTAAAAAGAGTTAGTGCTATACTCGGTTGAAGCAATAGTATAACAAACCACTAAAAAATTATTTCGGCCCTTCGTTAATAGATTGCGCAATGAACTTGTGGTCACACTATTGCATCGGTCCAGTTTGTATCTAGTATCTACTCGACATAATGACAAGCCACATGAAAATGGCGGACATGAGCGGAAGCGATTCGGATAATTCCTTTAGTTTTGACGATTCTAGAAAGAAAAATAGTGAAGGTGAGTCGACATTCGACAGTGACCGAGACCCTGACTATATACAATCTACAAGTGATTCAAGTGATGAAAATACAGCGGTATGTAATTTTTTCGCTATATGTGGCTTGTCACAATATTACCAATCAATATTAAAAAGATTTTTGTAGTGGCTTGTGACCTTTCTTGTTAAATTATTGCTTTTGCTGTAGGCTAATGAACAGGGTCCGTCAAGAGAAACGACAAAACCAAACACACCCGAAAATATTCCAACAAGTCGATAATGACAAAGAAATGAACACTGTTATTCAAGACCAAAACGAAAAATTCGACAAAATTCAGGGCAACAATATGTAAGCAACAAAACAAAAAAATCTGTGCTCGGTCGAGGATTGGGACCGCAGTTGCACTAAGAAGTATAGGGAAAAGCTTATGGGTCACAAGAGCAATATTTTTGATGAGTTTTGGAATCTTGGTTCACGGTAGTTACAAAATAGTTACTTATTCGGAGGTATAGAAACCGCAATATATTCTACTCCATTAATGTTAATTGCGAAACTATAGGTGTCTGCAAAACAGAGTTTTCAAATATCCATGGACTTCAAAACTAAGGGCAGAGTAAATAATATTGTCAGCAAAAAGATAAATGGAAATATAATGCCTGAAGGAGACAAAAGAGGAAAGCATACAAACTGTTTGAACAAAATATCTGATTCGGAAAGACAAAGTGTTAAAACCATATAGATTCGATTCCAAAGTATCAAAGCCACTATAGTCGACAAGAGAACATGAATAAAGTTTACCTGAACTATAACATGAATATAGCCAGTCTTTATTTGGAACGATATGTCCCTTGGTGTCAAGAAGCGGGAATTGAAGCAGTTAAGTAGCATACTTACCGTAAGATATTCTGCACGGAGTATAATATTATTTACAAGTTGCCAAAATCAGACACTCGCAAGACATGCGACGAACTTAATATACAAATAGAGTCAGCAAAATAAACAAAAAAGATTATAACGAATTAACAACAAGACCTAACTTTCACAGTCAATGCAACAGTTATTGAAGTGCGAAACAGCCCGGTAAGGAGACATGAGTTATATTGTTTGACTTGTAGCAAGCATTACCGATTTCCAAATTGACCACTGGTCCTGCATCTTTTTGCAGGAAAATATGAATGTATAATCTAGGAATCCATGATTGTACAGAAGTCACTGGTCATATGTTTGTCTGGACGGAAAATGTTGCAAAAAAGGAAGTGATAAAGTTACATGAATACAAATTTCTGAGCTCAAAGATAGGTGAATTAGAACATTTCGTTTGGTTTACGGATAATTTCCCCGGGCGAAACAAAAACTGACTTTTAATGTATTTATGGTGCCAGCTAGTGAAGGAACAAAAGAGTGAGTCTATTACACACGCAGGAAGATTTCGTCAATTCACTACCACTCTTAGAGAATATTAAGAAGAGTACTCGCACTGATGACCTGTATTCTTTGGATTTTTCCAATGGTTTTTAATTGGAATTCAAGAGTGATAACAAAAATGCATATCGCGTTTATCATTCCGTGAATGGTACCTACAACCCGGTTACTGTTGTCAAGAAGGGACGTCCAAATATGCTTTCTGTATCTGCTTTAAAACAGAAGTATACTGAGCATATTCGGATTGCAAAATAGAAACTCTAAAATGTGAGATCATTATTACCCTACATACATTCAGTCTATCAACACTTCTACAATAGTTTACGTGAGAATATCAGCCCTGATGTTGCTGGTGAGATCACCGTGCTGGTTGATTCAATAAGATTTTGGGTATTTATTATAAATAGAATAATGTAACGAGCCACACTTTTTTAAAATAAAGGCTGTTTTTCCCAAGTTTGGAGTAATTTTATTAATATTGTTTACAACTATAGTCCTATAGGGCATGATAGATCGACATATCTAAACTACAACAATAAATATTGTTACTGGATTTTATATATGATTTTTAGCATTCAAAGTCAAATATCTCACTTTTACGTTTTTGAGGCTTGTCAGTCTTTCACATTAAGCTCTTCTGCAACTAGTCAATATCTATTTCACATCAACTTATTCATCATGTTACGCTGGATCGCCGAACAGTCGTGTAGGCTATTAAAATAGAAATTCAACTAATTTATTATTTTTGGTTAATTCAATTTGGAAAATGATTGTAAAATAATGTAATTCTATAAATAATTTGTTATTCAAATATAAGATTCAAGCCAATAAATGATTAATTGTCTGAAACAAGTTTTGTAGAAGAGTAAAAGTCGTTCATAAGTCGCTCTCAAACTTTGTTTACTTAATACAATTTCAAGCTATTGAAATTGCTGAAGACTGTATAATTAATTCGTGCATAGCGTATTTAATAATTGTACCCTATTAATTACAGTGATAACCATCCATTTTTATTTTTATCACTAATTTAAACATCACTCCATCACTCAACTGAAACCTGATACGGTTAAACCAGTAAGAAACCTCGTTCAGTTTCAAGACAAAGACGGCTTCAGAACTAACGATATAATATCAATTATGATCATATATATTCAAAATGGATAACAACGAAAACAACACTCCTGCATTTTATTCTCAAGCAGTGACCTCTTTTACATTTCTTTCCATGGATTAAGCAATTGCTATCAACTTTAAATGGAATAAAAATTCATGATTATATACTTTCTCTCGGCGCACTCGTTACACCGAAAAGTATCACCTTTGCCTCTCGGATAGCAAACAACCATAAATCTGAAAAATGTATAACAACAAAATCGAAACAAGAAGACTTATTACTCCATCTAAAAGACTAACAATATCCAATGTATGCCCATCTACACCAAACAGTACAAAAGAAGGACTCTTAGATAGCCTAGAAATAAAACATACGTCTAAAATAACATTTATAAGAGTAGGTATGCCAGGGTCAGATTATAGCCACACACTTTGATTCAGACGACAAGTGTTTGTAGCTCCAACAACATCTCTCTCATCTGATTCAGTACTTATTTCACACGAAAACATTACTTACCGAATATATATTTCCTTAAACGAATTAAATTGCAGAAAAGCGAGACACGACGATAAAAATGGCCCTCTAACAGATCCAACTGTACATGAAACTACTGTCACTGCCGAAAATTCCCAAAACTTAGTGATCCAACAAGGCAGAACTCACATGGAGATAGCAGAAATACAATCTGAATGTAAATGTAAGATTACCTGTAGAGAATACGGATAACACAACATTCGAACAAAACTCAACTTCCTCCCCCAGTCCAACACAAAAAAAAACTTTAAATCAACCTATACAATCCAACTCAATTGAAACACTAGTTTCTAGCCTAGAGAAGACGATAAATCTCAAACTTTTGAAATTCCAAAAATGTTTAAGGGTAAGAAATCTATGGCGGACATAAAAACATTTTAAACTTGACCGAACTTTGTGACTTCATTTCTAACACTATTGATTCAAAATATCAAGAGAGTATAACCCAAAATTATACAAATGATTTCACCAATTTAGGAATATTGTTAAGATTAGTTCACAAAAGATTTCAGATAGAGAAATGGAAAGTGACATCACCAGAATTGAAAATAAGTCAAGTGCTGATATTTCAATTAGTGAGGACGAACGTGATTCCTCCTTCACTCATGAAGATAAAGTAAATGCATAGTACAGTGAAATTTAAATGGCTTCTTCAGTCATATCGAAAACTTGAAACAAAAAATTAGCAATAATAAAAAAACTTCAAGAAACTCACTTAACCTTCTGCGCACGGACTCACAGTCCGCGATAAGTTAAATTTTTGTCGTCGCTGGAAACCTGCCAGTCTCAGTACTTTTCGAACGCGCGCTGAAGATTATTAATTATTAGTGTTTTGTATAAACTCTACTGTGCACTTGTTTTCGAACAATTACGGATGGGACTGACAGTTACACGCGTATAAATACGTTTTAAAATTTTCCTGGATATTTTCGTTTGTTTTTGTTGTAAACATCATAAGGAGTATTTTTTTTAATTTAGAATGAAATTAAGTTACAAAAAAAGAAAGAAAAGTTTAGGCAATCAATTTCTAAGTATAAGACTACAAGCGTGTACATTCGGTTGAAAATTTCACTGAAAGTTATTATTTATTCTTGTTGTAAAGACATCAATAGGTGTTTTTTTATTAAGAACAGCTATAAGGGAGAATAAAACTTTTGGTTACTTAAAACTATTTAGGTACTTATTGAATATATTTTTATTTCAGAATGTGGTCTAATGAATGTGGTCAGGAACATCTGCAAAAGTTATTGGAGGAAAGTTTGTTGGGGGACAACAAAGCCATAAATATTGTGATCAAGTCACCAAGTGGAACAAACAACCACAAAAAAATTTGAGTACAAGAGCTGATAATTTAGTAAAACACTTACCCGTTCCAAAACCTGCCACCAAAAATGTCAAAGATTCTCTGGAAATCTGAAAAAAAATTTTACCGATTAAATTTTGAGCATTATTGTAGATCCGACAAATGAGCATATTCAGTCAACAGCAGAGAATTTGTGTCGTGAAAGAGATGCAGCACCTACTAATATTTATGAAATTCAAGCTTTATTTGGCTTACTTTATATGACTGGAGTCCTCAAATCAAGTGGTTTGCATGTATACAGTACTGAAGTAACTGGCGTAGTTATTCCGATTGCTTAAGTCAGTAAACATAATGCTACAACAAGAGATGAGCGGAAAGAAGTGGACCAGTTGGCTCCCATTAGACGTGTATCTAATGCTTTTGACAAGAACTTCAAAAATGCGTATACCCCGTTTCATTTGGTCACTATTGATGGAAAATTGGAGGCGTTTCGAGGTCGCTGTTCATTTAGACAGTAAATACAGAACAAACAAAACCAATGAATATGATATAAAGATCTTTGCGTTAGTGGACTCAAAGTGCTAATTTACGTCTAACCTAGAGGTTTATGTCGGGAATAGACAGCTATACCCTTCGATGTAAACAATTTTTCATCTGCAGTGGTTCACGGGCATTGTGAACCAATAGAAGATTGTAGAAGAAATGTAACCACTGACAACTGTCGAGTTTATTCTAATAAACTAACACTAATAGGCACCATTCGTAAAAATAAAAGAGAGTTACCAGAACAGATCACTCGCCCAACGAAAAAACGCCTAGTTCAATCTAGTTTGGTTTTCATGAACACGTAACTCTTGTATCATACAAACCCAAACAAAATTAGAATGTAATATTGGTATCAAGTTTACATCATGATTACAATGTAGATCTCATTATTGAAAAGCCTCAGATCATCATTGACTATAACAGTACGAAAGGGGGCGTCGTCAACGTAGATGAGCTTTGTGCTGCTTATAATTATGCAAGAAGTACCCAAAGGTGGCCGATGGCAGTGTTCTACTCCTTACTGAATATTGCTCATATCAATACGATGGTAATTCATAATTGCAATAGTCCTAATATAACAAGAAGAAGGGAATTTTTACGAAATCTGGCTTTACAACTTGTCAACAACCTACTACGCCAACAAGCATAACTAACCAGCTCACCAAGACAACTTTCATTAACAATAAGACTGCTAACTGGATATGATGAACCTCCAGCACTCCAGCACCTCTAGATAACATTGTTCCGTGTCGAGGCCGTTGCAGTTTCTGTGGTCGAAAAAACACCGACCCACCAAAAACTTATGTACAAAGTGTGGGAGATATATGTGGCTGGAACATTGAACATTTATAAGTAGAGAATGTAGTGTCACTGAAATTGAATTAATAATTATTCTTAGAGATATGCTTGTCCTTAAACAATAATTTCAACCTATTTTTTTTTGGTTAAAAACTACTATTTTCTCACTGTCAGGCGCGTCTTGACTTGTTAAACTTTGCAGTACGTTACGGAAAAATCAACAAAATATTCATAAAAACTATCATGGATTTATAAAAAATCGAGCAGACCAACAAGCTAGTGGAGTGTAATCCAACATAGAAGCTATCCACATCCCAATAAGATCCAGTCAGGAAACTATCTCTATCGTACGTCATACTAGGATAAATATTTGTAATGTATATCTGTCTCATCCTAATCAAGGAAATCTTTCAGAATTATAAGACAAATACTATCTCCCAAACTTATTTTGGGAGATTTTAACTACCACAATATAACTTGGGGATAAAAAGATTCGAACAAGTATGGAAAACTTCTACAAGACATTTGTAATGACTCTAATATAGTAATACTTATTACTGGGTCACCAACGCATTTTAATTCTAATAACGGAACATCTTCAGCAATAGACCTGACCGTAAGCAACTCAGGATTAGACTCCTCATTTTTCTGGGAAGCATTGGACAATGTATACGTTATCAACCACTTCCGATTTTTTATAAGCCACTTAGAGGATGTAAATGCACAATCAAATCTAGTTCTAACCTGGAAATTATAAATAGCTGACTGGCAACAGCTTGCGAACAAGTGGCTCACAGGAAATAATTTGCAAGATATATATCCACATGTAGAAATTTTGCTGCGGATGTTTATTTGTACTCCAGTAACGAACGCATCTGCAGAGATGTAAGTAAAAAATAGCAGACCCCTTATTCTGTATAATTCTTCGGATATTATTTTATACTAAGATAAAGTGAACAAATATTAACCAAAGCCAACTTTTTCAACTTGTAGGGATCGCAGATTTTTTTGGGCAAGTGAGTTTCCACCAGTTATTCTAACTTAATAACACCTTCACTCTCTATTATTATTTAATAACTACTATATACTTCATATACTTTAATAGTCTAATTTTGTATTACTGTGTTTTTTGTATGAATGATGTTTATAACTGTTTAACTCAACTGTTTCGTTTAAGGTCATTTTCCTGTTCAAAAACGATCAAGCAGTACCACAGATCAAACATGACCTAAAAGAAACTCAACTCTCTCGCTCTTCTCAGCATTGAAAATAACATAACCAATACATTGGATGTCACCAGTACAATTCAATCGTTTGCTTGGAGCAAAGCCAGAAAGAAGAAATTTTGGAATTGTATTTAGAACTAAATTTGATTTTCATTAGTAAATATATACTGTGTTGTTTATTGAATAGTGTGTTTTATTTACAGTCGTCAATATCTACTTACTTAAAGTGCGAATATCTGCTTTCCATGTATTTTGGTATTTTAGTCAGTGTGTTATTGTGTGATTAACACGAATAATTTTCTTACAAAATGAATGGAATGTAATCAAAAGGACTAAAAACAAAAATGTGTTAAAAGCTCGAATAACTCCAAAGAAGCTCTAAAACGAGGTTTACAGTTAAATATTCCAAAAAAAATTCCTCACTCTACAGACCTCCTGGAAGAGTTTAGTACTTTGGCCTAGGGCGTAAATAGCTGCTAATCCGGGCCTGAGTGCGGCAAAAACAAATAGCGAGTAAGGGCAAGTAAAAAAAAAGCTTTGCAAAACTCATCATCTAGCACACTATAATCAGTATCATAGTTATCATCTTATGATTCTGATATCTGAATCCATCTTGCTCAAGAAACTGATACAAGCTACTTTATCCTTCTAAAGTTCTTGTTAATTACAATAGTTTTGTCATCAAAATTCTCCCTTTTAGTCCATCACTCTAAAGACGTTCAGCAGGATGACCATTTCCAGTTATTGATTATATATTGTTACGAAACAGCACACTGGTATAGACCCTAAATCCGACTCTGTCTAAGCCAGGTATGAAAATTAAAATTATGGCAGATACGCAGTGTTTTTATAACTGTTTGGGACTATCTTATCTTAACATTTTTTTTGTGACCAGACTTATCTAGAAAAGGCCAGGATCAATTATTTGTGTGTATAAGCCGCAGCCCGGATTTTCTAGTAAGAAAGGCATTAATATAAATAAGGACCGATCAGCAGAGGAGTTAGTTGATAAAGTGATCTCGTGAAATAAATACACCCAAATAGCAAACAGTAAATATAAATTAGTTAAGTGTACATATAAATTAGTTTAAGTGAAAATACTGAGTATATATAAATTAAGTGTTAGTGATTAGTTTAGTGTTTAAATAAATTAGTAAGTAGCCATACCGTGTGCTTAAAATTTATCCCACCCGTTTATTGTTTAAATAAATAACAAAAACATTACATTGGTATCAGAAGTGGGATAATATAAATAAATTGCTACGTAAAAATAGCCAAGAGACTATGTGACCTCAAAGTGAAGGAGCTAAGAGCAGAATTGGAAGATCGTGAGTTGGAAACGTCCAGTAAGAAAAGTGAATTAGTAGAAAGACTCAAATTGGCACTGGAAAATGACGGCTTTGATCCAGAGACAATTTTATTTATTGACGAGACTTCCACCTTAGTCTCGTCCATTTCTGCTTATATTTCTGCTAACATGGACGAGAAGATTTCTGCCATGGAAGAGAACATGGACAGGAAGATTTCTGCTATGAATAACGATATTTCTGCCATGGAAGAGAAGATTTCAACGAATGTGAAAAACGATATTTCTGCATTGAAGAACGATATATCTGCCGATATCTTATTAATGAAAAACGGCATTGCCGCTGACTTTGAAAATGAAATTTCGTCTGTAAAATCTGAGATTGAGAATAAGATGACAACGATGGACGAGAAAATCAAGGAGTTAAAAAAAAAGATGGCAGATTTAAGAATACAAGACACGCCAGCAGAACAAAAGAAGATCGAGATAAGCAAGCCAGCTACACAACCCAAGACAGAAGATATTAGCAGTTTTGCCCGAGTCAAGGCTCCAACGTTCGACGGAAAGACATCGTGGACCAATTATGTGAAACAATTTGAAGCAGCCGCTAGAGTGAATAATTGGTCCGATAAGGAGAAAGCAGTGAACCTAATTATAGCGCTTCGGGGAGATGCTTTAGATGTACTTCAGACGATACCGCTTGAAGAACCGGATGACTTCGAGCTGCTGAAGAAGAGGTTGGACATGCGATATGGTCACGAACATTTGGAACAGTTGTACAGATTCCAGCTTAAGAACCGAAGGCGGAAACGTGACGAAACCCTTCAAGATTATGAAATGCATATTGCCCGACTAGTTTGATTTGCTTACCCATCAGCACCAGATAACATGATGGAATGTTTAGGCATCCAGGCCTTTATTGACGGCTTATGTGACCACGATATGGAGAAGACGCTTCGATTAGCCCATCCCAAAACATTGGTCGATGCATTGACTGCTGCTCTTGAATATGGAGCAGCCACGATGGCTTCGGGATACAACAAAATTAGGACCATACAGGAAGAAGGTGACGATGACAGACTTGACCAGATCGACAACTTATTGAAAGGTATGGCAGACAAGAAGCCGAAGAAAATCAGGTGCTGTAATTGTGGCAAGCTAGAGCATGCACGCAGTTTGTGTAAGCGTCCTACGACTCCTGCAAACCAAGAACCTCTTAAATGCAAAGCAGCCAAGAAAAGCTCGCGGTACAACAAATGTAGGACCATGCAGGAAGAAGATGATGATAACAAACTTGACCAGATCGTCAACTTGTTAAAAGGTATGGCAGACAAGATGCCAAAGAAGATCAAATGCCGGGAGTGTAGCGAGCTAGGGCACGTACGCAGTCCGTCTAAGCGCCCCAAGATTCCTGTAATCCAAGAATTCTAGTCACAGGGGAAATCAGACAGGGGTGAACATCCTGCTGATGTGAATCACCGAAAAGCCAACTCTGCCTAGACGGCCATGCCCTGTAGACTATTCACAATGCAACAAGTCGAAATCTAAGGAAGTTGCAGTTTCAAGAATTACTGTAGTCAACGAGGAATAGTCCGTCGCCAGGACCAGAGAAGATCAGGAGAATGATCCTCACCTGAAGATGATCCGACAATGGAAGGAAGGTAATCGGCGAACTACCTGGCAAGAAGTGTCAAAGTTTTCATCGAAACTCAAGGCGTATTGGGCTTAGTGGGACTCCCTTGTCCTGGAAGAAGGACTGTTGAAGGGAGTCCTTGATAACGATTATGGTTCCGAGATGAGGAGACAGCTAGCTATCCCTAGAACAAGAGTAGCTGAGGTACTGAAGAAGTTACACGATAGTCCATCGTGAGGACATCTGGGAGTGAAGAAAACCCTTTAGCGAGTCCGTGAAAGGTTTTATTGGATGAACAGCTTCAACGATATGAAGGACTGGTGTAAGAAATGTACAACTTGTGCTACGAGTAATGGACCACATCGCAAGAGAAAAGCACCTATGAAACAATATAATGTTGGAAGCCCCTTTGAAAGGATTGCTTTAGATATCGCTGGACCATTTCCGACGATGGAAAATGGTAGCAAATACATACTGGTTGTAGTGGATTATTTCACAGAGTGGGTGGAAATTTACGCTATTCCGAACCAAGAGGCCACAACTGTCGCGGATGTATTGGTGAAAGAATTCATCAGCCGATATGGAGTACCCTTGGAAGTCCACAGTGACCAGGGAAAAAATTTTAAAAGCCATCTATTCCAGGAGATTTGTGACAAGCTGGCAATGAAGAAGACCAGGACATCAGCTTTACATCCACAGTCAGATGGAATGGTCGAGAGAATGAACATGACTGTTGGAAATACTTGTCCAAAGTAGTATCCAGCCATCACAGAGATTGGGACCAATATCTTTCCCTATTCGCATTGGCTTATCGATCTGCTGTCAATGAGTCCACGGGTAAAACACCGGCGAAAATCCTGTTTGGACGTGAAATGAGGCTTCTTTGTGACCTGGAATTTGGCTGCCGGCCTGGAGAAGATCTAGCAGGCGAAGATTACGTGATCCAATTGAGAAGAAGGCTGGACGATATTCATGAATTAGTTCGAACCAATCTTCAAGTTGCCAGCGACAGAATGCAAAGTCGGTACGACACGCAGGCCTCAGAAGGCGGTTTTAAAGAAGGGGACAAAGTATGGTTACACAACCCGACGAGGAGAAAAGGACTTTCTCCAAAATTACAAAAATCTTGGGAAGGTCCATACTTAATCAAGAAAAGGATCAATGATGTTATATATCGCATAAGCAAGATCCCCAACGGAAAACCAAAAGTAGTTCACCAAAACCGACTAGCCCCATTCGAAGGAGACCATGACCTAGAGGAAGGAGTAAACCTTATTCAAGATGTGTCTGACCCTACCTTCGATGAATTTATGGGCGTGTATGGAGGTACCGGGAAAGCTAGATATGGAGTCACTTCGGAACAACAACAAGATTTGTTCACTCTCCCGGAAGATTATTCACTGGCATTCAACATCCCCGCCCGTATCAAGAACGCACGAGGGTTGGCAACCGTCTTTCGGAAGAAGTTCGGGCAATTAGAAAAACTTGAAGATCAGATTCCAGCCCCTGGCAAGACACTGAAACTGAAACATAATTCGCGGTACGTCTCCTACGTGGAAACTAAAAATGAATTTCAAGATCGATTTACCTACCGCGATGTGTGCGAAGCACTTCGAAACCTACGAGACAATGTGTTGGAATCTAGCGTGAAGAAACTGGCTATGGCTAAGATAACGAGTAACCAGTTGGATTGGCGAATCATCAGGAACATGATAGAGATTATCTTTCAAGATACCGGTGTCCAGATATTAATTTGCAGCTACAACCCCCGTTATCAGTACCCGATGAAGACGGTGCACTGCTATTTCCTTAAGATCGGAAAGTCTAGAAATGGGGCCAGTTGCCGATTCAAACATCCAGTTTCGGCTACACAAAAGTTGCAGGAGGAACTTCCATTTAAGGAGGGGGTAGTGTTACGAAACAGCACACTGGTATAGACCCTAAATCCGACTCTGTCTAAGCCAGGTATGAAAATTAAAATTATGGCGGATACGCAGTGTTTTTATAACTGTTTGGGACTATCTTATCTAAACATTGTTTTTGTGACCAGACTCATCTAGAAAAGGCCAGAATCAATTATTTGTGTGTGTAAACCGGAGCCCGGAGTTTTCTAGTAAGAAAGGCATTAAAATAAATAAGGAGGAGTTAGTTGATGAAGTGATCTCGTGAAATAAATACACCGAAATAGCAGACAGTAAATATAAATTAGTTAAGTGTTCATATACATTAGTTTGAGTGAATATACTGAGTATATATAAATTAAGTGTTAGTGATTAGTTTAGTGTTTAAATAAATTAGTAAGTAGCCATACCGTGTGTTTAAAATTTATTCCACCCGTTTATTGTTTGAATAAATAACAAAAACATAACAATATTTCTAGTCTTCCTTCTGGTTCACTTATTCGTAGTAATTAAATACGGGATCACAGAGGGAAGGTAAACATGGATAGTGTACTTTAACGTATTTAGTTTGAAGCGTTAGTTTCTATAATCGAATCTAGTAGGAAATCATAAAGGAATTCCTTTAGCTAACATAGTGTCAGCATCTACGTTTAAAAAGTAATGTTAGAATGTCTACGTTAACAAAGTTCTGTTAAAGAAGTAAAATATCAATTAGAAATAGTTTTTTATAAATATATTTATTGTGTAAAATGACTAGATATTGTAGTAGAAAATTGAGGCTAATTAGCTGTTATAAGTAGAATTCTTATTAGCGAAATTGCTAATTAATTTTTGGAAGTCAATAAAAATCAGATTCACCGTAAAATTAATTAAGTCAGGGTAATTAAATTGCAAGAAATAACCGTCGCTGCACCAATTTTAATTTTAATATTTCAGCGATTTTTCCAACCGCGCTGTAATAAAAACTACACAGACTTCTCTCAAATTTCAATTCAACAAAAATATATTATTCTCATCTTGATAATTTCGTAACAAAAACCAATTCGTTGAATAATTTTTGAGAGAATTTCTCTCGTTATAACGTTAAAACGAATACTTTGATAAGTAGCAAAATTTTCTGTTTGATTAATTTCACGAAATCCTGTATCAAATTTTTCCGTTATAGAGAATATGTCATTAGAGATTCGTTTGAGAGTATTTCAGGGGCGTAGGGTCATTGCGGGAAGAGTGAATAAATTTTTTAAAACCTATCGTCTTGGAAAAAACGCAGCTATAATTCCGGAAAGTGCCAAAACACATTGGTACAGGTATTTTCATGATTTCATCATCATGTAACAACCGTATTTTTTTTGACAGCTTCCAAATATTTGACATATTTTCAAAATTACAAATTTATTCACAGTGTGCACAGTGGGGCGACAGTGATTTGCCATTAGGGACACAGTGAATCGTGTTTTAAATGGGTCAACATTTATAATCGCCCTTATAATTAAAACCAACTAATACAGAAGCCGATGGACGAATTTGAAAGAGGCCTATATCCTTAGGATAGAAAACGGCTAGAAAAGGAATGCAGAGTGAGTAGCAGATTCATTTAAAAATGAATTATAATCACAACCATTATACAAATTGTGAGATAAACATAATTTCAACATATAAATTATTCAGAAAAATTTACAGCAAACTGCAAATAAACGAGGTTTGGGTAAACTTATTTTCATACCATTTTCTTGGACGGAATTAATTGAGTCGACCGAATTACTTTTGCACCTCAAGAAGCTGGCGTGATATTCGTCATCATTGTTTTTTGGTTGAATCATTTTTGCTACCAAAAAACACTGTTTCTTTTACCGAGAAATATCACAATTACAAAATCGTCCACTTATGGTTGCCTATCTCGGACATTGTTTAATCAACATATATCATTTTCATCGTCTTCCTATTTCCACCAGTCTTGATCGTTGTCGCTATCTTGAATACCATTTTAGTTTCATCTTCTGCATCCGAATCCTGCAGTACCTTTCTAACATGTGGCCCTGGTTTTTTTGCACTTGCTGCAGCTGCCAGTTTTTCAGCTCTGATTTAATTGTCATTTCCATTTCCGGTGCGTCAGTTGCAATGAGGCTTTTTTGGTTTTCTTTTATTCTTACGAGGTCCTGCTTTTATCTGCTCTCCAAACTCAAATGCTGTTACAAATTTATCATCGTCTGAAGCAAATGATGTTCTGGCTGAGGGATTGGAAGCATGTTTATATATTCGCTGAGCAGTGCAAGTGCTTGTGGAAGTCAAAAGTCTCTTCATTATCAGGATGTTCATTGTCAAAATTATTAATATCTGGATTAGAAGAGACTAAAATAGGAGATGGAGAATTCTGCCTTTCTTCGCATTCACCGCAAGGTCGGTCGGCCACTGAACTCGTAAAGATATATTTTCAAAAGTGTTCATATTTATTGGTTGGAAGCAGTTCCCACTATTTCTCCTATTTCAAAAATTCTAATGGGTTGGCCGGGATCATGCTGCAAACACGAATAAACTGCACTATTGTAGAATGATTCGAAGGGGGCGAATACTCCAATGTCTAGAAGCAGAAGTTTGTTTGATGTATGGGGATGAAGTGTAATCACAATCACTCTTAAAGACTTTGCTCGATTCAACGCCTCTAACGATAGGTGGGACTCGTGGTTATCCATGATCAAAATACTAGGATTTTCCGGCGTGCTTTGCGATTGTCCATGACATCAACAAATATTTCATTATTCATTCACCTTGTTGATGCGGCAGTGTATCTAAAGCTGTTCCTTTGATCATGTGCAATTTAAGATTTTTATGAGGAAACACCATTGTGGGCGGCATAACTTCGTCGATAGTACTAATGATGCACCAGGTAGTAACGAGCATTTCATTTTCCCCACTAGTTACTTTTCCCAGCATTCTACGATCTTATGATACTAAAATTTTTGAGGTATTTGCACCGTGTTAGTGGAAGTTAGTTTTATCCAGATTAAACATACTACTTCCATCTGCAAAAGCTGGATTTCTCTGCATAGCTTTTTCTAAATGGTCGAAAAACTTCTTAACGTTAATGTAGTTGAAGGCTGTAGCTCTTACCAGACTACATGGTTACGGCTTTCGTAGAGATAGATCCTGATGTCTCTTACGAAAAGATTTGAGCCAATCCATTCCTGCCAATTTATTTGTTTGCAATCTCATATTCTACATGTCAGCATTCAGTTGTTGACACTCCATAAAACATTAAGGCACAGTATTGGAAATACTCCTTCAATGAAATTTACTGTCTCGACTCTTGCTATGTGGAATCTACGCATATTACAGTTTTAAATGAAACTAACTGTTTCTAGATAAGTCAACAATGTATTGAGAAAAAAGGTAAAAGTTCTAAGAAATTAACAATTGTTTCGATATTAAATATCATCGTCAGAATGGCAGAAGCTACATTTCATTTGATGCCTACCTGATGTTTAATAATTATTTTTGGCTAGACCAAGAAGTGACCTACGTTATGATTAACTTAATATATATATATATATATATATATATATATATATATATATATTACTAGTACTACACTCCTATAAGCAATACAATTAGTCTCACATTAATACAGTTCAATGTCACTAACTATGTTATTATATTTTTACCAATATGAATGGTTTGTTATTGAAATATGTGTTCTTAATGAATGGAAGGTAATCCAATGATTTTAAAATGTGTAATAATGATGTGAACGTGTTTTTAAGTTTAATGTTTAATGAAAATTCGCTGACTACACTTTGGGGTAAGTTTGTTTTTTGTATTCCAATAGTTTGTTTACCATATGCATTCTGTTCTATTTTAGTTTGATAAAGGTCTAAATTTGAGACTGAAACGTCACCATTGTTTGACAGAATTTTAGTAAAATGACATTTTAATCATTCCATAATGTTTTAATTGACTGAAATCCAAGAAAATTTATATAAAAATATATATATATATATATATATTTACATATAAATATATATATATATATATATATATATTTTATTAGAAAAAAGAAGAAGATATGATATTACAAATATTAAAGCTTATGAATCATTAGCCCTATGGGGATATCCTGGATATCTTCTTCCCATTTAGGATCAGTATAACTGTACAATGATATAGAAAACCAGGGAAACTATATCTGCTGATCTTTACAATTATCACTTAAGAAGATAGTTCAAAATAGGAGAGCTGTCTAGATTTATCTGTTCGTTGACGACTTCATATTTTGGGTCTCTTGATGGTCATCCAATTTTAAATTCTATAAGGAAATTCAGTTCTTGTTTCTTATCACAAATATGTAGTACTTGTAGTTCTGTGTTAAGTGTCAATGAATGTTAGGTGTCAAGTACATGTTTTGCGTACTGGGATTTATCTGGTTGGTTCAATGTGTATGCTCGTGAGTGTTCGCTGTATCTGATTTCAAATTTTCTAAGGGTTCGACCCAAATAAATAGCATTACATTCTAGATATTTGAGTTTATATATACCAGACTTCTTTAGTGGGGATATTTTTGATTTTACATTTAACAATTTGGTACTCACATTAAAAAAGAATGTACATTACAGTATCTGCCAATTTTTCTTTCAATAGGTGGTTTCCGAGGCATACTGAAACAACATTAATTCGTGATTCACAGCAGGCTAGGGACACTGCAGACTGTGCCATTTTTAGTGCCTGTCGAGTAACTAAAATCGGTGGATTCCAAAAAATTCCAAAACATTAATGAAAACTGTAAGGTCGTTAGTAATGAAATTTTATTGATTTTTATAACTGCGTATGCGCTATGGCATATTGCTCGTCATGGAAAACTGACCGGTACTTTGTGTTGCTCGTCCAGTCATTTTCGTTAATCCTGTTTGTGAACGGTTCGGGTTATCTATCTGTGATAGTTTGTTCAACTGTTGAGCTTATTATTTGGTTTCCTTATTTTGGTGTGTTTTTTAATTGCTTTTATTTGTTGTTGCATTGTTTTATTATTACTTCATTGTTATAATTGAAAAGACAATGTCAAAGTGTATGGTCGAGGAGTGTAATAAGTGGTGTACTCGGTAAGTTTTATTAAAAAAAAATTATATAATAATTACTAAATTAACAAACAGTTTCTCTATTTCTATAAAATACAGAACTTTCACTCATTCAATCGACAACTCTAGATATCATGGTTGCCTTACATTAGCTAAACGAAAAATTGTTGTATTAGTAACCTAACTATTTCTTTATACAGTTTTGTTCTTCCAACCCAGGAAGATATATAATTAATATGGCTGGAACGCAGTAGGAATAAATAATCCAATTTGACGGCGAGGAAACAATGGAGGATAGCTCCCCTTCATTTTCAAAAACAGTGTTTCTCAAAATTTAAAAAAAGACGGAGGCAGGTTATTAAGAAACTTTGCTTTGCCGTCCCTGTTTTTGTCTAGTGAGTGATTTTTATTACATAAATTGATTAGATGTTACTAAATATGTATATATTTTAGATTATTCAATTAATGGGGGATATTACAGACAATTTTTTGTTTCTCGTCAATGTAGAAGAGCCTATACAGGAGACGATCTCTTAAAATAATTAAAGTTATTTATTATCTGCATTTGAAGAAAAAGAGTTTAATAACATAACTTTTTTTCTAGATATGCCTTCCAGCTATACATATTATTCTCTAGTTGGAAAAGTTGAAATGCCCACCAGAAAATATGAGAGGAAAGTAACAGAAATTGGAGGTAACTTTTATTGCATTCAATGTAGGAGTTTTAAATGAAAACTACTGTTTCTTGATAATTTCACAATATATTGAAAAAATGTTAAAAATTCTAAGATATTGACAATTGTTTCGATATTAAATATTATCGTCAGAATGCCACAAGTTACATTTGATTTGCCTACCTGATGTTTATTAATCATTTTTGGCTAGACCAAGAAGTGACCTACGTTGTGATTGACTTAATATATGTTAATATAATATCATACTTCTTGTAGTCAATTACAAGGTAGATCACTTCTTGGTTTAGCCAAAAATAATTATCAAACATCAGGTAGGCTGATGATATTTAATATCGAAACAATTGTCAATTTCTTAGAATTTTTAACATGTTTTCAATATGTTCTGGAATTATATAGAAACAGTAAGTTTAATTTAAAACAGTAAAATGAGTAGATTCCACGGAGTAAGGGTCGAGACAATTAATTTCATTCAATATAGCATGCTATAATTTTGGACATATTAAAATGTACCCATTGAAAAAATAATAATCTGGGTTTTATTTCATGTTATAGCTATTCCCTTTACCAGTAAAGATGTTGAGCCATTTCCACCTTCACCACACGTGGAAGCTATTTCCTCCACCAGCTATGGGATGGAAGGTATTGAGTCCTTGCCACCTTCACTAAATGTGTTGAGAAGCGAAAAAACCATTTATCGGCATAAAGTCCTTTCAATTTTCAAAAGTAGATAGATAGTCTTAAGAAATATATGAATAAATATGTAAATGTTCATAATCGTATATATGTAAAATTGACATTCTTTATTATATTTTTATCATTTATTTTAATTGATCAGTAAGTAGTAAAAATTGATAATTTTATTTAATACCAAAGTTTATTCCAACACATTCAATTTAAAGCATTTACAAAGTAAAAATTAATGAACGATGAAATAAAACACTTTAATTTGTTAAAAACTTCATTTATGTGTTTTAAGTTTTAAACAAATTGCATTGTTTTATTTCATCGTTCAGTATGGATCTTCATTAGCCCTTATAATACCAAGCGGGGTGCAAATGCACCCCACATGTACTTTTTTGTATATATCTAAGCCAATTATATTTTGTTTTATTTCCTCTTTTTAGTAGCTGCATTTTTTTTGGTTCCAAATGTAATTTACCTAAAATCTTACATGGATTTATTCCATCTCAGTAATTATTTAGGTTTTTAGACTTTGGGGTGCATTTGCACCACGCTTGGCATTTTACGTATACCAATATTTCTATGTTATTATGAGCTAACGGCAGGGTAAAATCCTTACATGTTGTACTGTTCGTATCCCCACTTCTCTTATTCGGCGCGGCGCTTGCATTGCTACGCCGCCGGCCGCCTACTGGTACAGGAGTATTAGTTATTACTATTTAGTGTCGTTTATGCAAGCGTCTGTGTAAGATAAACGAGTCGATTTATAGTGCGCCACGTGGTTGTTTATTCGGTCGAAAATAAGTAATTTCCGAATTCGAAATGGAAAAGCTCTAACGGAGGAGGAAATGTTAATGCTGTTGCAAAATGATGATCCAGAATATGAGGAATTATTGCAGGAAGATGATGCAAGCGACATCGAAAGTGAGGACCATATATCCGACCAAGAAGAATTCGATGAAGAAATCTATGCTTCTTCTGATGAAGGAAACACTAACTTAGAGGTACCTGTAGCTGATATTCCTGTTTATACAGCTAAAGATGGTACCCAGTGGTATAAAATGCCAATAAATAATCAATTTCGACGTTCGCAGGCAAACAAGATTGTGCATGTTCCAGGACTTACACCTACCAGTGCAGAAATAGGTACGATCAAAGAATCGTTTATGCTGTTTCTTTCAGACGATATATTTAACATTATTGTCGCTGAAACCAACCGGAAAGCTAAATTTTATTTTGATAATGATAATGAAACTCATCCCGAGAGTACAAAGAAATATGTGCCAACTAACAGAAGAGAAATCGAGGCCTATATAGGTCTACTTATTACATTAGGAGCATTGCAAGCTAGTACCGAACCCATTGAAATGCTTTTTACTAGTGACTCTGCATATTGTCGGCCTATGATAACAGCAACTTTGTCTAGAAATCGATTCCATTTTCTGACCAAATTTTTGAGATTCGATCATTTTGAGACCAGGGCTGAGAGAAAGTTAGAAGACAAGCTTGCACCAATAAGGGAAGTATTTGATAAATTCGTATCAAACTGTAAAAAAGCACTATATCCGAGTACGCACGTGTGCATTGAAGAGCAGCTCGTCCCATTTCGAGGAAAGGCTCCATTTAGGGTCTATATGAAAAGCAAGCCAGCAAAGTATGGAATGAAGATATGGGCACTGGCAGATTGTCAATTCAATTATACTTTGAATATGCAAGTGTATTTAGGTAAGACATTTATTTTCATTTATGCTATGTTATCTACCGATTTTTTTTGTTAGGCAAACTAGGCAACAAGCCTGAAAAAGGACAAGGTGAACGGGTTGTTCTTGAACTTTCTGATTATCTAAATCAAGGATATGGTATCATAACTGATAACTTCTTTACTAGTCTTCAGCTGTCTCAAAAATTGTTAGATAAGAAGCTTACATTATGTGGCACTCTGCGCAAATATAAGACGTTTATACCAAAGGAACTACTTCCATCATCTTCAAAAAAAGAATATTCTTTAATGTTTGCTTTTACAAAACATTGTACATTAGTGTCTCATGTGCCGAAAAAGAACAATGCCGTTATTTTGTTATCAACCGAGCATGACGATGACAAAGTAAGTAATAAGGAGTCAGACTACAAACCAGATATTGTCTTGCATTATAACAGTACTAAAGGAGCTGTAGATGCAACAGACCAAATGTTAGCAAAATATACCACTGAAAGAAAAATTCTTAGATGGCCCATGGTACTTTTTTACCATATTATCGATATTGGAGCTATAAATGCCTATAAAATATGGAGAATTAAAAATCCAAATTACGGGTCTGGGCACTTAGATGCAAGAAGAAAATATCTTCTTCAGTTGGGAAAGGAACTGGCCAAGGCCAAGGAAAATATGATTTATAGACTTAGAAATACTAATGGCTTGCAAGCAAGCATAAAAGAAAATATTCTTAAAGTTGTTCCAGAATTGGAGCAAAATATCCCTTCAACAAGACCTGTAGGAACTCAAGGTAGATGTTTTCTCTGTGAAAGAACCAAATATAGAAAATCAAGACAACGTTGCATAAAATGTGAGCGTTTTGTTTGTGTAAATCACTCTGAAAAAAAAAATTTTTTGTATCCCATGTAAAGCAAAAAATTAAAACTAATTTTGAATACCTAATTAAGGTTCGTTTATTTTTTAGTAACTAAATTGAAATAAAAATAGATACAAAATAATTTATTTGCGTTTTTTTTTCATTTTACTTAAAAAAGTGTGAAAATTACAAAGATAGTCAAAAAAATGGGGTGCAAATGAACCCCGCTTGGTATCGTATGTATGTAAAAAAGCTTGGTATTATAAAGGTTAAGTAAAACCCTCATCTATTCTCCTTAAGAAACGATTTTCATATATAGCCCATGGTAGGTCAATTTATGTGAAAGTCAGTATTGACTTTTGGTATTTAGTCTAGCGGTAACCAAAAATCCAAAATATCCAGTGAAAACAAAAAATGAAAAAACCTATAAGTCAAGAAATAAAAAAAATCATTAATTCAAAGAAAATCAGAAACTCCAAAATTTAAACATTCAAACATTTTTTGATTATTATTCCGATAGTAAGCACATTCTGTTTTCTTTTGTGAATATAAATTTTCAAGCATATTTGTGTGTTTATTTATTTACTGTTGTTATTTTGTGCGTTTACTTATCTAACTGTTGTTAATTGTAGAAGCTCATCCAGAAACGAGAAAGAATTTCCACAAGTCGGCGGGATTTTTAAGAGACATGAAGACATATTTAATTTTTTTAGTAAATAAATGAAGATGTATCATAAGTGGAAATGAAATGTTAGAAATGTTATTTTAAATTTTATCATAAGTGTTGTTTATATGTCATTACTTGGTACCTTGAATTTACAGAGCTGGGCAGTAGTTAACTACGTTTCCTTTAAGAATATTTTAATAACCTTTGTTCTAACAGTCACAGTAATTATACTCAAATATTTTATTTCAAAGAAAGTTGCCAAAAATAGTAGTTAACTACTCATTGCTAACACTTTTTTTGATTAAGCAGTTAGCAGTTATACTCCACTAGTTTGTCCAGCTCTGTATGTTTATAGGAGTATAATAATAAATAAATAAATTAATATAAACTTATCATAAATAATCTTCTACCTTTATCTTGGTTTAGCTCAAGATTTGAAATGAGCCACGGTGATTTAGGTTTTGTGATTTTAACTGTTTTTATAATAGCATGAGGGTTAAAGACGTCTAAAAATAATTTATAAAAACACTCAATTTTGTTATCCACTTTACTGCTTCGAAAGATATCATTAAAGTTGGTAGCAATCAGATCAGCACAAAATCATTGAGCACAAAATTTGAAAAATCTCTATAAGTGTGAAACTTACGGCCTTCTTGAGTTTTTTGGAGCCAAAGGAAAGGGTAACTAAGTGATGATTGGTAACGGTTGGACAGTCAACAGCAAGAATATTATCACATTCTAAGTTACTAAAACAAATTATTACAACCAAGAGTGTACTTGAATTAGCTGTTATATGCGTGGGTTGATCAATAACTTGGTACAAATTGAAGACTTCCAAGACGTTGCTAATTAAGTTGTAAAAATTAGAGACAACGTTTAAAAAATCAATATTTGAGTCACCAGCAAAAATCAGGTGATTAAATGTAGGTGTAAGATTTCCCAGTACCTCTTCCAAGCCTGTAACAAAGTTTGCAGCTGAATATTTAGGTGGTTTGTACATGGAACCGATGGCATATGTTAGATGATTTAGACTAAATGAAATCCATACTTGTTCAATATTACTTGCTGGTAAATTATTTATTATTTTTGCTCTGAATTTTATCTTGATATAAATAGCAACACCTCCACCTCTCTGATCTTTTCTATCTTTCCTAAAAAGCTGATAACCATGAAGGGAGATCCAGTCGCTCAATATATTTACATTTAGCCATGTTTCTGATACGGTAATAATATCATATTTTTCATGTACTGCTCTCTTAAACTCGGGAAAATTACTCAATATGGATTTTGCATTAATGTGACAAATCTTAAATAACAACATATCCAAACTATTTAGAGAGATCGCAAATAAACTATAATTATAAATTTAATAAAGGTAAACGTTAAGTTACTTAAAATTATAATAATAGTAATATCAAAGTGACAATAAATTGGTTAACATAGCAATTTTACTGATGTACACCTGAATTTGTATAAGTTCATGATAATGAAAAAACCTAAAAGAATATAATATATAGAAAACTACAATTTGAAAGATTAGAAATACGATAAAAGCAAAAGTGAACTGTGAATTAAAAGATATTTTTTAGAAGTAGGATTATATCTCTGTTTTTGCTGAGACCTTTTGTGCTGATTGGTTGTTGATTCCTTTGTAGAACGTCTAGTGAAGAATGGGTAGCAGTAGTAATATTATCCCCATTAGATGGGAAGGGCAGTAGTGTATATTTAAGCGTTGTGTCTTCTATTTTTTCCAATTTTTATATTTCTTCATATATGAACAATTCTTCATCGATATATAATTTATTATATTTTATGTAGCAATTATTTTTTCCTTCTTTTTTTGCTAGAATTAGATGTTTACGGAGTAACTGGTACTGTTTTCGCTGTTTTTGAGTGAAATCATCTGATATGGAAATTTTCGTTTTTCGATTAGTTGTTTTATAAAAAGAAATCTGGAGAATTCAATTTTAAGAGGAATGTTTGTGTCTCTTCCCAAAAAGTAATAATTATTGATGTCTTCCTCCATAATATTAATATTCAAAAAATCATTCAGTTCGTTGCAAACCTTGTCACAATCTGTTATCTCACTTCTTTTGGTTAGCCCAAAAATAATAATATTATTCTTATTTTCAAACTTCTTTCTTTCTTCCACTTCAAGTTTTATTTCGTTATTTTCAATCTCAAGCTTCCTTATTTTTTCTTTTAGTTCCTCGAATTGTAATTGTTGTCTAGCCTCTGATGCCTCTATGTAACTTTTTATTTCATTACGATTTTTAATAATTTCTTCCAAAAGTTGTTTTGTTGATATTTGCTCATTTTCTACCATTTCAAGAATTTTTAAACTAACATGTGTGGTCAGCTATAATCATTAATTACTGATCACTGATAGTTAGAATATTCTATTGAATACCTTGAACTTTCTGTTTGAATTCGTTGAAGTTTTTATTTTATTATGAATGACCAAATACTTGATTTCTGGACACTAAGCTTAGTTTACAGTTGAGTAATTGCACCTATCTCATTCTGATTATATGTCAGAGTATTCATGCAAGTTTGAAAATATTCAGTACAGTACATACCAATCAAGCTTGGATAATTTTCAGGAGCAAATTCACACACGTTTCACTTTAGACAGCGACCACACACCACGAGACAGCGACCTTAGAACAAATCGGTAGTACATGATGTGATTCTAGTCCTCATTTCTCAAGTACCTACTGAAAGAATTTCCTGAATTTGTTTCTGTGCGTCAAATCTGTATCATTGTTTTTTTATTAATTTGAGATGCGATGATACAAGGCATTCTGATAGAAACTGCAAATTTAAACTTACCATATCTTCAGTTTCATCTTCACTAATTTCAATATTCTGATTTGTTTGGAAAAACTCCCTCAGAGTTTCATCATCATCTGATACCTTTTCATTTTCTTTTTTTCTTCAAACTCTATCACCTATTGCTCAGGAATAGCAGCTTCTGATTGTCTGATAACATGTTCAATCAAAAAGGCCATTTGGTTGTAATACCATAATGATGCCTCATGAACTTATAATTCAAATAACCATTCATTTGTAACACAACATCAAGGACAGTGAACTTACAAAATCTCTAGCAGCACTGCATGGAGTTATATTGAATTGAATGTCACATGATGGGCTATAAATGGTTATTTTGAAATAAAATAATTAAAATACAGTAGATTTGAATATACCGCCAAAACCTAAAATAACAGAAATCTTTTCAACATCACTCAATTGTTTAGTCGACAGGCACTTTAGATGGCGCCATAATCAGTGTGTCATCTATCTGTGATTCACAGTAGTAGGTACAATGTGAATCGTGATTCACTGCTCCCACAATGACCCTACCTCAATAAATAAACTGTAGTTCAGTCAGTTTTATTGATTATAGGTACCTATATATGAAATGTTGTACTTACTAACTGTACTTAGGGTTGAAAAAATCAGTCATTCAAATCAATTATAAAGTATAAAATTAATTTTATTCTTTCTATGTATTAAAATATCATACGGTTGCAGCGTGTAGGCGATCATCCGGCTGGTGTATTCGCAAACTTCTGTTTTGCGATTTCCGTGTGATGGTTTCTTGGTCAGTGTACTGCATCAATTTCTTGAGTATCTGAACCATGAATGTTATTTCTTTTACTAATTCTCTTTTCCTTCAATCTTATCTATCAATACTTCTTGCAATACTCGGTATTTAGATCACAATAGTTTCTTTTGAACTCCAGATCTTCGTAATACCTCTTCGTTCGTCACAAGGAATTCTAATAAGATACCGTAATAACCACATTTCTAGTGCTTCAGTTTTGTACATTTCATTACTCTAAAGTGCGTTTTCCATCTTCCGAAAGGCCTTTTTAACTTTATTCTTCACTTCCTATCAACAACGTGCGCTGTTTTCTTTGATTACGTTTTACAATTGAAAAATATTTTCTGAATGTTTAACGAGATCGAATAAGTATCCTATGGTAACGAAGTCGCACACTGGTGTAGTCCCTGAATCCGACTCTGTCTATGAAAGTAAAAAGTTTGGCGAAGGTGCAGGGATTTCTTCGAACTGTTTACCATTATTTTTTGTGTCCAAACTTATCTAGACATTTCCAGTGAGGACCATTGTTTTTGTGAGCCGCAATCTGGAAGGCTCCGGAATAAAAGGCATTTAATATATAAAGACTACAGGCCAGCTGGAGAAGTTAGTGCATAATTTGATCTCGTGAGATGAACAGTTAACAAGTAATTATATAAATTAAGTCTCAGTAACTAAACAGTAGTGAAGCGTTTTTATAAATATACTGTGTAGTTAATATTAATTATTAAATAGTTTATTGAATAAATAAATTAGGTGAGTAGACATACCGAGTGCATAAATTTATCCCACCCAACGTAATAAGAAATAAATAAGAAAAATATTACACTATATAAATTATTCATTTCGTTTTGGTCACGAATATGTATCGGAAATATGAAAAACGTTTCGTTGTGCTTTATTTCATCTTCAATATAAACTATTTTCGTGAATAGAAAATTTACGATAATATTGATGCTGTAACTTAGAAGTGTAGATTGCCAACGTTCTAAAAAATTTATGCGTACGTCCTAATGAGAAAAATCTGGAATATCACATACCTACCCATATAAAACTTTACCGTGTCTGTAAAATTTAAATGTGAAAAACAAGATATGACAATATAAAGTGCTTTTTACTTTTTTTTTCTGGATAAAAGTAAATAGAAGGTAAGACGTAGTAGGTATATAGAGATTAAACTCTTGTCCGTATTTTTGTATTCCTTCTCTAACATTCCAAATTCGTAGTCATATATATGACGTCTTCAACGAAGTGTGACTATAGTTCTTGGTTACATCTTTTGTGTTTAAATACATCCATATGGACTTTTATATGAAAAGAATAATACAATATTAGTGAGTAGTGACAAAGAACGGTGGTATTAAAACGAATTCATCAATGTTGATGAATTCGTCAAAGATGAGTGGTATTGAAGCATATTGGAAGCTTACGTAGCTTATTTGCTAGATAGTATGAATATTCGAGAGAAAATTCCCGAGGAGAATCTTTGATACATTATAATATACTGTACAATTTTCTTGTTAATTAAAATAATCAAGATGTCCCACATTTGGCCGTGAATTATATGTATGTAGTTTTGTGTTATTCTTTAGTTGTTTTCCTTTATCTTTATGGTGTCGGCTAGGTAAATATATTTTTTATCCTACACTACTCGAAAACCCAATTTTCGTGACTCTATCGGGACGGTAAAGTAGGTATTTTCACGGCTAGGCGAGAAAAATGGCATAAAATGGCTAGGCAGCGAAAACAACTTAACAAAAATGACTCTAGATGGCACCCTATTAGAAATGACGGCTGTCACTTTTAAATTTCAAATTGTGGCTTTATTATTTCTTTGTCATTAGAACTAAAATAGAAAACAGTGTATTACACAATATGGATGAATCTGACGGCTATTCTACACCGGAAGAGATAACCCAAATAGCAAGACAGGCTACATTAAATCTACTACCTGAAAAATCGAAGAGAAAATATAACCAAAGATATGATCATTTTATGGATTGGTGTTCATTGCATAACATTCAAAGATACAGTGAAAATGTTATTTTAAGTTACATGTCAGAGTTGTCTTCAAAATTCAAATCATCCACTTTATGACATGACATAGATATTCGAACATATACCAAAGTATATGCATTTCTAAAAAAGGGAACGAAAGGTTACGTTACTAAAAAATCAAATGTATTTAACAGGCAAGATATAAACAAATTTTTGCTGGAAGCGCCCGATGAGATTTATTTAATGTTCAAGGTAATATATACTTCTAATATAATGATATTGGTTAATTCAAATGTTTTTATAGGTGGTACTCATAATAGGAATTGCTGGAGCGTGCAGATCGATTGAGTTAACACGAATGTCAACTGATGACGTATTAGATAAAGACGATATATTAGTAATACATATCCCAGATACCAAGACTAATAAGAAGCGTACGTTTACGATTTGCGATGGTGAAATTGATTCTAAATAAACGACGTTTCAACAACTAATTTGCCATTTTCTATGACTCGTTCATCTCATAACATTAAACGGTACAATCAAAATATTTCCTATTTACCTTTTTGACATTTTAGAATTTAATAATTGTATATGTAGGATAAAAACTATTGTGTGTTCCACGCCGCGAAAGTGGTTTTCCGGGCCTCCAGAAGTGGCCAGGCTCGGCTCTCTTCTGTCGGCCCGGAAAACCAGCACTTTCGCGCCTAGGTACACAATATACTATTTATTCTACACTGTAAGAGAAAGTTGAATTGTACCGGCTTTACGGATACAATGAAGTTGCCTTTTCCACGGCTAGCCGAGAAAATAAATTCTACATTTTCACGCTAGGTGGCGACCCAATTGACATAAATCAAATGAACATTGCCAATTTGGGTGATATCCCACTTGAAACGTCATAACCGATTTCAATCACATTAAGTAGTCTAAAGAAATAAAAGGGAATTGCTCAAAATAAATAATGCCGCTAAACGTCAATATAAAATTAAATTATTCTTAGCAGCTGTCACCGTCTACAAATTCATTCATTCATGAGTTGTCACATGTGATGTTAGTTTGAAGTTAACTTGACAGTTAACCAGCGTAGCTACAGGCAACGTTGAAGATTGTTTAAATAATAAAATAAATGTCACTAAAAAACTGTTCAACACTAACGACATCTTCTACTATGACTAACACACCTGATGAATCTACATCTACTAAAACTGCTGAAATTATTCCTTTAATAGAAAATATAATAGACACAGGAGCAACAACTTCAACTACTTACTTCCTTTTTGAGCAAGTTCAGTTATCAAATTTATCCAAGCAAGGTATCTCTTTTGTTAACTGTACTCTACGTAATGCAATTTTCATTATCACTGTGAAAAATAATGACTCACATTATTGAATTGTGTATTATGAACTAAAATTTTTGTACAAAAAATGTTACCAACAATTATTGTGTAGGATAAAAAATTATGTGTAAACGACGGCAGTAAAGCTCCTTTTCAGGCATCAAGAAGTGGCCAGGCTCGGCTCCACCTTGCCTGTCCATATCTTCTTTCGGCCTGAAAAATACCATTTCACCGCCTACGTATACAATATACTATACCTTGATTGTAAAATTCCAATCCCATAATTTTGATATAGGAATACGACCTTACAGGGCCTTGATGCTGAGATATAGGGTGTTCAAAATTTTTAATCAAAATCAAAAATTTGCTATAAATCAAGAACGCCTCTAATTTTTTTTTCAAATTTGCTGATCAAAATGCTCCTTAATAAAGTAATATTCTGACATAAACAAACATTGCAAAAATTTAACCAGTGGCGCGCTGTCAGGGTTAGTTATCACTTTTATCCCCCTATTTTTCGCGGCACTGAAGCAAATTCTTTTTTTAAATTGTCTGATTATTTTTAGTTAAAAAACTGATAACCTTTTATGGAGCTAAAATGAACGGTGTTGTAGAAACTTGCCTCTAAACCAAAGGCTGCAGGTAATTAAAGACTACTCAATATTTCTAAATTATAATCTAGTAGGCACGTGTCATATTTTTAATAGTTCGTGACACTTTGTGTATTTGACACGATCATGGTATATTAAATCATATTGCAAATGTTTAATTTGGATTTATAATTTTGAACACCCTATATCTCAGTAACTAGGCCCCGTATGGGTTCATATTCCTGTATCAAAATGAATCATTTATTGAGATCTCTCTGTGGTAGAGCGTTGTCGGTCGAATATAGAAACACCCTGTATATCAACTATAAAAATCAATTTTGAAATACAGTTCCTTCTTGTATATTTATATTCATCTCATTTAATTTAATTACAAATATGAACAGCACTTCTCAACCTACATTTTACTTTTCCGCCCAACCTATCTATATGCGAGAAAAGTATTGGTTTACCCCAAAAAAAGTTGGAATTTAGAAAATTTTTTTTGAGTTGTTTTCACGTTTTCCATAAACAACAACACGAAAAAATGGTTTTTAGAAGAAACATCCTGTGTGTGTATGTCGTCGTCGTCGTCGTTGTCGTCGGCCACTTTGTTAAGGACATATCACAGATGAACCCTATTGATTTTCAGCTCACCATAGACAGTACAACGGGTGCTATGGTACTTGGAGTACGACATTTTGTCATGTTTTGAGAAATTTCAGTTTGTTAGCACGATACAGCCTCCGGAGTGCAAAAAGTCGTCAATTTTATGATAAAATATTATTCAGAACCTCTCACATATCAACACTTTTGATTTTCAGCTCACCACAGCCAGTACAACAGGTGCTATAGTACTTTAAGTACGACATTTTTGTCATTTTTGGAGAAATTTCAGTTTGTTAGCACGATACAGCCTCCGGAGTATACATAAGTGACCAATTTTATGATTGGATATTATGAAAGGCGTCTCAAATCTCAATCCTATTGATATTCAGCTTAATAAAGCCAGTAAAATTAGTGCTGTGGTACTTGAGTTAACAAATGTTTGTCATTTTTGGAGAATTTTCAGTTTGTTAGCACGATACAGCCTCCAGATAGTATACGATTGGTAAATTTTATGATTGAATATTGTTCAAGGTGTCTCATAGATGTACCCTATTGCTTTTCAGTTGACTAGCGAGTACAGCGGGTTCTATAAATCCAGATATACTAAATTTTTGGTTATTTTTGGAGAAATTTCGGTGACATTGATTTATCGAAACAATTGTCATTTTTTTAGAATTTTCAATAACTTGAATTATAGTGTGGAATTAACTAGAAACCTTGAG
This sequence comes from Galeruca laticollis, assembly GCA_963921935.1. Classification (NCBI taxonomy): domain Eukaryota; kingdom Metazoa; phylum Arthropoda; class Insecta; order Coleoptera; family Chrysomelidae; genus Galeruca; species Galeruca laticollis. The sequence continues at coordinate 171,864,770 of OY998179.1, read as the reverse complement.
TTTCATTTGAAAACACTAATATGAGCATATTCCACGAAGTAAGGGTCGAGACAGTCAATTAAATTTCGGTTTGTTAGCACGATACATCCCCCGAAGTGTATACAAGTAACAATTTTATGATAGAATATTGTTCAGGGCCACATATGCGAAAAAGTTAGTTTTAATCTTTAAAACCGTTTATTTTTATGATGTTCTTAATTTTCAGGCATATTGTGACTATGAAGGTATCGTCGGCATAGAGTTCATTTATGGTGTTTTCTATTTCCGGGATGTCTGCGGTGTGTATTTTGTATAGCATGGGTGATAGTACTGCTCCTTGCAGTACTCCCGCTTCTTGTTGCCCTACTTCCGATTTTTCCTTTGCTACTTTCACTTGGAATTTTTTCCTCTTTGAGATAGCTGTTCAGGAGTTTTTTGAGGAGTTTTAGTATCCTGCCTCTTTTAGCATGTATAGTAATCCATCGTGCCATACTCGGTCGATGGCTTTACTTATGTCGAGGAATATCGCTCCTGTTGATTCGTTTCTGTTAAAACCTTGAGTTGTATATTCTACAAGTCTCAAGATCTGTTGTTCGGTGCTGTTTTCTTTCCTCAAATCGAACTGTTCGTCTGGTATCTCATTTAAAACTCTCGATTGCTCGTTTAGAATACACATTATTGTTCTTTCAGCTATTTTACTCATGGCTGGTAGCAAACTGGTAGGCCTAAAATTTTGTGGAATGTTGAGATTTTCAGGATTTTCTCAGCATGATTATTTCTGCATGTTTGCGTATTGTCGGGAAGTGTTTCGTCTTTAGTATGCTGTTAGTGATATTTGTTAGGTATGTGATACTTTCGTTGGGCATGTTTTTCAGAGCTCTATTAGTGATTGCGTGTATTTCGGATGATTTTTTCTTTGATGTTAGTCTTAATAATTCTATTACTTTCAGTGGAGTTGCGAACCCCAGTGGATCGTGCTCGTCCTCCTCAAGGTATCGGACGATACTTTCTTCTACCATATCTGAGAAATTCGTGCCTCGTTAGGGTGTTCGATCAGTTTAAACTGGGTTTCTATCGTGTTTTTCAGCCCTTCCGCTTTTGGGTGTAGACCATCCCGTTGACTTCGTGTTTCAGCGGCGTCGGTTTTTTATCCTCTCTCAGAACTTTTACGATGTTCCATATCCCCGGTTTTTGCTGGTCTAGTTCGTAGATTCTTTCGTTCCATTTTTCACTCCTGTGTTCGCTAATTTTTCTCGTATTTCCCTGATTCTCCCTAATTCGTTGGAATTTGGTGTCCTACTTGCGTTCCTCGTGACTCGGTTCTTTTACAATATCAATTTTAGATCGTCATCTGTTTTTCAATCTGCCGTATTTATCTACTACGGTCGATGTAGTACTTCGTTCTAGTGCTTCTGTTAGTGCTTCTTCGAAGAAACAGACTTGTTCTTCTAGAGTTTCGGCATTTGTTATTTCCGTTATCGGTCCTATGACGTGTCCTGTCATACTTCTGAATTTTGTCCAATTCGTTTTCTTTTTTGTTGTGGCTAATTGTCTTGGGCCGGTGCCTCCGATGAGTACGATTGGTTCGTGAGAATCGCTTCCTTCAGCGGTTCTGATGTCAGTCGGCACCGTTATGTCTCTCAACACAGCAATGTCTAAGACGTCGGATTGTCCTTTTCTATTATTTTTTCTAGGTTCTCCTTATCTGTTTCTTCTATTGTTGTGCCACGTAAGGGACTTTTTGGCACTTAGATCTCCTATTATGATGCCTCTTTTATTTTCTGGGAGTACCGCTAGCACGCCTTCCTCGTGTATAGTAGTTTCAAGTCTTACACATGCGGATATTATCGTAATTTCCCCATTTATAGTTTTAATTACTGTTACAGTCGCTACCATAGTTAGTAATTCGTCCGGAGTGTTGATTTTGTATTAAGTTAGCTCTTTCTTCATTAAGATATTTGTGCCGCTGGATCGTCCGTTTATGTCGTTTCTATAAACATTGTAGTCTTGTCAGGTGAATCTGAGGTTATCACCCTGTTGTTTTGTTTCTTGGTGCGCGAATATGTCATATTCTTCTTCCTCCAAGATTATTTCCATGGTATTTTAGCTTTTTCTTAGTCCTCATGTATTCCACGATCCTATTTTCATTCGATTGGGAATGTTGTCCACCATTAATGACCTCGCTGTGCTATTAATGCGTTTATGTGCGTTTGCATGTTCTGCAACATACTTATGATATCGTTTGAGGCACTCTGTATAGGTGTCTCTTTCGATTCTTCATGCGATTTTCCGCCGCTTGTGTATAACTTACTTCTCCTGCCACGGCACTTGGTTTTGTTATTGTCTTTTTGTTCTCTCCCTTCTAAAGGTTTTTGGGCACCCCTATAGTTGGCGAGGTGGTAAATTCCGCGACCCAATGTCCTCCGGCACATCTTACGCAATGCACGTCCATATTGCACGTGCTCTGGCGGTGGTGACATCCCTTCCATCTGTATCATTGCACCGGTCCATTGTGCTTCTTATGTTCCACCACATTTATTTCAGTGCGGCATAGATATCTTGAACTTTTATATGCCTACTCTTCTGCGGGATCTACTACTGCCATAAAAATTGTTAGTAATTCCCTTGTACCGTCTTAATTTTTTTTGTGCTCGGCTTTGTAGTTGCCACACTATTTTTGGCTTTAGGCCTTGTTCCTTCAAGTTGATTCATATCTTTTCTGCCAGGGGGGTTAATCGCCAGTCCTCTGATGACTTTTGTTTCCTTCTCTTCTTGTAGTGCATGGGTGTACCAGTCGATGTCTTTGTAATCTCCCAGTAGACTTTTCATTTGGTTGAATTGTTTTCCTGTTGGTGTCGTTATTTTGCTAGTGTAAGTTCCCATCTTGCACTGGGCTTCTATTTCTCTTTGTACGAGTTTCCTTCTTTTCGCTGTCCACATTAATGGGGATTTTAGAATAATTGGGGGCGGTCTTTTTTTCGATTATTCCTGTGGCTTTTTGGGTCTGGTCTATAATTTTTCTTATTTCATTTGTGGTGTCGTCCTCCGGTTGTTAATTGCCTTCCATTATATCACCATTTTCTTCACCTGTTTCGGTGAGATCTATTTTCCTAGCTCTCTTTTTTCTCATTAGTCTTCGTTTTTTTCCATTTGTTATATCTGCAGCGTAATCGTCCGTGCTGGTATCTTCTTCTTCCCAAGGTTTTTTTGCTTATTGCGTAAGTCCTTCCTATTCGTTTATTTTTTCAGTTTGCCTGCTCCGGCTTCTAGGGCTTCGGCTTCCCTATTGCCTCTTTCAATAGCTGCGTCACAACTTCTCATTGTCTCCTCAATTATTCGTTATCAGGTTTTAGTGTTTTTATTATTGTTCCTTGTAAGTCATTTCTTTCCAGTTTTCTATGTAGACAGGTCCTCCTATCCCCGAGGTTTACCACCCTAGGTGTTTTCTTGGAGTCCTCGGGCTCCCTAGCACTTCTCTAATAGTCACTTACAATATAGTGCGTAAATGTACTTACCCGTATGTATAATCCTTAATCATTTTTTGCACGAACACTATTGTCTCTTTATATTATGTTAATTCACGATAAATACTATATTTAGCTCGCGTTCGCCCGTCGGATTACTCTTCACACTCGGAGTTTTGAAATTACAACCTCTTAGCTCAAGCGCGTCAACTCGATTCGTTAATGTACATGGTGTTATTTCAGCATAGTCACACGATCTGTCTAAACATTTTATTAGTTATTTATTTCCTATGTGATACCGACTCATCGACATATACTGCAGCGACCGTTAATGACTTTCAACCGCTATTTTTCATTATATTATAGTGTCATTCAGTCTCCCCCCGATTCAATTAAAAGTGTGGCAAACGATCTTCGAAATGACTGATCTGTATATGAGGACTGGAAAAATATCTTAACTTAAGGATATGGATATAAAAAATATGAAACAATTTCTACCACCTTCTAGAAATAATAAGGCTACATATTTTTCAATGCACAGGAAATAAAATGAGACAAAACATTGAGTCGTTGACGCGTTGACACTAATTGGTATTATTTTTCATTATTTCCATCTTATTTCTATTTCATTTTTCGTTGTTGGTGAAGCTTCCGTCTGAAGAATCAAAGAAAAGACGAATTTTAATATCGCCTAATTGGCATTCGCGCAACACGCTTCTCCAAGCAGCGAGATATAATAAATAACATGGAAACAAATTTTGCGGTTTTTAATTTAACGTGTTTTCCATTACGGCGATTTCAAGGAGCAATGAGCCAAGACACAAATTATCGCAGTGCCGCCATGACAATTCTAAAGCCCGTAAAGATTTATTGCCAACGAAGTACGAGTATGGACCTTTTCACACGCTAGAATTTATTTAAAAAAAAACTTGTAGACATCTATATGAAACACTGGAAAGTGTACGGAATTTATAAAACTGAGAATGAGGAAAATCATTTTTAAGTATTATAATGAAACTAACTGTTTCTAAATAATTCCACAATATATTTAAAAATGGTAAATATTTTTAAAAATTGACAATTGTTTCGATACTATTATTATCGTCAGAATGACATTTAATGTTGTGTCTACCTGATAACTGATAATTACTTCTAGCTAGACCGAGAAGTTTTCTGAATTTTGATTGACTTAATAGATGTGAATAGAAAGAAGAAGATATAATATTATAAATATTAGACCTTATATATTATTAGACCTATGGAGATATCTTGGATATATTTTCCCATTTAAGTTCACAATAACTGTACAATGATTGAGGAAATCAGGAAAACTATATCTGATGATTTATTATTACTTAACCTTCCTGCGGTCCTAAAGTAAATGTTACATACTTTGTCAATGGGTACGTTTGTACCCATACCAGACATTTTTCAAATTTCATTGTTTTTAATATTAATTACAAAGAAAATTAAGATATATATTTCAATACCTTAGTATAACAGGCTTTAATATACACATATATTCAAAAGTTTTGCATCCCCCAATATCTCATATAGTATTTTTTTCTTCATCAAATATGGATTGGAGAGTAATTAATTGATTAGTTTTATGTTAAGAAAATCATCAATGTTTTTTATAAAAAATTTATAATACACTAATACACATGTTTTAAATATAAGCATTTTTTTGCAAGAATATTAAATTTACAAATTGGTGGCTTTTTTGGGAAAATAATTAATTAGAATTATTTAATAATGAGTATTTCCACCTTTAGAATCTATGCAGGCTTAGAGACGCCTACCCATACTGTTAGCCAGATTTCTGATATGCTGTTGCGAGATATTCCGCCATTCCTCCTGAGCGACATGAACAAACTCTTGTACACTCCTGGGTGGATTTCTGCGTGCTGCTACTCCCTGGAAAGCATGTCCCAAGCATGTTTTATTGGATTCATATCTGGCGATAAAGCGGGTCATTACAAGCGATTTATGCCTTCGGTTTCTAAATACTCATTTACAGCTCTGGTACAATGGGGACAGGTGTTATCGTCCATAAAAACGAAAGCGTTGCCAACAGCTGCTCGCCATAGCCTCACCTGAGGATGTAGAATCTTCCTGAGTTATCTATCACCAGTCATTGTTCCCTGAACATGGATTAATTCTGTGTAGCCGTTGGATATAATCCCAGCCCAAAACATTGCACTTCCTCCTCTAAAGTGCAGCATAGGGAAGGCATGGGCGAGCTAAGCTGCTCTCGTTGGTGTTAAAGTAAAATTGTACTTTATATGTTAATTGTTCTAAAAGACAGTCGGTAGTCGTTACCTTGACTACAAATAAATGATTTGATTTTAAATTTTTCTAACTTGTCAGTCAAAAGCGAATAGTTATGTTAATTTACTGAATAAAAAGTTCACATCAAGATTAAACTGCATTCCTTGTATTTATTTTAATTGGTTATGGGCCCAGAACGCTTAATTGTGTACTAGAATCGTTTTTATTCAAGAAAGAATGAATTCGTAAAAGAAACGGTTGGACTGTGAAGTATCGTTGAATAGCCACAGATGGATTTGGCGAAGCACATCAAACCCTTGGCCGGTGAGGCAGACTGGCCGATCTGGAAGCGGAAGATTCGTGATCTGCTCGATTATCATGAAGGTGCATTAGACGTAATCGATAACAAGATTAAAAAACCAGAACCTCTAGCTGACGGCGCTAGTGCGGCTAAACAAAAAGAATTCAAAGAGAAGTATGATTTCTTTCGAAAGGCAAATAGCTACGCAAAGTCTATGATTGCTAGCTCAGTTACAGATGCGGTGTATGAGAAAATCATCGATAAAGAAACCGCGCGTGATGCTTTCGAGGCCCTTAAAGAGCAGTTTGAAGCGACATCCAAGGATCAAGTTTTTCAAATTTGTGATTCATTTTTCGCTTTTAGTTGGATGTTAGGTGAGGACGTGTCTACACATTTAGCTAAGTTGAGAAGTCTTTGGAGTGATCTCAACAACGGTCTCACTGCTCGAAATGAAAACAAGTTACCAGACTTAATGCTTGTGTGTAAAACGCTCAATATTTTACCTGCTGCATTTGAGACATTTAGGTCCAGTTGGATGCTGCTCACCAAAGACACAGAGAAAACCTTTGACGAGCTGACTACACAGTTGTGTATGTTCGAAAGAAATTTCAAGAAAAGCACCAACAACGACAAATTTTCTCAAGAAGCTCTAGTGGCAAAAGGCGAGACGCAAAAACAAGACGCGAAAAAGAAGTCGAGAGCAGGTACAACCTGTAATTATTGTGGTAAGAAAAACCATTGGGTCAGTGAATGCAGAAAGTGGATCGCAGATGGACGACCATCCAAAAATAAGTCCGTTAATGACTCTCAAAACCAAGCTAACCACAAAAATAACCAAAACAAATTTCAGAGCAATGCTGTTGAGGTTAAGGAAGGTCTTGTGTTGTCATTTTCAGAGATTTTCAATACTGAGATCAACACTACAGACTGGTGGATCGACAACGGTGCTACAAGGCACGCAACGAATAATTTCGATTTCTTTGTAGATTTTGAAAAATTCAAGAATCCGTGTGGCATAAAGGCTGCAGGAAAAGAGCTTTTGCAAGCAGTAGGGAAAGGCATCGTAAAAGTTGTATCAACAGTGAACGACGAGCGATACATCCTAACCTTGCACGATGTTTGGTACGTTCCCGACATATCGAAGAATTTGTTTTCTGTTCTAGCAGCTCAAGACAGAAACCTAAGCAGTATGTTTGAATCAACAGCTACGTGGTGCTCGCTCAAAGTGAATAACAAGATACTGCTAAGTGGAGTCCGAAATGTTCACGGAACACTATTCAAAGCAGCTATCAAACCGATTTTTCCCGCTGGTAATGTAAGTTTCAATGTTGCTGTTACTGATAGTTCTCAATTACAGCTATATCACGAGAGGTGGGGACATCAGGACAAGCAGCACGTGAAAAACTTGTTACAAAAAGAATTGGGTATTAACGTCAAGTTAGACAGAGAAATTTGTGAACCGTGCGTTTACGGTAAGGCCCATCGTTTAGCTTTCGGTACTAGAAGAAAAGCAAGCCAACCTGGAGAACTGATTGCTACAGATTTATGTGGTCCTTTTGATGTATCATTTAGCAAGAAGAGGTATATGGCCATATTCAAAGATATGTTCACTAAATTTCGATATTGCTACATAATTGCAGAGAAGTCTGACGTCACAGCAGCTTTACAGTCAATGATTGCTCACGCAAAACAGCAAGGTCATTCGATTAAGGCGCTGCTGAGTGACAACGGCGGCGAGTTCGACAATGTGGAGGTCAAGGCTATTCTAGAGAAAAATGGAATTACGCACAGATTGACAGCTCCGTATACACCACAGCAAAATGGTTGCGTTGAACGAGAAAATCGCACAATCGTTGAAATGGCTAGAACATTCAAGTACTCCAATCCCGACGTGAAATTTCCTGAAGCCATTTGGGCAGAATTAGTCACTACAGCTACGTACGTATTGAACAGAACAGGCAAATCATCAGTAGACGGTGTGAGTCCTTACGAGCTGTGGATTGGAAGTAAGCCGAGAATTAAGCACTTACGCATCATTGCATCAACTTGCTACGTTCATATACCTAAAGAAAAGAGAAGAAAAATGGACGAGAAAGCAATCAAGGGTTATTTGATAGGTTACGATAACGATGAAAGATACAGAATTTATGTCAAGGAAGAGCACAAAGTTATTGTCTCAAGAGACGTTCAATTTCGCGAATTAACGAGAGATTGCGATCATGAGGTTCAGTTACCACTCAAAGATTCTCATTTACAGAAAGATAACACCGAGGAAAATCCTGAGGTTCCAGTCGAACTAGAAGAGCCTTTGGAGTACCCCGAGATACCAGTTCAACAAGATGAACCACTTGAGTACGAGTCGGAAAGCACGGAACCTGAATCGGCAACCGATGACGAGGAAGAGCCAGCGACGCCCTCGCCAGTACTTGCAAGAACTTTGAGAGATCGCTCGAAGTTGAGAAAGCCAAGTTACCTACAAGAATATGCACACATTGCTGAAAACACTGATTTTATTGACACGTATGTAACTCCTCAATCATTCCAAGAAGCTGTTTCAGGTAGGGAAAGTTTACAGTGGAAACGAGCCATGGATGATGAGATGAAATCGCTCAATGAAAATCACACATGGAAGCTGTCAACTTTGCCACAAGGAGCAAAAGCGATCCCATGTAAATGGACCTACAGAGTTAAAACCAATCCAGATGGTTCGGTCAATCGATACAAGGCAAGACTAGTTATAAAAGGTTTCAGTCAACGCTACGGCATTGACTATAGCCAGACCTTCAGCCCAGTAGCAAGAATGGCAACTATTCGGTCGATTTTAAGCATAGCTGCAAGTGAGCAGATGCATCTAGCACAGTTTGACGTATCTACAGCATTTTTATACGGCGAACTTGAAGAGGTTATTTACATGCAGCAACCAGAAGGCTACAAAAACGGTACTGATCAGGTATGTCAACTTCAAAAAAGTTTGTATGGTTTGAAACAGGCTCCAAGATGCTGGTTCAAACGTTTTGGCAAGTATCTTATCAGTCTCGGCTTCAAAGTTAGTGATGCAGATCCATGTTTGTTCATGCGAAAAGAAAATGACAAAAGTATTATCATGGCTCTGTACGTAGATGATGGATTAGTTGCCGCAACAGATCCTCAAGATTTGAAGATTTTCTTACAAGATTTAAGCAAAGAATTCAAGATCACTTCACAGAAAGCTTCATACTTTTTAGGGCTAGAAATTGAACAAACAGAAGATTACATTACAATTAATCAACAAGCTTTTGCTAAAAAGATTCTAGAACGTTTCAATTTTTCAGATTGCAAACCAGTCTCTACGCCAATGTTGAAAGCTTCTGAGATTTCTCAATCAGGAAAAGAAAATTCCAAAGCACATAATTTCCCTTACAGACAGGCGGTCGGAGCTCTCATGTATTTGATGCTAGGAACTCGACCTGACTTAGCATACAGCGTTGGATTTTTATCAAGATCACTGGAAAATCCATCTTTGGAAGATGCAGCTCGCGTTAAAAGAGTTTTCCGCTATGTAGCAGGCACATTGACGAAAGGAATAACCTATACTCGTAAGGTAAAAAGGGGTATTCTTGAGACTTTCAGTGACGCTGATTTTGGAGGATGCACGAAAACTGGTCGCTCTACTTCTGGTGTCGTAGTTAAGTATGCAGGAGGGGCTATTTCATGGATGAGTCAAAGACAACCTACGGTAGCCACTTCCACTACCGAAGCTGAAATTATTGCAGCAAGTGAAGCAGCTAAAGAAATTATTTGGCTCTCAAGATTGTTTAAAAATATTGTAACTTTAAAGCAAGTTCCAATAATTGAGGTCGACAATACAGCAGCAGTGCGTTTAAGCGAAAATCCAGAGTTTCATCGACGAACAAAACATATAGCCATCAAGCACTTCTTTATTCGAGAGAGGGTAACCGAAGGCGAATTAGCAGTTCAACAAATATCTTCTGAGAATCAACTGGCAGATATTATGACGAAGCCTTTGGGTGCAATACGATTACAAATATTACGCGATAAATTGGGTTTAAAGTAACATAGTGGGTACTAAGATGTTTTGTTTGTTTATTTCATTATTATTACAACAATTAAGAAGGGAAAGTGTTAAAGTAAAATTGTACTTTATATGTTAATTGTTCTAAAAGACAGTCGGTAGTCGTTACCTTGACTACAAATAAATGATTTGATTTTAAATTTTTCTAACTTGTCAGTCAAAAGCGAATAGTTATGTTAATTTACTGAATAAAAAGTTCACATCAAGATTAAACTGCATTCCTTGTATTTATTTTAATTGTTGGCTCTCTCCACAAACGTATTCGATGGCTATCATGTACCATACAAATTCATGTCTCATCAGAAAAAAGCACTGAATTCCAAAATTCTTTGTAGACGGAGAAGTCTGTACACAGATAATAGTCGAGGTACTCTCATTGGTTGACGACTTGTCAATCCTGTCGAAAGTATTCGTCTCCGTAATGTAGAGACCGATACTGGAATTCACAAGGCATGTCTCATATCTCTTTGGAGTGCTGGTAATGTCATAGTCGAGTTTCTCCGGATCGACAAATGGATATAGCGGTTTTTACGTTCATTGGTAACGCGCCTTCTACCGCTCCTAGGTCTGTCACGAAAAGAATTGGTTTGGAGATAGCGGTTCTATATACGACATACATCACTTTGCGATCTACCAACTCTATTAGCCATGAACCTTTGAGAATGGCCTTCTTCAATTAGACCTATCATTCTGGCACGATCAATCTCACTTATCACTTGACGATTCATGTTGGCCGTCCAAATAATAACATTCAACTGCCGTTGCTAGAATAATTTTCGTACCAAAAATGTACTCTCCAACAAAAAAAATTGTAAACATGTATTTCTATCAAAAACAAAATTTGTGCAAAAACCTTTGATGTTTTTTTTACTTGAAACTAATCATTTAAGTAGTATCCAGTCCATTCTTGACGCAGAAAAAATTACTTGCAGAGTTATAGGGTGATGCAAAACTTTTGAATCTATGTTTAAAAAAAGTGAACAGTTAGTTCCAGGTAAATTCAATTTAACATATTGTGAGGCGTGATGGTGGGGTAAGTCCGGGAGAGATGCTGATTTTTCATATCGATATCGATTAATGCTTCCAAATTAACATGTCATAGTAAGGGAATACGTCGCTAGATTCAACATTTATTTATCAAAACAGAAACATAAGTTTTATTTCGCAATAAACATGTAACAAATATTAAAAAATATTTTTCAAAACTCTGCAAATCGGCATCTATCATGATTTTTGAAACCTGAACTGCTATCATGAAGGGATAAGCTTGAATCTTCGTCACTGAACTCCTCTACCTGCAGTTTTAGTGATTCACTTGTTTGTGCTCCTGAATGCTTTTGCGCCTTTCTATGGCTTCTGCATTATTTAAAATCTCTGCGAGTTTCCCTACTTTTTTTTAGCGTCTAGCACAGCAGCAGCTGGAATAGGACATACAATATCCAAGGCTCTTCCAGGCATTAATTTTGGGGGAGTAGATGTTTTGGGTTTGAACTATAGGCTCATCAGCTGCATCGGTAGCACGTGAAGTTGAAGGTTGGGGTTTGTTAATTCGTTCCTCCTCTTGGTACAGCATTGTCGCAGACGTTTCTAGTATTCCCACATCGGTTCCTCCATAGGCGGAGTCCGGGATACTTTGCGGATTAAACGGGTAAATTCCAGCCGCCTTAAAATCTGATGTTGCATTTTGAACACTTGCAGCCTTTTCCCAAGAAACACCTAGGAGTCGTCCGAAATCTAGACTTCCGATTTTTCTATCAGCATTGTATTTAACCCAAGTATCGCAAGCTTGATAAAATGCTACCTTCAACGACTTAAAAAAGGATCTATCGGGAGGTTGGAGATAGTGGGTGGTATGTGGGGGAAGGTAAAGCAGGATTATGTCATTCTCATCAGCGTATGTCAGAGCTTCCACTGAGCTGCAGTGAGATCCGTGGCCATCAAGAATTAGGAGCACTTTTCCCGCAGTTTTCCTTGGGACGAAATGAAACTTGAGCCATCCGAGGAAAATCTCTGTGTTGATGTAGGCTGACTTCTGATTCATGTACATAATAGATCCGGGTGGCATTCCATCCTCGAATTCTGGTTTCTTATTTTTACCTTTGAGAATGCACGCAAGCGGCAAGAAAGTCCCTTCCGCGTTGCAACAGCTTATAACTGTTATTGTTTCGCCCCGTCCCGCAGCCGTCAAAGTAGACACAACTTTAGAGCCTTTGTAGGCAATGACTTCGCCTGGGCGGTTGTTTAGCTGGAGCCCCGTCACGTCCATGTCGTAAACACAAGCAGGTTTGCCGAACAACTCCATTGTAGAAGCCTGCAGTTCAAAGTAGTTTGTAACTATATTTTTAGCCATGCTGAAGCTTCTACTGTGGGATAAGGCTTCAGCTTTTCTTATGGCCAGTTTGGGAGGTCTTCGTAAGAAGGACGTAAGCCAGTCGTAACCTGCGAGTTCAGCTTGTCTGTCAAATCTATGGTGTATTTTCAACTGCTCGGCCAGGTGAAAATCCATGCGCCGAACTTCAGTTTTCGTTGGAGTAAATTATCTTGCTTGCAGTTTATTTATGTGAACAACCATTTTCATTTCAGCTTCTTTACCAAGTAATCTGTCAGGTCCCTTTCGTCCTTTTTTGGAATTTTTTTGGAATTACCGGATGTAACTCTACGTTTTAAAGTTCTTGGTGGAATGCTAAACACCCTAGAAGCTTCATTTACATCCATTCCTTCTACCACGCTTCTTATAGTCGCTTGCAAACTTTCTACACTCCATCTACTTCTATTGGGATACATTCTTTCGTATTTGCTTGGCATTGCTGCAATTAGATAGTTTCAAATTAGCAAGGCATCTCACCCATACTTAAATCGGCATATATCCGGATTTTCCGGGAGAGATTCCGACAGCCGTATCACAGTTGAATTTGATGCAAATAGTGCACGAATACAAAGACGTATAACCCCTTAACATGCTCTTTCACCACGAGCATTTAAAATTTTCACCAGGGCAATAATTATCGAAATGCTTCAAGACTGTGCAATAACGACGACCGGATTTGACAAGCGTTGGTACATGACTGCCGTAGATCGCGGCTTCGGCCTTGAAGGCAAGTACAGTCCGAGATATAAGCAATCGGCATCTCTTCCATACCGGCATCTCTACCGGACTTACCCTATAAAAAAATAAATAGTAAAGCATAATATGATATTGTTATTTACATATCGTGGAAATATTATTCAGTACAACTTTGGCAATAAGTATTAACATGTTCAGGACAAACAAAACATGTACATGACTGACACTATGTACGAGATTTTCGATCCTTTTTCCAACCACAGCCTTTGCACCGGCCACGTTTCAAACTTTCTTCGGACCCTTCACATGTTCCAGCAGCTTCGCGCAACCTTAGTTTATCTTTATGTGTAATATGTTTTCCCATACGAATGCTTCTACATTTGTCTGTTAAATGGTTACCCAAATCTTTCAGAAAAAGACGCCTTTTGAGCAGTTTTTTGCATCATATTGCGGATTGACGTGCATATACACTACATAGGCATTGGTGGCTGCTAAATCCAAAACGTTGTAAAACAAACAGGCAGGCCATCTTCTCGTTCCTCTTTTACAGGTATAAGCGGATGCTAGTTTGTCTGTAGTGTTCACACCTCCTTTAGTTTTGATATAATCAAGGATTATAGCATTTTTTTGTGTTCTTCAGAAGATATCTCATTGTCGAGGTCCATTGAAGATAAAAGCACCACAGCTTCACTTTTTTGGGAATATAAGATACTAATGTCAAGTTTTTTTGAAATATAGAAATGGATGAGAAGGTTTCTCTACTTATATTCGACTGGAACTATACGGGTATAAAGTTTTTTATCCTGAGTGTCCCAATTAGTGTCAGTTTACGTTTTAGTAGCTTGGTAGCCAAGTGATAATCAGTAAAGAAATTGTCGGTTGTTATGTTTCGACCAAATTTTTTATGATTTTTTACAAGTCACAGAATCACATTTCTACCTTGGTTGACTTCACGTGGATGATTGTTCGCTTTTCCTGTATAGATTTCAGCACAATAAACGTGAGCGGTTTTAACATCAGATGAAAACCATAACGTTATTCCATATTTTCCAAGTGATTTTGTTGGAATATACTGCCTAAATAGACATTTTCCACGAAATGCTACAAGCTGTTCGTCGACAGTAACATTTTCATAACGCACAAACATTTTAGACAGTTGACCTACCATTAAGTCAAAAAAGTCTCTAAAAGGTGCTATTTTAACATGTCTTCGACGATTAGGCCTATCTTTATTGTTGTCGTATTTCAAAAAGCAAGTTATATTACGAAATCTCTTGAGAGACAATGTGGCTCTGAAATAGGTCTACCATCAGCTTCACTCCAAGGTTCTTCCAAAGATTCCCCAGCACCATTATGGACACTAGGCAGAACTAATAAACCTTCAATAATAACATGTAAGTACCTACTTTTGCAATTGAGAAATTTTACTTACCTATGAAGGCTTCTTCTTCGAGTGAAATTTCTTTTACTTGGATTTTTTTTCAGAGCATACGCGACTACGCTCCCTATTTGTTTCTAATGAAATCAGACGCATCATGTCATCGGTAAGAGTCAATTTCATGGAAGATAGTGGTTAACTATTAGTGCGTGTATAGCATATGTTGTAGGACCTGCTCGCGGATTTAGTATGTTGGCGGATCTGAAAAATATAGAATAGAAATTGAAAACAACAATTTCGATTCCTTTATCACGAGTAAACTTATTCGAAAAAATGTCAAAATATATCCTACCTGATACGTGACTTTAGCGGGGGAATTTGATTCCAGACAGGTCCATCGCGTGCAGTATACTGTACATTTTCTGGAATTATATCAACTAGTTCTATTTCATTTCCGGAAATGTTCAATTCATCTTCAACAATATCTTCCGTTGAAACATTATCTTCTTCGTCAGACCAATTTTCTTTAACAATTATTCGTTCTTCATCTTCATCTCTGTCATTTATTTTACAATTTTCTAACCCATTTTCACTTCCAGAATCTTCATCTAATATTCATCTGAGAAACCACGATTTTCTGTCTAACATCTACCTCAAAGGTCATAACTAAAATCTTCAATATTTTTGTGTCATAAAGGCCTAATAATAAAGTTTTTCTTCTGCTAACATATATTGCTCAACAATTATGATTTTTGCTAAAATTGCATTTCAAAATGTTGTCAGCAGAATTTAATTGTATGGTGTGTATAAACACTTATCTATAGTAAATATTTTTTGCAATTTTGTTCCATGTTTCGGTTGTCATCATTCAAACAGAAAAATATTGGAATGTTTACATTACATGCCTATATCTGCATGACCTGCTATTGTCATTATCAAGAAGTTTTTCACGTTTAAGTTATACCTTCACGATGAAAACATGTAATGTAGCTTCAGAAATTAGTGCGTTGCATACGTTAAGATATATCTACGCGGTTGAATGTTTCGCAAAACGTCGTCAGCCGAGCATGGAGTCGATTTATAGGAACTGAGTCTGCGCAATATACGCATGGAGGAGTACAAGTCTGAGACCTTTGAATAGTCCTGACTCGAAGGTGAAAACCAACATTCACGGCTTCTGTAGACAATACACTGGAGTTGTTGTTTCTGGTCAGACTATAAGAAGAAAGTTGCCTATATCTACATAATTCGAGAGCAGGAAGACGTGCTACACAGCCATGGTATACGGCTGCACACAGTGCATGCAGACATTGTTGGGTTGCAGAACACAGTAATTGGATTAGTGTTTTAAATGAAACTCAACGTTTCTAGCTAATTCCACAATATAATGAAACATATTAAAAATTCTAGAAAATTGACAATTGTTTCGATAACTGAATATCATCGAAACAATTGTCAATTTTTTAGAATTCTTAATATTCTTCGTTATATTGTGGAATTAGCTAGGAACGTTGCGTTTCATTTAAAACACTAATATGAGTGGATTCCACGAAGTAAGGGTCGAGACAGTTAATTTTAGTAATTGGATCTTCACAATTGGGGAAATTGCCTTTTTCGAATCAGCATTTCGTTTATATACGTGCCATGGTCGAATTTTAGTCTGATGAGAAAGAGGTCAGCGGTACAATGAAAAATTACCAATCATAATATTGGTCCCTTGTATACACTCCGAGGCTGTATCGTGCCAAGAAACCGAAATTTCTCTAAAATTACCAAAAATGTAAAATATCTGGGTTTATAGGACCCGTTGTACTTGCTCTGTTGAGCTAAAAATCCAAAGGGTTCATCTGTGAGACGGTCTGAAAAATATCCAATTATAAAATTAGTGACTTGTATGCACTCCGGAGGCTGTATTGTGTTAACAAACCGAATTTTCTCCAAAAATTTAGTATATCTGGATTTATAAGACCCGTTATACTGGTTCTGGTGAGCTAAAAATAATACGGTTCATCTGTGAAATGCCCTTTACAATTCCCAATCATAAAATTTGTAACTTGTATGCACTCCGGAGGCTGTATTGTGATAACAAACCGAAATTTCTCCAAAAATGTTGTATATCTGGATTTATAGGACCCGTTGTACTGGCTCTGGTGAGCTAAAAATAATACGATTCATCTGTGAATTGCCATTTACAATTCCCAATCATCAAATTAATGACTTTTATACATTTCGGAAGCATTATGTGCTAACAAGACTTCTTACAAAGAGTAGCCAATGACGACGACGACGTCATACACAGGATTTCACTTTTCCGCCCAACCCTATCTAATTGCGAAAAAAGTATTGGTTCAAACCAAAAAATTGGAACTATTGTTTTCTGTTTAGTTGTTTTCTCGTTTTTCAGCGAGATAAACACGACAAACGGGTTTAAAAAAATCTTGTTTGCAAGTATAGCGTTGTTGCCGTCGGCCACTTACATGAAATACTTTCTCTACACTTATTTCTGCGAGGTTTAAAATTTTGCATGGTGCGTGTATACCTATTTTTTCTTTTTGAATTTACATATTCCTTGCCAGAGTTACGTTTCTCCTGTCTATACTATTATACAGCCTTCGTGGAAGAGTTGCTACATTCGAATGGATCATTTTAATCTTCAGAAAAGTCACTGCAGACTTTTTTGAAGGTGAAAATGATCCAATCGAATGTACCAGTGATGACGATCCCGACCGGGAAGAGAGTGTTTTAGAAAATAATGAAGTTAAATTTGAGTCTGAAGATCAGCCTGACCTAAATCCTTAAAATAATTCAGCTGATCAGAGTGAAATTAGTGCTGAAAGATATGAAACCAATCCAACCTTCACTGTAATTCGATATATTTTTGAAGTTTTTTCCTAAAAGTTTGTACATGTTTCTGCACAATGTAGAAAGGACAAAATAAACAGTGTTTTAAATGAAAGTTACTGTTTCTAGTTAACTCCACTAGAAACAGTAAGTTTCATTTGAAACACGAATATGAGTAGATTCCACAAAGTAAGGGTTGAGACAGTTAATTTAACAAAATAAAAATTTTCGAAAGAAAGGCATGGGAAAAATGCACGCCAACTGATCACTCTGAAATAATGCTAGTATCCAGTTTCATGATTTTTATATCATACAACATTTTAGCTCGTATAAGTTCTTATTAATCCAAACGCCTATCAATGGGTAATGAAGCAATTAAGACAGCAATTTTAAGAGATCGA
Organism: Galeruca laticollis; assembly: GCA_963921935.1. Taxonomy (NCBI): domain Eukaryota; kingdom Metazoa; phylum Arthropoda; class Insecta; order Coleoptera; family Chrysomelidae; genus Galeruca; species Galeruca laticollis. Next base: position 171,846,999 of record OY998179.1, on the reverse strand, counting down.
TCTAAATGTTTGATGTCCAAGTTGTATTTGCATCTCCTCAATAAACCTGACAACTTATTATATCGACGAGATCCTAGCGTGCTTCGAAGAAACTTTCCCAACGGATAGAACGGAATTCTCATATCAATCAATAGACGAGAGTACAGCCTAGTTCAGAGGAAGGTCTAGTGTCAAACAGTATATGCCACTAAAGCTAACAAAGTGAGGTATAGAATTATGGGTGAGAAGAGATGCTCTTACGAGATATGTTAACGACCTGAACGTTTACAGTGGAAATGAGACCGATGAAGTCGATGGAACATTGAGAGAAAGGGTTGTAGAAAAACTTAAATCTTCTATAAGAGAAAGATACGTCGCGATATGTTGCGATCGTTTCTTCACCTCAATATTCGTGATGCAAAGATTACAATTTTCAGTGGTGTGGGAACTTGCATTATTAGATGGAAAAATGTACAAAAGAGAGATGAAAAACTAGTTCGCCATGGCGCAGAATTACTCTGCACACCGGATGGAGTAACTTTAACCCGATGGCACGATACTAAATACGTTTCAGCACTTAGCAACTGCCACGGAAATGACCTAACTGAAGTGGAAGGAGGAGAAATAACTGGTGAAAAACTAAAGGTAGCTTGTCCAGAAATATTATCCTTATATGACAAACATAAGGTAGGGGTGGATTTGGCTGACCACTTAGCAGGACTCTGTGAATTTGACAGAAAATCTACCAAATGGTGGAAAAATCTTTTTATAAATTACTCATGATGGCTACTGTAAATGCATGTATCATTTTCACTGAAGTGAGGTGCAGTAAAAAGAAAGTACCATTCTTAGAATTCTTGATAGTACTAACAAAAGAATTTATTAAAAATGGTAATCTTCACGCAAACGTTAAGAGATGAGCAAGCACTGGACGCCCATCAAAGAGACAACGGTTCTTTACAAACATCGGAGATCATCTTCCAATTGATCAAAAACAAAGGAAAATATGTATCAGATGCTCACAAAAGGGGGTTGAGAAACGAACACTACCATATGTTCAACTGGTGTGGGACTTTGCAACACCTTTTTTACACCCTATCACAAATGATTTTTCATACTCTTATGATAATTCATCTATAAATGAATGTTTCTTTTTGAATTTTGAATTATATTTTGATTGAGAGGCTATTGGGATATATAATCCCAATATGAAAGACCCAAAAATTGGTTTGTCAATACCTGTCATAATTATTAAGCGATATTTTATTTTAGAATATCTGTGAAATGTCAGAAAGCATAAGAAATAAAATATTGGCAACATTAACGAAAATGAAAATACGTCTCGAATGGGTAAACAACCAAATTAAAAAAAATTTATTAGGCCTCTATACTCTTGCACCCACGTATAAAATTTATATTGTGATTTTTAATAATTTCTATTTAAGCGTAAAAGTACTTGTCACACAAAATTATATTACACGTAATAATGAAAATTCAAAAAAAAATGGATTCAACGTTCCCTTTGTTTGTTACATATAGTAGTAATAAATTTAATATAAATTTCCACTATATACCTACCAACAACAGTTTATCGATTATATTTTTGTCGAATTCTGAAATATCGGTTTTATAATTCTATCAAGTTATATTTACAAATGTATCCCAGTAGTTCTGGTCGTTTTAAATTCGAAGAATAACATTTGTTTTTAAATTTTTCACTATTTTCCGAATAAATAAACTTTTGATTATTTCCAGAATTGGCATCCGGCGAAAATTTAGTAAATCCGCGTTTCCATTTGTATTGATTCACATAATAAAATATCATTCAATACAGGAATTTAACAAACAATGGATGAAAAACAAATTATTTGAGTTGATAATTGGAACGAAAATATGTTTAAAATATTTTTTGGTATTGTTATTAAAGAGGAATTGGATTAACCTTTGTTTTACTGTGAATTTTAGAAATATGATAGTTTTTGTATAGCGCAGTTGAATGTCTACATTTTTGGATAAAAATATATCGTAAATAAAATTAAACATTTGTTACAACTAACGTCACAACATTTAACTGTTTATGTCATAAATATTCAGAACTGCTCTTTTGGAACCAGCAAAAGAATTGAATAAAAAAGGTCATTTAATATCCAAACTGCAATTTAAAAATTGAAAAAATTATTGATGTCTATACGATTTTCAGAACATTCAGAACCTCAAAAGTAGTGTATTACTTTGTAAGCTGACATACTCAAAGAAGAAAACTGACATGTTTTTCAAACTGCTTACCAAGGAGAGATGTTTGGTAGTGAAAATATGTATTCATGGCATGAACACAAATGAAGCAATTCTACTGATTCCTCTTCACATCATCTCATGACTACTCTTACTCAAAAATAGTACCTATATTACATAACAAGAGTTGTAAATAGCATTGTATATGCGAGGGGAAAATGTTGCTCACGAGCCGCATAGCGCAAGAATGGAAAATGCATTGCAACTCGTGTTTTATACTCTACTTTTCCTACAACTCCAAAATTTCCGCACAACCCTACTTAAGATGCGAGAAAAGTATTGATTTGCCCTAAAAAAGCTGGAATTTTTGTATTTTTTTCAAGTTATTTTTTGGATGTCAACGATAGAAGCATGAAAAACGGGTTTTTAGAAAAAAAGCCTGCGTGTATGTCGTCATTGCCATCGTCCACTTTTCATAACATATCGTGCTAGCACTATACAGCCTCCGGAGTGCGTAATTCCCTAAGCCAACCTTGTACAGGTCATGTTAGTTACGAAGTGCGCCGATCTGCATTTCAAACTTTACCCAATCCGATTAAGCGCGGAATGCTGAATAAAGATGGGATCTCCAAGACTATATTATGAGCAATATTGATGATTAAAGAAATATGAGACATACAAAATAAATCATATGTTTTATCATGAAAAAAAACACGAATGATAAATTTTTCTAAGTAACAAAATAATCAAACAAACAGCTGCAATATTATTTTTAATGCCCACTTTCATGTAATTTTGCATTAGGTCGATTTGCGATAATACAACTGCTCAATTTTGTTTACTTCTGCTACTTCTTTGCCTTATAGGCCGCTCTTTCTGAGCTCTTTCGATCCCTTTGTACGGTGGATCAATTCGTGTGCTATCTTCTGCTTGCTACAGCATGCGGTATGAGTTCGCCATCTTTGTAATTTTTTTCAACTCCTTTTAGTCCTCTATCTTTCTTCCCCAGTCATTGACTCCCATTTTCTTTAGATCATCAACCACCTGATCTTCCCATCTAAGTTTGGGACCTCTCCTGGGCCTGGGGTTGGCAGGCTTCCAATCAGTAATTTTCCTTATTGGATCGTTCTTATTTCCTATTCGAAGATACCCTTACCATCTTAGACGCTGCGCTTTTATATGTTGACTATATCTTTACTATTCATGTACTGACTTATTTCGTAGTTATATAGCCTTCTGTACCATTCATTCGGGATATGTTTTGGTCCTATTATCCTTCTCATGATTTTTCTCTCTAGGACTCGTCTTTATCAGTTAGGCTCATATTTTCACCGGCATACGTTATTACTGGTCGTATTGCGGCTTTATAAATTTTAATTTTGGTTTTTTTACTGATGCATTTGTCCCTTAGTAGTTTCTGATACTTCCAATACACTTTGTTCCCTGTTATTAGTTTTCCGCCCAACCTTTCTATATGCTTTGGTTCACCCCAAAAAAAGGTGGAATTTTGAAACTTTTTTGAGTTATTTTTACGTTTTCCATCAACAACAACGCGAAAAAACGGTTTTTAGAAAAAAAATGCTGTGTGTATGTCGTCGTCGTCGTTGTCGTCGGCCACTTTTCCTTACATGTCTTGTTAGCACGATACAGCCTCCGGAGTGCAATAAGTCAGCAATTTTATCATTGCATATTGTTAAGGATATGTCACAGATGAACCCTATTGATTTTCAGTACACCAGAGCCAGTACAACGGGTGCTATGGTACTTGAAGTACGACATTTTGTCATTTTTTGAGAAATTCCAGTTTGTTAGCACGATACAGCTCCCGGAGTTCAACAAGTCACCAGCTTTGTGATTGAATATTATTCAAGATATCAAACTGATGAACCATATAGATTTTCAGCTCATCAGGCCAATACAACAGGTGCTACAGTACTTTAAGTACGATATTTTTGTTATTTTTGACTAGAGCGAGTACAGCGGGTCCTATAAATCCAGATATATTACATTTTTGGTTATTTTTGGAGAAATTTCGGTTTCTTAGCCCGATACATCCCCCGAAGTGTATACAAGTAACAATTTTATGATAGAACATTGTTCGGGGCCACAGATGCGGAAAAGTTAGTTTTAATATTTAAAACCGTTTATTGTTCTTGCATTTATCTCCGCACTTCTGTTGTTCTTCTCATCAATTACTATTCCCAGGTATCTGAATTGACTTACTCTTTGAAAAGTGTAACCTTCCGTATTGATAGTAGCTGTGTTGTCTGTCTTCCTCAATATTTGCATATATTTTGTCTGCTCTTGGTTAACTACCAGCCCTGTCTTTGCCGCATCTTTTATTAAGTTCTTGAATGTATTTTCTTGGGTTTCTTTGTCTATAGTAATTAAAGCGAAATCATCGGCATATCCTATTATTTGTGTGGAGCAGTGACTAATCATTCCTTTTATGTCTTACACCCACTTCTACGTTTATGTCTCCTGTATTCCCGTCTCTGGTTATCACCTTTGCAATAGAATCCTTCATTGTCATTTTCACTAGTCTTATCAGTTTTTCAGAAATTCCTATGTTCCTCATATCGGATATTAGCCACTCTCTGTGCTTGTTGAAAGTCAATGAATAGTACATGTAGATCTATGTCATGTTCATAACACTTTCCGATTGTCTGTGTTAGTAGGTGTATGGCGTCTATCGTAGTTCCTCCTTTTCTAAATCCCTGTTGATATGGACCTAATATGGGTTCAGCCTGTTTATTTAGTTCCATTTTCATTAGATTGGTTGATATCTTGTATGTAGTGTTAATCAGAATTATACTCCCATAATTTTTTTATTTGCTTGGGTCTCCTTTTTGAACTTTGGAACTATATGTCCAATACTCCACTCGTTTAGTATGCGTTCTTCTGCCCATATATTCATTATATATTTGTTGAAGTAAGGCTCCTCCTCCATGTTGGATAGCTCAGCGGTAGAGCTTTTGTGTTCCGTCTCGGAGTTCTGCGGTTCGATTTTCAGCGCCGGCCAATTCTTTTTTTACTTATTTCAACATTAGTTTTTAGGCTATAATAATATTTGGAGTCACAGGAGCCCGTAGATGCGATGAACTCGTTCATTTGAAGTACAGCGAATTCCAAGATATACGAAATTTAATTCTAGTAAATATCACGAACACAAAAAACAACGGTCGTTTACTATTCTTGGCGATTTATACTTGAACCTGGTCAGACAGTATACGGCACTTCGTCCGGATGATATGAATCTGCAGCGTTTTTTTATTAAATATCAAAACGGCAAATGTCACCGTGTGGTAATGGGTATACCAAAAATTTCAAACGTTCCAAAAGACGTTGCTATGTTTTTGAAATTAACAAATCCTCATGAATATACTGGACATTGTCTTCGTAGAACTTCAGCAACTATTTTAGTTGACAACGGAGGAGACATTGCCGCTTTAGAACGACATGGTGGCTGGAGACCCACCAGTGTTGCTGAAGGGTACTTAGAAGATTCGGTTTGCAGCAATAAACAAACTGCACAAAAAATACTTCATTGGGAAGAACAACTAAATACGAGTTCTGGAATTGAAAGAGATTTACATTCAGGAAACCTTTCAAATGGAAATATTTCGAACATAATAAATAAAAACAAACACCTTACTAATCATAAATGTATGTATTCCAATGACAAGATTGTGATTGTCGAAGCCGAAAGCGGTGTTTGTGGCCTAAATTCAAATAACTGCAGCATACAAAGCTGCACCTTTAATATTACAATTGATAAATAGGTAATGCTTATGCTAGCCATAACTTTTTTCATATTTGTATGAATATATACCTAGTTGAGATATAAACAATGTATTCAATTTTTTTTCTATTAATAAATTGCATTATTTTTACGCTTGAAGGAAAAATAGTATATGTCATTCGGAGCAGAAGACCCATTATATGTTTCGCCCAGTTTGCACAGCCTCGGCTAACGCCTCGGCAGTGCAAGAATCTAGGCTCAACAATAATGATAACCTTCTACTCTTAGTAGCATAATGTACAATTCAAATATTGTATATTTAAATTTGTTTAATTATTTGTTGCTGACTAAGATGACATATTGTAAACTACAAAAAATCAGGCATGTTAAATTAGTAAAATTTTCCTCCTTTATATGAAGTCGTTAAAAGTTAAAAAAACCTGCAAATATTTCTTAACAAATCTTAAATTCATGTAGTTCCCCAAAATAACTCACATAATATTATATTAGAATGATATTTACTTATATTGCTGCATTCAACCCATCTATAAGGTATTACTGTTTTTTTATGTTCTAGATAATTCCACAATATATTGATAGAATGTTGAACATTCTAGGAAATTTGACAATGGTTTCGATACTTAATATCATTGTTAGTAATATGAGTAGATTCCACAAAGTAAGGGTCGAGACAAATCTCATCTATATAGTATTTGTCGTTTTCAATTATATCTTCATTTATTTAATAATAAGCACATTCACTAATGCACAACAGTTTAAGTTCCGTTGCCGACGTTTAGTTTTATAGTTGTTTAGTTTTACTTCTCCGCCCAAACTCTCTAATATGCAAGAAAAGTATTGGTTTTCCACTCAGATTAACAAATAATATAGATATGTTTGCTTTGACTTTTTCCTGCCCCAAACACTGAGTCCCATTCTAAGATCACTTCCACTGCTTTGCCATATTTACAAATCCTCTTTAGTTGCGGGAAAAAAGAAATTAGACGTTCAATTGAAAATTTGTTAAAAAGTTATGCAAATAAAAAAAGTTATACTAATTTCTGCATTAGAGTCGCAGCTTTTAAAATTAATTAATAATACTGGAATTTTCTTTAATAAAGGCATATTCTTATATAAATTTTAAACAAGTATTTGTTGTATCCTCAGATACATTTATTATTATAACTAAAAGTGGCAACATTGCTCAAGATTTCAGTACCTGTTAATGTGTTAATAGTAATCTATTTAGCAGTTTTGTCCTTGTTTAATTACCATATGAAGAGAGATGCAAATATTGTCTGAGTGTGATCGACGATCATTTTAAATACGCCGTAGTATTGTAGTAAATAATGTCAAACGTGGTTTGTTTATACGAGCGCCATTACGACTAGACAGTAAACAATTAGATCTTTCGTTTTGATAAGTTTTTCAAAACTTTTAGTGACAAAATAAACTTTTAAGTTAATTAATTTAATGTTTTTGGGATTATCATGATTAGTCGGTGCCAAGTTTGTCAGAAAAGCAGCCGAAATAAGCAATGCCATGTATCTACAATACCATCCCCACTTTTTGTAACTAATTCATTATTTCATTACTGGCGTTTAGATTTGTTGGCCGCCAAAATAAACATGTTTATGAATGAATAGCCCTCTCTATGTTTATTATTACTCTAAGGTTTACCCCAAAAAAAGTTGCAAATTCGAAAAAAATTTTTGAGTTATTTTTACGTTTTCCAGCGACCACAACCCAAAAAAATGGTTTTTAGAAAAAAAATCCTATGTGTATGTCGTCGTCGTCGTCGTTGTCGTCGGTCACTTTTCGTTACATGTCTTGTTAGCACGATACAGCTTCCGGAGTGCAACAAGTCACCAATTTTATGATTGAATATTCTTAAGGACATGTCACAGATGAACCCTATTGATTTTCAGCTCACCAGAGCCAGCACAACGGGTGCTAAGGTACTAGAAGTACGATATTTCAGTTATTTTTTGAGAAATGTCAGTTTGTTAGTACGATACAGCCTCCGGAGTTCAATAAGTCGACGATTTTATGATTTAATATTATTCAGGACATCTCACAGATCAACCCTGTTGATTATTAGCTCATCAGAGTCAGTACAACAGGTGCTATAGTACTTCAAGTATGATATTTTTGTCATTTTTTGAGGAAAATTCAGTCTGTTAACACGATACAGCCTCCGAAGTATATACAAGTGACCAATTTTATGATTAGATATTATTCAGAGCATCTCAATGATAAATCCTATTGATATTCAGCTCACTAATGCCAGTACAACGGGTTTTATGGTACTTGAGGTACCAAATTTTCGTAATTTTTGTAGAATTTCCAGTTTGTTAGTAAGATACAGCCTCCAGAGTGTATACAAGTGACCAATTTTATGATTGAATATTGTTCAAGGTGTCTCACACATGTACCTTATTGATTTTCAGCTGACTAGAGAGAGTACAGCGGGTCCTGTAAATCCAGATATACTTCATTTTTGGTGATTTCTGGACAAATTTCGGTTTGTTAGCACGATACATCCCCCGAAGTGTATGCAAGTGACCATTTTATGATAGAAAATTATTCAGGGCCACAGATGAGGAAAAGTTTTAATCATTAAAACCGTTCATTTTCGTTTTGTTCCGACAGCTATGTTGACAGTTGAATATTTTCTATATAAATAGCGTTTTGCGTGTGAAATGGTTTTCAACACAACGGCTGCTACGGTACTTGAAGTACCAAATTTTTGTAATTTTTGGAGAATTCTCAGTTTGTTAGCACGATACAGCCTCCAGACTGTATACCAATTTTATGACTGAATATTGTTCAGGGCGTCTTATAGATGAACCATATTGCTTTTTATCCCAGCAGAGCTAGTACAACGGGTGCTATGGTATTTTAAGTACCACATTTTTTGTCCCTTTTGGTGAAATTTCGGGTTGTTGGTACGATACAGCCTCCGGAGTGTATACAAGTGACTAATTTTATAATTGGATATTTTTCAAGGTGTCTCACAGATGTACCCTATTGATTTTTAGCTGACTAGAGCAAGTACAGCGGGTCTTATAAAGCCAGATATACTACATTTTTGGAGAAATTTCGGTTTCTTAGCACGATACATCCCCGAGGTGTATACAAGTAACAGTTTTATGATAGAATATTGTTCACGGCATCTTACGGATGCGGAAAATTTAGTCTTAATCTTTGAAATCGATATTAGTCTAATTTTAATCCCCACATATTTCATGAGCTACATTCCCAAAAATTAAACGTATTTGCTGATGATCGTATCGTTGGCCCATTATTTTTAGAGTGCAATCTAACAGGTTAAATGTATTTGGGATATCTTGAAAACACAAATCCAAAATTATCTGTAGGACAACAACTTGTTCCCCTCCAAGATAAAATTGACCTGTCTGAGCGTTTTCCCACATCTAGGGTATTATTACCCAAGTTATCGATGGGCCACCCTTTTTGGAAGCTTTAAGTACATATTAATACATACTCTGAACTTGAATTTTGAAAACTCCTACTGAGTTTGTAAAAATCAGCATATGCAAACTACGGTGTTTTTGTCCATCAATAAGCTGTAAAATTTTTTATTCCACTTGAAAATGATAATTGTCAAAGAGAATTTCGATCAAATAATCTTGATTGTGCGAATAGTAATTTGGAGAAAAATACTGGAGCAACGCGTGCGGATGAAATGAAGGCGTATTTCATAAATATTACGTGCTCTTGATGAAAACAATGTAATTAAGCAACGCTACAATGCCAGTCGTAATTACAGTTCTACACTAATTAAAACAATAAAACAGAATGCACTGTAGTATTATGAAGAGTAATGTTCGTGACGCATATTCACGTGTTATATTTAATTGTTCAACCAGATTCACGACCTGAAAAATAATTTTATCCCTTTTTTGAAGATTTTGTCCAACATAGATGTAGCAGAGTTGAAAGAAATAAGGTCGGGAGGAATGGGAAAAATTGAAAAAAAAACGACTACACACCATGATTTTCAGGAAGAGTAACACAAGTAGCATTTATTGTGGGAAAGAACTAAAAGAAAAAATATTGGAATTTAGAGAAGTAAATAAAAGGATAGCATTCTTAAGAATTGAAGTACAACTACTTAATTTATCAGTCCTAAACGTATACGCACAATCATAAACTGCAAATGATGAAGAAATAAACAGTTTTAAGGATTAAAACTAACTTTTCCGTATCTGTAAGATGCCCTGAATAATTTTCTATCATAAAATTGTCACTTGTATACACTTCGGGGGATGTACCGTGTTAACAAACCGAAATTTCTCCAAAAGTAACCAAAAATGCAGTATATCTGGATTTATAGGACCCGCTGTACTCGCTATAGTCAGCTGAAATTCAATAGGGTACATCTGTGAGACAACTTGAAAAATATCCAATTATAAAATTGGCCACTTGTATACACTCCGGTGGCTGTATCGTACTAAACCGAAATTTCTGCAAAAAGGACAAAAAATGTGGCACTTCAGGTAACATAGCACGCGTTGTACTAGCTAGGGTGAGCTAAAAATCAATAAGGTTCATCTATAAGACGCCCTGAACAATATTCAACGATAAAATAAACGCTGGAGGCTGTATCATGCTAACAAACTGAAAATTCTCCCAAAATGACAAAAATTTGGTACCTCATGTACCATAGGACTCGTTGTACTGGCCTAAGTGAGCTGAATCTCAATAGGGTTCATCTTTGAGACGCCCTAATTTCATCCAATCATAAAATTGGTCACTTGAATATAATCCGGAGGCTGTATCGTACTAACAAACTGAAATTTCTCCAAAAATTACAAAACTGTCGTACTTAAATTACGATAGCACCTGTTGTACTGGCTGTGGTGAGCTGAAAATCAATAGGGTTTATCTGTAAGATGTTCCGAATAATATTCAATCATAAAATTGGTGACTTTTTGCACTCCGGAGGCTGTTTCGTGCTAACAAACTGAAATTACTTAAAAAATGACAAAAACGTCGTACTTCAAGTACCATAGCACCCGTTATACTAGCTATTGTGAGCTGAAAATCAACAGGGTTCATGTGTGAGATGACCTGAACAATATTCAATCATAAAATTGGTGATTTTTGGCACTACGGAGACTGTATCGTGCTAACAAAACATGTAACGGAAAGTGGCCGACGACAACGACGACGACGACATACACACAGGATTTTTTTTCTAAAAACCATTTTTTCGTGTTGTTCTTGATGTAAAACGTAAAAATAACTCAACATTTTTTTTCAAAATTTCAACTTTTTTTGTGGGTAAACCAATACTTTTCTCGCATATTAGATAGGTAGGGCGGAAAAGTAAAAGAGATATTTCACGAAAACCTCGAGGATGAGAGTAGGAAAGTACTCAAACAAGATACAGTAGTGACTTTTGGAAATTTTAATGCACATAATGGCAAAGAAGATCATATAAAGAATGTGGCGGGCCAACGTACCATACAAAGGCTTTATAATTACACCTACACCATCACAACAAATGCCATAAAATTACCTGTAGATCCCCAAAACAAAAAAGCAAATTGATCATGTCTCTGTACTACTAAAAAAACAATCTGCAATCAGAAACGTGAGAACGTATAGGGGAGCTTGCGTCGACTCAGACTACTACACGGTCACGGCAACTTTCAAACAAAAATTAAAAAGGCAGACCAATAGTAGATATATAAATAATAAATGGGATATTCAAAAGTTGGATCATATAAAACTAGAATATGGGAAACGCGTGGAAATGTTACTGGAAGACAAGTAAAAAGGAATGCAAATCAATGATGTTCAAGACAAATGGAAACAAATTGAAGAATGTATAAATATAAGACATATTGGTAATGCTTCTCCATCTGTTGGTAAATATAATCATCATTTAGATTCACTTCTGTAAGATAATATGCATCAAAATAGATGGCTCTCTTATAATTAGATTGCATTCAGCCTAACTGTTTTGTTTTCCTTATACAATAGTCTTTTTTTATGGTTTTGTTAAAATGGAAAAATGTTCGGTTATTCATTCCAAGTTCACTTGCTATCAATGTAAGAAAATTTTCCTACTGGTCTTCAGAAAATAGACACTGGAAAATATGATGGATGAATAAAACAACACATTATCTATAATAAAGCCTGTGCATATAGTCTTCCTCTATATCCCTTTTTAGTTTCAGATAATCGATCTTCTAAAATTCTTATTGAGATGAAGGACCAGACCCAATATCAGTCAGTCCAGTATCTCCATCTCATGCAATAATATAGAAGACATGACATCCCATCAATACATATGGTATACTGTTTGTTACTATTGGACATTGTCTGAAACTTTATTTCTACAGCTTAAAATATTGAATCGTAACCTAAACCAGGCTTGCAAGCAAGTTTTTTGGTGATTCTTTGCAGGTTTCGTTTTGTTGGAAGACTACTAATTTAATCATAAAGTTGTATGCCTGTGATCCCAAAAAATATAGCGTCAAGGCAAATCGTTTGTGTTCTACAAAATACCTCCTACCTAGAGGCTATCTGCCTTTCAGAAGTACTTGCGTTTTTACAAGTGATGCTAGAAGTTATTCAAGAGATTTCTCACACATTTCTTAGAAGTGCCCCAGGTTGCATCTTTCTTTCTTTTCTCTGGTTTCCTTTGCAAAATTTCATTTCTCTAGAGCCAGCCATAACAACTAATTTCACCTTGCTTTTCCGTGGTGTCCAGGACTTGAGAAAGCAGGAGTTTGAGTGGAAGTTGTTAGCGAATTTTCAAGAGTGAACTGTTTCTAATGGGTTCTTACAACAGAAGTTTCCTGTGGCTCTATAAAAGTATATTAAGTATAATATATTTTGGAAATGTACATATATATGTTTTACTTTTGTTTCACAAGAGAAATGACTGTATATATTTCTATTCACTCATTGTAGACATACTAAACATAAAATGTTACTGAAAAGCAGAACATTTTCATAAATTTAGGCTCTCAAAAGTAACAGTACTTTGATTATGGGTTTGGCAAGCATAATATAATGCTTTGGTTTGACAAGATAACATTATAAAATATACATACCTAACATCGTCCTTGGGGAAAGTAACAAAACTCATCCCTTCTCCAGTTTTGGAGGATCATCCACGACACAAGTAAACAAATTCTCCTTTACAAGGGATCACAAAAAATAAGCTAGTGTCACAAGAAGTACTATATTATGTGTGTCTAAGTTATATCGTGATATTAATTGGAGGGGTTACCAGAAAAACAGCATAAACTGTTCAACCAGAAAAAAGCACAAAATATGATAATAATTGGAAAACGCAACAAAACTTCGATAATTATGCAGAAAAGTTTACTGTCGCTACTTTTTCATAACTTCTTTGTCACATACATCAGTAGATTTTCTCTTGTAAAATATTTAATACAGAATCTGGTAAAGTGTAACTTTTAAATATATCAATTATAAAAATTTTGTATTCAATTACCATACTTATTGTAATTTTACATCATCATTTACTGAAATTCTTTCTATTGTGAATTGGTATTCTAAATATATAATCTATATTATTGTATTGGTATTTAAACTCACCCTATCCTACGTACAGCGCTACTTAAATACATACTTACACATATAATTTTGATAACAATATAGAAAATAAAAATCATTTCGTTAAACAATAGCTCGTTATTTTTAATAATGGATGGAGCTCCAAAAACAGAAGCTAAAAATTTTTGTATGAAGAAATGCTAAAATATATTTTTCACATTGTTTGTTTAGCTGTTAAATTGACTTTTACAATTCATAAATCAAGTTTAACAGACCTATTGTGAAAATTATACTTTGGCATTTCTTCATCTTTAATGAGTTTTCACCAATTATAAACCAACATTCAAAATATTACACGGTTGAATGCTTAAATCTTTCTTTGACAATTAAAAATTTGTCGAAACAAGCCATAAAAATAAACAATTATTATTTGAGATTCTTTGGTATCACTTTTTGCGTGTAGGTAAGATTTAATTTACATTTTTTGAACACTTTTCTTATTGTAAAGTCAAGTAAAGGTGCTCAGTCATCTGTCAACGTCAGTTTAAAGGTCACGAAATTTTGCCCCCAAAACATCAAAGGATTTACACCGGCTTTCGTTTCTTATCAAGCTGGTGTATTATGTGGCCGAAAATTATGATGAAAGCTCAAAATTATTTTACAAAAAAATTGATGAACAAAATAGAATATGTAAGCCCAAACAAATTGGAATTAAATATAATCCTGTAAAAGTGGTAGAAAACGAAACAGAATATGAAGCGACTCGGATAGAATATTTTAGGAATGTATTAATAGATAAGTAAATGCAAAAACGGGAATGCACCAGTAAGTGAAAGGATAAATATTGAATTAATAAATTATGGAGTGAAAAAACTAACGGAACAGATAAACGAATTAATAAAACATATGTGGAGGGATGAAACGATATAGGCAGAGTGGAGGCTAGATCAAATAGTAACAATACACAAAAAGGGGATCAACAAAACTGCACAATATATAGAGGGATCACACTACTTAACACGACATACAAAATACTGTCTACGCTTATCCAAAAAAGACTAGCAAGCAGAATGAACAGAATATTAGGGCAATACCAATACGGGTTTAATGAAGGTAAATCAACCATAGACGGAGTTCATATCCTGAAACAAAGAATAGAAAACGTACGAACATCAAATCGGTATGGATATGCTATTTATAGATATTGAACAGGCCTTTCATTCAATAAATAGACAACAACTAATGAGAGAGCTTGAAATTATGGAGATAAACAGAAAAATGAGATAATTAAGCTAGATGACTATGAAACAATCAACAGCTGCAGTAAGAACACAGAAAAGTGAAACGGACAGATTAGAAATTGATAAAGGCGTCAGACAGGAATATTCTCTGTCAACATATCTTAACTCTTAATCTGGCGCGGGAATATGTAGTAAGAAATAGGCACAAGTAATACATAAGAATAAGGAGTGGGCAAAAATAATGATCGTAAACAAACACCTAATGAAAAGTAATATCAGAATTGGCCAATTTAAATTTGAATAGGTTAATAAAATAAAATATCTATGAGTGACAATAACCAACGATAGGGATGAAGATATGGAAATTAAAGATGAAATAATGGCGGCAAACAGAGTATTTCAGGAAAATATAAAGCTCTAAAGAAGTAAATGTTTAGGCGTACACATCCAGATGAAAATTTATAAAAGAATAATTAGACCAACAATAACATATGAAGATAAAATCATTATGACCAGAAAGACGTAAGAATTTTTGAACGAAAAATACTAAGAACCATACGAGGACCCAAGAAAATAGCGGAAAATGAATATAGGAAAAGAACAAATAAAGAACTAAAGCATGACATTCAGAGGGAAAGCATTAGTGTAATAAAAGAGCAGAGACTAAAATGACTGGCACATGTTTGAAGAGCAGGTCCAAATAGCACAATTTATGCATTAACTAAGTGGAAGTCAAGTAGCAAACGAAAAAGAGGCCAAAATCAACGTGGCTACAAGAGGTGAGAGCTGACATAAACAGCCTAGGAATCCGAAACTGGAAAGGGAAAACAACCGATAGGAAACAGTGGAGAAATATAATAAAATTGATTTAAAACTTAGAAATGGGGACCAAGCGCCCCCAAAAAAACAGGATAAAAAAGCCATATATTGGTTATTGTCAAGGTAGAATTTCAACCAAAATTCAAAATCTTCTTAGAAATCGAGTGACTCGTAGACTACAAGAGAATGGTTTTCCACACCGATCTCTCCAATTTATTTCGTATAAATGACTACTATGCAGAAACTGGGGCAATTATTAATACGTACAAAACAAATTTATTCACGAGAAAAACGAGGAATTTCCAAACTGAAAACGGAATTAAAAAGTTATAAGATTCATATGCGAATGTGCTCTTAGAAAATTGGAAATTTTTATTGATTTCCCCACGCTTCTGATAGTAGAGTATTTAAATTCAACTCTCAAGCTCGGCAATGTAAATACGACATCCATTCTCACCTTCACGGCTTATAACCATCGGCGTCTCCTGCGGAGAATATTTCCCTATACCGATTTTTTTCCTCCTATAAAAGATTCATTGAAGTTTCTCAAAGAACGCATTAACAAAAAAATAGGAATGTTCTTGGGAGGTTATTTACGGATATATGCTGCGCGAACCAACGAAATTTAGAAGTAAATAAAGGAGAATAGACGACAGGAGAAGCTGTAGATGATATTTCTAATGTGCCGGTTATCCCTCCTTCAATTCAAGCAGACAAGGAAAAATTTGAGTATGATCGCAACATCACCAGAATACATTAGTTACGGAAAAAAAGCCTAGAGCTAAGAAAGGCGTCAAAAGATTAGTACACACAAAATTAATAACTAAACGTCAAAGGTAATATTATTCATTTTCTTCATCAGCATTAGGTTTAACTGACACAAACTCAAATTGAGAAGGAATTGGAGCATATGACAATTCTTGTGTGAGCTGTAGGGAAGAATACCGAAAAGCTACATGCAAAGTTGACTGGATACAATTCGTAATATGTAACATGTTTTGTTCAAGATTGGGAATTCTTGATTTATACTCGTATATATTACGGTATTTTTAGAAACGTGTAAAGTATTTGCAAATATGAAACTCTCTTTGTATCCGTTCGCTATTGTTTGTACATTCAAAGCGTAATTTTGTTTTATGTCTGTAGCATTGTTGAAAATTTAGAAAAATATCACGTTTTACACAATGATTTCATTTGTGTTAATAAAATTGTAGCGCCTTAAATAAGGATTGTTTAAATCAAACGAATTATCTCATTGTAAAGTTTGTAAGACTTATTGTCACATTATATTTGAATTTCTATGGTTAAATGAGACGGGATATTTGAATAATGTTAAAAAAGTCAATTGTTGCATTTATAACTGAAAGAAGTTATATTTACCAAAACATTTCCGTATTCACCATTAAACTTAGTCCGTACCTGAGTTCACAAGTATACTTGTTTATCACGCCAAAAAATGTGCAATTAAGGTGTTTATTAACGGTTGATATATTATTAATTTCCAATCAGCTATTTAATAATAATAAATAATATTATAATGAAGAACAAGTTTGATACGGCATCAATTTATCGTAACCGCCCAAGTTTATAAAACGAGCCGAAGGCGAGTTTTCATAAGGACAAGTGCGATGGAAAGCCTTATGAAACAAGTTTTTTATAAATTCTTTTCCGTTTTATTTTCTTTGTGTCCAAAAAGTAACAAAATTCTAGAAATAGGATAATTAAAGCGATTTAGGGAATTTTGTATTCATGACGTTGCGGTTGGTAATGCTGACATTAGCGTCAACTTGAAATCGAATAATTCTGTCAATTTGCAATATGCTTGTGCTTTTTACTTTGTGAAATCGGTTACCTGCGTGAAAAATATTGCACTATTTGTTGTAGTATTTACTGTTCAATGATGCAATATGTTATGATTAAAGCGTCCGTTGGGTTATGTTATTTATGTGCTTGGGTTTTTAGACGACGAACAATGACGTTTCGTTGTTAGTATCACTAGCCTTGATAAATAAAATATTGCGTTTCGAAAAGTACTCTCTTTTGATACTCAACGGGGCTTCATAAAGTGATCAATAGAATCGCAAAGTAGAAAAAAAACATTTTTAATTCCCAACTCTAGTTCGTTAACGAAGGGCGTAAAGAAATTTTTTTATATGAAATACCATTTTTCTTCTCTATTATCACCTCCCAAATTTTTTTACGAATTCCTACGACACCCTATATACAGGCATCATAAAATTTAGATCTCTAGGGATATTAAAAGGAAACGCTACTGCTAGACGTCTCAACGTTTCTAACAAATATCTTGAGCTGCAGAATTTGAATATAAGGATTTCCTTAAAGTATTTCCATTGCAGTAAGAGTAGGATAATTGCATCACTAATATTCTTGAATGTAGAGAATGAGTTTCTTGAGGCGATCCAATAAAAAAATCAGTTCTTACTAGATATGTATAAGATAAACATAGAAGCGTCATAACGAGAGAAAAGTAGACGTGGGTATTCTAAAAATTACGTTTAGGGTATTGTTATTTTCACAGACAATTTGAACTTTTTCCTACTATATAAGAAAAATTTCAACATATATTCCACAACTCAACTTTTCACACGCCTTTTCAAACGTGGAATTGAATATATCCATTTTTTTCATCCTTATCTTCAAATTCTTATTTTTCAGTTTATGCGTATCTCCAATCTATTTCACATACAACAAACAGTCAACTTTGCACTATTTCCCCACAAGGCAGACACGTTGTAAGTCATTAACTCGCTTTTAGGTGATATTCACCAGCTTGTTTGGAGTTACCTATTAGCGCGCTTCATTAGTTAAGGAAGTTTTCTTAAGCTACGTGTGTCTCTGAAATTTGATTACGTTCATGTTCAGTCAATCGATATGATTAATAATTGCTTTTCTACAAAATCAATAATAACATGGAACTTAGTCGTTTGATCGGGAATAAATACGTTCAAGCTTCCTTTGAACATTTTCTGTTTATATATTTTGGGTGGAATCATCAATAACGCTTAGTTAATGTTACATAATACAAAATTGGATTCTTAAATTCAGTGCCGCGGTTCACTAATTAGACAATCCAACCGAGAGTTTCCAACGTTGCCTCAATGTTTATCGGAATGTCAATCAAAAGTCTCTATACTTATGTAAATAGCTTTATACTAGTTCAAAGAATAATTTTTATACAATAGGGCAAATTTGACAGCATTTGAAAAAAGACGTTTCGAATTTTGAAATTCAACTTCGGCGACCATCGAGAGGCTTTCCCCCTTCGTTTAGATGACCGTTTTCGTGGGCACTCCTTAGGCCTGCCGCATATTGAACCCAGCGCACGCAGAGCCCACGCACAACCCACACACAAAACACGCGCAACCCACGTCCACGTTTCTCTTATCTACCGCTTATTGAACCCACGCCATACCCAATCCGGACTCAGTTCCGCAATAACTGCGAACGATCTACGTACACTCATTGACATGGATTCTGAGTCCGAAAAAACCAATTAGACCTTAAATGATCTTAAACCTTCTACTTAAGCTTAAAAGTATTGGTGGTATCGAATATTTGCCTTTAATCTCTATATCTGTTTTCCGAAAATGTAGTGTTCCTGATTTTATTTCGCTGGTCAGATTGAAATAGTACACTCTATATAATACTCTACCTTGAAACAAACAAGTTTAACACGTAACATAAGATACCTCTTAAATGGTCCACATACATACAAAGTTATTTATACATACCTACTCACAATATACGACATAAGCCCACCATCTTTATAATTTATCTCATTTTGGCAATCTGTGCCCAGAACTCATCCATAAATTTGGATCTTATATAATATTCATAACTGGTGTCATAAAGAAAAGGGAAACTTCGAACTAACTCTATTAACTTCGTCCCACGAAAACTGTGCGACACACTCAAACCGACCAAAGCAAATGTGGGTTGGCCGTGTGCTCTGCGTGGATTGGGCTCAATATGCGGTACCCCACTTTAAATCATTGTTTACAGATTAACATGTGCTGGGTTCAATATGCGGTGGGCCTTTTTTAAAGCCAGGCGGCCACTGCGAACAAAACGAAGCTAAGCTGTGCTAGACAAAACCAACGGTTAAGGTGCGTTTTCCTAGCGACGCACTTTCTACGCAGCGTACAACGCATATTTTGCGCTTCCCAATCAGATACAAGAGAAGTCACTAGAGTGTTTTCCTAGAAGCGAACAGTTGAATTATTGGATCTTTACCCGTACGTCATTATTATCTGATAACATAACCGACAAATGTCAAATTTTTTTACTGTTCTTCAGAATTAATAGAAATAGATGCCAATTAATAATTATGTCGGTTTTGTTATCAGATAATAATGAAGCACGGGTAAAAATACAATAATTTAACTGTATTTTAGTTGTACGCCGGCGTGATAAGAGCGACGCAACTGAGCGACTTAGCTCATACCAGTCGGTTCGCTTGTACGCCGCGCATAACAGTAACATTTGTGAAAATGTGAAAAGCATATAATTGAATAATTAATTTATTAAGCTAATGCATCAGCTTCTATCGTGGGACTTGAGCGTGGAGACCGAATCCAGAAATTCCGTAACGAAAATAACCTGACACGATACGAGGACTGTCCAGTAAATTTTAATAACAATATGCTTATAATAAAATAAATCTTGAAACTTTTATGATGATACGAGGACTGCCCAATAAATTTTGATACTTTTATGACTATACAAGGACTGTCCAATAAATTTTGATTATTTTATGATGATAAGAGGACTGTCCATGTTGATTGTTTTATACTTATACGAGGACTGTCCAATAAATTTTAATTCTTTTATACTGATACGAGGACTGCCCAATAAATGTTGATATTTTAATGACTATACGAAGAATGTCCAATAAGTCTTGATTATTTTATGATGATACGTGGACTGTCCAATAAATTTTGATTATTTTATACTTATACGAAGACTGCTCAATAAATTTTGTTACTGATATGATTGAACGAGGACTGTCCAATACATTTTGATTCTTTTATACTTATACGAGGAGTGTCTAATAAATTTCAATTATTTCATACTTATACGAGGACTGCCCAATAAATGTTGATACTTTTATGTCCAATAAGTTTTGATTATTTTATGTTGATACGAGGACTGTGAATGTGAAACTTCTAATGCTAAAAAAGAGCTAAAAAGAAAAATAAATTGTGAACGTCAAAGTGTAAAACTCTATGCAATAGCTTTACCGCGGCAGTCTCCGAGTGCCACACGTCTTTTTTATTATGAAAGGTGATTCAAGCATAATTAAATTTTCTGCAGCTGATGAACAGCTCCTAGAATTAGTTGCAGGACACCCCACTTTGTGGCATATGGCGGAAAAATATTAAGAATACTATGAAGAAAGATTTAATATGGAAGGAAATTGTTCGGATGGTGAATACAACAGGCATAAGAACTAAAAATAGTCAATTATTAATATTACTTTTCCGCCCAACCTATCTAATATGCGAGAAAAGTATTGGCTTACCCCAACAAGAATTGGAATTTTGTGAATGTTTTTTGAGTTATTTTTACGTTCTTCATCAAGAACAACACGAAAAAAACTGTTTTTAGAAAAAAAATCCTATGTGTATGTCGTCGTCGTCGTTGTCGTCGGCCACTTTTCGTCAAATGTCTTGTTAGCACGATACAGCCTCCGGAGTGCAACAAGTCACCAATTTTATGATTGAATAGTGTTCAAGACATGTTACAAATAAACCCCATTGATTTTCAGCTCACCAGAGTCAGTACAACGGGTGCTATGCTACCTGAAGAAATTTCAGTTTGTTAGCTCGATACAGCCTCCGGAGTGCAATAAATCACCAATTTTATGATTGAATATTATTCAGGACATCACACAAATGAACCATATTGATTTTCAGACTACCAGCATCAGTACAACAGGTGCTATAGTACTTTGAGTTCAACATTTTTGTCATTTTTGGAGAAATTTCAGTTTGTTTGCACAATACAGCCTCAGTAGTATATACAAGTGACCAATTTCATGATTGAATATTATTCAGGGCATCTCAAAGATGATCCTTACGGATTTTCAGCTCACATATCTAGTACAACGGGTGCTATGGTGCCTGAAGTGCCAGATTTTTTGTCCTTTTTGGAGAAATTTCGGGTTGTTAGCACGATACATCCTCCGGAGAGTACACAAGTGAACAATTTTATTATTGGATATTTTTCAAGGTGTCTCACAGACGTACCCTATTGATTTTCAGCTGGCTAGAGCGAATATATCAGGTCCTATAAATCCAGATATATTACATTTTTGGTTATTTTGGGAGAAATTTCGGTTTTTTAGCACGATACATCCCCCAAAGTGTATACAAGTGACAATTTTATGATAGAATATTGTCCATGGCATCTTACAGATGCGGAAAAGTTAGTTTTAATCTTTAAAACCATAAATTTCTCTACATAGTTTACAATCTTTTTCAAAAACAATTATAATTAGTAACTTACTTGAATAACCTGTTATCAATTATGTAATAATTGTTCTTCTTCAATTGTAGAAATTGCTTACAACTGTAATTGCTAGCTATCATTCCCCGCAAAATTATTGGGATTTTGGGGCAGATTTATTCTTAAAGTACTCTGTAATTTGGTACCTGACTTTAAACCCATCTGATTTAGCAAACCCTCCTTTTCCAGCAAGAGGAATCATATTGTGGACCTGAGGTCACGGATATACTGTCGTTCTTTGTAATTGGGATTGCTGGTGATAAATTCGTCTCTACGAGAAGTATGCAAAGCACAGCATACAATAACACAGCATACGAAAACAATTAAATCTACAGTTTGTGGTAGAATGTTCATTGGAGTGAAGAATATCCGGAATAGTGTACACATTATGTCAAATGCGTTTTCTTATACCCTCCTTACTCTTAATACATGATAATTGAAGTTTCTCTGGTCACTGTCCGCCAACGCTTGCTGTTTGTAATGGCCTTTCACTAAATGTGTATCAATCCTGAAAGCATCAGCACCTACTACAACATTTGGCAGCAAAATATTGGATTGTAGCTTTGAATAAGCTGCCCCATCTGTGATTTATTAAATATGCCGACATCCCCTTCCCTATCGTAAGATCCTATATCGACAATGATACATTTACAGTGCTAGAAGTACTGTAGACAAAAATTTCTTGTAGTTATAAAACAAAATTCCGGTATTGTCAGGAGCTACGATTCGTACATGTTTCCCGTCTTAATGCTCCGATCAAATTGGGGAAACTCCATCGATTCCATAAATCTTCTGCTTATTGCTTCCAATTAATCGTGACTGTCGAAGGTTGGGAACAACAGTAACCTTCAGTGTTCGCAGGACTTGTGGGATAAACTTGGAGATTGCAGCTGACAATATTCTGTATAAAAAAGCCAATGATCGAATAGACTCCCCAGTTGCCAAAAATCTTAAAAATAAAGCAGTTTGTAACACTTTGTAACTCATTCATTTTTCAGATAAGCAATGTAAGGCAAGGTGGAAAAGCATTCGAGGCCATTACAAAAGACATATGAAGGCAGAGAAAAATATGACAGCAGGGTCAACTGCAGCAAGCAAAAAAAAGGCGTATTGGAACGGACTCCGATTTTTTAATACAGTTGACGATAGGAGAGATACTTTGTCTAATGCAAATGTTGAATCTTTGGACGGAAATAAAATCCAAAGCGATACTGCTGATGTCCATGAAAACGAATTATTAGACATTTCTATACACCCTCCACCCCCTAATAAAAAGCAGTACGTAATTGCACGGCCAGAAGAATCATCCGGTAATACCAAACATGATAAAAGATTCCGAAAAGACAGGGACATTGTAAACTTACTTAAAGCACGTGAATAAAAACGCAATAAAACTAAAAAATCTATATGCACAACTGGCATCCGTACCTACAGATTACATCGATTTATTCTTCCAGATTATGCCGGCAACTGTAAAAAAATTCAATGGAAGGATGAAAACACAAACTAAAATGAGTTTTTAATAGTATCACAGAAATGGAAATCCAGAGTGAAATTGGAGCAGATCGTTGTACGACTATGTCCACTTCCAATTACGAATCTAGTGTGTCTGCGCCCACTTCGAAATCACATTTTTCTAGTTATGAACTGTGATATGGACTGTCTGCTAAAGTGAGTCGTCTATCTACCTTTATTGAGTCTTCCGAAATCTACTTTCGTATTTGTATTGATTTTAGTCATTGTTGTATTCGTTTCACATTATTCATAAAAAATATAATTATATATTGATAAATAACTTTAAAAATTATATTAATAGATTCCACATACCTTAAAATGATGGCAAGCTTTTGAGCTGGTGATATTGGTCATTTTACTTACAGGGTTCACATGTCAACTATTCCTTAACCATGTGAAGTAAGTTATTAAACTAGTGTCTAGTAAGCGTGTTCTCTAGAACTGAACACGTCACCGGTTTTACTTCTTATAGTACAGTACTTTTTTATCAAAATATTAGCTTCTAGATCACACTCGTCTAAACACTCCATCAATACTAAAGCTCATGTTGAAGACGTCTTAAACATACTGGAAGAAATAACTGAACCGAACTGATTTGTAGGAATACACTTCATGCCGCGTATTATTTTGTACGTTATACGCCGGCGTTTTACGTTATACGCGGCGTAGTAGAAGGTGCGTCGCTAGGAAAACGCTCCTTTACTAAACTAAACTGAGTTTGAGTGGTCACTGGAAACGATTTTCGTTTAGCTGTTAGCTGTCTTTTAATGAGGGAGGATGTATAAATATATTTAAATTTTATTCTCTCGAAGCGAAAATTTCGTCCGAATCTGAGAAGAGCTAAACAGAACGATCCTAAAATAAGGTTGTTTTAATCCTCGTTTACAAATAATCGCTTAGTTTAGCTGAAATAGCCTAAGGTATAATAGCTAATTTACTGCAATTATATCTTCTCTTGGCTTAGTTTCGTTTCGCTTGCAGTGGCCGCCTGGCTTAAAGCTGATGTAAGAGCTTTTTAGGACACTTAGCAGGCAAAACTTTCTGAGTAATAGAGTCTTTGATATTTGGAATAATTCTCCCATATTCACTCCGAAATTATTATTTGTTTGAAAGATGAAACGGATTCTATTATTTTCAATATTCAGTTTAGTTTTAGGATTAATCCTAGTTTTTGTTTTCTTTTACTCCCCATGGGCACTAAAATTTAACAACTCATTATAAACTAAACAGGACTTGGTCCTCTGTCCTTACCATAGAATGATAATAATGTAAACATTACCTGATAATAGATGTCACGCACAATGACAGGGTATTAAGGATCGCGCAAGAAGTTAAATCACGGAAAGCAACTGGACAGGTGGTGCAGCCTGAAATACGGAAAGTAGATATTACCGCCGCAACCAGCAAGCTGAAAAACTGGACGGAACCAGGCGTCGATCATTTTCACAACTACTAGTAGAAAACTATTCATGAAAAAAATAGCAGATAAATTCGCAGCAGCAGTCCTGGATCCATCAATAATAGCAGAATACTTCACGCTAGAAGTAAGCCACCAGCTTCCTGTAGCTTAGGGCTTTATAAAATAACTGAACATATTTTATTTGGTTTTTGGACATACCATTCTAATGTCCACATAATTCAAAAATATTTGTATTTAAGCCTGTAATATAACCAGTTAATAAAAGTTTCTAAAGAACAAAAGCCTTCCACTTGACCATACTACATTTGGCGACAAGGATCAATATTTTTATTTTCGAATAAAACAAACTCAACAGTAAACAAGGGTAATTCCAAAGGCTATTTACGCAACTTCCAACTTGAAAAATTAGATGCAGATAAGGAAGAATGGGATTATTATAAACGTTTTCAAATGGAATTAGATTTCCACGATATTGGATTATCAAACACTGATGACACCTCAAAACTTAAAAGAAAAGATGTCCTGCTTAGTAAGGTGGGACCAGATACTTTTAAGATGCTTTCCGATGACTTTATACCTAATAAAGGGATCAAACTTATGCCAAGCTTATAACAGAATTGGATAGTTTTTATGGAAAAAAAGTTTATGTTACTGTTTTCAATGAAACTTACTGTTCCTAGATAATTTCACAATATATTGAAAACAATGTTAAAAAGTTCTAAGCAATTTGACAATTGTTTCGATAATAAATATCATCGTCAGAATTACTTACAATTCATTTGATGCCTACCTGATGTTTAACAATTATTTTTGCTAGACCTACTTTGTGATTGACTTAATATATGATGACAGAAAGAAGAAGAAAGTATGATATTACAAATATCAAAGCTTGAATATTTTTAGCCCTATGGGAATATCGTGGATATCTTTTTCCCAATTGAGATCAGTATAACTATGCAATTATATAGAAAAGCAGGGAAACTATACCTGCTGCTCTTTTCAATTATCACTTAAGACGACAGTTTAAAAGTGGAGAACTCCCTAGATTTATCTTTTCATTGACAACTTGATGTTGTGGGTTTCTTATGTCTTCTAATTTCTAATTCTTCAAGGAAATCCCGTTCTTGTTTCTTATCACAAATATGTAGCACTTATAGTTCTGTGTTAGGTGTCAAATAGATGTTTTGCGTAGTGGAATTCATCTGGTTGTTTCAATCTGAATGCTCTTAAGTGTTCACTGTATGTGATTTCAAAATTTCTAAGGGTTCGATCCAAATAGACAGTATTACATTCTGGATATTCAAGTTTATATATACCAGACTTCTTTAGTAGGGATATTTTGGTTTTTACATTTAACAATTTCGTACTCACATTACTTTCTCTTTCAAAAGAAATTGTTGTATTTGTAGCTAACAATATTATGTTTGATATATTAATAAAAACATTACCTGCATATGTGATGGTTTTACAATTTTTTATATCGTTAGTTTGTTCAGGAAATATTAGTTGTAATGCCATTTTTCCCTCTTTTTTATTGATTAATTTATCTATCATATGTAATGAATAACCGTTGGATTTTGCTAGCTGTTCAATTGTATTAGTTATTCCATTGAAATTACATTTGTTCATAGGAAATAAAAAAGCTCTATGTATCATTGAATTATATGCTGCTAATTTTTGTGACATGGGATGATTTGAATTACATGGAATAGTTACATCAGTACGTATTGGTTTTGTGTAAATTGAATAATCAAGTACATTATTAACTCTTTCAATTCTTAAATCAAGAAAATCGATTGATTAATTTTCTACAACTTCTAATGTAAATGTAGTTTTTGGGAATAAATTATTAAATATAGTTGAAAAAAGCATCTAATTGTCGTTCATTGCCTATAAAACAAGCTATTATGTCATCTACATATCTATACCAAAATAAGAAATTTTCTGAAATATTACTTTCAAAGATTTTTCTTTCTCAACTGTCCATAAAATATCTTAGTGTCAAAGTGAAATAAATCTGATTAATACCTAAATCAAATAAATTAAGTATATCTGATATTATTCCTGGAATAATATTTTTATCTTCTAGTAATCTTCTTACAAGTGTGAGACATTCTTTAGGAGAAATTTTAGTGAACATATTGGTAACATCAAATGAAATGAGTTTAGAATCAACTTGCAATTTGAATGCTTCTAATTTTTTGATTGGTTCTATTGAATTTTTAACTGAGCATCTAGATGTATATCCGTAACTATTACTTAAGTATATTGTTAAGTTTTTTGCTAATATATTATTAGTATTACCATAAGAAACTAAAGATCTAATTGATTTCATTATTTTATGTAATTCAAGGGTTCCATATAATTGTGCAAAATTAGGATTTTCATTTACGATGGACTTCTTTTCGTAATCATTTGAAAGAGAATTTGAATTATTAACAATATATCTTACATTATTAGAAAACTTTTTTGTTGGGGCTGCTCCAAGAACTTGTACATCGATAGATTCTATAAAGTTATATATTTTTGAATTATAATTAATTTATATTATGACGTTTATATTTATCAGAATGAGTAACATTTGCAACTAGATTTAGACGAGAAAGTAAAACAGTTACACAATATGTAGCATTTTTATGACGAATCCATATCCAAAATAATATGAAGGATGACCCATTTAATTTTTAAGAGTTGATCCCTGATCAAGGAAAACTGATTTCGTATATAATATAAAAATTTCCTTAAAAAGAAAAATACTCGGAATTTATGTTTTTTTTTAAATAGCATATCTTTCAAGATAAGGGGATAAAAGATCACATGTGGAAAACCCTGTACATTCAATTATAGGGAGAACAACGTGAACGTGTATTGGGAAACCCACCGATACTGAAATAAAGATCCTTGTTTTTATGCTTATTTCAGAATGAAATAGGGCTATTGTAGAGAGTACTAAAAATTTCAATGCAGTTTTTCGTTTTGGTGTTCCTAGATGCCAAAATCATCCCCCGTTCCAAAGGTTATATATATATATATATATATATATATATATATATATATATATATATATATATATGTGTGTGTGTGTTATAACGAAAATTGTAAGCACGATAGAGGGCGTATTTTTTAACGGATCCAAACCAAACTCGCTACAAAAATCGGTTAGGCCAAAATCTTGGACGAGTTTGTAATGAGCCAAATTGGCCCAGTGAAAACAAAATGGTGGCCTGCAAAAGTTGAAAAAAATTCGTATTTCCTTTGCTTTTCATTTGACACAAAAAAGTTACTGAGCTTTTTCATAAACCTTAATACGTTCTACAATTTTTGAATTTATATTTTTCTCTAAATCGTACATTAAAACATTTATTTAAGAAAACTCAGAAATTTACCAGATTTTTTTTTATTTTTTTGTTTTTGATTTGATGTCAATAAGTTACATTGGTTTTTTGTACATCTCAAAACATTCTATTACTTCTGTATCTAATTTTTTATTTTGGGCTTTATGCAAAAATGTTACTGAAATAAGCCTGTCCAATTGGTCCTGTGCCATTGGGATTTTTTTATATAACAGTGACATCTTTCAACAGACAGAAGATTATGTCACAATATTGACGATATCCCTCTTTTAGGAGTTGAATGGTGCTTCGATTTTAAACTTTCTCTGCCGCCAGGACCAAGAGTATGTAACGTAATAGATTCTAATACTAAAATCATAACAAACAGCACTGAAAGACAATCCACAGATCATCGTAACATTCAACAAACAAACAATACAAATAATAGGAAGATAATATTTTTAACAAATATCAAACTAAAAACGTTTCTGCAAGAGTGCAAGAGACTTATTTAGTGAGCGCATTAGTACAGTTAAAGGCTATATGGAAATATAAGATTATGTGGAGACTTTTCAATTTCAGTAAATCCACAAGTCACTAAATATGATTACCCAATTCCGATACTAAAAGATATATTATCAAAGTTAAACGGTGGCAAATATATTACTAAAATTGATTTAAAAGATGCATATTCGCTAATTAAAGTTCACCCAGACTCCCGAAAGTTCTTGTTAATAGCCACTCATCAAGGATATGACAGATATAAACGTTTACCATTTGGTGTTCATTTTGCTTCGTTAATTTTTCAAAGAACTATGGATAAAGTGGTCGCAGATAATTAAAGTACGGTATGCTATTTCGATGATATTTTAATTTCAGCACCAACTAATAAAACGATGAAAATCATCGGTTTTAAAGACTAAAACTATTTTTTCCGCATCTGTGGGATGCCCTGAATAACATTCGATCATAAAATTCTCACTTGTACACTTCGGGGGACGTGTCGCGCTAACAAACTGAAATTTCTCCAAAAGTAACCAAACATGTAGTATATCTGGATTTAAAGAACCCGCTGTACTTCCTATAGTCAGCTGGAAATCAAGAGAGATAGACCTTGGAAAATATCTAATTATAAATTTGCACACTTGTATACACTCCGGAGGCTGTATCGTACCAACAACCCGAAATTTCTCCAAAAAGGACAAAAAATGTGGCACTTCAGGTACCATAGCACCCGTTGTACTAGCTCTGGTGAGCTAAGAATCAATAATGTCCATCTGTAAGACGCCCTGAATATTATTCAATTATAAAATGGGTCACTTGTATACACGTTGGAGGCTGTATCGTGTTAACAAACTGAAATTTCTCCAAAAATGACTAAAATGTCGTACTTAAAGTACTATAGCACCTGTTGTACTGGCTGTGGTGTACTGAAAATCATAAGTGTTGATATGTGTGAGGTTCTGAATAATATTTTATCATAAAATTGACGACTTTTTGCACTCCGGAGGCTGTATCGTGCTAACAAACTGAAAATTCTCATAAAATGACAAAAATGTCGTACTTCGAGTACCATAGCTCCCGTTGTACTGGCTATTGTGAGCTGAAAATCAATACGGTTCATCTGTGAGATGTCCTGACAACATTCAATCATAAAATTGGTGATTTGTTGCACTTCGGAGGCTGTATCGGGCTAACAAGACATGTAACGAAAAGTGGCCGACGACGACGACATACACACAGGATTTTTTTCTAAAAACCATTTTTTTGTGTTGTTCTTGATGAAAAACGTAAAAATAACTCAAAAAATGTTTCCAAAATTCCAACTTTTTTGTGGGTATAATAATACGTTTCTCGCATATTAGATAGGTTGGGCGGAAAAGTAACAAGTGTTAGATTGTCTATGTATGGCAGGCTTAAAATCTGAAGAAACATAATGTATATGGATTCATCACATTCTTGAGACATACCATCAATTCCGAAAGATTATACCCATTCCCAGATCTTTTAAAAGCAATTTAAGAAATAACTTCCCGTAATAACCATTACGGAACTTCGATCACTTCTCGGATCAATCACTTATTATAGCCGATCTATTGATAAACTTCGCGTCATTTGTACACCACTTTATAAAAAATTTGAAAAGGGAGTTTTTCTGGAATATTGACGATGAGCCGCTTTTCTGAATCGTCACGCATTTTTTGACTTCATCAGATACTGCAGTTCACTACGATTCAAAATTATTATAGAAGGTGGCCGCGAACTGACTAACCTCGAGAGCATGCTAGTTGACGAAACACAAAAACTAAGAAAAATTGAAATAATAAGAACTTACCTCTTTTCCGATGCCTAGTCACAGGTGATGATGGGTGCTCTGCCGACGGAGAACCTGAAAGAAAAATGACTGCATTAAGAAAATTGAAGAAACGTGGCAATTAAAAGTGTTACATGGCAGATACCACAACACACTGCACCATGAAGATGCAGATCTCAGAGCATCTAATTATCTTCTTATTCTTAGACAATTCTTAAAATTTACTACCTCATATATACTGATTTGTGAAGCCGTTGAATTTAGACGGTGTGTCATTTAGATAATAAATTATAATAGTCTCACCTTGTTGGAATGTGAGTAAGATAATATAAACAGAATATCGGGTATGTCTGAGAAGGTTGAGGGTAGATCATAGAATTTTATTTTTATAGAAGGAACAGATGAATTAGTTTTAGAACTGCCCTCATGTAATCAAAGTTGATTTTCAACACTTTAGTTGATAAAAGTGATGTTTTTTAAAAAATGACTTGCTTTATTTAAACGTCGATAATAAATATTGGTCAACCATGACGAACAAGAGGCTAAATTACCTTCCACTTTTGTCAATTGAGTATGACTTCACGAGATCCATTTCATATGAAAGAGCAATCGGCAAATAAATCAAAGTTTTTTCAAATTTGTTGTTGCCTTGTTAGTTTTAACTTCAATAATATGTTCGTATTGTGTTTTTAGTTTGAATAGACTTTGATTATCATTTTTTACAATAGATGAGACACTGATGTACAGGCTGGCAAGTTAATTTTGGCAGTTGACGATGCGCGAGAAAGCTACACAATTTGACAACGTTTTAAACGTGTAGTTACCGGGAAGAGCAGGCGACGTACATTCCGCATGCAAAGTTTTAAAGGTTGTGAGGCTGCTAGTATGTACGAGGGTGACACAATATTTTAAATTTGGATTTTAAAATAATAAATTGTGGCACATGTATAATGCTCTATAAAATCTAGTTTACAAAGCAAAATAATATTAATGTGTTCTTTATTAATAATTGAATGGATAAGGGAAAAAACCCTTATATTTTTCTATGAAAACTGGGTTTTTTTTTGTACATACATAATTATTTATTGCTTCAAAAACCATACGGGGAATTCAATAATTACCCTTTATTATTTTATGTGATGTAAATAATAAATAATAATTAGATTCCCAGAGACATAAACTTTCATCTTTACTTCAAATTAATGTCTTTTAAATGGTCCCTTCATAATATCCGTCATTGAGGTTTATTTGTATATAAATTGGAAGTCAGGTAGATTTTGTAGATAAAACATACAATATAAAAATGATTGATAAACGACTTTCTAAATTTGATAATGGCCAACATGTTTTCCTATCCCTTCGTAGTAATAGTAAATGACATACCTACCTGTTAAGCTTTCTAAAATTGTTATTCTTAATAATATGTAGTAGAAAATAATGTAAAAATTCGGGTTTATACATAAAATTTGAAAAACAAATTGGAGAAATCGCCTTTAGAAATGGTCTAATAAGTATACTAATAACATAAATAAAATATTGAAGCATCTTATGGTCGATACTTCTACTTTCATATGTAAATTTTTGGGTTTTTGCAAATATCTACTATGAAATTAGAACATTCTTTCACACTTTTTACAGAGTTAGGACTGGCAAAACAAAAAAATCTTTGTTCTGGGTTCCGTCAATTATTGTTTATATAGAACTATGTACAGATGTTCTACAAATATTTATACTAATCTAGTGGAATTCTTCTCTAATATCTACAATTTAATAACATCTAATTACATTTTTACATTTGTTGCGTTTAATGTATTCAGTCATACCCCCTTCAAACAAACACTATAATGAAAAATATGTTTTAGATGTACAGGGATCATCAACAGTAAAATAATGATGTGCGTCTACAAATTATTCTTCAAAATCACTTTCTATATCAACCTCATCATTCTCGCTATCTCCGTGTTCGGCCAATAATATAATCTAACACAGTATCTAAAAGTGATTCATTGTTCATAAATTCATCTTGAATCTTTTTAACATGGTCACATCTAACTTTCCAAACATTTGCAGAAAATGTGTCAAAAAATTCATTACAGAATTCTTTAACCTTTGTTAAATTGAAGGTAACATTTCGTTTAGCCAGATATTCTTTAGGTGCCGCCCAAACACTTTCGATCGGATTCAAGTCCGAGTAATAAGGGGGTAGTCTTAAAATTTGCAAGGCATGTCGAATAAATAATTCATCAATTTTATAAGTTTAATCGGTTTGTACATTTTTGCAACATTGTAAAGATTTGGTTTCAGCATTTGTTCACTCTAATATATGTTTCCTTCAGAAAGCAGGTTTTTAATTGTTGTTTAGTCCAAGGCGTCATAGCTGATTTTTCATTTAGAACATTGTGATATGGGGCATTATGAATTACCACAACAGTGTTTTTTGGTAGGTTTGGAATAAGTTTTCCTTGTACCCGCTTCTCATAAGTTTCGTACGCCATTTCATTATGATAATCTCCTATTTTTGACTGGGAGTTCCACATAATAGTAGCATTAGGTACAACACCATTTCCACTTCCTGCATGTACAATGATGAACCTATTACATTTTGAAACAGGTTTTCGTAATCCTTCGTTACTCTTGTCGCTTCATCCTTTAAGGTGCGTGTGGCATGAATGAATGTATGCATAAAATAGTTTGTCTCACTCTAATGTCACTTTTCTAAATCGTTTAACAAATAAATATTTTATGTACGAAAATCGATTTATAAAATTTACTATCGAGTGTAAATTTGTTAAATAATTACTTTGGTTTAAAAGTTTTATTGCAATAATTAAAACTTACCTTTGTTAATGGAATTGTTGAGTTGCCATTGTTTGCCTCTTCGGTCATGAAATTTAGAACGTTCATAATCACGACACTGCTCACTCAACTTTTTATGAACAGCTTTACTTTCTGGAGTCGCCACAACAAGTTAGTATTGCACGACTCCGGTAATAACACTTTTCTCTGAACTTTACTGTCGGAACGAAGCTCACGAATTCGGCCAGCGAAGTGAGCTCTTACAATCCGCATACGTCTTTGCTACGGCGCATCGGACGTTGCTAAACATCCGACTGCCAAAATTTATTTGCCAACTTGTAAGCGTACTAGATATAGACTGGTTATGAGGCGAACGGGCGTTTTCATCGGATGTACATTTTTTATCACTATCAAAATGACAAAACTTCCATCATTAAATGACATAATTGAAAAAAAAGTGAAAAGAGAAAAACTCGGAATCTATTCGTCATTGAATATTTCTATCTA
Organism: Galeruca laticollis; assembly: GCA_963921935.1. Lineage (NCBI taxonomy): Eukaryota > Metazoa > Arthropoda > Insecta > Coleoptera > Chrysomelidae > Galeruca > Galeruca laticollis. The sequence continues at coordinate 171,813,011 of OY998179.1, read as the reverse complement.
TTTCCTTGTCTACCTCGATCCGCAGATCTTACTTATCAGAACTTCTATCTACGCGGTCTGTTGAAAGATATTGTTTACCATATTTGACCAATAACGAGAGACATGAAAATCCGAATATAAGAGGTCATTCGTAGCCTACCGAAAGCAGGAATTGAAGCTGTTGTAACGTTCAAGCATGACCTTGTTGCAAATATGCATTAGGTGTAGTGATATAAGGTAGTTAGAACATTAGGAGGCATTAATGTTATTTCATAATAGGTCCTTTTTTCTTTTTTTTTTAAGGCATCGACTTCTGAGGTCATTAGCCTTATACGCATATGTAATCACATGTAAGAATGCATGTCACAGTTTGGAGTACATTCCTGTTTCTTTTAGGAACTTCAAAACCTTTTTCAATGTATTCCATTCGTCTTTCAGACATTTTTTCTTATTATGCTCCTACTTGTTGATTCTTCTATTTTTTAAACCAAGAATATTTCTATTATTTGAAAATTATGAAAATATGAAGTTTTATAATTGAAACGATATCGAAATACAGCTTATTTTTAAGTATCATTTTATTACATTTTTATGAAAAAAACTCATATTATTGCATTTCACTTACAAGAGAAATTTACAATCCTCTGTCTTATTATTATGAAACGTGCTCTAGCGGCATCAATTAGAAGTCGACATATCACAGATAAGGTGGGTTTGCTGAAGCAGGAAATGCTCATTCCAACGGAATCAAGTTTGTTCAAATCTGTTCATCAGATTAGGAGTTACAGCTGCTTCTTGAAAAATCATCCCCAACAACTTATTTTATTATACACACAAATTGCTCAGATAAAGCTTTTCTTTAACAATCATACACTTTCTTGGTTCATTTACTAGTGAATTTCAGTTGATTATTCCACTCAATACAAAATACGCGCCTTCGATTGTGACAGCGTGAATCCGTCGGTCTCGGGTACGATTCGAGAATACTATCTTTTTTGTATTTTGTACCTTGTTAGTAAACATTACTTAGTATTCTTCTTATCTGTGGGGGGGCAATATGTTATAAAATTATGTGCATAATTTAATAACTGATATTAGTCTAATCAATTACTTCAACTACGCCTATGCCATTACCTTTGAAAATACCCATCTCCACGCTCATGCCAAAGACGTACCCGTATTAAGTGAAATTCTCTCTTCTTTTCCCATAAAAAGTCGTTACTACGCTCCACCAATCAGAGTGAAACGCGGGAACGCGCATGGCTCCTTCTTAAACAATAAGTTCCACCGGCTACGACGAGCAGTAAGAGATGAAAGGTGGCACCGAAGGTGTAAATGAAATACAGTTGCTATGAGCCGGTAAAAAAGGGTGTGGCTGCTCTAAAAGATTGTGCTAATACAAAAAACTGTGTATTTGCTGCTACAATAGTATAAGCCAAACCAGGCAATGTATGTATTAGTGTAAAACTTAAATGTGTAATGTACCAAATGTGTGTAAAGTGTTGGAACTTAAATAAATCACTGTTTATCAAGAAAATCGAGTATTCAGTTCTTTTATTTGGGAGGCTAGTGAAAAATCCTAAAATGTTACCAGCGACCAAAGAGTACAGTTCATTTATTCAACTCAGGATTCGGGTGACAATAAATCCCTCCCGCTCCGACATGGTCATACGCCGGTTTCCATATATGGCATCTTCTTCGTCGACTTCTGTGCTTTGACTAGTTTTGGCGCTATAATGATTGTGCGCGTAGTCTACTAGATTTTCTTTTCTTGACACTGTTTTAATTAATTTGGGAGACTTGCTGGCTAATTTCCCTATTACATCCGGTTCGATTGGATCATGTCGGAGCGGGAGGGATTTATTATCACACGAATCCTGAGTTGAATAAATGAACTGTACTCTTTGGTCGCTGGTAACATTTCAGGATATATTACTAGCCTCTCAAATAAAAGAACTGGATACTCGATTTTCTTAATAAACAGTGATTTATTTAAGTTCCAACACTTTACACACATTTGGTACATTACACATTTAAGTTTTACACTAATACATACATTGCCTGGTTTGGCTTATACTATAGTAGCAGCAAATACACAGTTTTTTGTATTAGCACAATCTTTTAGAGCAGCCACACCCTTTTCTACCGGCTCATAGCGACTGTATTTCATTTACACCTTCGGTGCCACCCTTCATCTCTTACTGCTCGTCGTAGCTGGTGGAACTTATTGTTTACGAAGGAGCAATGCGCGTTCCCGCGTTCCACTCTGATTGGTGAAGCGTAGTAACGACTTTTTATGGGAAAAGAAGAGAGAATTTCACTTAATACGGGTACGTCTGTAGCATGAGCGTGGAGATGGGTTTTTCCAAAGGTAATGGCATAGGCGTAGTTGAAGTAATTGATTAGACTAATATTAGTTATTAAATTATGCACATAATTTTATAACATATTGGTTTAAATATGAGGATTGATATCTGAAAACACCATGTTTTCGATTTTGTATTTCGGCACCTGATTGGATACATGCAATTTTCCTATCTGTGTGTTTCGCGTTGTCATTAGTTGTTTTATTCGATAATAAAAATCTAGTGACTGACAAAAAATGTTAAATTAATAAAGGAACTTCTAGAATTCTAGAAACCGTTTTGGTCTGTTTGATCTAAAAAGGTGGGTACAGATAGAACAAAACAAAACTTCGTATCGTAACTCCGTCGCGCAACAATTGTTTGTTACGCATCGAAGATACGGCGTGTCAACAAATATAGCGTATTAATACATCGTCGCGTATCTTATAAACGGCAAATCTTGCCGATCCGTCTTTATTATGTACCGCAGACCTGTTCATACATGCTAACAAGTGGTGCAACATCAGTGCGTATCATTTCTTTGATGCGGCGTCAAAAAACCGACAACCGATGGAACGCCGAGATGTTACTATGTTCTGGTGTTACGGTGTTACGCAGTGTCGTCCACATTTGTTACACGACGGCGTTACGATACGAAGTTTTGTTATATGTCTGTACGCACCTGAAGAGATTCAAAAGAAAGTAAAAGAACAAATGCCGCAAAATACCGTGCGATCTAAAAAGTACGTGTGGAAACAATTCATGGAATTTTGCAACGAACGTCATCATAGCCCAATTTTAATTGTTTTCGTGGAATAATCTTGACAAATACAACTCGTGTAATTAATGATTATCGAAAATTTCTTCTCTTTTTCGAAACAAATTGTTGTTTTAGGAAACCGCACTCGCGCTTACGCGCTTGTGCGGTTTCCAAACAACAATTTGTTTCTCAAAATCGAAAAAATTTGTATTTCGATAATCATTGTTGTATATTGAAAATCACAACAATTTAATTTTGTTATTATTATTTAAATCTGGAAATAACTTCCCCATTTTTCTTTTGAACTCTTTGCTAATAAAAAATTTCACCGCAAGCCTTTACGATGCATAGTTTCCGAGATCCAGCACTTTTCTTTCTTATCTAGCGACCCGATACATAATTAAAACCAGTTTTCCTGCTCTGTTTCCATTACAGGATTTTCACACGACTATATTCACTTACGATATTCATTTAATATAACAAGTAACATGGAATATACATTGAAGCATAACTTTAATAAATAGTTCCGCAGAAACTGAAAGGCTTAAAGCGAAATCGCAGAACGAAACTCGCTTTACGTGATCTAATGCAACATTTTGAGATTGTTAATGGAAACGTTTGCCTCAATCATGCATACACAAATAGTACGTGCCTGAGGCATATTAATACAGCATTTAGTTACCAGCTCTTTGTGTCGTGCACCTGATGATGAACCAAATAATAACTTTCATGAATATCTTATGGAGCTGCAAAACTTTAAATTCATACCCTGGTGTATTGCAAAATTACGAATGTTCTTGCAAGTATGGAAAAATTTACTTCTACCTCACCAAGCCATCATTTTCGTCTAATAAATCAAGTCCTATATGAAATGTGTCATTTAATGATGAACGTTTTGTCATTTTGACAGTGATAAAAAAGGAGCATCCTTTTTTGTCACATAAAAACGACTGTTCCTCATAACCAGACTACCTACATACAGTACACCTGTTCAATAATTTTTATCATTATTTCTATTTATATAAACCAGAATCAACTCGTTACTCGCGTCCCGTCATCCAGACTTTGCGGTCTCTCTCTTTTTGTCTCTTTCTCTCTCTCTCTCCCCTCTCTCTCCCTCTCTCTTTGTGAGGATGTACTTGACGGCAGACACTCTCACACACAAAATTTCTTCCTTTACCTCACTCTACATCTCTATTTTATTATTTAATCAAAAAAGTACATTATAAAATTAGTTCATAATGTAAGGGATTGTGGCAGGAGTGATATTGGTGCATGATCACAGCGAATGCAACATGAAAACGACTGCCATAATCCCACATTATGGACGAATTTTATATGTTTTATAGGAGACTCGTGTTCCAATTTCATAATCCTGACAGGATTATTAAAAAGTAAATATTCTAATTCATTTCAATAAAAAATATTAAACTGTTCCAAAGCAATCGTTGAAAGATTACGTTGACAACGACGTCAAACAATTTATTCAATTTAACAAAAAATCAATTCTGAAGAAAATACTAATTCATCCGACGAAATTCTTAACAAAGCTGAACAAACTGAATTAGGTCTTATTTCTAAGAAATCTGAATTTGTGGAAATTGTGAATGAACAAGTTTCATTGGCCTATTACCTCGACCAGGTACGTTACTTAAATTAATGATTCATTGTTGTTACTATGGTAAGTACCGACAGTTCTGTGTCATAAAGTGCACATTCTGGTACAATATTATGGCACAGATGTTTCACAGTAACGGACTATGAACGACAATAATAATGACAGCATTCTAATACTAGTCGCCTATAAATTATATTATCTACCGGAAAATTATGCATACATTTGACATATAAATTATATACAGTGTGACTATTTGGGTTGGAAACCTCAAATTTTCTTCGTTAGGGAACGTTTAGGCAGAAAATGCTGAGAAATTTCAAAGTGCAAATTCAGTTTGGCTTTTATTGCGAACTACCATAACTGCGATAACGTCATGAGTACGCCGTGATGACGTCATCCAATGTTTTGAAACGGAAACCTTTATTTTCTCATAGATACGGCCTTCCAGGTTTTAAAAATAAGTAAAATATTTTCAAATAACGTTTAGTTTTTAATAACAGAAACAAAAATAGAACCTATGTGTTTTAACTGAGGTGTTCAAATTGTATTGCCAATAAGGCAATCTTTGTTGAAAATATTGCAACATTTTCAAGCATATCATGTCGAATGGTCTTAATTTCCTCACGAATCCTATCCTTTAACTCCTAAATATTTTTGGGTCGATTGGCGTATATTTTTGACATAAATCCACAAAATGAAATATAGTAGAGTGAAGATCAATTGACCTGGCTGGCTATCCGATAAACCCTCTTCTTCCAATCCAATTATTTGGAAATATTCCATTCAAATAATTACGTTCACATCATAATGAGGAGAATCACCGTCTCGATGTTATCATATTGCTTCATTTGGCAGACTTGAGTTATTACCACTTATAAATGGACGGATTAATTCTGGTACTATTTGCTGCCTTAACATTTCTGAATATTTTGCCGTCAATAAAAAACGGACCGATAATTTTGTTGCCAATAATTCCCGCCCAGACGTTAATCTTCTGAGGGAACAAACTGAGTACGGGCTTCCATCATCCAGTGAGGATTTGTATGTCCCAAGTACCGACAATTTTGTCTGTTAACGGTGCCATTTAGATAAAATGTGACTTCATCTGAAAAGCCATAATTTTGAACGAAATAAGGATTTAGGTTGCACCGGTTCATCATCTGCTCACAAAATTCCAATTTACGGTCTGAGTCATCCCCTTGAACTGAATTTATTTTATGTCAAATAGTCACACTATATGATCGTCCATTTGCAGCGTCAATGATAATTTTCCATGCATTTATTGAAAATATATTCAGTTCTAAAGACATTGAGTTTGACATTTTTTAAAAATATTTCCATCATGGCTGAAAGTTGAACATTTCACGTTTTCTCAAGTTGGTAATTTTGTATACATTTGTAATGATTGTCAGTATCATTAGGTGCGTTCAGAAAACACAACTGTTGCACAACCGCTGAGTGAACGTTCTGCGTTCTGATTAGTGAGCGAAACATTTTTTTGAGCGCCTTTCAAGTGTGCTGACTGAGAACAACACGTTGCACATTATGCATACTAGTGCAATAAATACATGAGAATTACAGCGTAACATGATACTACTATAAAACAGATATACAATGTTTATGAAAATACAATAAAATTGTTTTATAAAATATTTATAAGTGTTTAATATATGTGCTAGAAAATTTCTTAACTTTTATTATGCGATACTTATATAATAGTTAAAAATATTATATAAAGATTGTATATATGTTTTATAATTGAATTACATGCCACATTATTGCTACTGTAGCTGTTGATGCGAAACAAATTTTATTGTAATTTATAAGGTATAAAGGCAATGAATTTTTCATGCGTTTCAATTTTATCAAGTTTACTAATAATTTTAGAAGTTAAAAAGCTGAAAATATAAGTTTTAGTAGTAATATTTGAAATCACTAGTTGTTTTCTTCTAAATTTGTTTATGCCCGATGTTATTCTCACATAAAACCATTTGAAATAGTGAAATATATTTTAATATTTAGAGATATTAATAAAATGTTATCTATATCTGATTATTAACATGGCTGTCAGTAATATAACAGATTAGTGGAAAAAGTAGGTTTTATAACATAATTTTCCAACGTTTGTGATAATTTTAGAATTCTTATAAAATATACTTCATTTTCAAAATAACCCTACAAAACAGGACTTGATAATAAAATTCAACAGGATTATATATTTCTATAACATTTTAAACGTCGAATCAAAGGAATGCAAGACGCTGGAAACAGCATCTGTCCTTAAATATTCACCTCCAAAATGTATTCATACAGATATACGCTTATCTCATCTGAGAAGTTACATTCAAGAAGATGAAGGAGTTACTGACAACTTCGTGAAAGCAAACGTTAGTAGTATTTGTAGACGATATAAAAAAGGATGATAGCTTGAAGAAATGTATGTCGGGCTTGAATAAAGCCAATATTAAAATAAGGCGAATAACATCCCAGACATATGTCTCTTCTTAGCCCTAATCGCATTATTACATTCTCGAAAATCTGATGGAGATAACAAGTGATAAATCCTTCTTAATGCAATAATGCTATATTTCTAAATAACATTGGTGAAAACCTAATTCAAATCAGTGAATGAGACCGTGTTTTGGCCAAAAATGACAGCACACCTGGACCTCCTTAACTCAATGCCAGCCAATTTTCTAGCGTGCATACGACGTGGCGCGCGTCCTACGTCTCGTATGAAACGGGATTTAAATCAATTGACAAGTTCTCTCGAGCCTCTTGTGACAATTAACAGAACAAAAATTGTTAAATTCTGCAAAGTTATCGACGTTTAAAGAAAACTAACATTTCCTCTATACCTTTTTATGCCTACCCCTTTATGCCAAAAAACCTTAAAATAAAGAAAAGCTCCATTTAATCAAAGCTGTAGCCCCATTGGGCGACCATTTAAAAGCTCATATTTTCCTTGTGTGCATACATATTTTCCTTTACATAGATAGGTTGTTGCAAATTGGCGATTATTCTATTCTAAGATGTTGGTCTAGGGCCACTTTTATGTTGTCCCTTAATATTAGCAGACAATTTTTATAGAAACATTTTTATTATAAGAAATACGCAGTTTTTCAATATCGTATTAATTGGTATTTTTAGAAATTAGAAAACAATAATCACTTTTTATATCTAGTGCATTCTAATCATTTATTATTTGAAATTCCAACGCTGGTCAAGAATTTTATGAGACGTCATGTACAGATTATAAATAAATACTATTGAGAATATTTTAATTTAATAGTATTTAAATTTTCCATTACGGTTCTGTTCGTTCTGTTGTTCAGTGTATCAACGTATTTTATCGAGGTTTATAGAATAAATCACCTTCTTTCGCGTCAAAGTCAATTTATATGACGATCAACCAACTCAAGTTCATGTAGACATAGTGCCCATTCTTGCACTTATAAAACATTTTTAATATTTATTTTAACTTCTAACCTATATATTTGTTGTTTAATATTTGATTGATGGTGCCATAAGAATTATGAAAGGACATATTAGGTTATTCCGTCAGGTAAGTGATTTTATTGGTACAATTAGGTATTATTTCAAAGATTTGCATTCAAGACGTGTTTTGTATTATGGAGTGAATTATTTACTTTCCTGTAGTTTGCTACAGTTTAGTTTGATTCGTAAATGTTAGGTTACTTTTAATAATTCTTGTTCTCTTTGTTTTAGACTGTTTAAAATCGTTCAAACTACCGAAAGAGGTTTAGATATTTCAAGAATTGTCCTTGCTGCATCAGAACAAAACGTATAATTGGCATGACCAAAATATGTTGCTGATAAATTGATTTTAAACGCCAATTCTTCTCTGGGATTTGATGGTTTACAATGCAATGTAAATTGAAACGAAATTATCTAATTAATGTCGAGGTGGCTGAGGAAGAATTACTAATAATGTTGGATAAAGCAGACAAAATTCTGGCTGAAACAGAAGTTGAGTCAAATCAAGACGACGAAAAAAAAAGACCTAGAACAGTTTTGTCACAAATGGATTCGCAAATGGATAATTTTAATAATACAGCAGCTGATTGTTGGGTAAGAATTTTTGTTATAGAATATTTATTTATTCTATTACAATATGAAAAGTGAAACTAGAGTGTATGAGTCACTTTCATATGAGTGATATATACCTACATTTATTTTATTTCTTCTAATTTACTTTTTGAATAAACTTTTAAAACTTTAATGTGAAGTAAAATATATTATAATATGGTGCTCTAAACGAAATATATAATATAAATATATAAGTGTTTCTGTATTTTTCTCCGCTTCAATAAAATCCTTTTATAAGCTCCTAGAGGTGGTAATAACAATAGTTTTATAATGTATTTATACCTAATTTATAAGTGCTACTAAACTCTCTTAAAAACGTATTATAAAACAACTAAATTTTATAAACAATAAATGTTGTGTGAAGCTCTTACATAACGCATATAAACCCGCTTTATAAATGTTATATAATTTTGTTGCCAAAATGTTTTTGTGATACATTTATAAAACAATTTTGTTACAAAAAGCTAAACTTGCTCTTATGGAACCTCTATATAATAAGTTGCATTCTTGATTGCAACAATAAATCAATATTAAAATAAAATTGTTATATAAGCCAAAAGTTAAAAAACAACTTTGCCAGTTGGGATCATTCTGAATAAGATTGCTGAATCGTAAACAAGTGTTTGATATAATCCTACTAGTGCCATAACGCATGAAAAAATGACAAATGATCAAATTCTTCTACGTTATCACTAAATTATTTACCTATAAATTGTGAAATCGTTGAACCACTATGATTCTATTCAGTGTAATGTATGCGGAGTTTGTTGAATTTGTTCCAAATATTTTATTAGAAACCTAAATAAATGAATAATTATTAATTTAATTTACCTGTCGCATAAAATTCTGTAGTCGTAAAAACAAATTCAAGATATTCAAATAATCTTGGTAGTTGTTGAAATTATGAGCCATTTTGATAAATAGATAATGAGTGATTATGTTTTTCAGTTTTATATTGTCCACCCTTAGATAAATACGCAATATGATAAAAATTACCAGCAGTGATTGCTTTTCTTATACCACCAATCGTGTCTGATATTCCAAAATCCAGTTCTATTACCACTCTTTGCATCAATTTGACAAGTTGTTCTGTTACGTTGCATGCCCGTTTCATTGACTATGTTGGATAAAATTTTCATATTATAAATGAGTACTAAAGGCGTCACTCATTAGCCATTGATTTTAAGCATTTAAAAGAGTTAAAGCTGATACTTTACTGATTGGCACAATCATTAAACTTTCCATACGTGTTCAAGAATTTGTTTTTAAACGGACCACTGAATGAACAAACGAGCGAACTAAAAGAATAAACTACAAAAATATTTGAAATCCTTCAAAAACTGCCATCTACGGATGTCAGTAAAACGTTGCGCTATGTACACATCTCAACTGAGTCTAGAAAGAATAACATTTTCATTTAATGAAAAATTGAAGTAATGAAATGTGGATAGCAAACATTTTTAAATAACATAAAGTGCCATATGGTTTATTAAGCTTATACAACTTTGTCTATTTTCAATCAATATTTACAAAGGAACATTCTTCCTAATCATTCCCAATTTATTAACTGATATTGGTATAAGGGTGCTCTGAATAACATTTTTTCTCAAACTTCTTTAAAATGTAGCCAACTCTCATAGAAAGATTTCTTGCCAAATGATTATTTAGATCAGCTTAAAATTAGTTGTAAAATAACTATGTATATAGAAATATTTTATAGGAATAAATTTCAGTCAATAAATTCAGAATTGAATAAAAATGTGGAGCTGAATACACTTGTTCAAATAATAAATAGAGTAGAGTTTTGTCTTTAAGTGTATAAATTCTCTTTATTGCAAAGCGGTTTCGACTTTCGTCATCTTCAGTGCTTTCTGAAACTGAATACTAAGTTGAAAGTACGGAAATATGAGTTGTAAAAGTGGGATTATAACTTTGGAAAAATTATTAGGTGAGTACTTACAAGTCAGGTGAACAAGAAGTTGCTGAATAAATAAAAAAAACATTGTTGTTCTGCTTAATAACTAAACGAGAAACATGTTAAAATTCAGGCAATGTGGTATACAGAAGCAACGTCAACCAGATGCGGAATGTGTAAAGTCGAATGACAAAAATGTCAAAGTGGAAATACCAGTACCAATCTAAAGAGCGGTCTAGTGAGTATTGAAATGAAAACGTTACTTAACGTAAATTTAATTATATTTAATCCACTGATAGAGAGGAAGAAACTCTCTGTCCCAGTTCACTTGTGTGTTTGAACAAAGCTCATTTTCATTAAGTTCTTAATGGAAATATCCCTGCACATATTTTGATCAGAAAAGGGCATGGAAAAGTATTTCACCAAAGTTGGGTTGATTGTAGGAGAAGTAGTGAAGGCGAGTTTTCTGTCTATCCTGTATTTAATTTTGTTAATCAATTTATGAATAATGTAGTGCCGTTGTTGACAGCAATCTGTTTTAATATGTTAACCTTGCTGTTGTAATTTGAAGGAGCTAGAGGTATTGTTAAAAGTCTATTAACGTAGTGGTTGAAGGAGGCCATTTTATGTTGCATAGGATGATGATAATTGAAAGGTAAGACGTGATCAGTCTGAGTGGGTTTTCTGTAAATGGAAAAATTTAATTTGTTGGTCAATTAAGTTATGGTTAGATACAAAATGTTTGATCTGTTGTCTGATTCCACCTTAAGGGTAAATTTAATTTTGGGGTGTACATTATTTAAGGATTCAAGTACATCAAGAGCACCATTGGACTTACCTGCAATAAAAACCAAGCAATCATCGACGTAACGAAACCAACTAACAATTTTATTAATCTTGTTGATAATGTATGAGTTTCCCAAATTTTCCATAAAAATGTCAGCCAACAATGGAGAGAGAGGGTTACCAAATATGGACTTGTCAGGTCTCTTCAGATGTTAATTGATGCGAGTGAGAAGTGGTCTGCAATTTCTACCAATGTAGGAGGCCGGGCAATCAGAACACTCAAGTCTTATACAAACCGCTATTTTTCAATTTACTAATTTTATCCTTTGGGTTAACTAAATAATTTCTCAAACTGTTGTAAGCTTTAAAGAAAACTTTTGTACCAGGTACTGTATCTCCTACATAGTTTGATCAAAAAAAGGCATGGAAAAGTATTTCACCAAAGATGGGTTGATTGTAGGAGAAGTAGTGAAGGCAAGTCTTCTGTTTATCCTGTATTTAATTACTACGTTAACCAATTCATGAATAATGTAAGGTTGGTAGCCATTTTGAGCTCCAACAACTTCATCACTTTAAACTCAAATCCACTTAACAAGTTCATTTCAAAAACCAAAAAATACATAAAAGTTTGTAAAGATCTTTTTTATGAATTCAACAAAACATACAATTTAATTTCTAGCAATCCTTAAAAGCCCAAATTATATGGTCTCTTGAAGATACACAAGGAGGGCATTCCATTCAGACCAGTGTTAAGCTTTCACAACACTCCTGTCTCTACTTTGGCAACATTCATACTGCAAGTGATAAAGAACATCACCAACTGCAAACCGTCCAATTTGATAAGTAATACTGCAGAATTAATTAACAAAATTGAAAATTTTCGACTCGCCAACAATACACTTATGATATTCTTTGATGTCAGCAAACTATTTACGTCCACACCTAAATCTGAAACTTCACCTTTAGTGTCAAACTTACTCTCTCGACATTCAGTTCCTGATTCTACAAAAACTGATATCTTAACTTTGTTGAATTTTCGAATTTCTCAAGATTTTTTTATCTTTAATGGGAAATCTTATAGCCAACCTGAAGGATTGGCTATACGTAACCCTCTCTCTCCATTCTTGGCTGACATTTTAATGGAAAATTTGGAAAACGCATACATTATCAACAAGATTAATAACATTGTTAGTTGGTTTCGTTACGTCGATGATTGCTTGGTTTCCATTGCAGGTAACTCAAATGATGCTCTGGATATACTTGAATCCTTAAATAATGTACAACCCAAAATTAAATTTACCCTTAAGGTGGAATCAGACAACAGATTAAACATTTTGGATCTAACCATAACTTAATTGACCAACAAATTAGATTTTTCCATTTACAGAAAACCCACTCAGACTGATCAACTTCAATTCTCAACATCCTATGCAACATAAAATGGCCTCCTTCAACCACTACGTTAATAGACTTTTAACAATTCCTCTAGCTCCTTTAAATTACAACAGCGAGGTTAACATATTAAAACAAATTGCTGTCAACAATGGCTACCAACTTTACATTATTCATACATTGATTAACAAAATTAAATAAAGGATAGACAAAAGACTCGCCTTCACTACTCCTCCTACGATCAACCCACTTTTGGTGAAATACTTTTCCATCCCTTTTTTTGATCAAAATTTGTGCTGGGATATTTCCAAATTCATAGAAGATACAGTACCTGCTACAAAAACTTCCTTTAAAGCTAACAACAGTTTGAGCAATTATTTAGGATGAAATTAGTAAATTGAAAAGTAGTGTATAGACTTGAGTGTTCTGATTGCCAGGCCTGGTAGAACCTGCAGACCACTTCTCACTCGCATCAATGAACATCTGAAGAGACCTGGCAAGTCCATATTTGGTAACCATCTCAAATTTCACAAGCATAATTTCAGCCCTAACAGAAACTCAAAATTTTTGCACATAATTGATAATAAAGAATTTCTTAGAGTGGATTTGTTTGAGACACTTGAGATCTCCAAAGAACTTAATGAAAATAAGCTTTGTTTAAACACACAAGTGAACTGGGACAGATATTTTCTTCCTCTCTATCAGAGGATTAAATATAATTAAATTTCCGTTAAGTAACATTTCAATTTCAATACTCACTAGACCGCTCTTTAGGTTGGTACTGGTATTTCCACTTTGACATTTTTGACATTCGACTTTACATATTCCGCATCTGGTTGACGTTGCTTCTGCATACCACATGGCCTAAACTTTAACATGTTTCTTGTTTAGTTATTAAGCAGAACAATAATAATTGTAACAATGTTTCTTATTTATTCAGCCACTTCCTGTTTACCTGACTTGTAAGTACTCACCCAATAATTTTTCCAAAGTTATAACCTCACTTTTTTAACTCATATTTCTGTACTTTCAACTGAGTATCTACTTTCAGGAAGCACTGAAGATGAAGAAAGTCGAAAGCGCTTTGCAATAAAGAGAATTTATACACTTAAATACAAAACTGTAGTGGTTACTTAGCAAGTGCCCTCGTAGATACCTCGATTAAACCATAACACCATTTATTGTCGAGAAACACTTACCTCGTAACCATGTGTTGGGGTTGAATAAGAAACACTTTGATTTAATTCACTGGGTTAGTATATTAATCTAAATACAATTTACACATTAATCTACATTAGAACTATATCGAATATAAATACTGAGTTCTTGCCATTTCTCAATGCTTAATTATTTATAGGAAATATTTGACAATACTTCAAGTCGATGACTTCAATTTCACGTTCAAGTTCAAAATATGAAAGAATGTTGTTTACCCTTCGGTCATGACTGATAAACAAACGTGTTATGAGTTCAATGTTATGAGTTCATTATCTCTTGAATATTAAAATTAGATATTATTATTAGATTCTATTTTTATACTTAATTAAAGACCTTTTGTCCTTATTGTCTTTTATAACTCACTACATCATCCCCTCTTGGGAGAGAAAAATTACTGTCTTAATTTTTCGATATCACTTATACATAAAAATAGTTTGTTTATTAAATGTTTTTTGTTTACTAACACTACTTTGTTCGTTTATAAACACTCTTCACTTATTTACATTTGTTTCCGGTCAACGTATCTGAACATACGATTTTTGTGTACGATTTGCGTCTTATTGTCTGGAGATGTGATCTCGCAGTTTACACCTGTTATTCCCGATATTTTAAACGGACCTAAATAATGTGGATCAAATTTATTTCTACCTTCATTTTTTTAAAATTACTAATTCCCCTATTCTAAAATTTACAGGTGAGGAATCCTTTTCACTACTACTGACTCTATTTAGCTTATTATTTATTAGAAACTGTCTGGCTCTTTCATTAGCGTATTGTAATTTGTACTTCAATTCCTTATCATATCTTTCAAAATTATAACATGGTTCGATTTTTTCACCTAAGAATTCTGGCAAATTGGGCTTTCTCCCGAATAATAACTCAAAAGGAGTGTATCCATGATATGTACTCGGGGTAGTATTATAACAGTAAGCAAACGTTTTAACAAACTAACACCAGTTATTCCTGGAGTCTGCGATAAAGTGTCTTACATACTCATTAAATGTTCGGTGTAACCTTTCACAACTGCCTATTGCTTCGTGATGGTAAGCCGTTGAAAAATTATGTTTTATATTTAAAAGTTCCGCTAAATTCTTCATTATCTCATTCTTGTATTCTGTTCCCTGATCTGTTCTTATCTCCTTCATCAGCCCGTAATTCGGTATAAAATTGTCGAATATTGCTTTTGCTATAGTGTGTGCTTCTTTATTCTGAACTGGTATCATAACTGCGTATTTAGTTAGTTCGCATAGTATTGTAATGCAATAACGATTCCCGTTGTTACTTTCTACAAACGGACCTATTGTGTCTATGTAAATAATATCAAACGGTTTTATCCCTGTATCTGTGATGACAAATTTTTCTTTATGAGTAATCTTTGTTTACTTGACATTTATGACAATTCTTTACGTACTTTCTTACGTCTCTCTCCATGTTTTTCCATTTGAAATTTGCTCTTAGTTTCTTTAATAATCTATTATTTCCTACATGTCCTCCAAACATTGGATCGTTGTGGTATCTTTCTAATATCTTTTTGATCTCTTCTTTTTGCTGTACCGTTCTTGGTACTTCACATATACATATTTGAATACTTTTTAACTTTTGATTTCCTACTTCTGTAAATTCTTTTACTGTGCACTTTTGAAATATATCATCATTTGTATATATTTTCATTCTTTTTACTTCATTTCTTACCGATAGCTCTTCAAGCTTTTCCAACGTTCGTCCTAGGTCGAAGTTGTTTAATCCGGTATTTACGGCTTCACTAAATTTCAATTTATTTTTGATCCGAATGCTCATCCTTAGCGAGATACGGTTATTTTCAAAATGTAAAATTGGTAATTTATGTGCCTCAAGATTGTTTAAAACTTTTATTACTGCTGGTTTTTGTATTCTTACTTCCTTTGTTTCCACGTTATTCTTTTGATCCTTTCCTGTTTGGGCGTTTTCTTTTTGCGCTTGTGCTCTTGTGATTGCTAAGACATGTGAATTATGTATGTATAAATCCTTAAGTTCATCTATGGATATTCTCGATATGCTATCCGCGTAATTCGATGTACCTTTAACATATTGTATTTCAAAATCGTATTCTTTCAAATCAATTCGTATTCTCGTGAGTTTCGAGGTCGGATCTTTCATTGCGAATAGATGTGTTAGTGGCTTGTGATCCGTTTTTACTATGAAGTGTGGTGAACCATATAAATAACACTTAAAATGATTGATTCCCCAATGGATTGCTAATAACTCTTTTATGATGGTGGGTTTGTTAAGTTCGCTTTTCTTGAAGCTGCGTGATGCGAATGCGATGGGTAGGTCAATCCCTTCGTAATTTTGACTTAAGATTGCTGAACATGCGCTATTTGAAGCGTCTGTGGTTAATATGAATTGTCTATTGAAGTCTGGATATCTTAAAATTGGTGGGTTCATTAGTGCATTTTTTAAGACCTGAAATGAGTTTTCGCACTCTTGTGACCATTCAAATTTCACGTTTTTCCTAGCTAACCTATTTAAAGGAATACATATCTCGGCAAAATTCTGAATGAATCTTCGATAGTAATTGCAAAATGCAACAAATCTTTTGACCTCGTTGGCATTCTTCGGCACTGGATAATGCTGAATGACCGAATATTTTGCTTTATCTGGTGAAACACCATCCTTTGATAAATTATGACCTAAATATGTGACTTCTCGCCTGAAGAATTGGCATTTTTGTGGGTTTAATTTTAAATTGAATTTTCGACATGCGTCAAACACCTTTCTAAGATTAGTTAAATTATGATTTTCTGAAATTCCTATCACAACTATATCGTCCATATAGAGAAAAGCTTTTTCTGGAGTTAACCCTGAAAATGCGATTGACATCATCCTTGAAAAACTATTAGGACTTATATTTAGCCCAAAGGGTAGTCTTGTGAATTGAAATGAGCCTTTTTCTGTACTAAACGAAGTGTATTTTCTAGAAGATTGTTCTAAAGGTATTTGATGAAAACCTGACATAAGATCTAAAACTGAGAACCATTTTGCTCTCCCTAATTGATCCAAAATTGCGTCTATACGAGGTAAAGGAAATTTATCTGTGACTATTTTCTTATTTAACTGTCTAAAATCTATACAAAGTCTCCATGCCTTATCTTGATTCGTCGATTTCTTTGGTACGAGTAGTACTGGACTGTTATAATCTGATACTGAGGGTTCAATTATTCCCTGTGTTATAAGGTTTTCTACTTGATTATTTAATTCCGTCGTTTGCGAATGTGGTGTACGATAATTTTTTATGTATATCGGTGTATCATCTTTTACTGATATCTTTTGTTCGTAAAAGTTATTGTGCGTTAGTATATCATTCTTTAAAGCAAATATATCTTCGTAATTTTCACAAAGTTTTGTTAAATCATTTCTTACATATTCCGGTACTTCTAAGTTTAGTGCTTTCCTTAATTCTTTCAGTCTGTTACTATTATCAGTTTTAATTGTATATATATCGAATAAATCTAAATCTAAGGTCTCAATGTGCCTAGTTTTTACTGTAATACTTTCATAATTTGTATTTAAAATTCTGACGTAAGGGGTTTTCCTTGATACTATGGATCTGGCTATAAATACTCCTGGTGCTATTTCTTGTTGCTCTATTACTGTATCCTCTCTCAAATTCTTGAAATTTTCTATTAGCCTGTATACCTCACATCTAGGTGGTATTGCTAAGGTATCATATTCTGGATTACCAAAAATTCGTATGGTTTCTCGCCTGTTAGGCTTGTAATTTATGTGCAATTCTGATTGTGAATAGTCTAATATACAATTATTTTTTGTCATGAAGTCTCTTCCTATTAGTCCATTCGTAGGTATTGGAAAATTTTCTTCCACTACGTGAAAACAATGACTTAAAGTTATGTTATTGATATAAAGGTTTATGCATATTTGACCTAGAGTTTTTGCTGAGCCTTCAGTTACCCCCTTAATGCTTATTTTATTCCTAGTCTCAATTAGATGCTGTGGAAAATCTTTAGAAATTTTGATTAGAGAAATGTCTGCTCCTGTATCTAATATAAAATTACAGATGTTGTCTGATACGCTTGTGTGAATTTCTATAAAGTTAGAAAGTGATAAATCTAAATAGTATGCTGAATATGTTCCTGAAATTTTGTTTTCGTTATCTGATTTTTCATTCAAAACCCCAATTGTTTCTGAGTCTCTCTTGCTTCTTCATTTTCTATCTCACATATTCTTACGTTATTTTTACTGTGGTTATTGTAATTATTATTCCTATTGAATTTCGTATTATAATTTTCGTATCTGCCATAGTTGTTCCTTTGATTATACTGTCGAAACGTTCTTCCTGGATGATTACCGTTATAAAATCCTCTGCTGTTTCCACGCCTGTGATTATTCCTAACGTCGAAGTTTGACTTCCTGAAGAAATTCCTGTTATCTTTCATGTGTAAAACTTGTTGTTGTCCTATTACGCCTTCCACTGAAACCAATTTCGATTGTACCTCTTGTGTCGTTTCGAAACTTCCCGCTGCAATTATTGTTTTGGTTGCGTCCGTTGCGGCGTTCATAGTTACTGCCTTAATCGTCGCCTCCTTCGTATATTTTTCGGCTAGTCGTTCTGGCATCCCTTCCGATATGTATGCTGCCTGTAATCTTTCCGCCAATTTCTCTACCTCTGTTGCATACTGTGTAACATCTTTTCCATTTTGTTTTACTTTACCCAGTTTCGCTAAGAGAAGGCTTGGATTGTCTCCTCTTATCCCTGTTTTCAGTTTATTCTTGATGTCAGCAATGGAGTTTTCCGTCGTGATCAAGCTTCTGGCTTTTCCCGTTAACCTCGTTTTTATTAATAAAATAGCATTTTCTTCGTTACCCGTCACATTTATTTGTAGTAAATCTAATGAATCTAAGAATGACTGTAATTTGTTTGCTTCACCGTTAAATTCGTTCGGTAACACTTTACTCGCAAAATTAAAAAAATCATTCATACTAGTCGCCATTTTCAATTGTTTGCTTATTGCTTGTAATACCTCCGTATCGATTTCCTCCAAAATAGAGTTAGGTATTTTAATAATACAATTTAACGCTTGAAATGCCCTAGCAGCCTTATCTCTAATTTTATCTGAATAATTTCTACAACTTTCTTGTTGTAATAAACTTAAATTTTTCCAATTTTTACCTATTAATCTAACAAAATTATTATAAAGACCTACTATGGTATTAATTACTTCTATATGTATATCAGGATTTTTCGGAGTTTCTTTTTTCAAAACTCTTTTTCCCTGTTTATTAACTTCGTCCACAATTATTCGTAACTTATCATCAAAATCTTCCCACGTTATTGACATTTAAAGATTCGTACACAAGAATAGAATGTTTAGGTACTTACAGTTTTATTTTACACGGTGAGGGTTCCTGTTGCCTGCTTCGCTGCAATGCCTCTGTTGATATCTCTTTTCAGTGCCCTCCTGTGAGTTTTCCACACCGACCAGATAAATTTTAGAATGAAAGCTACAGTTATGATGTATAGTAGAACCATTACATGCGTCGTGATACTGTCTTGTTGTACCATGAATGTATTGTTGACTGTACCCGTTTCTTTTGCCTCTTGTTTTGTGGCTGAACCTCCCATTGTTTGTTTTCTCCAAGGTCCCAAATTTAGATAAAAAACCATATATTTTCACGTGTCCTTATGGCGGGATCTCGGTTACCATTAATTACCATTTGATTTTCAGGTTCTCGGTTACCATTAATTACCATTTATTTGCAGTTACCATTAGTTCTTAGGGTCCATATTACCGTATTTTTCCATTACCATTAACTAGTACATGTAGTAGTGGCGATAACCATTATACAATTAATTTTACCATTTCCATTATACAATAAACATTTATTTCCATTTTACCATTTACTTGGCAGGATCGCCATGTAGTGGCGATACCATTACACCAATATCATTACCATTTAATTTGCAGGATCGCCATGTAGTGGTTACTTAGCAAGTGCCCTCGTAGATACCTCGATTAAACCATAACACCATTTATTGTTGAGAAACACTTACCTCGTAACCATGTGTTGGGGTTGAATAAGAAACACTTTGATTTAATTCACTGGGTTAGTATATTAATCTAAATACAATTTACACATTAATCTACATTAGAACTATATCGAATATAAATACTGATTTCTTGCCATTTCTCAATGCTTAATTATTTATAGGAAATATTTGACAATACTTCAAGTCGATGACTTCAATTTCACGTTCAAGTTCAAAATATGAAAGAATGTTGTTTACCCTTCGGTCATGACTGATAAACAAACGTGTTATGAGTTCAATGTTATGAGTTCATTATCTCTTGAATATTAAAATTAGATATTATTATTAGATTCTATTTTTATACTTAATTAAAGACCTTTCGTCCTTATTGTCTTTTATAACTCACTACAAAACTCTTCTCTATTTAATAAAAATTCAGAATGATTTGGAAGAATCTCTCTTCTGCGGCCTAACAGGCCACCGCCAAGAAAAAATGCCCCAAGTCGGAAACCCTAACGTGTACAAATTGTTGTGGTTCTCACCCCGCTTTCCACCCTCGCTGCACCCACAGGCTAGCCAACCCCAAAAACTCGCAACTAAACGCTCCAGTCACACTGCAAAGACCATAAGTGCCTTATCCCCTATCAACCGACATGAAAATCATCATCAAAAGCCTCACAATCACACTAATGAACGTCATCCCCAAATCCAGAGACATTATAGCCGACACTCTTTGTCACTTAATTCCGTCCTTTTATTCATTCAACTGCTGTATACCAAACATAGAGAGACAAATAATGTTTGTATCGTGAAAAAGTGTCCCACTTTGAACAAAAACCCACGTATTTCAACGTTTCCTTTAAATCTAAAGTATTCTGCCAATTGTCGGTGTGAACTCTCTTCTGTGGCCCACTCTGTATACCCCCAATAATAGCCAAACATATTTTTGAATATATAAAACGATCTCAATCAACGAGACCTCGACACATTCACAATAGCAAACAAATTAACACCGAATGCGATTTACCTTTACGCTCTCCCGCCCATACGTTTTCTGACGAACGCTGTTTAGAAGGAGGAATTGCAGGAAATGGGAGGACAGGACGTGTCAGGACGAGGTTACTTGCAAGTGTAATCATGACCCTCGTAGGACACAAAACCCAACGTTAAGCAGACGTGCCAAAGGAAAGCTAACTCTATTTTACTCATAGGAATCAAAGAGATACATTTACCCTGATAAAAGTTGGTGTTCATTTCAAAGTGACTTGCTGAAACGGAAGGAAAAGTATAAAGTTTCGTTAACTAATTTCGAATTCACTGCTTGTATTACATGTTGAAATTTGTTTATTTAATGTACAAAAAAAATAGTTTCTCGACAAAGTGCTTAACAGAATTATAATAATAAAAACCGTTAGTACATTCGATAGAATCGATAGCCATTATATGAAAATTGCATACACTATTTTTTCTACTCCCGCCAATAGAATAAATATTTATTTAAAGAATTAAAGTACATGTACTGCACTTAAAGTTTACTTAAAGTATGGGTATAGAAAAAATTATTTTACGATAGCATTACGAGAAACGGGCAGATTAGAATTCTGATTGTAATAATCTGAAGATGTTGAAAACTGAATTTCAAATGACATACGGGATCCTAGTCTATTGAGTCGTTATTATGAAACATCGTTTCTGCTATCGTAATCGATAACGATCAACACCATAAAGCGATGAGTACGAAGGGTTAGAACAAAGGCGAAGACGGGGAACCGACGTTTGCAGATTTTAGGTGTAGCTGGGCATGCAACTTTGTCGATTGTTTCTCAGTCGGAAGGAATGAATAAAATATCGCATTGGAAGCTGCTCGGGGGTGAATATCGGATCGTTATTGCTCGTGTTTTCGCAACAGTCTCATTATTGTTTGCAGAAAGTCTTAACAAATTAATATTTCCTATGGTTCTGCTTCGGCGAAAATGGAATATGAAATACTTTGTTGATTGTAAGATATTTTTATATTGAATTATTTATAGTCAACCTCGATAATTAATGTTCAATGAAAAATAAAAAGAGAAGTATCGATATTAGTGAGAATATTTAGTATTACTTCTTTTAAATGAAACTGTTTCGAAATAATTCTACAATATAATGAAAAAATAATAAAAATTCTAAAAAATTGACAATTGTTCCGATATTACTAAATATCATCATCATAATGATCTTGTGATTGACTTCATAGATATAATTAGAACAAAGAAGAATATTTTACAAACAATAAAGCTTAGATATTATCCCTATGGGGATATCCTGGATATATTTTCCCATTTAAGATTAGTATAACTGTGCAATGATATAAGAAGCCAAGAAAACTATATCTACTGATCTTTACAATTATTACTTAGGAAGACAGATTCAAAGTTGAGAACTCCCTTGGTTTATCTGTTCATTAATGACTTCATATCGTGGATATCTAAGTTTCTTCTGTTCTCATTTCTTATCACGAATATGTAGTACTTCTAGTTCTGTGTTAGGTGTTAATGAATGTTTGGTGTCAAGTAGATGTTTTGCGTAATCTGATTTCTCTGGTTATTTTAATATGTATGCTCGTAAGTGTTCATTGTGTCTAATTTGAAAATTTCTGAGGGTTCGACCCTGGACATTTATATGTATCAGAATTTTTTGATTCGGATATTTTTGTTTCTACATTAACTATTTTTTATTCACATTACTTACTATTACAATAGAAACTGTATTTTATGCTAAAGATACTATTTTTGAAATATTAATAAAAATATAACCAACATAAGTGACTGTTTCGTAATTTTGTCTTTCTTGATTTTGTTTAAGAAATATTAGTTGTAATTGTAATAAAAATCTTCATCAAGGAATGAGATCAGATATACTTAATTTACTTGATGTATGTAATAATCAGAATTATTTCACTTTTAACCATAAGGTATATATTCAAAATGAAGTTTTACGAATGGGAAGCCCTATATCACCAACTTATTGGCAAACATTTTCAAGGACAGTTTAGAAAGCAAAATCTTTGAATTCAACATTTCAAAACGTATATTCTTCTGATATAGATATGTAGATGAAATGTTAGCTTGTTTTATACGCAGTGAACGACAATTAGATGTATAATTCTATCATATTATTAATTCACATCTAAAAATTAAATTCACATTAGAATTTGAAAAAATAGATCAATTGATTTTTCATATTTGAAACTTCTAATAGTAAATAATGTACTTGATTATTCAATTTACAGAAAACCAACACACACTGATGTGTCTATACAATATAATTCTAATCATCCCATCACATCACATCCCGTCACATAAATTAGCAGAATATATATATATATATATATATATATATATATATATATATATATATATATATAATTTAATGATACATGGAGCATTTTTGATTCCTATGAACAAATATAATTTTGATAAAAGAAATTAATATAAATAAACATATAGCAACATCCAACGATTATCCATTACATCGAATGAATCAGTTACTTAATAAAAAGGAGAAAAATGTAGCATTTCAACTCATATTTCCTAAACAAACTAAAGAAATACAAAATTACAAAACCATCGCTTATACTGGTAATATTTATAATAATATTTCAAAGATAGTATCTTTGTCAACTCCACAAAATAGGCAAGTGTATGAAGAAGAGATGCTTAAATATAATAGGATAGTAAGCATATGAAATAAGGTAACCGAATTCCAAGCTAATAGAAGAAATTATGAGCAGTCCAAAAAGGAAAAATAAAAAAATGAAATGTAATTTCTGTCATTCTGGTGATGATATTTAATATCAAAACAATTGTCAATTTCTTAGAATTTTTACCATTTTTTCAATATATTGTATTAATTATCTAGAAATAGTAAGTTTTATTTAAAACAATAATATGAGTACATTTCACGAAGTAGGGGTCGAGACAATTAATTTCATTCTATATAGCATGCTTAAAATATACGCACTAAAGAAATAATAATCCAGGTTTTATTTTGTGTTATAGTTATTCCCTCCACCAGTAACGGTGTTGAGCCATTTCCACCTTCATCACACGTGGAAGCTATTCCCTCCACCAGCTATGGGATGGAAGGTAATGAGTCCCTGCCACCTTCACTAAATGTGTTGCGAAGCGAAAAAACCATTGATCTGCATAAAGTCCTTTCAATTTTCAAACGTAGGTAGATAGTTTCAAGAAATATATGAATAAATATGTAAATGTTCATAATCGTATATATGTAGAATTGACAATCTCTATTATATTCTTTTCATTTATTTTAATTGATTAGTAAATAGTAAAAATTGATAAATTAGAGAGGGGCGGGGTCCCTATTAATTCGGTCACGATATTGAAAATTCGATTACATTTGCCAAACTTCAAGTGATGCATCAAAGCGTAATTAAATCTTCGAATTTATTCAAACAATTAAAGAATTTGGAAAAAATATTTCCTAAAAACGAATTTCTCTAAGAAGTTGAATTCGATAAGAAATTACTGTATGAAAAATTAATAAAAATCAATTGCTACTCATATAATTTTAATCCTGCTCTTTCCAATTCTGCCAATATAGTCTTCAAATGTTCGTGATGTTCTTCTTCATTTTCTGAATATATTAATATATCATCGCTATAGTGCAGTGTAAAATGTTCATATTGGTTGAGAACAGTGTGAAGTGTTCTTACCAATGCTAAACACGAACTCTGTAAACCAAATGGAACAACACAAAATTGGTATACTACACCATCAATCATAAATGCTGTATATGGACGACTTCTTTTATCTAATGGAATCAACCAGAAACTATGCTTCAAATCCAGTTTCGTGAATATGTTAGCTCTTGTAATCCTACCAAATATCCCCTCTACATTTAAAGGACTCTCATATTGTTTTTTAGTATATGAGTTGATATTTCTGGCATCCAGACATAATCTAATCTCACCTGACTTTTTTCGGACACATGTTATCGCACTTATATATGGAGAGTTGGATCTTTCTATAATACCATCTTGTATCATCTTTTCTAACACCTGGTATACTTCATTTTTTAGCTTATGAGGAATGGGATAGGTTTTTATTTTGAAATTACTAATATCCTTGTTCATTTCCAACTTATGTATATACTTTGCTGCTATGCATACTTCTTTGTTGAAGAGTCTTCCATATTTTGTTAATAACTCATCAATCTCCTTTCTATATTGTATGGGACAAAATTGTTCTTGTAGATCTTCCACAATTTCTATTTCATTTATTTGACATTGTCTTTCCTCTACCTCTTGTTCTTCCTTTTTGTCAAAAGTTATTATATTACCTTCACATACCATGTACCCCTGTTTATAATCAATAATCATCTTGTGATTGCTCAATTTATCATTTCCCAAAATTACATCATATTTTAAATTCTTAACTACTAATAATTGTATTTTATAAGCTATATTTCCCAAATAAAAATCTGTGATTATGGTACTATTTGTATAATATAAATTTTTATCATTCGCCCCTACTAATGATAGTTTCTTTGTATTTATTATCATAATATCATCCTTATTTAAATTGTCTACATTATCCTGTTTAATTAATGTTACCTCTGAACCCGTATCTATTAAAATTCTACAAATAATATTTTGTAATCTACCCTGGATAAATATTAAATTAGGTTTTTCTACTTTTTTACTATTATTTTCATAATCTATAATAAATTCTCGAGGATGTTCATATCGCGATGAATAGATGATATTATGCACGTAAGGACGATTTAAGCAAAATTCGCTATGTTATCCTCTCCAGGAATACACTCTTCTACCTGTATCTTGTTTTGGTTTTCTTTGCCATTTTGCCAATTTCTTCCTCTATTGTTATTATTACTATATTGATTTCTTCTTTCGAAATTGTTATGGTTCCTATAGTTCTCCGAATATCTGTTTCCATTATTCCTCTCTCGATTTCTATTTTGTTCCCCATTTCCTTGGTATCGTCTATCATCAAAGTTCCTGTTTCCATAACTTCTATTTCCATTATTTTCATTATAATCTTTTCTTATATTTCCATTATCCCTTCGGGTATCATTTCTAATATTTCCATTTCCATTTTGATATCTAAGAAAACCATTTCCATTTTGGACACTTCTTTCAACTCTCTGCAAATACCTAGATAAATTGTCCATTGTTTTTATGTGATGTAAGGCTATCGTTTCTGAGACTTCGGAATTGAAATGTCTCCCGACATATAAAACTAATTCCTCCTCCTTCATAACAGGTTCCAAATATTGTGCCATGTTATAGAGTTGCATAGCATATGCATTTAAATTTTTATTCCGATTGTAATCGAATTTCCCAAAATACAATCTTTCCCTAAAATTAGCTTGATGAATTTCACCCCAAAAATAATTCATGAATCGGTTCTCAAATTCTTCCAGATTATTTATGCTTTCTTCCTTATTACAGAACCATAATAGGGCATGTCCAGATAACAGCCCTCTAATACAAATCTTCTTCTCCATCATATCTCTCATTCCTTTGAGTTTGCTTTTAATTATTTTAATAAACACCTTCGGATGAATGGTATTTATATTCCCATCAAACTTTACTCCGATATCCATGTTTCCCGTATAGATTACTCCACCTCCATTTCTCCTAACGTTAAATTCAATTTCTTCCATGCTTTCCTGTGATTTTCTGTTCATTTCTTCCAGTTCTTTATGAAATATTTGTCCAATGTGCTCGTTCCTCTCCTCACATGTTCCTGTTTGTTTTTGATACTTTACATCTAATTCCTTAAATTTATGTTCCGCGTTTTGCTGATAATTTTGCATAATTTCTTCGATTGTTTGTTCCCTGAATTTAATATACTCCATTTCTTTCGTTATATCTTCTGTTTGTTTTATAACTTCCGCTTGGATCGTTCCCGGTAATTTTTCTTCTATACCTCTCTCTATTTCTTGAATTTGTTCTACTACTTGATTTTCTATCTGCTCTCTAATTTTCATACCGTTTTCTTGAATTTCAATCCGTATATGTTTGTTTTGCTCCACCATATCTTCTTTCACCTTATTTATCTGCTGCCTACATTCTTCATTTTCTTCCCTAAGTTTTCTGAATTCTTGGATACTTTCGGTTTTCACCTCTTCTATCTTCTATTCCAATTTATTCATATTTCCATTAATTTTATCCATCTTCCCGTTTAAGCTCCCCTCTATTCTATTTATATTCCCATTCAAATTGTCCTCCATTTTGTTCATATCTCCCCTCATTGTGTCCATGTTTCCATTCACGGTGTCTATTTTTCCATTTAAATTTTGCTCCATTTTGTTCATATCTCCTCTTAATTCATCCTTCATTCTGATCAAAAATTGCATCATATCCATCTGATCATCTCTACTTCTTCTATTTTGCATCTCCTGTGTCCTATCTTCTTGTCCTACATCTTCCCCATCTCCTGTCATACTTTCTTCCTGTACATCTACTTCTAATTGTTGTCCTTGTTCCAAATATACCGCTTGGTAATCTCCCATACCATGACTTCGTTCCTCCCTTTCCTCTTCTGATCCACTGTCTGCTCCTACCTGCCTTCCATCTCTCAACATCATTCGTTTTGCCATTTTAATTAAGTATTAAATTTTACAAATATAACCAAAATTTTTACAACGCCCCACGTTTTGGGTGACAATTAATAACATACACTGTATTATTTACTTACTTTTATTATGAAATTTGAATGTAGATGTTTATTATTTGGAATTTTTGTTTAGTTTGGCTAGCTCAGTTATTGTTTTTTATATAGTTGTTATATTTATTATATATTTATTAATTCGGGAGCATGAAACTCTTTTTACTCTTTGAGTCCTGGCTTTTATAATGCTGTATTTGTTTAAATAAAAAGAAAACACTTTATTTTTAAATAGATTTAATTTTTTTTTCAAAGAAATAATTTTATTTGATAATAATAATATGAGACGCCTATGGATATATTATACCTACTTATTCATTTTGATAATTTCTTCAGTGCGCGTGCGTGAAAAAACTAGTCATGCGCTTTAGCATACAACGAACAATTCTTACACGAAAGAAGCATCTATACATGCACCAACATAGTTTGTTGACGATGCATACAAGTAAATGGTTCAAACACATAAAAGAATTATATATATATATATATATATATATATATATATATATATATATATATATATATCATACATATATATGATTCAAATTGCTGTGGAAAGAAAATAGTTATATACATAGATAGGAATATAGGAATTATTTACAGATGGACATAGTTATTACATCAATAAAATTTCAAGCACCATATTTATGCGATTACAACATGGCGTAAGTACATATTTTAATTTATTTAAATTCGGCCTTTTATCAATATTAACGATTTATGCAATTAATTAACTATATAAAGACTGTTCTCTTTCTTTTTCAGATCGATCATATTCGCAAATGTTTATCAATTTATGAAATCAAGCACTTATTTGAGTATTTTGAGTTTTTACTCTGATTATTGGCCAATAATATTTTAAACACACTGACCTGTTGTTCTTGAATTGGGATGAATGTCTCTGGACCCCAGGAATACTCCTCTGAAGCTCCAAAACCAAAAATGATGAGAAATTTCGAAGATTCTTGCCGAAAAACTCGATATATTTAACTGTGAGTATTAATAAGATTGTTTTTTTATAGTACTTTATAGTTTTAATTGTGTTAAACTGGGAATTTCTTGAAATTTCTGGAACATTATCACACACACTCCTCGCTTCTTGACACCAGCTTCCCAATTCCTCAAGCGTCCCCTCGATTCTCCACTTTTTTCAACAAAACAGTCTTTTGTTTTTCTTTAGGTCACTATTTCAAAGTTTATTTGTTGATTCACAATTTGTTCTGTCATATTTTATAACCAATAAAATATTGTCCTTTGCAATCAAATTAATTGAAACTTCTTTCACTTATTAGAAAAGTTTCATACATACACTCTTTTACATTATTAGTTCATTTATAGAGTTCCTATGAGTTTTTTTTATTATACATATAAATTAAAGTTGGTTATACATAGATACATTTAAATGGTACAACATCCAATATTGTTATTGACAGTCTATCACTGTTACACTCATATTATTTATAAATTTAAATTCTTTAATGTTATTTGTCTATACTCTTTGCATTATATTATTTATAATAAACTTCAACAAATTATTATTTATTGATTCAACGTTTATTTTATTTACCATATATCATTTGTATATATGTCATTATTTGTTTATCTATGAAAATCTATTGAATTATATTCTATTCAATATTTGTATTTGTTTTTATTCTTAAATTAATGATTATAATGAATTAACTATAATAATATTTGTTTTCATTTCAGATGAACAGCTGATTATGTTATGGAAAATAATCTTCGTCTTAGGCAACTTTATTTACATCATTACATTGGTTGGGCAATCTCTATATTTTATGTTATTATTGAGGTAATTTCTTTATCTATTATATTGTTATAGACAATCATTTAATATATCTTTACTTGATATGCTTTTTAAATTAAGAAAAGTGTTTCCTTTTTACTTGTTTCCTTAAATTATATTATTTTCATATATTTTCATATATTTTCATACTAGCAACATATTTTTATAGAACTAATTCTCTTACTATCTATGATATCTGGTTCAATATATATATATATATATATATATATATATATATATATATATATATAATATATAATATATATATATATATATATATATAATATATAATATATAATATATATATATATATATATATATATATTCATTCCATCCGACCGAAACCTAAGTAAAATGGAACTGACTGATCTAATTTCTCAGGTTCCTAATCCTAAAATTATCATGGGCGACTTTCAACGGACACAACTAAATGCGGGGGTGTGAGAAACAAGAAACTCAAGGAAACACAATAGAAGAGGTTATGACAGACTTAAACTTAAACATTCTTAACGATGGAAGCAAAACCAGATATATAATGGAACTACCTCGGCTATTGATTCAACTTTGTCTAATCCTTCATTACATCAACAGCTAACATGGGAAGTCTTCTTTTTTATATGACAGTGATCATTCCCCAATCCTTGTAGTATATAAACGTAGAAGTGCTGACGATTCAACACCTATACAAAAGTGGAAGCTACATGAAGCAGACTGGGAACATTATACCTTTAAAAAAATGTTCAATACGCGAGGACATAAATGAAACAATAAACAATTTCAATGACATATTGATAACAGCTGCAGACATAACAATAGGGCTAACTAAAAACATGACACATCGTACGTCTGTACCATGGTGGAATAAAGAATGTGAAGAGGCACTTAAAGAAAGTAAACATGCATTTCATATCTATAAAAAGCATAACACAATTGATATTCAATTACGATTCAAAGCACTAAGAGCCAAAACTAGGTATATTCAAAGAAAAAGTAAAAAAGACTAATGGATGGAATATGTGCAGAATATAAGCTGCTCTACCAGCTTAACATCTGTATGGAAAAAAGTGAATAACATATCCGACAATAAATCATACAATAAAATCACTGGTATAAAACAAGACGAAAGCTTAATAACAAAATCAAAAGATACAGCTGAAGCATTGGCGGAGGTTTTCCAAGAGGACTCGAGCGATGCCAAATTGAAGGGAGATTTTTAAAAAACAGAGTATCAATCGAAGAATTTTCAATCAATAACGAAAACAATACATCGTACCTCAACCAACCACTCAGGCTATCAGAACTAGATGAAGCGATAAAAGACTTTAAAAAATCGAATCCAGGTCCTGATAATCTACCGATTTCTTTCCTGCTACATCTATCGGAGAACGGCAAAGAAGTACTCTTAAATATTTTCAACATCATTTGGATACAACAGACTTTTCCAATTCAGTGGACTGAAGCATTAATCATACCAATTCTAAAGAATGTTAAGAAAGCAACAAGTACAGAATGATACAGACCTATTGCACTGACTAGCACGATGTGTAAGATCTTAGAAAAAATTATTAATAATCGTCTTAGGTGGGAACTTAAAACTTGCAAACTAATTAAACCAGAACAATATTATTGATCTGGAAAGAGACATACATGAAGACTTCGTAAATAAACAGAAATGCTTAGCCATATTTATTGATAATAACAAAGCATTCGATAATGCATGTGGAATAAATATACTGAAATCGTTAAAGCAATGGAATACAGATGGACATATGTTGGCATTCATCAAAAACTTTATAAGCTATGGGACTTTTAGAGTAAGAGTAAATGGTAATCTATTGATCAAACAGTGTCAAGAAAATGGCACACCCCAAGGTTCTGCTATTAGTCCCAGATTATTTCTAATCGCTATCAATAACATTATTGAGAATGTACTTAAACCAATTATAATAAGGCTATATGTGGATGACTTAGTGGTATACATGAAAAGTAAAAACATCGATACGATGCAAAATATACTACAGACACAACTTAATAAACTGCAGCAATGCTCAAAACAGTTGGGATTTAACTTTTCTGCTTCCAAAACCAAAGGTTCATTGTTTTCGAAAAAACCTTGTGGAAAGACCCCCGCTTACACTATATGAAGAAAACCGCAATATGTAACTTCCATGACATTCTTAGGTATGAGATTTGACCAGAAACTGAGCTGGAATTATCATATAAAAAAGATGATATTATCTTCTCAAGAAGGTATTAATCTTCTAAGAATACTTTCCAACCGTAACTGGGGATCATATAAAAAAACTCTACATATTATATATAAAAACTTCATACGTTCCAAACTCGATTATGGATCTATTGTCTATACATCTACCAAGAGCCATGTTTTGAAGAAACTTGATACAGTTCACCATAACGCCTTGCGAATAATATCTGGTCCATATCGAACGTCCCCGGTGGAAAGCCTTTATTCCGAATTAGGGGACCATCTTCATCTACGAGAAGAAAAATATTGATATTGTCATATGCTACCTCTATATGAGATAATAATAAGCATCCAATGTACCCAAAAATTCATACAGATGAAATTGACAATGTCGGTCAACAACAACCGAGTCCAACTTTCTGTAATCGCGTGAGACAATACAAAGCAGATCTTCAAATCAAACATGTTCCTATATTTAAGTTTGAACAAACATATTCTCCTTGGCAGAATTCCAAACCAATAATTGACACCACTCTTACCTCTTTTGAAAAATATGAACTACCCAGTTTGCTGATAAAGACAAAGCTCATTGAATATAATGACCATTTCAAAATATATACGGATGCCTCGAAAACTCCAGCTGGCGTCGGAGCAAATCATAACTTATCTTTTAAATTACCCACCTGCAGTACAGTCTTCACTGGAGAAATATATGCATTGCCACAATCCCTTAAACTGTCTAAAAATGCGAATGCTTCAAACATCCTCATAATCATAGATTCCCTTAGTTCCTTAAAATCCATCCAGCAAGTTTATAGTAGTCATCCCATTGCTATCGAAATAAAGAAGGAACTCTTCTAACTACAAAAATCCTAAATAAATGTGAAATTCATGTGGATCCCCTTCCACATAGGAATCCAGGGTAATGAAGGAGCAGACCAACTGGCAAAACAAGCAGCGAAAAGTGATAGCGCGGTAGTTGTAAACGCGACGACCATCAGTGATTTGTAGCATACCGTGAAAGAAAAAGCGATAAGTGCATGGCAAAATCAGTGGCTTGATTCGAAAGCAAAATTACGCGAGGTGAAAACCAGTGTAAAACCCTGAAATACAATACCTAGCAGGCGGCCCAACCAAGTACTACTTACAAGACTAAGGATAGGACATACTAAACTGACGCATCAACATTTACTTGCCAGGACCGAAATGCCTCAGTGTACTACATTGTTCCAAGCAGATAACAGTAAAGTTGAGTGTCCCAGATATGAGGACACCCGAGTGAAAAACAATATACCAATCACATTGAAATATCGGTATCAGGTCAAAATTGCGACATAAACGTATTAGTTCGATATCTTACTGAAATTAATGTAATCAAAACCTTGTAAAATAATCTTTGTCGCTAATAACCGGCATGGTTGATGCGACAGTAAAAATGGAATTAAAAAAAAAGTTAGTTACTTGTTGTAAATTAGAAAGTCAGTCAGTTACTAGATTTCACATTGTTTTATCATAGTTTGTAGAATTATCATAACATTTTTACGCAAGTTTCTCGCTGAAAGCGACATAGGCAGTATAGTTCGGCGTGTGCCAACTAGATTTTCGGTCGTGTGAGCAGCAGTAGCCTAGTAGTCGATAATAGATGTATGCGATCGCTATAAAACTTATTATTACTTTCTCGCAATTAAATGCATAGCTCCAGATTCTCCAATTCACGTGCTTGGACCTGCGGAATCTGGAGATTCCACAGGCGACTTTATGATCCATACAAATATACGACTACTTTATCAACGATGTATAGAAAGTAGCCGCTTTTTGCAACAATTCTCATTGCAAAAGTGACTATTTATAACTCCAGTATTTCTTGATGTTCCAAGGCACAGAAATGTAAAATTGAACAAATGAAAATATTATAGCCGTGGCCTATTTGGATAGAATGTCACTACTAACAACATTACTCACTGGTTGCTAAGTAAATTTTTTGTCAATTCACTCTGGACAAAATATTTTCAATTTTATTCACTGTACGCTACGTGGCTCGTTCTAAACTAACACTTGTGCGTAATATACTACAATAATTATGTCTCGTTAATCCTAATATTCAACTCTTGCGATTATTTTTAAGAACAATCAATGAATGAACCAGACATTCCACGCTTCTAAAAAGAGCTTCCAATTCCCAAAATCTGTCCTTTTTTATTAATAAGTATACAAACTTCCTCATTTCCCACCATACATTCAACTTTCATTGCAATATGTGCTTGATGTCATTTTCTCGATACATTCTCATACCCAATACATTTAGAGCTACCAAATGGCCAAATAAAGTACAAATCTGCTTCATCTCTTTATATCAGTTAATCAACGCTTATGTTCTTTATAAAGCCTTTCCTAGCA
Source organism: Galeruca laticollis (assembly GCA_963921935.1). NCBI lineage: Eukaryota > Metazoa > Arthropoda > Insecta > Coleoptera > Chrysomelidae > Galeruca > Galeruca laticollis. The sequence goes on along the minus strand of OY998179.1, from coordinate 171,778,756 downwards.
TTTCCATAGCTTCAATTTTTTGTGATGTAGAATTCGGTAGATCGATTTTTTCAATCTTCACCATTTCACACACATAATATTCAAGTACTATCAGTAGGGGAGACCGGGGCGGGTCGTAATAAAAAATATTTGACTTTTTTTTCGTTCAATTGTTTTAAATAACCAGAATTTTTTGATCGAATTTCTATTACCATATGTCGTGTACAAATTCATTGAATATATATGAGAAAATCTTTATACAGTAAACGGCGGAATTTTTTTTTTTAAAAAATTGAACCTTCGTTACAATGTGCCCCGCCTCGGGGTAAAATGTAACAATATGCGGGGTAAGTTGTAACGCATACTTTTCAATGCTTCATTGCTATAAATACAAACGTAAACCATACAAACAAACCAAAAAATATATCAATGAATAACATTTAGTAATTCAAATTTTAATACTACTGAGGTCTGAATATTAGTTTTAACCTATCTATTCAGGACCAGATTCGCAATTATGGCAGATATATGGAAAATTTCCATCTGTACATACTTCATGTGAACACAGTTTTAATTCCTGGCAGCTAATCCACTTTTCTTTGAGTTTACTATTTCCAAATAATTCAGTGCAAACTAAGCAAAAATATTCTTCTTCTGAAGAATCGTCTGATTCAACTAAAACTTTTTTCTTCGCTTTATTCACTTTTGACTCAATAATTTCTTTGTGATTTTTGGACTTCCAACTATTTTGTTCTTCTTCCAATGCATCCTTTTCTGGCGTATCAGTTAGTACCGCAGATTTCCTTTTTCTTCGATCCCTAAGGATTGTCTTTCGTTGCTCAGCTTTAGAAAGTGGGCGAATAAACTCTGGAGAAAACGTCTTCTTACCTTTACAAGCTCCTTGGGAAGTGGTTTCATTGGATTCTCACGTTGAAGCAACTGGCACAAGTTCAGCTATTTTAGAAGAGGAGACCAAACCAGCTGGTGAGTTAGATATGGGCATAACTGGAGTTTCTTTGGGTAGATCAACTGATGTCCTAGCAACAGGTTCTATCTCAACAGTTTAAGACAATGTGGGAGGTAGTGGTGGTGGCGGCGGAGGCGGTTGATCCGTTACACTTGATGGTAAAAATTCATCGTCGCCGAAAATTTCTCTATTAAAAGGTTCTATGCCAGAAACTTCAAAACCTTTCATTATATTTGTTGGGGTGGTTGACAACGGTAGCGCATCTCTAACTAAAGACGGAATGTCATATATTGTCATAAACTTTCCAGGGTTGTTTCTAGGCCAACTATCTTGAACGGCCCATATACAGTCCTATCCAATGGCTGGGGGCGGTGTGAACAATAGGGGGAAATGACAACATTACGACTCAATTATCTTTTGCGTAGTTAAAAGTTTTTATTGCTAAATGAGACTCATTATTGTATAATAACAAAAGAACTGGGTTTTCTTTCAATGGCTTCACATGAGCAACAAAGTGTTCCATAAATTTATAAAATTCTTCTACCGTCATCCAACCTGAACCATTTGCTGAACCAATGGAACCTGGAGGGGCCGTCCCTAAGAAAGTGGTAATGGAATTTGTTTCTAGGAAACAGTAACATAGGAGGCGTACAATTTCCTATTGCACTAGCGGCAACACATACAGTGACCAGGACCCCTCTTTCACTAGAAGTTATTCCACCCACCCACGTCATTCCTTCCTCGGAAATAACTTTGCCAACTCTCTGCACGGTGGTTACTCCTGTCTGGCCTACATTCCAAATTAGTGCAGCTGTGAAATTGTATCAATCTTTCACGTTAGCTAGTTTATCGAAAAAAAGGGAGACATTGGTTCTATTGAAATTTGTTGCTCTCTGCAAACTTGTAGGTTCTGGAGTTCTGATTGACAGATCTTTCTAATGTTCAAGAAATATTGTTAGCCAATCTTCCCCGGCCATTTTGTTTTGTTTCCAGGAATCGGGGAATATAATGTCATATCTCAACGCACACTCATAACCTAATTTACGTACTTCCTTAGGAGTCAAACCAAAGTAAATTTTTGAAGCGCGTTTCAAGTATTCCACTAGGCTTGCTGTCTGCTTATCATTAAAAACTGAAATTCTCCTATATCCTACGTTTTCCAACGTTATACGACTTTCGGAGTCTTTAACTTTCTTTACATATCTATAGAGAGTCACGTGACATATATCTAAAGGGCCAACGGTCAGTAGCGCGCAGCGGTAATAAATGTTTCCAAGTACTTGAAATTCTATGGGTCAATAGCGCGCGGTATACAATCGGTAAACCAGTCAATTGCGCGAACTGTTCCTTTATAGAAATACTTGCAAACTGCTTCGTCTTGATCGATATACACTTTTTCTTATATTATCAAGGTCCCGTGTTGTGAGATTCACTTCTGCGGGAGCTTCTTTAAGCCCAGTATGGCCTCCTTATTATGTACAACTCTGTTTACTGCCTCTTCCATATTTTCTTTAGAAGTAGAACCTCGTTTTGTTTTTTCTTATATGTTCTCATCCTAAAAATGGAAACTGAAGTACCTTAGTAAGTATGTAGGTAGATATAGCGGGGTAAGTTGTAACATGTTACATTTTGCCCCGATGGAATTGTTACAACTTACCCCGAGCTTGATTTTTCCATTTTATCTCCACAAATGAAAGAGTAAAAATCGAATCAACAAAAACTTCCGACTGTATAATAACTTAAACAGTAGTTATTAATTTGTGACAAAAAAAATCGGACCATTTTTATTAATAGTTATTTAAAATCCAAATAAAATTTCGAAATTTATTTACATGCTCGAATTATAAACATTGACGGGAATAACAGCTGCTCCAATGTCTATCGCTTCATCATCTACGTATAACTGACCTTCAGAATGTTCTTTACCAGCCAATGTATGATGCGGTGTTGCCAATTTTTTATTTCAGGTAAAATTTGGTGTGTTACAACTTACCCCGTGTTACAACCCACCCCTGTCTCCCCTATCTCTTTTTTCGATATTCTAACAATCAGAAATCTCGTAGAGAAGACTTATTGGATTCATGATTGCCACAAAGCAAAAACTCTATTACATACCGGAGACATAGATTCATCCGATTGGCTATTGTACAAAGAGATGTTTATCGACACATATCAGCCTCCTCCTGTGCAGTTGACATTAATTGTCATCTGTGGAAATTACGTAGCTCGAATGGAAATGTCACTCGCACAAGTTGAACCGAGTATCAAAGCAACGAATGCTTTCCATTTTAGAATGTTGAGTGTATTTTTTGAAGGATCTTACAAATTTTATGTTATGTAACAAGTAGTAATTTTCATGAAAATTACATAATTGTAAAGGAAACAATTTAGAATATGAAGAAAATATTTATCATCCAATTCATATATTTGAAGTTCTTATTATTACTGATACACGAGATCAAACCTAATAATCTAATAACAGAAATAATGGGTTTGTTGTGGCAAGTAAACGTAGTGAAATGCAACTGGATTAGAGTTGGAAGCGAAAATAAAGATACATGCGTCATTTATAAACTGCTACTTTGTAGATTTGTTTCACATGAAACAATAAATGATACAATGTTGTGAATAATAGTCTACGATACAACGGTATTGCATTTGTCGTGGTCTTTATGTCGCTATAATATAGCATTATAAATGGAAAGATAGCACACAAAATTTTTCAAGTTTTCAATTTAGTTATCAAATGGGTTATTAAAAATGAGAAAAATATATTATCGTTATAAATGAAACCGTTTCTAAATAATTCCACAATATAATATGCATTTAAAAAGAATTCTCAAAGACAATGAAAAATTTGAGGTATTAATTATATTACTGATACAGGTTGAGGTAATACTCAACACAAGACCATTACACACATTATCCAATGACCACAACATGTCCTTCCGATATCTCCGTCCCATTTTCTCATTGGACGATTTATTACTGCCTCTCCAGAGTATAAACTACAAGATATAACAATATCATTGTCCAGACTACCGTTTATAGACCAGCTTCAGCAGCAATTTTGGAACAAATTTTTGAAAGAATATGTCACAGGATTGCACAAGCGATACAAATGACGAGAAAACGCAACTCCTGTTGATGTGGGCATATTAGTTTCAGTAAAACACTCTCACCAGTCATCTTTTAATTGGATTATTGGCAGAATTTTGAAGCTTTATCCCGAGTCACAGACATCAAAAGTTCTCATGGGACCATCCAACGACCTATACAAACATAAATCTCGAATGTCCAATTCCTAACCAAGATGACTATAATAATGATTTACAAGTATTTCTATACGGTAAAGTGTTTGTTTTATGTTTTTAACCAACTGGCAAATTTTGTGAATCATTTTTGTGAAATAATTTTCTATTTACAATTTTGAAGGTCCCTTCAATTTCGATTTTGTACTATTATTGATGATTTTAAATTCAAAACAGCAATGCCATGTAAATACATTTCATTTTAAAATATCTCAATGACACAAGACCAATAAAACTGTTCTATATTTCGAAACTTTTTGTCGCTCGCCGAATGTTTACTTTTCCGCCAAAATTATCTTATATACGAGAAACGTATTGGTTTACCCCCAAAAAAGGTGAAATTTAGAAAAATCTTTTGAGTTAATTTTACGTTTTTCGTCAAGAACAACACGAAAAACGTTTTTTAGAAAAAAATCCTGTGTGTATATCGTCGTCGGCCACACTTCGTTTCATGAATTATTAACACGATACAGCTTCCAGAGTGCAAGGAGTCACCGATTTTATGATTGAATATTATTCAGGACATCTCACAGATAAGCATTATTGCTTTTCAGTTCACCAGAGCCAGTATAGCAGGTGCTATAGTACTTTAAGTACCACATTTTTGTCATTTTTGGAGAAATTTCAGTTTGTTAGAACGATACAGCCTCCGGAGTACCTATATACAAGTGACCAATTTTATGATTGAATATTGTTCAGAACATCTCACAAATGAACCTATTGATTTTCAGCTCACCAGAGCCAGTACAACGGGTGCTATGGTACTTGAAGTCCGACATTTTTGCCATTTTTTGAGTAAATTTAGTTTGTTAGCATGATACAGCCACCGGAGTGCAACGAGCCACCAATTTTATGATTGAATATTATTCAGAACATCTGACAGATCAGCTCTATTGATTTTCAGCTCACCAGAGTCAGTGAAACAAATGCTATAGTACTTTAAGTACGATATTTTTGTTATTTTTGGAGAAAATTCGGTTTGCTAGCACGATACAGCCTCCGAAGTATATACAAGTGACCAATTTTATAATTGGGTATTATTCAAGGCATCTCAAAGATGAACTCTATTGATATTTAGCTCACTAAAGCCAGTACAACGAGTGCTATGGTACTTGAAGTACCAAATTTTTATAATTTTTGGAGAATTTTCAGTTTGATAGCACGATACAGCCTCCAGAGTGAATACAAGAGACCAATTTTATGATTGAATATTGTTCAGAGCGTCTTATAGATGAACCTTTTCGATTTTTAGCTCACCAGAGCTAGTACAACGGGTGCTATGATACCGGAAGTGCCACATTTTTGGGTATTTTTGGAGAAATATCGGTTTGTTAGAACGACACATCCCCCGAAGTCTATACAAGTGACAATTTTATGATAGAATATTGTTCAGCGCATTATACAGATGCGAAAAGATTAGTTTTAATGATCAAAACCATTCATTTTTTTGTTTTTTTCGTCTACTGTCTTGTACTTAATTTTAATATGCACTCGGTTTCTCTCTATCACCCACAAGTTTGTAGAGAAGGGATAATATGGAATATGAAACTTACAATTTATAAGCAATCTAGTGGTAAATTCTTAAAAATTGAAAAAGAGTATTTTTTTACTGAATATACTTTTTCTTGTATCGAAAAAAACACAATCAAAATTTTTATTTGGTTATCTTTTACTTTTCTATCCAACCTATCTAATATGCGAGAAAAGTATTGGTTTACCCCAAAAAAAATTTCTTTAGTTATTTTTTAGTTTTTCAGCAAGAACAACACGAAAACACGGCTTAGTGAAAAAAATCCTGAGTGTATGTCGTCGTCGTCGTTGTCGTCGGCCACTTTCCGTTACATATCTTGTTAGAACGATTACGGCCTCCGGAGAGCAACAAGTCACCAATTTTATGATTGAATATTGTTCAGGACATCTCACAGATGAACCCTATTGATTTTCAGCTCACCATAGCTAGTACACCAGGTGCTATAGTCTTTAAGTACGACAGGGGTTCAGATTCTTTCGTTGATCTTTTAGTGTCACCTCACCACATAACAGAAACTGTTCGGATGGTTCTCACAGGATCGCCATGGCATCGCTTCGCTTATATATTCACTGCTGAATTCTGTATACTGTGAATGCTAATACCAACAGCGGACTCACTGCCAGAGGGAGTTGCCTCCCCCGTTTAAGGTGTCCTGACTTATTAGCTTTACGGGGTAATTATTTTTACCTGGTATCTGTTGGATTTGATGCGGGTAACTTCAGGATTTCATAAATAAAAAAATGTTTCGAAAGAAACACTTCTAAAGTGATTACAATGAAATGTCGAACTGAAAGGTTTGACAGGACACGTGGATTTATAGGGTTTGTTGTTGCGGTCTTTTCCAGGGACAGTTACACCGTCGTTAAGCTTGCTCACGATATATTACATCCGACCTCTACGAATTCCATACAGAAAAATAAAGGCATTTTTGCAAATCTTCAATTTTTGTTGTTCAACTGAATAGAGAATTCAATATTGGAAGTCCTTCTTGTATCCCTTTTTTAGTATTTCGTATTACATCATTTTTAGGCATACATCAGTAGAGTAAATTGGGGGAATATGCCGCGCTGGGTAATACGCCGCAGTTTGATATTTCCGTTCCAAGTCAACATTTGGCAACAATGGTCGTTCATCCATATTTGTGTCAGACAGAAAACAAGCGTGAATCATTCGCAAATCGAAACCATTAGTTTTTTAGCGAGTGACGTCGATATAAAGGTAAGCACCGTGTAAAATAGTTTCTAATGTTAAGTTATATACAGTGGTGAAGGAAGTCTTAAGCAGATTTCGTCAATTTTAATAGAAGTGTGTCAAAGAATGATTCATAACCTTACTCTTTTTTGGCGGAACACTCTGTTAAACGTATGATAAATATGTGTTTTGATTTTATTCGTCATAAGATGCAATATGGGGTATTATGCGTCACATTTTTTCAACTGCGGCGTATTACCCCGAGCGTATTACTCTTACCCTTACCTGCTTTTTTTTGGTTTCAGATGCCTCGTACTTTTGTTCGGAAAAACGTTAGAGCTTTATGGTCAGAAGAAGATCTTGGCAATGCCATTGAAGATCTTAGACATGGTAGAGGATCTGTTCGCCAAATTAGCTGTACTTATAACGTTCCTGCCCGTACTTTGATGAGAAGAATGCGGTCTGGAAACCTCCGCAAAGAAAAATTGGGCCGCAAAAGTTGTCTAACTTCAGATCATGAAGCAAGTTTGGTAAAATACATCCAAACTATGGAAAAGCATGGATTTGCACTTACATCAGTTGATGTGAAAAAGATTGCATTTTCTTTTGCGGTTCAAAATAATATTTCAAATACCTTTAATGTCGAGAAAAAGCAAGCTGGGTATGACTGGTTTGTATCGTTTATGAAAAGACATCCTGAATTGTCAATTCGCCAAGCTCAAGGAATGTCTATAGCGCGAGCGCAAGGCATGTCTAAGAATGAATGCGAACGATATTTTGATCTGTTGCAGAAAACATTAACAGATAATGACTTAATGAACACCCCGAGAAAAATATTTAATATCGATGAATCAGGGCTACAACTTAACAATAACCCAGGAAAAGTTATTGCCACTAAAGGCACCAAAACCGTAAACTGCGTTACAAGTGGTGAGAAAGGTGAGACGGTGTCAGTTATAGCCTGTGTTAATGCAGAAGGTCATTTTCTTCCTCCCGTTTGTATCTTTAAAGGCAAGAAGAAAAAACAAGAGTTCGAAGATGGTTTGCCTCCTGGGGGTAAAGTTATAATGAATGAAAAATCGGCATATGTAACAACAGATATTTTTAAAATATGGCTTCGAGAGCACTTTATTGCCAGAAAAGAGCCAGGTAAAGTATTGCTCATTTTAGATGGCCATTCGTCGCACTGTTCGGATGTAGAATTATTAGATTTAGCCGCAAGCAACGATGTCATCATGTTGTGTCTACCAAGCCATACGACACACTGGCTTCAGCCACTAGACAGATCGTTTTTCAAACCTTTAAAAACCTATTGGTCACAAGCCTGTAATAACTGGATACATAATCATCCTGGTCGGAAATTGAATAGGCTACAGTTTCCAGCACTCTCAAACAATGCATGGTGTAAAGCAGCTACGGTTCAAAACGGGGTTTCGGGTTTCAGAACCTGCGGAATCCATCCATTTAATGCAACCATAATTCCCGATCATGCTTTCATCCAGCATACTCCCGCGACAATTCCTAGGAACAATAATTTAGAACAAAATGCTGATGGTGTTATTCCTGATGATGCCGACAACAATGTTGAAGATAATCCTAATGATGAGGTCAATAATATTCATAACAACGAAGTATCATTTGAAGCGATCGTACCTATTCCAGCTATACCTGGTCCAAGTGGGTGTCAGAAGAGAAAGCAGCATGCTCAGTTACTTACATGCCCAGAAACAATTGCAGAGAAACGAAAGAAAAGAGAAATTAAAGACAAAAAGGAAGCAGCAAAGCTAAAACGTAAAAAAAATAAGATGGAAAAAGATGAGGCCGATAAAGAGAACAAAGGAAAAAAGAAGACATTCACTCAAAAGAAAAGACGTGATGCTAATCCTGATACTAGTTCATCAGAAAGCGAATTAGAAGTGCCTACAATGGAGAGCGGTGAATCAGAATTGGAATACGATGAATCAGAATATTGTGCACAATGCCGTGGATACTATTTTGATAAAAAAGGACCAAAATGTGATTGGTTGCAATGTGTGCAATGTAATCATTGGGTTCACGAGATATGTACTCCATCAAACATATATTGTGCAGATTGTGTTCCAGATCAGACATAAGATTAGACATAAGATTCAGTAATATATAATATGTAATGTTGTAAAAATAAAGTTTTTTTTTTCAGTTTCATGAAATATTTTATTTCTTACGAGAATAGCATGTTGCCATATTACTCATCGTATGATGCCATATTACCCATGGTATGGGGTAAAATGGCAATAGAGTATCACTATGCATTTTTACTTCTAATCTTTCGCTGTGTGTGAATATGGCATCGAGCGACTCTGAACACATACATATATTGTGTAAGCTCTAACGTGCAGCCATCGTGTTTCAGCTAGGCGCGTTGGTTCTTAGAATGTGGGCATTTGAATTTTATGTTGCCATATTACCCCAATTTACTCTATAGATAAGCATTTTGTATATCATAGCTCTTAAGCTATCAGGCAGAAAATATTTTGTTTCGCGTTTCGTGCATGTACAGGACGGGCACATAACTTTCTTCCTAATTTCACCACCACTTCCTCTGTTTTTTTTTGTATTTCTCGCCAGGATCGTTTTTGTTTTATTTTGTCTGTTTATCTGTTTTTCCTCTTTCCTACACTCTTTACATTATTATTGTGCAAATAAATGGAGAAATAAACACGTAAAGTATTGTAAAGTACACAGTAACATGAACTGCAGTTTTTTCAAGTAAAACGTGTTACCTGAATCATTTCACTCAATAGATTTTAGTAATACAATACAATTAATAGCACAATTTGCATGGTTATACCTCTAACCTTAAAACTCACTTGTTCAAAATCAAAAACTTGCTGAAATACTATCTTCTTCAATATAGTTTCCATTCGAATCTGATCATAGATTGAGGAAAAACTCACAACATGTTAAATACACTCACCACGTGCTCACGACACTTGACAGGTTTTTCGCACATAAAACAAAATACTTGACAGTTAACAGGATTTTGACTATGTAAGTTAGTGGCATGAATATTAGTCAGATACCAAAATAAACCTGTGGTATAAACCTGTGGTATATTGACTGGAACAGTGAGTTTCATAATTTAAATACATGTGATACCACTAATAAGTTTTACTGCCATTTGGAGAATATTATTAACAAACATGTTCCAAAATATCCTAAATATAAGTCAAAATTCCCGCATTGGTTTAGTCTAAGCACCATCAAAGTTGTTAAAGAAAAGAAAAAATTTCATGTTAAATGGAAAAAGTACTCTAATAACTTGGATTATTTAACATTCAAGCTTTTGAGAGGTAGGGCAAAGTATTTAATTAACCTAGATTTTGACAATTATGTAAATAATATTGAATCTCAAATAACTACAAACCCAAAGCACATTTGGCAGTTTATAAAGTCCAAAAAAGGCAATTCTGGTACTATCGATGCCATTAGGGATAGTAAAAAGAGTCTGATTACTGATGGCCAATTAATCTCCAATGCCTTCTCAAATTACTTTAGTTCAGTCTTTAATCCTCCTAACCCTAACTCCAGCAAAACAATTTTAAATAATGATATAAATATTAATTACATATCTTCGTATCACATCCCCTTACACAAAATTGTCGATAAAATTGGCAACCTTCCGGATAAACCCGCTGGTGCGGATAAAATACCAACCCTATTCATTAAAAATTGCGTTAACGAAATAGCCCCTCCATTGTGTATATTATTTAATAAATCTATAACAGAGGGCTATTTCCCTAGTATATGGAAAACAGCCTTAATAATTCCTATTTTTAAATCCGGTAGTAGATATTTAGTCGAAAATTATCGTCCTATATCTAAACTTTCTATTATTGCCAAATTATTCGAATCAATTATTTTTGATTATTTGTTTAGAGATGTTAAATACATTATTGATGAGGAGCAACATGGTTTTATGAAAAAACGTTCTGTTGAAACGAACCTCTTTAGTTATAGTGAATATTTATTAGAATACATGCATGAAGGATTTCAGGTGGATGCTGTGTATACCGACTTCAGCAGGGCCTTTGACAAAATAGATCATTCTATTTTATTGGATAAACTTGGTGCAGTCGGTATACATGGTAATCTACTCAGATGGTTCAAATCTTACATAAGTAACAGGTCACAGGCAGTAGTCATAGGTAAATATGTATCACCCTTCAGTGATATAACTTCAGGGGTACCTCAAGGATCCCACTTGGGACCGTTATTATTTAATATCTACACCAACGACATATCTAAATGTTTCAAATTTTCTAAGTACAAAAAATATGCGGATGATTTAAAAATGTATTTCAAAGTTGGTAATGTTGGGGATTCTCAATTGATACAAAGTGACTTAAACAGACTTGTTGCGTATTGCAAAAAAAACTTTCTTTTCTTGAATTTAAAAAAATGCTTCTCGATCACTTTCTCTAGAAAACGATGCATACTTGATTATCAATATTTTATTGAAAACCATCAGATAGAAAAGGTATCACAGATAAAAGATCTAGGAATTTATTTTGATTCAAAACTTATTTTCGACCAGCATATCAATTATATATCAAAGAAAGCTAATCGGGCGTTGGGGTTTATTATCAGGACTTGTCATAACTTTAAGACCTCACATTCATTAAGAACTCTATTTATGGCCTATGTAAATAGTGTCTTGAGCTTCGGATCAATAATTTGGAATCCACAGTATATTGTTTACATCGATAGACTTGACCATATCCAGAATAAATTCATAAAGTACTGCAAGAAGAAGTTGTTTCCTAAGGATAATATTGTTTCAGTTAGGCGGAACTTGAGTTTAATTCCCCTGGAATACAGACGTCAAATAAACGATGTTAAATTTGTATATAAAATTGTTAATAATCTCATTGACTCAAATGAGATTACCAGCCTCATTGGATTCAATGTTCCGGCCTATGATACAAGAGATTTTAAACTTTTTTATAATAATTTCAGTGCTAACAATTATTATTTAAACTCTCCTCTCCATAGGTGTTGTAAATCATTTAACTCAGTTTGTAACCACGCTGACATTGATATATTTCATGATAAATTTTTCACTTTTTGTAGTAAGCTAAAAAAGCTGTATTTGAGTGATGAAGCTGCGTTTTAGTTTTCATAGTGATAATGATTTAATATTTACAATTATCAGTCTACATTTTATTAATTATACACTTGTGAATACTGTATTTGGGTTCGTCCCGTTTGTATTCCATGTCATAAATAAATAAATAAATGAATAATGATCACTTAACAAGTTTTTCACGCATAAAAATTTATATCTAAGGTATTTTTATTTAAAGGGCCTCATATACGGTATGATTGATCTTTCAAATCCATCGTTTCAGACCAATCGAAACGACGATTTGATAGTGTATGTCAAGATCGTGAAAGATGTACTGAATCAAAGACGGTATCGGGAATCTCAAAAAATCTTATGCAATTGTGAATATCGTAACGATGAATCTACAGTGGCTCTCTACGATTAATCGATTTGATTTTTGTCTCAATCTGACTCCGGCCGTCGTACGCACCAAAAATGGCTGCGCAGGTTCCTGGGATGATTTTTCTCAATTACTGTAGTGAAATCATCGATGAGAATTTTTAATCTTTATCAGATCGTCCAGTGGCTAGAAAACGTAAAGCTGCACTAATACGCTCATGATTTCTGACAGCTTGTCTCATATATATATCGCGTTTCTGTATTTGAGTGGATACAAGTTTCAATAATTTCAGGTGTATAGGTTCCGCTATTCTCATAAAGTTGTGCTAATATTTTGGATGGAATATTCACACACTTTTTAGGGTTTCTACTGTATCTGAATCAAAGTTACCGCCACTTCAAGGAAAAGTAGTTCGATTTCCATTTCAAAGGGCACGTATTGAATTATTTGAGTACGTCTTAATTGTTCCCTCTCAGACAAGTAAATGATAGATCGTAACGACGGATCGTTCCGTATACGAAGCCCTTTACATGTTTTCGACTGGACTGGATCCTTCATATTATGGAATTATTGATAATACAACTGATTTGAATTTACCGGAAATGTTATATTTCCTTAGTCCGCCACTGTATTCCACCTGTATGAAGCCGAGGCGGGCATAAGAGGCAGTCATAAATAGTGAAAAATTATTTCAGGAATTTCTAGGATATTCACCAAAGAGAAATATAGGGCGGTACGAAGTTCGCTGGGTCCGCTAGTTTTAAATAAAAATGTATATAAATTAACTTATTTGATTATTGTTATGTCATCATAAAGATACTAAGACAATAATCATTTGAAATTAACGATTTAAAACTTTCCATTATCGAAAGGAAATTACGGAATTTGTTTATTTAGCTGCAATTCTAACGATTTCATTTTTTAGGTCTTTAAAATGAATTGTTAGAAAAACCATTATCTGGTGATTAATTCGACATGAAAAACCATAATCATGATAGCAAGACATTTCCGGTGCTATTAAATGTATGATTAAACATGAAAATTCCATTGATAGTGGTAATTATGATGGAATACTGAACAATTTTTTTATTTACCATATTGCGTCGTAAATATTTTGTTGAATATTGTGATAAAATTTTTTTATACTCAATTTCAATGTATTGTTACGAAGCTGCCTACTGTCGTAGTCCCTATAATTCGATATCCAAGTTGAAATTGAAATTTTGCCGGGAGCGCACTGATTTCTGGAAAGGACTATTTTTTTGTGTGACTGTTTTTACAGACATTCTAAAAGAGTAAATTGTTTATCGAGAGCCGTAATTGAGAAATTTCAGGAATTCGAAGGTTCCAGAAGACGTTTTAATATATAAGCAACTACCTACGAACCAGGAGTCAGTCCACTGTGAGAAGAACAGTAAACATAAATAGTGAACAGTATATACAAATTAGGAAATAAGAAAGTACACAAATTAACTAAATGTGAATAGTTAAGTCTATAAATAAATAACTTAAGTAAATATACCGCGTGTATAAATTCATCCCACCCGTGTTTATTTAAATAAATAATATAAAACACTACAATGGTGTCAGGTGTGGGGTATTGTAAATAAATAGAAAAACGGCCAATAATATTTCTATTAATATAGACGAGCAGATTTCAATTATGAAGAACGATATTTCTGCTAATATGGACGAGACAATTTCAACTATGAAGAACGATACATCTCACAGATTTAAGACATGCAAGCAGAAGAAAAGAAGATCTAACAAAAAAACTTGCAAGCCAGAAATACTTCCCAAGGTGGAAGACATTTGCAGTTTTGCCCGAGTCATGGCCCCAACTTTCGATGTAAAGACGTCGTGGACCAATTATGTAAAACAGTTTGAAGCAGCCGCTAGAGTAAATAATGGGTCCGATAAGGCAGTGAACTTAACCATCGCGCTCCGGGGAGATGCCTTAGATGGGCTTCAGACGATACCGCTGGAAAAAAGGGTGACTTCGAGTAGCTGAAGAAGAGGTTGGACTTGTGATATGGTCACGAATATTTGTACTGATTTCAGCTGAAGAACTGGCGGCGGAAACGTGACGAAACTCTCCAATAATGTGAACGGGTTAGTGCTCAACTAGTTCGATTTGGTTATCCATCGGCACCAGAAAAAATGATGGGCATCCAGGCCGTTATTAACGGCTTATGAGTCTACGATATGGAGACCAAAACCATGGTAGATATATGGACCACTGCTATTGAATATGAAGCAGCTTCGAAGGCTTCAGGTAACAACAGAAGAAGAAGAAGGTGACGATAATATACTTGATCAGATCGTCAACTTGATAAAAGGTATGGGGGACAAGAAGCCGACAGAGATCAGATGCTGTAGTGTGGCGAGTTATGGCATGTGCGAGGTTCGTCTAAGCGTCCCAGGACTCCAAATGCCAACTATCTGCCTAGACGATCATTCACAGCAGACTGTTCCCACTGCAACAAGGCGGAATCTAAGGAAGCTGCAGTTTCAAGAACTACAGTAGTTGACGAAGAATGGTTATCCAGTAGGATCAGAGAAGATCAGGGGATAGATCACCTAAAGATTATTCGGCAATGGAAGGGAGAAAATCGGCGACCTAACTGGCAAGAAGTGTAAAGATTTTCACCGACACTCAAAGTATATTGAGCTCAGTTGTACTTCTTTGTTCTGGTTGAAGGACTGTCGAAAAGAGTCTTTGAAAACGTTTATGGTTCCGAGATGAGAAAACAACTAGTTATCCCGAGAATGAGGGTAGCTGAGGTACTGAGGAAGTAACACGAAAGTTAATCAGGAGTGAAGAAACCCCTTCAGCGACTGTGAAAGGTTTTATTGGATGAACAGACCCGACGATGTCAAGGACTGGTGTGAGAGATGTACGACTTGTGCTGCGAGTAATGTACCACATCGCAAGAGAAGGGCACCCATGAAACAATATAATGCTGGAAGCCCGTCCGAAATGATTGCTTTAGATATCGCTGGACCATTTCCGATGTCAGGAAATGGTGGTTAATGTATCCTGGTTGTATTGGATTATTTCACAAAGTGGGTGGAAATTGATGCGATCCCGAATTAAGAGCCTACAACTATCGCGGATGTACTGGTGGAAGAATCTATCAACCTATATGGAATGCCCTTGCAAGTCCACAGCGATCAAATAAGAAATTTCCGGAGCCAATTGTCCCAGGAAATTTGTAACAAGCTGGAAATGAAGAAGACCAGGCCAACAACGTTGCATCCACAGTCAGACAAAATGGACGAGAGAATGACAGGACCGTTTGAAAAGAACATGTCCAAAGTAGTTTCCAGCCCCCAGAAAGATCGGGACCAGTATATCTCCCTATTTGATTTAGCTTATCGATCTCCCATCAATAAGTCCACGAGTGAAACACCTGCGAAAATCCTGTTCGGACGTGAAGGGAGGATTCCTTGTGATTTGGAATTTAGCTGTCGGCCTGGCGAAGATCTATCATGAGAAGATTGCGTGATCCGATTGATAGGAAGGATGGACGATTTAGACGAATTGTTTCGAATGAATCTTCAAGTTGCCAGCGAGAAAATGAAAAAACGGTACGACAGGTAGGCCACAGAAGGCAGTTTAAGAGAAGGTGACAAAGTATGATTGCACATCCCGAGAACGAGTAAACGATTTTCTCCCAAATTAGAGAAATCCTGAGAAGGTACGTACTTAATCAAGAAGAGGATCAATAACGTCATCGATCGCATGAAAAAGAACCATATCTGAGAAGAGCCTGACACTGCCTTCGAAGAATTTATGGGCGCATATGAAGGTACCGGGAAAGCTAGATATGGAGTCACTACAGAATAACGACAAAATTTGTTCACACTCCCGGAAGAGTATTCATTGGCACACAACATCTCCACCAGTAACAAATACGCACGAGGTTTGGCAACCGTCTTTCCAAAGAAGTTTGAGCAATTAGAAAAACTCGAAGGTCAGTTTTCAGCCCCTGGAAAGACACTGAGACTCCAATACAATTCGCGGTACTTCTTCTACCTGGTAACCAAAAACAAATTTCAAGATCGATCCACCTACCTACCGGAATATGTGGGAAGTGCTACGAAGCCTTCGAGATCATGTGCTGTAATCCAACGTGGAGAAACTATCAATATCTAGGATAGTGCGTAACTAGTTAAATTGGCGAGTCATCAGGAACATGATGAGGTGATCTTCCAAGATACTTGTGTGTCCACATATTCATTAGCAGCTATACCCCTCGTTAGCGGTACCCGATGAAGACGGTGCCCTGTTATTTCTACACCACCGGAATGTGTATAATTGGAAAGGAGGAACTAGGAGAGGGTAATGTTGCGAAACTCTACACAGTAGTAGTCCCTAAAGCCGATTGTGTTCTAATTCGATATCCAAAGTTGAAATTGTGGCGGGTGCCCAACGGTTTCTGGGAAGGACTATATTTTTTTGTGTGTGACTGTTGTTATAGAGATTCTAAGAAAGTCGATCGTTTGTTGAGAGCCGCAATCGAGAAATTTTGGGAATTTGATGGTTCCAGTAAACGTTTTATTATATAAGCGACTCCCTGCGAACCAGGAAGCAGTCTAGAGTTTGATCTCGTGAGAAGAACAGTAAACATAAATAGTGAACAGTGTATACAAATTAGAAATTAATTTTGTACATAAATTAAGTAAAAGTGCGAAAATAAATTATTAACTAGATATATTGTGTGTATAAAGTTATCCCACCCGTTGTGTATTTAAATAAATTACAAGTACATTACAATATAAAGCATTGAAATAGAAATCATCCATCCTAAATGGTGTAAAAGAATCTGGAGGGTGTAATCTTGTGATCTAGGTGGTTATTTCAACATTAGGCATTATCTGTGGAGGTAACATATCTAGACCGAACACCTGCAGAGCTGTTGACAAATTATTGACGGAGGAGCGGTACGCTTTCATATTGAAACCGGTCAAAACTATTCCGATTTCATTGTTTTTTTTAATGTCGAAAATTTGAAGTATTACAATCTGTTAATTATCAAAAATTGACGCTCTTGCGCTATTGAAAATGCTCTTTTTCATTAAAATAAAGCACATTTATCAACAATTTTCCTCGCATAAGTCATTAAATTGATATTCTACAAAAAAAATATTACATAAAAACTGAAGCTTATTGAAAAAGGAAAAGATTGAGTTTTTTATTCCTATATGTGATGAAGATAACTTTTTTATTTGGCGGAAATTGCATTTAACGTAAAATAAATAAAAGTTATAAAGAAAAGTATCTTTAACATTCTTTGAATTACTTTGAAGAATCGTTAAAATGAGCTTGATTTAAAGTCGTTAGCATAAAAATTAACGAAAAAAATTAGCACGCAAACTGATAAGTTTATTGATAAATACAAAATTGAAGACTGCAGTTCACATTATTTATGCATTAACAATGTGTGCTATAATTGTAAGCAGTTTAGAATGCGTATTTCTGGAAATAAGAAATTTCAAATGAAAAAAAAAATATTTAAATTTCATGATAAACTACAAATTTTCGAAAATAACTGTAAAAATAAAAGTTTCGCCTTTATATACATGTAGAGTGAAAATTTTTTATTTAAACGTATTTTTTCATTTGGCGGTATTATTATTATTTTGAAATCAATCCATGGTGAATATAAAAAATATGTGCCAAATTATAATTTTATCTAAAACATTGAAATGAATTTTATCATTTCAAGCTATTGATATCGAAAATATTTGAATATCGAACCAGCTTAAAAATAACAAAAAAAATGTCGATATGATATACTCGGCAATCGCATTTTGAAAGCATTTGCATAATAGATAACAATTTGTCAAGTTTTTGCTAAAAGAGAAAATTGAACAACACAGAAAAATGAAAAGTTTGCAGAAATGTGACTCTTCCCTACATTTTCATATCAGTTCAAGAGGAAGTTACTAATATAGTTATTGATACAGAGTGTAGCCAAAATATTGTAATACTTCAAACATCAGAAAATTGAAGGTTATCATATATTGGAATACGTGGATAAGATAAACGGTTTTATAGATTAAAATTAACTTTTCCGCATTTATTAGACCCCCTGAACAATATCCTATCATCAGATTGTCACTTGTATACACTTCGGAGACTGTATCCTGCTAACAATATGAAATTTCTCCAAAAATAACCAAAAACGTAGTATATCTGGACCCGTTGTACTTGATCTAGTGAGCAGAAAATCAATCGAGTTCATCTGAAAAATATCCAATTATAAAGTTGGTAGTTTCTATAAACTCCGGAGGTTGTATCGTGCTAAAAACCTGAAATTTCTCCAAAAATTACAAAAACGCTGTCACTTCAGGTAACATAGCATCCGTTGTGCTCGCTCTAGTGAGCTGAAAATCAATAGGGTTCATCTATCCTGAATAATACTTAATCATATAATTGATGACTTGTATACACTGCGGAGTCTGCATCGTGCTAAAAAACTGAAATTTCTCCAAAAATTACAAAACTGTTGTACTGCAAGTACCATAGCAAAAAATCCGGAGTGTACGTCGTTGTCGTCGTCAGAGTTGTCGTCGGCCACTTTTCGTTACATGTCTTGTTAGTACTATACAGCCTCCGGAGTGCAACAAGTTACAAATTTTGCGATCAAGTATTGTTTAGGACATCTCACAGATGAACCTTATTTGATTTTCAGCTCACCAGAACCAAAACAACGAGTGATATGCTACTTGAACTACGACATTTTTGTCATTTTTGAGAAATTTCAGTTTATTAGCACGATACAGCATGCGGAGTACAACAAGTTATTAATTTTATGATAGAATATTGTTAAGGACATCTCACATATGAACCTTATTGATTTGGAACTCACTAAAGCTAGTAGAACAGGTGCTATGGTACTATAAGTACAAAAAATTTGTATTTTTGGAGTAATTTCAGTTTGTTAGATCGATACATTCGTCGGTGCTATGGTACTTGAGGTACAACATATTTGATAATTTTTGGAGAAATTTTGGATTGTTAGCACGATACAGCGTCCGGAGTGTATACATGTGACAATTTTATGATAAAATATTGTTCAGGGCATCTCAAAAATGCGGAAATGTTAGTTTTAACCTTTAAAATCGTTTATTTCGTGTTGATCTTTCTGAAAAACCGAAAAACAATTCAACAAATTCCAAAATTCCAACTTTTTTGTTCGTCAGAGCCTGTACAACAATTGTTTTGCTGCTTCAAGGAAAAACACAGTAACCAACAAAAAAATCAAAATTCACTTCTCTACATGTTATCACATACTTGGTCCTTACGCATGTTGTAAGCTGCATTTGAATGGTCTATCTGTATCAGAAATCATAGTTTGACCACCCTTAAACACAGTATATACATTACTTCATTAGAAATACCACAGTAAAATACAGTATATACCAGTTACTGGGTTTTAGCGTGGTTATAAGTAGATGCTGTGTTTTATGTTGGTTTAAAATTATAACTACTAATATTATTGTACAACCAGTCGCAGACGTGGCAACAGCCGTTTGAAATTCCCTTTCTTTATCGTGACTCATTATCTCACCACGTGCGTGATTTTCTTACCGATTAAAGTGTTTCTGTGTGAATAACAATGTCCAATATCTAAACGAATACGACGAATACTGGAGATGTGCAATACACAAATGTAAGTAACTGACTGATTTGTATATTCGTTTTAAATTTTAAGACGTGAATCTAGAACCGCGTTAAGGTTATGTCAATTCAGAGGCTTCAATACTGTTGCCACATTTCTCAAATTTCTGTACCTTACCGAATAGATTACAAATAGTCGAACTACTTAAAAAGCAGAAAATTAATGTTTTAGAACTATTTGACTGTTTGAAAGTAACGATGGATATTTTCCCAGGCCCTCTAGCAAAGAGGAACATACTTCGGATGCAGTTAGTAATTGCAACACCAGCACTTCAATATCAAACGACGACAGTGTTGCAGATCCCGATTTTCAAATGAAGGTTAACACTAGCCATAATAGTGATCAGGATAACGTGCATGCTATTCCAAATGAATATCAAGAGATGCCTTACGAAATTCCTGAAAACACTGATGGTATATTAGTACCAATAACAACACAGCGACCTATTATTGAAGATGATGACATATTAGAAGATATCCGAGAAGTTGCTACTACGCTAAATATATTACAAGACAAGACTATAAACGGCACTGTAAATACTGCTAGTAATGAAATAGTCAAAGTAAGTAGAGGAGGTAAAAATAGAAGACGTAAAGCAGCTGTGAAGAGACCTGTATTAAGCGATGAACAAAAAGCAAATAGGGATAAGAAAAAGCATCCGATAAGGCCATGTTGCCAAGGAAAATGCAGAAAAAGCTATCAGAAATTGACACAAGAAGAACTCAATGTAATATGGTATACTTATTGGTCTCTTAATTATACAAATAAGCGAAAATGGTTGGCTAAAAGCGTGCATCTGACATATATTAAAAGAAGAACGACAGTCCAAACTAATAACGATAGCTATAAGAAAACATGTAGTCGTCTACATTTTCTGCCACAAAATAATTTCAGTTTACCGATTTGTCGCTTATTTTTACTTAATACATTGGGTTATACAAACGATTCTGTCTTGACAGAATTATGCTATGCCATGAAAAAACAGGAGGGATGTGCTGCAGTTAAGGAGAATAGAGGAGTTCATGCAAAACCTACTTGTAATCGTGAACTAATAAAAGAACATATCGATAGCTTCCACCCAACTGTAGCTCATTAAGGAACACATAATGCTCCTAATATAAGGTATCTACAACAATCGATGTTCCAAGATTTTAATTCAGAATATCCCAATGTGTGTAAAGAAGAAACTCACAGAAAGACTCTAGAAGATATGCATATATCTCTGTGTATGCCTATTTCAGACACTTGTGACGGATGCCTCGCCTTGGAAATGCAGGTGAAAGAAGCCAAGGTAGTAATAAATAACGACGCAGCAGTAAAGAATATAAAGGAAAAATGGACTCTACATGAAACTGAGGCTACTAAAGCTACCAACAAATACACAGACGACAGTAAAATTACAGACAATCCAACAACAAAAATATACTCTATGGATTTGCAAAAAGTATTACTAATTCCAAATATGCCTTCAATTAAGGACAGTTATTTTACAAGTAGACTGGTTGTATTTAACGAGACTTTCGCAGCACTACATAAGAACACAATCAATAAAAATTATTGTGTGATGTCGCACGAAGTTATCGCCGGTCGAAATGCACATAACATTGTAGATTCCGTTGTGGCAATGATAGAAACAGAACGAGATACCACCGACTTTATATTTTGGGCCGATAACTGCACGGCCCAAAACAAAAACTGGATCATGTGTACGGCATTTGGAATCCTTGTACATAAAGAACGAGGTCCTAATAGCATTATTTTTAGATATTTAATTAAAGTTCACACTCATATGAGTGCAGATTATGTTCATGGCAACATTGGAAAACATCTAGCACAGGCCAGAGACGTATATGACTTCAGATATATAAAAACTGTAGTTGGTACGTCTAGAAAAAATGTAAACTGTCGTAGAGCTGAATAACTTTCAAGAATGGAAGAAGAAAAAAAGAAATGCACCGCGAAATAAACCAAGTGATCCACTAAATATGGTTAAACTCAACTATATCGTAGAAATTAAATTTGAGAAGGGATGTCGTTCCATGAAATACAGAACTGATTTTGACGCCGATTTTGTGACACTTGATTATTTACAAAAGAGATTTGATGCATCAGAACGACCTGAATTTCTCCCAACACACCGAGGAATTCCAAAAAGAAAGAAGAATGATATTATCAAGGTACTAGGGCCCTTAATGCCTGCGTCAAGGAGAGAGTTTTGGACCACCCTACGAGAAAACGATACTGTTGAAGACCTTAATACGGAATATGGTATAACCGAGGATGTTGATGAGCTATACATTAATTTATATGTTATATAAAATAAACTATAATTAAAACTACCACTTTTTAATAACGTATAAGTAAATTAACAGGCAATTTAATTTCGTAAATCATTCTAATATACCAAGCAAGACCACAGCATACACATCTGTGTATTTGTTATTAATAGTTACCAAAAAATACTACATTTTTGGAGAAATTTCGGTTCGTTAGCACGATACAGCCTGCAAAGTGTATACAAGTGACCAATCAATTTTACGGTAGGATATTGTTAAGGGCGTGTTACATATGTGGAAAAGTTGGTTTAACTCTTTAAACCCGTGCATTTTTTATATTATATGCTTACATCCAACCTCTAAAAAATTTAAATTGAAGAGCTCATATTAATTATTAGGAGCAGTAACAGTTCTCAAAATAAACCTAATTTATTGAACTATTTTCCAAAATTATGGATATTGATAGTAATTCAACTGAAATGGTTATGTTAAAAAGCATTAATCATATTGGAATGGCAGGATTTAAATATGAATGGATCCAAAACTAATATAACTATAATTAACTATATTACTGTGAAAACAAAGGAAATCGATATAAAAATGTCTATTGTTTTACCTAAAATCTCAAACAAAATATTATTATGGAGAAAAATTAAGTACAGGACAATAAATAAATATTCCTTGACTTACAAAACATCACGTAACAGGTGGATATTTAAATATATCGTCAATTGCTTTGATTCCTTTTTCATAGATTTTATTAGTGCCAGAACTTCTTCATGTGTTTTTAAACTCTTACTTTTCATTAAATTCATCATTTCATTCAAATTTCTTTTATTTAGTTCATTTCGTGTATTTATTTCGATTAAATCGTTCAACAAATGATTTTGGTAAAATGTTTTGCCTTTTTTTACATTATTTGTAAATCTATTAATTTTTGATGATGTGCATCATACTCATGAGAAATTCCAGGAGTTGGTTTGGGAATATTTTGTAGGAGTTGTTGGGTTTTCAATAGTATATATGATAAGTACTCGATTAACCTTATGCTTGTCACCGAATATATCATATAATTCATCGCAAATGGGCTACTACTTTTCCTTCACCTGTTCGGCGTTTTTTATCAACATACTTAATATAACTAGCTTATAGGTGAGCAAATGTTTAGTGACATTTCTCTTTTCTTTCTATTCCTTGTCCTACATAATAACTAGGACGATTTATCTCCTCATCTCTTTTGGGCCATATAGTATGTTTACTGGTATTCTTGTCCATAAATTCATAATAATATTTCTGGACTGGACTTTTGGAAGTTACCAACTGCTCTCAATTCCTTTGTCTCTTTGCAATGTTCCCTTTACTTATACAATATAACGATGTGTTAGGGATATCGACAACAACAGTGTTGGCAGCAATGACATGGAAGGTTGAATGACATGACAGCATCGTGCAGCAGACCGAGTTGACGTAGACAGGTTGTTGACTTATCGATTATATTATATGTACTTCGAAAATAATTATAAAAGTAATGAACTGTATTTGAGTGGCTAAGCAATAAGCATTTAACATTCAGAATAGCTACAAAACGTAACAGTATGCATCTAAAGTTCTGAGAATTTTTTCATACATGATTTACAGCTTTATGATGAGCACCGAACAAGTTACCACTGCTCACAATTATTGGTTGCTAAGCAACTTTTATGTGTCAAAACAAATTAGTTCCAAATTTCTCAAAAACATGTCATATAAATTGGAAATTCGAAGAAGTGTCTACAACCTTGTTTGACGGCTACCGAAACGTGGAATTGCCAATATTTTTCGAAATGAAAATATCTCCAAAACAACGAACTATCGAATAATAGCTAAATGTGAACAAGGAATAGCTTGTTTAAACTTACCGAAAATTCGACGACCCAAGGTTCTAAGTGAAATTCGTAAAAATAGAGTGGTTGATAGCGCAAAACATAAAGTGATTACATATCATCGAAAACTAGCGCGGAGATTTCATTTAACAAATTGATTTTATTAATGAACACCACCTTGGAGACGAAATAATGTTTTGGCCTGACTTGGCATTATGTCATTATGCTCGAATCACCAGAGATTTGTTAGAAGCACATAACATACCTTTTGTTCCTAAGTAAGACAATCGTCCAAACGTACCTCAAGCTCGCCCAATTGAAGCCTTTTGGTCCTTACTGAGCAGGAAGGTCTATGACAAAGGTTGGCAAGCCGCAGACGAACAAATGTTGCGTCGAAAATTTTTTCAGAAAATTCGATAAATAGATATAGCATCCGTCCAGAGACTAATGCGACAAGTTCGAACAAAGCTTCGCCAAATTGAAGACAATGGACCTTTGGCAGTTCGTTAAATGAGGTTATTTTTCATTATTACAATGTTATAAGTTGTTCACTCGAATATATTTTTCAATGTTGTAATGTATAAACAGGTATTTCTTGTGAAATTACCTGATTTCAATTTCCTTGCAGTATTAATATCCACTGTTATGCAAATATCATCAATTTGTAATCAAACAAACCCTTCAGATTGTTCTGTTTCCATTCTCATCTCATAGGTATAGTGCAAAATCAGTTTCCAATTATCAATTTCACATAATCATAATAACATCAACCACAAAAGACAAAATACTGCGCTGGATAATGGTAAATATCAATAAATGAAATACATAGCAGCGATAATATAACTACTAAAAAAGCGTTATTTATACATTTATAACCTATATCCTTCGATAAAGTATGGAGCATCATGAAGGACGGAGAACATTATGATTTAAATACAGTCCCAGAATATTTTTTAATACGTTTTTACCAGCGACCTATACGACAAGAAAATGCAATGTATTAAAAACTTAAAATTGTATAAGCAAGAAAATTCGGCTTATAGCGAGCTGTAATCTGACAAACCAGACGTCTTTAGTATTAATTGCCAACTCGCTGTCGCAAAAAAGGGAATATAGCAGAAACATTCAAGAGTGCCCAATATTAAAGACTTTGTGCCACACTATTCTTATTGAAACATCTTGCTAATTTTTTTTAAATGAAAGGTCTTCGAAATGAGTTGGATAAGGAAACAAAACTGAATGTTGGCTACATTCAAATGAAATAGTGATTATTTGAATTAAATTTTTTTCAATAGAACTGAGCAAATAAGTAAAGCCGTAATGCGGAAAGCTGTATAGAAAACATACCGCAATTCACTCACTGCGGAAGGATACGTGAATTTTTAATGTGAACGACAACTTGCATGTATTGGTGCATGAAAACTTATCATTATATTTAGATAATATGCACGATAAACATATTTTTGATGGATTATATAGTTATTATTGTAATTTTTCATTGTTTATTTAAACAGTAAACGGGTGGTCTGAACTTCAAACACTTGGTGGGCTCACTTACTTAATTTATTTAAACTCTAAACTACTCACTAACACTTAATTTATATGCACACAAACTTAATCATTAATCTATACCAACACTTCACTGTTCGCTATTTCGGTGTATTCTTGTTTATTTGTCGCGATCACTTTATCAACTAAAACTAAAAACTTTCTTGGGTCGGTTCCTTATATATATATATATATATATATATATATATATATATATATATATATATATATATTATTGCATTTTTAACTAGAAAATTCTGGATTGCGGCATACACAAAAACAATTGGCTTTGGCATTTTCTAGATAAGACTGGTCACAAAAACAATATATAGATAAGATAGTCACAATCGTAAACAGTTATAAAGAAAAAAACCCTGCGTATCCGCCATAATTATATCTTTCATACCTGGCTTAGACAGAGTCGGATTTAGGGACTATACCAGTGTGCTGTTTCGTAACATTACCCCCTCCTCAAATGGAAGTTCCTCCTGGAACTTTTGTGTAGCCGAGACTGGATGTTTGAATCGGCAACCAGCCCCATTTCTACACTTTCCGATCTTATGGGAATAGCAGGGCACCGTCTTCATCGGATACTGATAACGGGGTTGTAGCTGCAAATTAATATCTGGACACCGGTATCTCGAAAGATAGTCTCTATCATGGTACTGATAATTCGCCAATCCAACTGGTAACTCGCTATCTTAGGCATAGCCAGTTTCTTCACGCTGGACTCTAACACATGGTCTCGGCGGCTTCGAAGTGCTTCCCACACATCGCGGTAGGTAGATCGATCTTGAAATTCATTTTTAGTAACCACGTAGAAGACGTACCGCGAATTATGTTTCAGTTTCAGTGTTTTGCCAGGAGCTGGGATCTGTTCTTCAAGTTTTTCTAATTGCCCGAACTTCTTTCGAAAGACGGATTCCAGCCCTCGTGCGTTCTTGAGACGGACGGGGATGTTGTATGCCAGTGAATAATCTTCCGGGAAAGTGAACAAATCTTGTCGTCGTTGTTCTGAAGTAACTCCATATATAGCTTTCCCGGTACCTCCATACGCGCCCATAAATTCATCGAAGATAGGGTCAGATACATCTCGAATATGGTTTATTCCTTTCGCTACGTCATGGTCTTCTTCGAATTGCGCTAGTCGGTTTTGGTGAACTACTTTTGGTTTTCCGTTGGGGATCTTGCTTATGCGATATACAACATCATTGATCCTTTTCCTGATTAAGTATGGACCTTCCCAGGATTTTTGTAATTTTGGAGAAAATCGTTTTCTCCTCGTCAAGTTGTGTAACCATACCTTGACCTCTTCTTTAAAACCGCTTACTGTGGCCTGCGTATCGTACATACTTGAAGATTTGTTCGAAATCATTCATGAATATCGTCCAGTCTTCTTCTCAATTGTATCACGTAGTCTTCTTCTGCTAGATCTTCTGACTACTACTCACTAACACTTAATTCATATGCACACAAACTTAATCATTAATTTATCACTAATCACTGTTCGCTATTTCGGTGTATTCTTGTTTATTTGTCGCGATCACTTTATCAACTGAAACTAAAAACTTTCTCGGGTCGGTTCCTTATATATATATCAGTGCCTTTTTTACTAGAAAATTCTGGATTGCGGCTTACACGAAAACAATTGGCTCTGGCATTTTCTAGATAAAACTGGTCACAAAAACCATGTCTAGATAAGATAGTCATTATTTTAACTTTCATACCTGGCTTAGACAGAGTAGGATTTAGGGACTATACCAGTGTGCTGTTTGGTAACATTATGTTGTGACTATAATAACAAACAATAAAAACAGACAAGATATTTCATTGTTTGAAATATTATATTTTGCCTTTCTTTCATATTTGTGCATTACATTATCTTTTATTTCTGTTTACAGTAAATATATTGCTTTTTGGAGAAAATGTTTTGTTTGTCATTCCACGGAAAACAATATTGTTTTCTTAGCATATTTTAATGGAAAGTCTGGATAATATGAGATTTTAAAAGGCCGTAAAATAAACTGTCTCCCTCATATTGTTTTAAATCTTGTATAAAATTTTCGAATCACCGTTTCCACAGCTTTTTAGTCCGAGTTTTTGAGATATTCATCACAGGCAACAGCAGCTGCAAGTATACCCCCATAAAAATCACCACACCGAAAAAGCCCAATACAAACTGTCGACGGCATGTATACACGTCAAAACATGAAAAGTCACTGTATATATACTGTAATTTTTTTATATACAAAATATCATATAGCCCTCCCGTCAGAAATTCCCGACCCAAAGGGATGTATACTATATGTGCCTCCGTGTCGATGTTGGTTGTTGTCTCTAAGATTCTAGATCTTCCAATATTGACACAAAAGTTGCGTTTGGATGTCCTGTTGAAAAACGCTGTGTTTTCCCATGTATCAGTCAACAGCTTTGCTCCCAGGTTGTACACCTTAATTTGGTTTTACCGTACTGAGGATGGCTAATGGGCCAGAAACATGCATGTCTGCAATAACCACTCTTCTCAGTACCCCTTTTTCCAGCAGTAGACACTGTTGTTTCACCTAATTCAGAGCCAACCAATTTTCGTAGCTATTCTGTTTATATTTCTGGTAATGCTGATTATTATAGTTTACACTCACTTCCTGAAATTTCGATCATAATAAAGAACACAGTTTATGACAAATTTCCAAACGACCGAAACACTCACATGGCTTGTAACATATAATGGATTCTATAAAAGCACTAATACAAAATTTCCTCGTGGTGGCTCGTAAAACGTTGTATCTTTATCGCGGTAGTAAATGGATTGAAACACTGAATAGACATTCCACATTTGCTAAATGACTTTACATCTAAGGTAATAATTTATATTCTAAAACGAAACAATTTCTTACACCAGTCTTTAGATACAATTAAAACGAAAAATATCCTTTCGTTCGAGCTTAAGAAAAATCTGGTAAGATCTCTTGCTTGTGACTGCTCCAGCTAATATGGCAAAACTTTGTAAATATTAGAGAATCAGAAATATTCCATTGTGACAATATTAAATATTTCTTACCTAATTGCTGAAAGGAATTATATATAAGGTAATATTGCATGTTATAAACCGAAAACAATCCTCACATCAGCCTATAGACGCAATTGAAACAAAGAATATCCTCTCTGTTGAGCTTAACAAAAAACCTTGGTCATTATTAGAGGTGGAATCCTTCCATAGTGACAATCTTAATAATTTCTTATCATAAAATATACTCACAAGTTTACACATTCTTGCAAATTTTCAGTTCGTAAGATATTTTCTTCCATTTAGCTTTTCCGGATTGGGATAGCGTGTCCTCTTCGATCAATTTTTTCTACGCCTTTCTGTCCCTGGCAAGTATTTTTGTATCTTCCACAGTTATCAATTTATTTCATCCTTATTTTCCTATCTGGTCAATCCAGACTTAATCTTTGCTATTCCCTTAGTTTACCGACCTCAATTATTGTCCTAGCAATTCTTTGTTCATTCAGTCTCATTATGGGTCCACATCAATTTAACTGTTTTTTTTCATTTTATTGATTATTAATGTTTGCTCCGTCAGTTTCCTTATGTGTTCGTTTCTGATTCATGTTTCATTTCAATTGTTTCTATTTTAGTTTCGCGCTCAATCTGCATTTCCAAATTCTCTGTTGCTTATATATCATTATAGGAATAGTTATTAGATTATGTATTCTATTTTTTTTGGGTCTCAATATCTAACTGTTATTCTATTTATTGTTCAGTAATTAAAACATTTTCAACTATTTTAGGTTTATTGAAATCAGAGAATCAATAGTTAATATTTTCATTAAATTTCCCATTTTCTCTGTACGAGTTTGGTGAATTCTCAACTGTGAATAAGCGGATTGGATAAACTAAAATCTATAAGCACATGTATATAAAAATCCTGTTTTCGATACAAACCATTCTCCTCGAAAAGAGGGATAGATATTTTATGGGGGTCCAGAGTCCCGTTTCTGATTTACTGGAGTGTACTCTGTCGCAAAACTGCAATCTAGAGACGCAAGAATTAATGGTAGGGTGGCTGACTATCCATCCCCGAGGCATTTCAGAGACGTAGAAGATCTGAATTGGATATCACAAGAAAAAAAAATATTTTTTGGTTTTAATCTTTTCTTATAAGTTAACGTGTTGTTTGTCTAAAATATTTTCTCCGAAAAATAAATACAGTTGAATGATATCGTGATTTCGCTATATTCACCCCATTGGAAAATTCAGGAGGTACTGACGAGGAAGAAACTCAGTTCGTCCATGAAATATCTTTTGCGATAACGAGTAGATATTTTACGGAACGTAGTCACAGGCATGAAAATACTATTTGCTACTTAGTTCAGTGAAGACAACGAAGTAAAAGCAAATAGTTCAAGATTTTCAAATGATAAATGAGCAACGCTTAGAAAAATTAAAACTATTAACATTCATTCAACTCACCTTTAAGGTATTCTCTAAATTATAATTGTATGACGAAATTGAATACTCTGGCTCGTTTGAGCGCCGCCGGTTCATCACCGCCGTTTCACCACCGCTGTTTCACCACCGCTGTTTCACCACCGCCGTTTCAGCACCAGCCGGTTCGTCGCTGGTATACAGTGCTATTGAAAAGTCCCCTCCCCCCTCGTATCTATTGAACGGCTACACTTATATTAAAAAAATTTGGAGGGTGAAAACTAAGTGTTGTAAACTTGTCTACGAATGGTAACAGGTGACGTAATAGTAGTAGATGACGTCACAGTGCCACTCTGGCCAATAATTTTAAATAGGACCTTATGGTAACTGATATCTCGTTTGAAAGGCATTGACGTTGGCTACATAGCTATATTAAATTTGTTTGGGTTTAAATTAATTTTGATGGATACATTAAATAAATACCAAAATTATTATTTCACATTCAAATATTGAAGATTTTTCAGTCCGCCTCTGGTTAGTTGTCAAAAAAATTTAAGTTTTTAATTTAATAGTATTTGTTGCTTTGTAACGTTTTTCTAAGTAGCTTAAATATTTAATTTTATTATTGTTTAACGAGACATTTAAGAGTTTACATAGGCAAAATGGTACGTACTCAAGCCGACAAAGTAGCAGCTATCTTAATAATTGGTGAATCTAGAAAGAATCTCCATGAAGCGGAACGATTTTTTAATGAGAGATACCCAGATTGCATAATCTCTAGAACTTATTTAAAGGAGCTTCTCCACAAGTTTGAAGCAACAGGTAGTGTTCAAGATGCCAAACTATCTGGTCGACCAAGATTTAGTGATGATAAAAAAATTGATATAGTTGCTGAAATGGTAGTAAACCCTACTTCCTCTTCAACTAAAGTTGCGTCTATCTTTGAAGTAAGCAAAAGTACGGTACAGAGTGTTGGCTAAAAATAAATTTCATCCATACAAGTTAAAAATGGTGCACCACCTTTCGGATGACGACCCCGAGAGAAGACTCGAATTCTGTGAATGTATGACAAATAAAATTAGTGAAAACCCACATTACACAAAAACAATTTGTTTTAGTGACGAAAGTACTTTTTGCCTCAACGGAAATGTGAATACACAAAATGTAAGGTATTGGAGTCACACAAATCCTCACACCTTTCGTGAACAACATACCCAATTTCCAGAAAAAGTCAATGTTTGGGCAGGTATTTTGGGAAACCATATAGTTGGTCCTGTTTTCCTAAATTCAAATTTAAGCGGTGAAGTGTATCTGGAGATGTTACAAAATGCAATTGAGCCGTTAATTCTTGAAATTCTGGAAGATAATCAAGATGAATTCGGCCATCTGGAAATAACATTTCAACAAGATGGTGCTCCTGCACATTAATATGGTGCAGTAAGACGTTACCTGGATGAAGAATATCGACGTAGATGGATCGGCCGGCGAGGTCCTATAGAATGGCCACCTCGGTCACCAGATCTGACACCATTAGATTTTTTTCTATGGGGGTACTTGAAATCCAAGGTTTATACTACGGCACCAGATAGCATTGGCGTTTTGAAAGAAAGAGTTACTGAAGAATGCAATGCTATTTCAGCTGACACATTCGAACGAGTACGACAAGAGTTTACTAATAGGATGTATTACTGTCAGGAAGTAGACGGAGCACATTTCGAACACTTGCTATAAGAATCCATTGTTGATATTTGATTAATTAAATTTAAAAAAATAATTTCAATAATTTTGGTATTTATTTAATTTATCCGTCAAAATTAATTTGAACCCAAACAAAATTAATATGGCTATGTAGCCAATGTCAATGCCTTTCAAACGAGATATCACTTGCCATAAGGTCCTATTCAAAATTATTGGCCGGAGTGGCACTGTGACGTCATCTATTACTATTACGTCACCTGTTACCATTCGTAGAGAAGTTTACAACACTTTATTTTCACCCCCCAAATTTTATTAATGTAAGTGTAGCCATTCAAAAGTGGAGAGGGTGGGGGGCTTTTGAATAGCACTATATAAATTATTATTGAATTTCATAGAAACGAATGAATTTATAAGTACCGTGTAATCGTTTGATGCCATCTTTACTTAACATAATTTTATAGTTTTTATGTGTGAACTTTTTATTTAGTCTAGTAAAATTGATGTGGAACCCTAAACTAATTGCAATGCAATTTCTGTGAGTGGTTTCCTAATGGAAATTTTCTATAGGAAACGATGGTGAGAAGTCTATCACTCTATGACGACGCGTTTATCCAATATGGCAGATTTTCCATAATGGCTGACCATTATTTGAGACAGTTATACAAATTATTATTTTAATGTTAATATTGATGTTTTCTGTTACTGTTCGATCATAGTATATTATATATTAAGTGTGGTAAGTACAATTATAGTGCACGCAACGTGAAGTTTACGAAGCGAGCCGCAGGTGTGTTTTTAAAACTTTACTTTCCCTGCGCATAAACCTCTACCACGTGAGTTGTGAATATTGAATATTGAAAATTTGTTGCAGGTTCTAGCAAGTTGTTCTAAGACGCATTAAAAATGGAGATGGAAAAGTGTTTTATTTGTGACGAGCTGTTTCAAGGAAATGACGATGTATCTGTACTCACTGACAAAGTAGTGACTGGAATAAATGAAACATGCAAGTAAAGAAAAATATCTGCGTTTCACGTTTGTGTTAAACAGAAGGTTCACAATAAATGGAGAGCGCGTTTTGGCAATTTGAAAACTCCATTCCAGGAGAAAGAATCATATCCCACAACTTCCCGTGTTCTGCGGTCATGTGAAACCCAGTTTGATTTTAGAAAAAAGTGTTTTTTCTGTTGTATTGAGATAAGTGTATACTTCAGGGAGAGGAAGAAAAATGCTCAGTTTTACGCACGTACAGTTGAATTCAAATCATCAGTTTTAAAGAAACGCAACGAACACAGTGATGAGTGAGCAGACAAAGTTAAAAGACGTATCGATGTGTCTGATTTACATGCTGTGGATGCATGTTATCCCAAACAGTGTTCTGTCAATTTTCATACTGGAAAATTAATTCCAGTGCAGTTTACTGATACCCCTTCGACTACATCATCTTCAGATCGTCCAGAGGACTCAGAGCGACAGGAAATTTTTCTCCAAGTAGCTAAATGTATGGAGAAAAATGATGAAGAGCAAACTACTGTGGAAGAGCTTGTTGAAAGAATGCGATAATTACTGCCAGAAAATAGTGAACCATATTGTCAACAGTATTTGAAACGAAAACTGAAAGAGCATTTTGAAGATAATATTTTCATAGGAACAAATGCAGGAGCTGCTGATGTCGTTACTTTCAAAAGTACAACTACATATGTGTTGCGAGACTACCACAGTCAAAACCATGAAGATGTAGAAGAGGATCGAAAAAATATAATTATGACAGCTGCTTAAATAATAAGGAATGATATTAAAGATATCCCTGTAGATCCAGAAGTATATCCACCAATTGAAAACATGAGTAGTGTTGACTATAATGTAAGCTATATTCCTGATTCCTTAAGGATGCTATTTTCACTTCTAATTACTGGCAAAACCAACAAGGAAAGAAAAGTTGCTTATATAGGGCAGGCAGTTTTGCAAGCAGTGCGCCCACGAGTCTTAGTTGCACCATTGCAGATAGGACTGGCAGTTCAATTACATGACAGCACAAGCTCGATATTTGTAGTTGAGGCAGTGCATCATATGGGATTCGTTTTGAACATTCAGCGGCACTAAAAAGAGGAACTACCATACCAGTCCCTTTAAAACCTTCTGAAAGTCCTCATAAATTTATTCAATATGCAGCTGATAATATTGATCACAATATTATTACAATGGATGGCCATGGTACTTTTCATAGAATGGGTATTATTGCGGCTATCACTCCAGCTGGAAAGTTTTCAACGGTCATTAAGAAACGCCAAGTTTCATTTGAAGAACTGAGGAGGTTGGAGCAAATCCCAGTAAAAACATATTATTCACAGGCCAGTGGAATGCGTTCCGTAAAATATAATACCATTAAGGATATCGCGTACAGTGACCCATGTGCAAATCTGGATATTCTACTGAACATTTCACATTTTGTCAGCAATACTGCTCCAGGATGGCAAGGTGTATGTCAACTACTACATAAAGGTAACCATCCTGGTGATTCATCTGTCATCTTTCTGCCAATGATTAACATGGATCCTACCAATGAGACGTGTTTTCTCTCAACGCTGTCTTTTGTTTCTGACCATGCCAAGTGATACAGCCAGACCCCTATTATAACATTCGACCAACCCCTTTTCCACAAAGCACTTGGCATCATAGCTAATGAACCACAGGATAGTCCTTTATGGAAGGTCATCCTGAGACTCGGAGGTCTACACAGAGTCATGAATTTTCTTGGATGAATAGGTTTTTTGATGAGTGGAGCAGACTTGGCGGATATACTTGAGATAATATATGCAGGAAATGCTGTAGAGCATATGCTTTCTGGGAAAGCTATAACAAGAGCAATTCGTGGTCATCTTATTGTTTTATCGGTCTTGAACACGATTCTAGCAACACAAGCTCTAGTATCTGATCAGGGCGATGTACAGGCTGCTAGATCATTATTTAATAGTCTTTTTAATGACGAGTGGTCTGTCGAACACGTAACAAATGAGGCTGTTGTTAAAATTTCAAGCAAACTGCTAAAGGCCAAAGAAGAACTTAACGCTTTCAGGACACCTCGACTTTGGTTGCAGTATTTGGAAATGGTTAATATCCTGAAACAGTTCCTAAAAGCTTAATGAACAGGAAATTGGCACCAACATCTTGCAATGGCGAAGGAAATGTTACCTTTTTTTGCAGCATGTGGCCATAGTTCATATGCCATCTCTGCACGTCTCTACTATGAAAGAATGGTTGAGCTTGAATTTGGAGCTCCTCATGTATACACGGGTTTTACAAGTGGTCTGCATATTTTCCATAGAAGTGATAGGTTTTGGGGTGGTCTTTTCACTGATTTAGTTATAGAACAAATTTTTGAAGAACATAAAAGGATTCGGAGGAATGACTCATGGAAAGGGTATGACAGAACAGCAACAGCTTGCCTGGGTTATGTCACGCCCTATTTGCGCCAATTTGAATGAATGCATGCAGGAATTTGCTTCAGTGAAGCATGCATGAAGTGAGCAACATGTTAGTATGACCAGCGCAAGAATTGCACGTGATACAGGAGATACACAAAAAGTAATAGTATATG
The DNA here is from genome assembly GCA_963921935.1 of Galeruca laticollis. Lineage (NCBI taxonomy): Eukaryota > Metazoa > Arthropoda > Insecta > Coleoptera > Chrysomelidae > Galeruca > Galeruca laticollis. The sequence goes on along the minus strand of OY998179.1, from coordinate 171,743,195 downwards.
TAGAACAGCTTAATGTATTCGAGCGAGTTAGCAATCTGCGGAACATTGTCACAGGAGTTACTTATGGAAGTGATATGAATCCTGAACTAGCAGATGAAATTGGAAAAAGAATCCTTGATGACATGACTGGCAAAACAGTATCTGAGTTCTCCTTCAGAAAGAGCAAGCAGGTGAAACCAATGCAAGCAGTGCAATCTGTCAACTTAAAAGGAGAAACCTTTGTTATTGAGCCGGAACTATTATTTCAGCGTCTGTTGCTTTTTGCTCAAACCGGACGTGTCAATTTGCATGAGGTTTTCCGTTACGAGCTTTGCCCATATGCAGCTAGTCTATTCGATAAACATGGGTTTATGAGAGAATCTGGGAAGTCTCAGCGTGCCAATTATATCAAAGAGCAAGTTCCAGGTGTTGCTAATTTGGCTGAAAATTTGCAATTAGTAATAGATGGTGATTGGTTATTACATCGCCTTCCTTGGAGTCAGAAAGAGACATTCGATGAACTGTTATGTGCCTATGTGAGATATGTGCTTACAAAGTATGGCCAGGCTACAAATGTGTTCGACGGATACGAAGATACGTTTTCCACAAAATCAGAAGTTCATTTTAAAATAAATCGAGGTATTGTAGGACCTAAGGTGAATTTGAATGCTTCAACCTCCATTGCCATCAGAAAAGAATAATTTCTGAGTAATAAAGAAAATAAACAAGCTTTCATTGCTCAATTATCAGAAAAATTACACGAAGCTGGATGTAAAACAAAGCAATGTCATAGTGATGCAGACGTCTTGATCGTTATGGAAGCTATAGAGTCGGCAAAAACTCATCCTACAGCCTTTGTTGGAGAAGACACCGATTTGCTCATACTACTTCTTCATCATTTTCGAGAAAATTTATGTGATATTTTTCTTCGCCCAGAACCTAATAAATTTTCCAAAAACCATAACTGTATATGATATTAGAAAAATTGTAAACGCATTGGGTAGTGACGTGTGCTCTCACATCTTATTTGCTCATGCCATATTAGGATGTGATACCACCTCGAAACCATTTGGGTTGGGGAAAAATGACTCCATAAAACTGCTAAGGAAATCAGATATCTTCAAAGAAATTGCTGCCATTTTCCAAACTTCTGGAAAATCCACAGAAGAAATCTTAAATGCTGGTCTGAATGCCATTATATCCTTGTATGGAGGAAAAACAGGAGACAGCACATTACATGATATGAGACTTCGAACTTTCACTTCAAAGGCAAAAAAATCAACAATCCATGTGAAACCGGAAGTTTTGCCTCCTACAGAGGATGCAAGCATATTTCATTATTTCAGAGTATACCATCAGGTGCAACAGTGGAAGGGTAATGCTATGGATCCATTACAGTGGGGATTTAAAGTGATGCTGGATGGAGGATTGACTCCTATTAGAATGAGTTAAGCACCAGCACTAGCCCATTTACTTAAATTCGTAGAATGTGGCTGTATCAAAGGTCAATGTGCAACTCTTCAATGTACATGCAAACGACAGTGTATACTGTGAACAGATGCGTGCACAGTTTGTAGAGGTATAAGCTGCTGCAATTCTATGGAAGTGGACATGGACGATGATTGAGATGAAACTATTATTGTGAATAAAAGAATGAATAAACGATTATTTTGAACTCAAAAGTATTTTAATTGAATAAACTTTAAGTAAATGTTTTCTTTCACAATTGAGGAGTTTGCGGGAAAAACGACATCGCTACATTTGTTTTCGAAATTGAGTAAGATGGCGCAATAGCAAACCATCAGCTGCCGATTGCACCATCTAATTCAATTTCGGAAAAATGTACCTTTATCGTTTTTCCCGCAAAAGCCTCCTGTAAGGAGGATCCGAAACAAAAAATATCATCTTTATAACATTCCGTGTTTCTTAGTCCAGATAAAACGCTATCCGTTTAGTCTCAAAAATCCCAGGAGCAGAACTGATCCCGTAAGTTATTCTTATATAAGCAAACAGTCCGATATCTGTATTGATAACTAGTAACTCCTGTGACTTTTCGCTTATTTCCAGTTGTTGGTAAGCTCCTTTCAAATCGATGACACAAAAATACTTGTTCCCACTTAGACAAGGAGAGAAATTATCTGGACGAGGTAATGCACAATTATCTGCATCCAGGACAGGGTTTAGGGTTTAAGGTTTTCTTGAAATCAACACATACTCGGATGTCTGATGAATTTTTCTTCGGTATCACTTATCCAATTACTAAAGCTATTCTTTTTCAAAATTCCAAAACTACGCATTTTGTTAATTTCATATTCTGCCCTAGATTTCATCGCATAAGGCATGTCATATGCCCTGTGAAATACAGATTATGCATCCTCTCCAAGTTTCAAATCAATTTTAAAATTTTTCATGCTGGACTCAGCTTTGTCAGAAATATATTTTTGAAATCCTTTTTTATGGAAGACACTTTTTTCTTGATTTTTGGCTGAATCTCCGACTCTGACTCATCTACTATTATTTGTGACACATTTTTTAGTAACAGAGTTTGACTGAACTGACTGCTTTGACGCTTTTTGGACAAAACTTGACTTGTTCGGAACAATTTCAACATTAGTGTTTTAAATGAAACTCACGGTTTCTAGTTAATTCCACGATATAATAAAAGTAAAAGTTATTGAAAATTCAATAACTTTTATTATATTGTGGCATTAACTAGAAACCGTGAGTTTCATTCAAGACACTAATTTGAGCAGATTTCACGAAGTAAGGGTCAAGACAATTGATTCAATTTCAACATTGTTTATCAAATTGACTGTGTTTTTTACTCTAAAAATTGACATTTTGCAATTTCAAATTTTTATAGCAAGTCTTCTCATTTACTACTGACTGACATGATGTACTTGACTGATATGGATTACTTGACTGACGACACTCTGACACGGATTGAGGAGTATTCTCTGACATATTTTGACAATTCAATAATAAATTTTGACGCCAACATGGATTAAGCACGTTTAGCCAGTTTCGAGCAAGCAATGGTCTAAATCTATGATTACTTTCTAGAATAACTAGTGGTAAATTAACAATATTTTCCTTAAACTTTTCAAAAACATCTGTCTTCATAAAAATCTTTACACCATCACCTGTCAAAACTCTTAGATCATACTTCACATCAAATAAGTTCAAATCTGACAACTTTTCGTGATAATCATTAACATGCATAACTGACCTGCACGCACCACTGTCTATCTCAAATTTAATTGGTTTACCTTCAAGGTGTAGTGTTAGATTCGCAGCTATTACCCTCGACTCATCTTTCATTGCTGACAAAAATCCCAACTGTAAGTCATCCTGTGAACTGGAAGTCTCATCAGCCTCTTGCTCTTCCAAAGCGTGCACACCAACTTTCTTACATACCCTGCTGATATGCCCTTCGGATTTGCATTTGAAGCACTCCCAATCCCTTGCTGGACGCTAATTTGGATCATGCCTTCAGACTCCACAACGAAAACACATTTTATCTTTCGATTTTACTGGAGACTCACTTTTTTGCACTTACTATTACTTAACTCTGACTTATTTTTAGCCCTTGACGCACTTTACATTTTTGTTGACAACTTGTCAATACTTTCCGAGACACCTCTGATACTACTTTCTGCGATCGAGTTTGTCCATCGATAACAGCTTCTTCTCTATTGATTGAGATTTGCTGCTGCACACAAACTTTAGATATCTTCTCCTTGATCTTGCACTGCATTTCAAAATTTGTAACGTTCTGCAATCTGGAATCTCTTTGGACTAAAATGTTCAATCAGTTTTGCCTTCAACTGATCGTAAGACTTTGATGATGGCAATGTAGAGGTAAGAATATCTTTTAAAGTACTATATGCTTCGCTCCCAATTAAAGTAAGTAGCATAGATACCTCACTTCTAGACTCTACTACACTGCAAACAAACAATTGTTGTAGCCTCTCTATATAAGTTGTAATATCCCTTGTTTTCGGATAAAACTGCTCAATATTACCAATAATATTGGCCTTTTTTGTAGACTTTTGTAATTATTGACGACTTTCTTAGTTCAGACTCCAGGTGACTATCTGCTATTGGATTCGAGGAATTTACACCACGACGACTGTAAGATACGTGGGTGCTACACTGCTCGTCGCCAAATACTGTTGTATATTTATATAACAAGACTGATGCTTTTAGACGAAAAACATTTATTCTTCTTTATAATTGAACATATATTATATACAGGGTGTCCCGGGACTAATGGGAAAAAAATCAGGAGCGTATAATCTGAGCCAAAATAATGTTAGTACTTCATATAAACTTTTTCTATGCAGGCCCTCGTTTTCGAGTTATAGGCCTCCAAAGTTTCAATTTTGAATTTGGTTTTTATTTTTATTTTTTGTACTAGTTATTTGATCTTTATAAAATTTACGGCAAAGCTATAATGTAGGTGTATGTTTATTTCGGAAAGGTAAACAGATTTACAGTAGTGCCTTGAAGCCAGGGACGGACTACTCGCAATGGTTAGTGATCCAAAAATTTTACAGGGATGGCACACCCTATATGAAATTATCGAAATTGACTTCCCCACACATTAAGCTAACGAGAAGGTACACTTGTTGGAATTTGAGCCGTTTGGCTAATATTTACAGTTTTATTAATGCACTACGTACCAATTTACCTAACTAACTTATTAATACGATATCCAAGATTCACCTACAGTACTAAAAAAATAATTTGATGATAGCAGATGATAAAAACACTAAGAAATTATTTAATGGGAATTAAATAGGTACGCAAACAGGGTAATTAGTTGCGTTTAATCAAAATTACGAACACAACATTTTTAAACCATTAAGAAAACCTCAAAATACACAAGTTATAAAACATTAGACTCAAACTAATTCCTAAACAACAACAAAAACTAACGTTATTCTAATAAATGTTCAATATGCAAAAACTCCAAATATCTCACCGGTCAAACTACCATCAATAAAGTATGGCCCTATCAAATGATTGCCAACTATTCCTGCCCAAACATTAACCATGAATCTATGCTGGTTCACAGTTTGGATAATGCCATGTGGATTCACATCATCCCATAAATGCACATAATGAGAATTAATGATTCCATCTCTGGTGAAACCGGATTCGTTCGTAAAGAGTACGTTACTAATAGAAGTATTTATTGTCTGCTTGTTGTTGTCGCAGAAACCACTGGAGAATCAGCCACTGTCATACTGTGTACTTTTTTCATGTGAAAAGGATATAACAGCTGTTCTTTTAGGACGGGATGAACAACTGATTTCGAGACATTATGTTCTCTTGATAATTTTCGTAAACTCGATGATGGTTCATTATCAACTGCATTTAACAAGTCCTGTTCAACTGCCACAGTACGTACGCTTCGTACCGGACCTTCTCCACCTTTTTTTGGCAAAAAACTTCCTAAAATTTGAAATTTTGTTTTGTGTACATAGAAAATTACATTTACTTATTCATACCTGTTTCTCGTAACCTGAGATCAATACGCTCAAACATTCATCTGTCTGGCTACGAACTATTCTACACGTTTAACAACTAATCCTATGGTTACTTGATAAACGGTAAAAACACTTTTAAAAGTTTTTACCAACTTTCGAATTAATAATTCGTTAATGTTTCTTATCTTCTGCTATTGTTAAATTATTTTTTTGTAGTACTGTAGGTAAATCTTGGACATCGTATGAATAAGTTAATTTTACCTAGTTGTGTACTTATAAAAATGGTGAATGCATAAATTGGTACGTAGTGTATTAATAAAACTGTGAATATTAGCTAAACGGCTTATTTTATCGAATTCCATCAAGAGTACCTTTTCGTTAGCTTAATGTATGGGTAAGTCAATTTCGATAATTTCATATAGCGTGTGCCATAGCTGCAAATTTTTTGGATCACTAACCATTGCGAGTAGTCCGTCCCTGGCTTCAAGGCACTACTAAATCTGTTTACCCTTCCAAAATAAACATACATGTACATTATAGCTTTGCCATAAATTTTATAAAGATCAAATAACTAGTACAAAAAATAAAAATAAAAACTAAATTCAAAATTAAAATTTTGGAGGCCTATAACTCGAAAACGAGTGCCTGCATAGAAAAAGTTTATATGAAGTACTAACATTATTTTGGCTCAGATTATACGATCCTGACTTTTTTCCCATTAGCCGCGGGACACCCTGTATATAATGACAAGACAAAACTGTCAAGATAGTTTTAAAGTATCAAAATGTACAAATCGAAGTCGCATCTTTGTAACTTCAGCAACCACCCGTGAGAATGATGTCACTGATGGTAATAATTTAAGAGATTAGTTAGTCATTAAGATTTGGAGATGATTTTGAAAATATGCTAATGTTATTTTCTTATTTATATTATTTTCAGTGCCCGAACCAACCAGTAAGGTCTTAAATGTTCTGGAGGGACCACTGATGCCTTGATGTTACCAATTGAAACAGAAAGTGCAGTTTAGCCAGACAGTTTTGAGAGGCAGTGTGAGGAAAATTTTCAAAACAGTAAATCAAAAGTTGATATAAAAAAAAACTAGAAAAACCCTAGAAATTACGGATTCTGCTAATGACCCCGAACAATCGCGGTGTGATGTAATTAGTGATTCTGATTCGGAATATCAACTATTAAAGTCTACAACAAGTTCATCAAATGGTTCAAAATCAACAGAGTCAGAAGACACTGAGGTCAGGCATCCGTCAGAAATACTTACCGGTAAACCAACTGAATGTTCAAGAAAATGGAAAGGGCAAATAAATAAGGGGAAGAGGTCAAAAAACTCCAAAATGAGTTTATTAGGAAAAAAGAATAGAGACACTAGGAAATATGAACAATTGTCTGAAAAACCATCTATGAATTCATGTTTACGATGGTCTGTACATACTGTTCAGTATGAGACGGTAGATCCAAAAGAATATTTTAAATGTAATGAAATCAGTGATGTCCAACGCAGTTTACTGTTCTGTACATTTTGGGACATAGGTAGTTGGGAATGCAAAAAACTTTTTTTTGTCAGAATACGTGTCGACTGTACCAAAATATCGAAAAAAAGAAGAAGAATCAAGAGCAAACACAGCTTTCGCTTCTACTTTACAGTAAATGAAGGAGGCGACAAAAACGAGGTGAAAAACAAGTTTGTGAACTAATGCTTGTGAATACATTGAATATCGGAGAAAAGCAATTACGCGCAGCGGCATTATAACAAGCAATATTAGAAATTGTGATGCATTGCAAAGTAATGATGCCCAAAAAATTAAACAAAGCGGTCCAAAATACTTAGAGACATGGCTGAACTCACTGCCTAAAGTAGAATCACATTTCTGTGGTTCTTTGTATAGTTAATTAGACCTAGACCCAGTTTGGCGTAGCTACAAAGATATGTGTGGGGAATATGTGTATCTAAAAACAAACAAAAAGTATTCTGCTTATGTGAAAATGAATGTAGCTATTTACGCCCCACAAAAAGATCATTGTAATGAGTCTACGTTATACAAAAACAAAACTCTTGACGAAGAGTAATATCAGAACAACATTAAAAAGAAAAACGACGCCAATGCAGCAAAAGAATTTGACAATGCACAGCTTCAGAAAATGAAGACATCAAATGTCATATTATAGATTTACAAGCTGTGCTGCTTTCTTCTCGACTAAACTTCTCCTCCAACCATTATAAAACAACATCGAAGGTGCATAACCAAGTTTATTGTAATCAAGCAACCAAAGGTGTATCATGTTATGAATGGCATGAGGCAGAAGGCGGACTGGAGAGTGATATTTTTGCCACTATAGCCACTTATTTTATATGAAATGGAATTATACAGATCTCACACAAAAAAATTTATTTGGTCTAATGGATGTGCGTATCAGAACAGAAATGTGAAACTGTCCAACGTATTACTCAAGATTAGTATCAAAAACTATATTTTCATAGAATACAAATATTTGGAAGTATGACATTGTCCATTTAATAATAGAAGCAGAGAAGTTTTTGTCCCTGCCGAATATATAAAACTATTAAAAATGCTAGAATTCACAAGCCTTTTCAGACATATTTTAGTCATGACGATTTTTTTCTATTCGGTACTGCCTATTATACTAGCTTTACACCTGGCACTATAACTGGAGATCCCTCTGTAAATGGTGTAATTGCCTACCAATATACTCCGGATGGAATGATCAATTATAAACTCACCATAAATAATGAATGGGCACTATTTCCATAACGAGCGAAACATTCAATAGTGACTGACCGACGAAAATTATATTTTGGACCTTATCCAATTGAAAAATCCAAGTATCGGCACCTTAATATTTTCTTTTTAATTTTTATGATAGCATTTTTATGTGTAAAATTAATAACATTTTCAATAAATCAAAATATTTTAGTGTTTTTGAATGAAACTCACGGTCTCTAGTTAAGTCCACAATATAATACAAGTTATTGAAAATTCTAAAAAATTGACAATTGTTTCGATAAATCAATATCATCAAAATATTTTATTTGTTATTCCTAATTAAAATGTTTCTTCAATTTTTGGTATCTCTTAAACACTTTGGAATATTAGTGTTTTGAATGAAACTCACTGTTTCTAGCTAATTCCACAATATAATAAAAATTGTTGAAAATTCTAAAAAAATGACAATTGTTTCGATAAATCAATTTCATCGTCAGAATGACAGAAGTTACATTTCATTTGATGCCTACCCGATGTTTAGTAGTTATTTTTGGCTAGACAAAGAAGTGACCTAACTTGTGATTGACTTAATATATGTTAATAGGAAAAAGAAGAAGATGTGATATTACAAATATTGAAGCTTAGATATTATTAGCCCTATGGTGATATCCTGTATATCATTTTTCCAATTAAGATCAGTATAACTGTACAATGATATAGATAACCAGGAAAACTATATCTGCTGGTCTTTACAATTATCACTTAGAAAGACAGTTTATTAGTGGAGAACTCCCTAGATGTATCTGTTCATTGACAACTTCATATTGTGGGTTTCTTAAATGTCTTCTAATTTCCAGTTCTTCAAGGAAATCCAGTTCTTGTTTCTTTTCACAAATATGCAGCACTTCTAGTTCTGTGTTAGGTGTCAATGAATGATTGGCGTCAAGTAGATGTTTCGCGTAGTGGGATTTATCTGTTTGTTCTAATCTGTATGCTCGGAAGTGCTCACTGTATCGTATTTCAAAATTCCTAAGGGTCTAACTCAAATAGACAGCATTATATTCTGGACATTTGAGTTTATATATACCTGACTTCTTTAGTAGTGGTATTTTTGTTTTTACATTTAACAATTTTGTACTAACGTTACTTTCTGTTTTAAAAGAAATTGTTGTATCCGTTGCTGAAAATATTATCTTTGAAATATTATTAGAAATATTTCCTGCATATGTGATGGTTTTATGAATTTTAATTTCATCAGCTTGTTTAGGATATATTAGTTGTAATGCCACTTTTTTCTCTTTTTTACTAATTAGCTTATTTATTATATCTAATGGATAACCGTTAGATGTTGCTATTTGTCTAATTGTATTAATCTCTCTATCAAAATTACATTTGTTCATAGGAACTGAAAAAGCTCTATGTATCATTGAATTATATGCTGCTTGTCTGTGTGACACAGGGTGGTTAGAATTGAATGGAATTGTCACCTTCTTCTTGGATGATCCTAGTTTTTTCATATCCTGAAGCCTTCGTTGCTGCTTCATATTCAAGAGCAGCTGTCAATGCGTCAACTAATGTTTTGGGATGGGCTAAACGAAGCGTCCTCTGCATATCGGCGTCACGTAAGCCATCAATAAAGGCCTGGATGCCCAGACGTTCCATCATGTTCTCTGGTGCTGACGGATAAGCAAATCGAACGAGTCGGGCAATATCCACTTCATACTCTTGAAGGGCTTCGTCGCGTTTCTGCCTTCGGTTCATCAGTTGGGACTGGTACAAATGTTCTTGATGTTCGTGACCGTACCGCATGTCCAACATCTTCTTCAGCAGCCAGCTCGAAATCATCCGTTTCTTCCAGAGGTATCGTCTGAAGTATATCCAAGGCATATCCCCGAAGCGCGATAGTTAAGTTCACTGCTTCCTCCTTGTCGGACCAATTATTCACTCTAGCGGCTGCTTCAAAATGTTTTACGTAATTGGTCCACGACATCTTCCCATCGAACGTTGGGGCATTGACTCGGGTAAAACTGCAATAATATCAGATATACTTAATTCATTTGATCTATGCATTTTTCAGAATTATTTCACTTCTGACAATAAGATAAATATTCAAAATGAAGGTTTACCAATGGGAAGCCTTATATCACCTATTTTAGCGAACATTTTTATGGACAATTTAGAAAGAAAGATCTTTGAAAGTAATATTCCGAAAAATATTTTATTTTGGTATAGATATGTAGATGACATATTAGCTTGTTTTATGGGTAGTGAACGACAATTAGAAGTATTTTTCAACCACATCAATAATTTACACCTGAAAATTAAATTTACATTAGAAATTGAAGGAAACAGCTCAATCAATTTTCTTGATTTAGCAATTCAAAGAGTTAATAATGTACTTGATTATTCAATTTCCTGAAAACCAACACAGACTGATGTGACAATTCCATTCAATTCTAACCACCCTGTGTCACACAGACTAGCAGCATATAATTCAATGATACATAGAGCTTTTTCAGTTCCTATGAACAAATGTAATTTTGATGGAGAGATTAATACAATTAGACAAATAGCAATATCTTACGGTTATCCATTAGATATGATAAATAAGCTAATTAGTAAAAAAGAGAAGAAAGTGGCATTACAACTAATATATCCTAAACAAGCTGATGAAATTAAAATTTATAAAACCATCACATATGCAGGAAATATTTCTAATAATATTTCAAAGATAATATCTTCAGCAACGAATACAACAATTTCTTTTAAAACAGAGAGTAACGTTAGTACAAAATTGTTAAATGTAAAAACAAAAATACTACTATTAAAGAAGTCAGGTATATATAAGCTCAAATGTCCAGAATGTAATGCTGTCTATTTGGGTCAGACCCTTAGGAATTTTGAAATACGATACAGTGAGCATACAGATTAAAACAACCAGATAAATCCCACTACGCAAAACATCTACTTGACACCAATCATTCATTGACACCTAACACAGAACTAGAAGTGCTGTATATTTGTGAAAAGAAACAAGAACTGGATTTCCTTGAAGAACTGGAAATTAGAAGACATTTAAGAAACCCATAATATGAAGTTGTCAATGAACAGTTAAATCTAGGGAATTCTCCACTGATAAACTGTCTTCTTAAGTGATAATTGTAAAGATCAGGAGATATAGTTTTCCTGGTTTTCTATATCATTGCACAGTTATACTGATCTTAATTGGAAAAATGATATCCAGGATATCACCATAGGGCTAATAATATCTAAGCTTCAATATTTGTAATATCACATCTTCTTCTTTTTTCTATAAACATATATTAAGCCAATCACAAGTTAGGTTACTTCTTGGTCTAGCCAAAAATAACTACTAAACATCAGGTAGGCATAAAATGAAATGTAACTTCGGTCATTCTGACGATGATATTGATTTATCGAAACAATTGTCAATTTTTTAGAATTTTCAATAACTTGTATTATATTGTGGAATTAACTAGAGACCGTGAGTTTCATTTAAAAACACTAATAGTATTTTTACAATAAATCCGGTTTGAAAAGAGATAGGAACTTGAGGTTCTTCCACTTTGCATTGACGTGTATCCACCAGTGTAAGAATATCATTGTCATTACATCTAAATTTACTGAGAAATATGTTGAATTTTCATAAGGCGCCATTTAGCAACTTTATTGAATATAACGAGGACATTTTGTGAGGTACAGCTGATAGAGCAAGAAAAACTCGTTCATATGACACTGAGTTCAATAATTTCCAATAAAGTTTTCCAGAGATATTACATCTCTGTCCAAATCATTGTTCGCTTTGCCACTAACATTTTATTTGAAGAGTAAGATACACAAGACTCAAACCAAAAATATTCATAACAAACACAATATTCATATGCGCTCATTTTCAGTGCAGCAAATGTTGGCAAATTGTAGAGAAACCACCCCTTTTTTAATTCTAGTAATACGCCCCTTATCGGCGAACTTGTGGGTTTTTCCCAGTATACAATATTTCAGTACCAATGATTGTGGAAAATTTCAATAAAACTGATATTTTCACATTTATAGAAACAGATGGGTTGGAAATTATAATACAACCGCATAAATTAATAATAAACAAAGTATTTACTTACGTAAATCTGTTCATTTGGTGAATTCTAATTGAGATTAATTGTTATATCACAATGAAACTGTATTAAGCAAAATAACTGATATAATCTTCATTAAATATCCAAACAATTCGGTTCAATTATCAATGTAAATAATACGTTTTCTATACTGAAATTTGGATTTATTGAGACAAACATTGTGTTACCCTGAAACTCATTTGGATATTTCTTACCTAAAAAGTGACGTCCAAACAGTTTTTTACCAAATTTGGATAAGACTTCCTGCTATTTATACCTGTTTTCTAGATATCGATGGATATCTTTGATTTTCAAACTGTTTGAGGCTAACCAAAAAATATCAGAAAACTAAAACATGAAGATCTGTTGTCCACCACCCTGTTCAATAATGTTTTAAAATATAGATAGTACGCAAAACGAGTATGAGTAAAACGGGGATACTAAAAACTAGTGCAATACAATTACTGGCATACGCTGTCGATGTAGTACTACTGTTAGCATTAGGAAGCGAACTGACAGAAGTAGGCTGAATAGCTCTGGCAGCTGAGGCCTTAAATGAAGGAAAGACGAAGAAGCACTGAAAACAATATGCAGAGCATTCAAAGAAAGACGAAGTTTATGAAAAAGACAACACCACAAAGGAAAGTTACAATGCGGAAATTTCCAATAGAACTGAAATGAAAAAATTAATGAAGTCCGAAGTTTGGTATGGTTATAAAGGACGTCGGAGATAATTGAAGAAATTTAAACTAGACTGTGGAAAGGAAGTAAGCAGGTAGGAACATTTAACAAGATGATGAGTTAAATGACAAAGCTACATCTGAACAAAACATTATTAAGATTAACGGTAATCGAAACGTGGAAACTTAACAAAACAGAGAAATATAAATTTTATCATAAATACAATTTTTTGTATGCTCCTTCCTCCTCTAAATCCATCTTGTGCATCGTTTAGTTTAGTTTCCAGGATATTTTGAATTTTTCGATCTAATATTTTCATGTTTGTACAGAGCAGTGCGAGTCCTCTGAAATACTATATTCCCGTCTATCACATTTTTGTATATAGGAACAATATTGATGTCGCCTCCCATTCTTTTGGTATCTTTTTTCCAGCACCTATTGTATATTTTTAGTAATAATTCTCCACTCTTACCCATGTTTTTGCTCATTTATCCAGCTATTTTGTCGTATCTTGGTGACTTCCCATTTTTTTTATTTTTTAACTATTTCATCTATGGATATTTCATCATCACTATTGTCCTGTATTGTTTCTACGTTTTCGTCATTTGATTTAGTTGTGTTTTCTCTATTATCTAATAATTCGAGAAAATATTCTTTTCATCTTCGCATTATTTTTGTATATTTGTTAATTTTTCTCCTTTCCTGTTTTTAATATTATTCAAATTTGTTTTTCCCGTTCTACATGATCTTAGCAATTTGTAAAGAAGTTTTTGGTTACTGCTGCTATCTTGCACCATTCTTTCTACAAATTTTTTCCATTGATATTCCTTTGCATTTATACTTTTTTTGCTTTCTTTCCCTCATTTTCGTACTTTTCATAATCCTCTATTTTCCTGGGCCATAGGACATTTCTCCACATCTCTTTCTTCATTTTAATTTGGTTTCTAAGGTCATCAGTCCACCATGCAGTTTGTTGACCATAATTTAGTTTTCTGTTTATTCTTCATACTTCTTTTGCTGTTTCTGTGATCGCATTTTTCATTGAATTACAAACCTTTCAATGTTATTGTTGAGCTGTGTCTCCACATAACAGGATAAGGATAATAGATCAAATTAATCTGAATTATGATTTTACCAAACGTGTGATTTCTCTAAATTTACGAATATTAATTTGTGTTTTCAATAATAATAAATATAATATTTTCTCCAAATTATTATTTTTACATTAGTTGTCCATATGAACATCCATTTGCAATTCACTCATAAAAAACTGCTAATTCTCTGAGTCTTAATGAGCGAGCTTAACAATTTTAGAAAAATAACGAGAAAAGTTACTGGAGAATTATACAGGATAAAAAGGATCCGAGAAGTTACCGAATATTAAACTTGGTCATTCCGTGCTTTTCTCTCTTCCAAGCTAGAAACTGTCAGGAAACAAGGATAAACTCTGGCGGAGATTTAAGTTTGCCCCATTAGAAACGAAAAGTAGGTAGTAGTGTACGTAGTCCATTTAGACAATATTAGTTAACGAAAACGTTTTCCGGGCTTCTTTGATCATGACAGAGTTTAATTTCAATTTACTTCCATAAGTTATTTCTCCGGAAAATACATTTGGAATCGGAGGAGATTCGGAAGATTTCCATTAAAAGTATATTTGATTTTCTTGTATTTTTATTCGAATTTGCTAAACTTTTAAAAGCAATAATGTGTTTGCGTTTGCATTTTTTATGTCTGCTCCGACGTTAGGTTCTTACAAGAGATGACAAAAGTATCTCTGTTTAAATCATTTTTTAAATTATGCATACTTATTTATAATTCTTAATAAAATATTCCGTTATGTTTGGAATATTTTTCATCTGCACTAGTCAAATAACTGTCCTTATATTGGAATGTATTAGCATATATTTGGAAAAATCAATGATATTTTGCATAACAAGTTATATTTAGATATCAGGTCTTTGTCCTTTCAGTTATTCCATTCGTCTCGTTGATTTTTATATAATATTCACTAACAAAAATTGGAAAATTGCTTCTTCCAAGATAAAAGTCACCCAACAAACTCAGTTAGACATTTTGAGGTTACTGTTACTGCCATACTTCAACATACTTCTTTGACTATAGTTATATTTTTCAAGAATATGTCTTGGGCTTTAGTCAAATAAAAACAGTATTGAACTGATTAAGAAGTCTTTTTAATAAAACTGGTACAGCAATTGTGACGTTTCGGTCTGAATGTTAGACCTTTTTCAAACTAAAATAATCTGAATTGTGCTGGATAAAAACAATTGAAATTACAAAAAAACTCACCTCCACGTGTAGTATTCCGAAACATTATTAACATTTATCCCATATTGTATCTTTAATATCCACAACACAAATTTCAAAATATTTTTGCTAAGCCTTTATTCAAAAACATATACTTTAAAAAGACAATAACAGAACGTATATATCGTTATAAATATCACTTGGTGGCATGGTTTCGTTTTAGTGTGAGACTAATTAAATTTATCATAGGAGTGGAATGTAAGTTGTATTCAGTTTGTCTATATCTTTTTTGTCGTTTATACAGTAGGAGGATTTTTGAATAGCTACCATTTCATAGAACTCTCGTTTCTTAAGATTATTCTCTGTTTTTAGAATTTTAGTCTCTGTATAATTGAACTTATGGTTTTCATTCCTTTCTTGGTTGGTTAGTGCTAAAGCATTTTTTTTGTCATATTTTGGCTCTTTATTCGATTTTCTAAGTATTGTGACGTTTGGCCAATATAAGTAGCTTCGCAGTTATTGCAGGGAATCTCATAAACAATATTACTTCTTTTTAATTTCGGAGGTTTTGATTTTAGCATAGAGAAATGTTTCGATAACAGATTATAACGTTTATGACATATTTATAAATTGTGTATAATAAATAAATGTTGAAATTGTTGCGACAATCCGTTAACGAAGGGAAGAGAAATAAAATGTTGATTGATATTACTATTTTCTTTTTTGAGTTGTAAAAATTATGTACTCTGTCTTTGAAAATTTTATCAATTAGTGTTTTTGGATAATCATTCAACCTTAATGCATTTTTCGCTTTAATAATACTTGTTTTTCAGAACTCCGAATTGGAAAGTTTTATTGCACGATCTGCAAGGCCAATCACTACTGATTTCTTCTGAGAAGAAGGATGGATTGAATTGAAATTGATATACCTCGAAGACCATGTGTCTTTTGTGAACCATTCTGTTCTTATACCATTATTTATATGATGTTGTTTTCTCCTATTTCTATTGTAAATTGCAATTTTTTATGAAAACTGATAAATTGTTTTAAAATATTATCTTTTTCTACTTTAGGAATTGCTGTTATGCAATCATCTACATATCTATAAAAAAATGGAATTTCATATTTTTTAAGTTTTTTAATTGCTCTTCGAGTTCTCCCATAACTATTTGTGCTATGGTACTGGAGATTGATGATCCCATGGCACATCCTTCTACTTGTTTATAAATCTGATTTTCATATGAAAAATAAGTCGAATTAAGTGTTAGCTCAAGAGCATAAATAAATTCATCTTGGGGGATACCAGTATATTTTTTTATTTCATTTTGTTTTAATAATTTCTGTAGCTAACGAAATCGGAATATTGGTGTACAAAGATACTACATCAAGTGAAATTAATATATAGTTGTTAGGAATTTGTATATTTTTCATTTTTTTTTTAAATGGAAAGAATCTTTTATATAGTGATGGTTTTTATTAGCAATGTTTTTTAAAATGCTGGATAAATATTTTGAGAGGGGGGTAAAAGGTAATTGGACACACATGAGACTATTGGTCTGGTACATTTTCCTTATGCAGTTTTGGTAAACCATAAATTTTTGGTGGCAGTGCATTACGGATTTTTAGTTTTTTTGCAATGTCTGGTGATATATATATATATATATATATATATATATATATATATATATATATATATATATATATATATATATATATATATATATATATATATATATATATATATATATATATATATATATATATATATATATATATATATATATATACCTATTCCTTTTTCTCCCATGAATCTATTCGTTCATTATTCTTTTTTTTATGTTGATTTGTTGGATCTAATTTTATTTGTTTGTACGTTTTTTTATCATTAAGCAGGTCCTCCATTTTTTGGTCATACTCTCCAGCTTGCATCAAAACAGTCTTATTTGTTTTATCAGCTTTTAAAACTTTAATCTGGTCGTTTTGTTTTAAAAATTCTCTTGTTTCTCTGGAGTTACGTTCAGTAGTAGTAATTTTCTTATTATTGTGAGACTTAATTTTATTTATGAAATTTTGTAAAATATTGCAAGTTTTATGACGTATATCATTTTTTTCCTCGATTTTCAAATCTCTGATGCCATTTTCGATGTTACATGGAATGTCGTGAACAGGAACGTCTGTTTCTTTCTCTATATTCACTGCAAAATATGAACCTAAGCTTAAAGTTTCTGCTACATACTCAGGAATTTCTTCATTTGTGAGATTTTCCAGCCACAAGGATGACCTCAATTGTCTATTATTCAATTGTTTCTGTTTTTGTATCAAAATGTTTATTTTATTTATGTTTTTTTGTTTTATTCTATTAAAAAGGTAGTATTCATTTTTTTCTTTACAATGTTCAAAAAATTTATCTACTAGGTTTTTTGGAAGCTCTTGTGAAATGATAATTTTGTTTTGATTCAGTTTACTTTCAATTTTTTTCAAAATAATTGTTGTGTCTGTTATGAGAATGTTAAGGGTATTCTTAATGAAATTAGGTAGAATGTGATAATCAAACCTACACCTCAAGTTTACATTTTGAATCATTATGTGTGACTAAAATTCTAAAAACAGAGAATAATCTTAAAGAACAAGAGTTCTATGAAATGGTAGCTATTCAAAAATATTCCTACTGTATAAACGACAAAAAAGATATAGACAAACTGAATACAACTTACATTCCACTCCTATGATGAATTTAATTAGTCTCACACTAGAACGAAACCATGCCACCAAGTGATATTTATAACGATATATATGTTCTGTTATTGTCTTTTTGAAGTATATGTTTTTAAATAAAGGTTTAGCGAAAATATTTTAAAATTTGTGTTGTGGATGTTAAAGATACAATATGGGGTATATGTTAAGAATGTTTCGGAATACTACACGTCGAGGTGAGTTTTTTTGTAATTTCAATTGTTTTTGTCCATCACAATCCAGATTCTTTTAGTTTGAAAAAGGTCTAACATTCAGACCGAAACGTCACAATTGCTGTACCAGTTTTATTAAAATGACTTTTTAATCAGTTCAATACTGTTTTTATTTGACTAAAACCGAAGACATATTCTTGAAATATATATATATATATATATATATATATATATATTATATATTTATATATATATTATATTTATTTATATATTTATATATATATATATATATATATATATATAAATATATATAATTAAACGAAAAAACGACAAACTCCTGTGATCGTTGCTGATCAATTAAGACACAAAAAGACAAATACTATTGAGGTTAGCAGGAACATGAAAAGTGTACTTTTTTCAGATTTCCAAGCTTTCGTAAATGTTTATTTTCATCTTCAGGAAGCTACAAAGAGGGAAAACAGTACGCTACAACAGTTCCATAACTCATAACGGTAATCGAGAATGTATCCTTAATCTTACCATGAGGACAAGTGTTAAACAGTTAGCATCGAAGAACGAAACAAGTCCAGATTGCATTACAAGCACTAACTAACAGTCACATATTAAAATATTGTAAGATCATTAAAAGGTTAAAACACTAAAACAGCGAGAATTCACACAAGCACTTGGATCTATTATGTATAGAAATTTGAAAACGGG
This sequence comes from Galeruca laticollis, assembly GCA_963921935.1. Taxonomy (NCBI): domain Eukaryota; kingdom Metazoa; phylum Arthropoda; class Insecta; order Coleoptera; family Chrysomelidae; genus Galeruca; species Galeruca laticollis. The sequence continues at coordinate 171,724,278 of OY998179.1, read as the reverse complement.
TTAAGGATAAGGACAGGTTCTTCTTTCCTATGAAGTAGAAAATATTATTTTTAGTTTATAAAATTAAATTCAAGCACACAAATATTTAAAAACTGATGTCCCTGCTATATCAAATCATTGTAAAGATAGTGGACATGGTTTCAATTTTAACGATGTAATAATACTGGCTAGAGAAAAAAATTGAAAAGTAAGAACATTTTTAGGAATGATCAACAATAAAAAATATCCTAATTGGGTTATCAATAGAAATTATATTCGTAATTTAAACATCACCTATGATGAAATTTTGGAGAGAATATAAAATTTGACATTAAAATAAAAATTTGTCCGAATTACCAATGGATAATGCAAAGGAAAAATATTAATTTTGGTAAAAACGAGTAATTAAAAGAGAAGCCAATTATTATTAACTCCTCTGTCCAAACAGACTACTGTAATACATGATTAATATTTACATATAAAGAAAATGTTTTATAACAACTTTCTGTGATGTCTAACATAATGAAATAATGAGACGCAAAGCAATGAAATTAACTGTCTCGACCCTTACTCCGTGGAATATACCCATATTACTGTTTTAAATGGAACTTACAGTTTCTAGATAATTCCACAATATTGTAATAAATGCGAATATCTAATAAAAAAACTTGAATCAGTAACCTTCAGAACACACGGTAAAATATATATTTTATTTCAAATATAATGAAAGTAGAATTCGACATACTTTTTGTTTAATAAAAACGAGACAGGATCATAACAAATTGCAACAATATAACAATTTACTAGGTCAAATTTAGATTATTGTTTCGTATATAAACAGTTAGTAATAAATGAATTGGGGCCACTCAAAAACAAAAAAAAGCAACTTTTGCGATTCAACACTAATCCCCGAACCTAATTTGGGGGAACAATAAAAAGGAAGTGCAGAGCAGAGAGAACAGGGAGTCGGGAGATAAACGCAAAGGGAAAAGTCCTTCCCTGTCACGGTAACGGGTATCAGTTTTTTTTTGTGTTAGCGGGTTCATAGGAAGAAGTTTTTCTCCGTTGTGTCAGAGCGTCAAAGGGATACTCAGATATCCTTGACAGTGAGCACTGTCCCCCTGAGGTGGCACAAAACGGGAAAAACTCTGCTAGATATCTTTTTCCCAATTAAGATCAGTATAACTGTGCAATGTTATAGATAACCAGGAAAACAATACCTGCTGATCTTTACAACTGACACTGAAGAAAAGAGTTGAATAGTGGAGAACTGCCTAGATTTAAATGTTCATTGACAACTTGATATTGTGGGCTTCTTAAGTGTCTTCTAATTCTTCAAGGAAATCCAGTTCTTGTTTCTTATCACAAATATGTAGTACTTATAGTTCTGTGTTGGGTGTCAATGAATGTTTTGTGTCAAGTAGATGTGTTGCGTAGTGAGATTTCTCTGGTTGTTTTAATCTGTATGCTAGAAAGTGAACACTGATAAGAAGCAAGATTGGATTTCCTTGAAGAATTAGAAATTAAAAGACACCTAAGAAACCACAATGTCAAGTTGTCAGAAATCATATAAATCAAGAGAGTTCTCTACTATTAAACTGCCTTCTTAAGTGATAACTGTAAAGATCAGCAGATATAGTTTTCCTAGTTTCCTATATTATTGCACAGTTATACTGATCCTAATTGGGAAAAAGATATCCCCATAGGGCTAATAATATCCAAGCTTCAATATTTGCAAAATCATATCTTCTTTTTTCTTCCATTAACATATATTAAGTCAATCACAAGGTAGGTCTTGGTCTAGCCAAAAATAATTATTTAACATCAGGTAGGCATCAAATGAAATGTAATTTCTGTCATTCTGACGAAAAGATTCATTTAAAGCAGTATCAAAAGGTAATAATTTATACTGCATTTTATGTAATTTAATTTTGTAAATTTTTAACATAATTCTAACTTATACATGTAACAATTTTTAAGATTATTATATTATAATCAGAAGATGTATTTCATGTATTTTCGGGTTATTGTGGACTAATATAAGTAATCTAAATCATCAGTATTTCGTTATATTTCATAGCTTCATAAGGAGCGAATTAAAATAAAATTTTAAAATTAAAATAACTCAATAGTTAAAACAGTACTAGAACAAAGTAGTAATGTATAAAAATATGAAATAAGTTATTGCCAATTATTGTTAGTTTTCGCTTATAAGAAATTAATAGCGAGATTAAGAGAATAGTTCAAAGTATATATGTATGCAAGTCATTTCATTAGACTTATACTCTCAGGAAGATATACATCTTTTCAGTAGATTTTAAATGTTATAGTATATGCTGCTTAATTGGTTAGTGTCAGTTTTGTAGTTTATGTTGTTTTTTTGTTTTCTTTTTATGTGATATAATTCCAGAAACAAGCGTATCTTGTAGTTGTTTGAGTAACATAAAATGATTACCACAGAATAGTCAAAAATATGTACGGTTTTTGGTGGTGTTCAATAGTAGCACATCTATTTTTCCCCATCGTTATACGCTGCTTAAACCATTGTGACGTTCGACCTACATAAAATGAGCATTTACATTCACCACAAGATATCTCGGAATAACGCTTGTATTATAAAGAATAGGCGTTATATCTTCCAGTCTGGTAACTGGATCTGATATCCTTAATGGGATATATTTTGCAATCTTGATGACGGGAATTTCTTTGAAAACGGACACAATTCTGTTTATTAAAGAAATTTCCTATATCAAGATTGCCAAAGAAGACCGAGCAAACAAAACCTTTCAATCCAGAAACACACTCTAAATCGGCATCGGCAGTTTTACCCGAGTCAAGGCCCCAACGTCTTGAACCAATTATGTAAAACAGTTTGAAGCAGCCGCAAGAGTGAATAATTGGTCCGATAGGGAGAAGGCAGTAAATTTAACCATAGCGCTTCGGGGAGATACCAGTGGAAGAGACGGATGACTTCGAGTTGCTGAAGAAGAGGTTGGACATGCGATACGGCCACGAACATTTAGAACATTTGTAACAATCCCAGCTAAAAAACCGGAGTCAGAAGCATGATGAATCCCTTCAAGAATATGAACTGAATATTGCCCGACTAGTTCGATTTGCTTATCCATCAGCAGCAGATAACATGATGGATGTTTAGGCATCCAGGCTCACGATATGGAGAAGACGCTTCGATTAGCCCATCCTAAAACATTGGTCGATGCATTGTCTCCTGCTCTTGAATATGGAACAGTCACGATTGCTTCGGGATACAACAAAGGTAGGACCATACAGGAAGAAGGTGACGATGACAGACTTGACCAGATCGTCAACTTGTTGAAAGGTATGGTAGACAAGAAGCCGAAGAAAATCAGGTGCTGTAATTGTGGCGAGCTAGAGCATGCACGCAGTTCCTGTAAGCCTCCAACGACTCCCGCAAACCAAGGAAATCTTAAATGCAAAGCAGCTGCGAAGGGCTCGCGGTACAACGAAGGTAGGACCATGCAGGAAGAAGATGCCGATGACAAACTTGACCAGATCGTCAACTTGTTGAAAGGTATGGCAGACAAGAAGCCGAAGAAGATCAAATTCTGGAAATATGGCGAGTAAAAGCACGTATGCAGTCCGTATGAGCGCCCCAAGACTCCTGCAACCCAAGAACTCCCGTCACAGAGGAAATCAGACAGGGGTGAACATCCATCTGATGTGAATCACCGAAAAGCCATATATTTGCCTAGACGGTCATGCCCTGTAGACTATTCTCAATGCAACCAGTCGATATCTAAGGAAGTTGCAGTCAAGAATTACAGTTGTCAATGAAGAATGGTCACCCACCAGGATCAGAGAAGATATGGAGAATGATCCTTGACTTAAGAAGATTCGGCAGTGGAACGACCTACCTGGCAAGAAGTATCAAAATTTTCACCGAAACTCAAGGCGTATTGGGCTCAGTGGGACTCCCTTGTCCTGGAAGAAGGGCTGTTGAAAAGAGTCCTTGAAAACGATGATGGTTCCGAGATGAAGAGACAGCTAGTTATCCCTAGAACAAGAGTAGCTGAGGTACTCAAGATGTTCCACGACAGTCCATCGGGAGGTCATCTGGGAGTGAAGAAAACCCTCCATGGAATCAGTGAGAGGTTTTATTGGATGAACAGCTCCGACTATGTGAAGGACTGGTGTAAGGAATGTTTGACTTGTGCTACGAGTAATGGACCACATCGCAAGAGAAAGGCACTTATGAAACAGTATAATGTTGGAAGCCATTTAGAAAGGATTACTTCAGATATCGCTGGACCATTTCCGACGACAGAAAATGGTGGCAAATATATACTGGTTGTAATGGATTATTCCACAAAGTGGGTGGAAATTTACGCAATCCCGAACCAAGAAGCCACAACTGTTGCGGATGTATTGCCCTTGGAAGTCCACAACAGTGACCAGGGAAGAAATTTCGAAAGTCATCTATTTGCGACAAGCTGGGAATGAAGAGGGCCAGGACAACAGCATTACATCCACAGTCAGACAAAATGGTCGAGAGAATGAACAGGTCTATGGGAAAATACCTGTGCAAAGTAGTTTCCAGCCATCAGAGATATTGGGACCAATATCTTTCCCTATTTGCATTGGCTTATTGATCTGCCGTCAATGAGTCCCTGGGTGAAACACCTGCGAAAATCCCGTTTGGACGTCTAAGGCTTCCTTGTGACCTACAATTTGGCCGTCGGCCTGGAGAAGATCTAGCAGAAGAAGACTACGTGATACAATTGAGAAGAATACTGGATGATATTCATGAATGATTTCGAACAAATCTTCAAGTATGTACGATACGCAGGCCACAGTAAGCGGTTTCAAAAAAGAGGACAACGTATGGTCACACAACTCGACGAGGAGAAAAGAATTTTCTCCAAAATTACAAAAATCTTGGGAATGTCCATACTTAATCAAGAAAAGGAGCAATGATGTTATGTATCGTATAAGCATGATCCCCAACGGAAAACCAAAAGTAGTTCACCAAAATCGACTAGTGCCATTAGAAGGAGATCATGTCCTAGAGAAAGGAGTAAGCTATATTCGAGACGTGTCTCACCCTACCTTCGATGAATTTATGGGCGCGTATGGAGGTACCGGGAAAGCTAGATACGGAGTCACTTCAGAACAACGACAAGATTTGTTCACTGTTCCGGAAGATTATTGACTGGCATATAACATCCCCGCCCGTATCAAGAACGCACGAGGGTTGGCAGCCGTCTTTCGAAGGAAGTTCGGACAATTAGAAAAACTTGAAGACCAGACTCCAGCCCCTGGCAAGACATTGAGATTGAAACACAATTCGTGGTACGTCTTCTACGTGATAAGTAAAAATGAATTTCAAGATCGATCTACCTTCCGCGATGTGTGCACTTCGAAACCTCCGAGATCATGTGCTGGAATCCAGTATGAAGAAACTGGCTATGTCTAAGATAACGAGTTGGATTGGCGAGTCATCAGGAACATGGTAGAGTTGATCTTCCAAGATTCCGGTGTCCAGATATTAATTTGCAGCCCCCCTTATCACTATCTTATGAAGAGGGTGCCCTGTTATTTCCAAAAGATCGGAAAGTGTCGAAATGTAGCTAGTTGTTGATTCAAAAATCCAGTATCGGCTACACAAAAGTTCTAGAAGCAACTTCTGTCAACTGTTAACTTATGTTAACGGTGTTAAAAAATGGCGAGCGCGCCGAATTCTGAGAAGGTCTATAGGGATTTTTCGTGACCGTTTTTATAGACATGTTCTCCGAAGATCGCCGACATTCGATAAATATCCCGAAAGGCGATTGTTTTTGTGTAAGCCGCAAACTAGAATTATCTTGAAAAAAAGGCCATTGATACGTTTCAATTTTGTGGTTGTGCAAATTAAGTTACAGGAACTTGAAAACATAATTCGTCATGCAATTTAACATCATTTTGACCTACCATGTATATTAGGAAATTCAGTGGCATATATATTGGGAATAATTTATAATATTGTACAGCCATAAACATTATTACCTTTCCCAATCAACTATACGTCAAGTATTCATTTTATTTTTGTGGAGCATGTCCCCGTGGTGTTACTCCGAACGCACTACTCCTGATACATATCTTTGTAACGCGATTCTCCGTGATGTGTCTATGCATATATTATTCTGTGATATATACTTGTTGGATATCTCAGCTCTTATTGGTTATTGGAAGCTTTGACATCTCGAGTGCATTCTGATTGGCTGGCTGGTTTGACACGAGAGTTTTTAATTCTGCCTGTGAATATACGGGACATTCATTGTTCGTTGGGTATATCGGAGTGAAGGTGGTTGAATTTATGTCACCATTTTCGGATGAATTAATTGAATATTTCACCTTATTTTAAGGGATGACCGATTGGTGATACACATTTCCCGGGTATCGTTAGATATTTTTGGAGTTGTTTGAAGAGTATAGACTTGTGGAAATACCATTTTTTGGGATCAGATAATTCAACCGACAGGTGGTTTTTTTTGCTGTCATTCCAGTTAATTGTAAGTATCAGAATATTTCTATAGTTTCATTAACTAGATTGTTCTCAACTATATCATAGAGGTTTTGTCCATTGTCTGATGAATTGATTTTCCTTTATAGCTGTACATTGTACATGAAAACCAATCTTGAAGAGGGTATATTGTTTCAGTAGGCTTTTATCACAGTACCTAGGGTAATAACACCTTCAGCCCTATATATTCGGAACTCAAACTGGCTATTTGGTAAGAAATACTACAGTTTTTTTATATATAGATGAATAATCTAGTAATTTTAAAGCGTTTTATCTTTGAATAATGTATTTTTTGTTGTTGATTGGAGGTCAACTGGTTTTATAGTTTAGGTACTTAGTTCATAGGTATTGGCTTCATATGAACTCGTATCTTGTTTTTGGTCAAATGTAAAAAGATTATAGTTAATAGGTTGAGCTCGATTAGTATTATAATTTTTTGTTGGTCAAACATGAAATATAGAATTTCCTAGTTACTTTTTGTCAGCAAAATTAAGTAATATCAATATTAGTTGATTAATCTTTATGTTTAATAGAAGTCTTGCTCTTATGAGATTAGTAGATATTTCAGTTTAGAGATCAGTAATAGAGATTACTCATATCGGATATATGACTGCTAGAGAGAGTTAATCGGTTGGGGGGTAAATTTTGGATTGATATTTCGTTTTGACCATTGAGACTGAAAGAAAATGTATAGAGTATTAATATATTTCTCATTTTAGGGTTCTCTTCCTTTTCTTCTCTTCTTTTCGTTCGTCAATCTTTACTATTCTGGATTTGGTTTTGGATTTCATTTTATGGGACAACGTTGAGTCAGAACAACAAACTTGTATGGAGGAAAATTTGAATTGTTGCTGAAGAGTACAATATTGGATCTTATAGCATTCTATAGAAGTAGTAGTTGGTAGCCACCACTGGCAACCATCAAGACACAGTGGATTTCACGCAAGTTTTAGACTTTGGTTTATGTAAAATACCTTTTTGCGCATAACACTTGTTTATATCCGTCAGTATAGGTTGTAGATAACTTTTTTATTGCCGTAAGCCACTTGTGGTACGCAGTTTACGATACTTGTGTTGATCAAGTATTACAAATACTCTGATCAACATACACTATTCAATTAAACCTGTTTCACCATTTATACTCTCATTGTGGATTGGTGAAAACTATACCCACTGTTGTTAAATTTGTAAACGTTACTGTGGCTATTCAATTTTAACATTCTGAGTTATTTGAGTAGGTGGTGGTGAGCGTATGAGCTCATATGATATTGCGCCATATTGTATTTTTAATATTTACTCTCAAAATTTCACATTTAATTGCATAAACGTTATTTTGTGCCATAGATACGTATGGTATATTGTATTGATTTAACCCTATATTGTATTTGGAACTTAAGTATATAGTTTTCTCATTCTACCGGCTAAACGAGTACTCGTTTGAGAAATTTCATTTGTATGTAGGTACTGGTTTGTACATATTTATACCCAACGAACAATCCAGGCTGTAACATAGGATTTCAATTGGGGGGAATTATAGGATTTTACCAGGGGGGTTTCATAGGATTTTACCAGGGGGGTTTCATAGGATTTTACAAGGGGGGTTTCATAGGATTTTAGCAGGGGAGTTTCATAGGATTTTACCAGGGAGGTCTATAGGATTTTACTTGGGGGGAATTAAAGGATTTTACTTAGGGAATATATAGGGTCTTAACCCGAGGATTTATAGGATTTTGAAGTACCATTGGGTACTAGTGGGTACAGCCTGTCAACCTTTTTTTTGTACAATTGTAGTAGGATTGAGTTACTACTGGGGAGGGATACATTAGTTTTAAAGGTACGGGATATATATTTTTTTGGATTCGAAGACTTGTATATATATATATATATATATATATGTATATATATATATATATATATATATATATATATATGTATAAATTTTTGTACATCATTTAATCAAGGGGGGAATTTCACTTACCTATGATAATTTGTGTTTATGACTTATGAGTCATTTTGGACACCTGGGGGAATTTATTGTAATTTTGTGGTACCCTCGTATGTACTAGTTGTATTAGTAGAACCTTGTAGATCGCTTGATATACTAGGCCAATTCATTAAACTTAGACTTGGGTAAGTGACATCGTACTTTTATTTCTCCACCTATTTGGTAGTCTTAGGGTGGGAAAAACTTGTGTAGGTAGTTGTCGAGAGTCAAGATTGCCTGGCGCCCTTTCACATTTATTTAGTCTGTGAACAACGGACCCCCCCATCTCCGCAAGAGTTAGAGGCAACGCCTAGAAGCGCACAGTATGCACCGAGTTTTAGGTTCATAGATCTCAGAGTGAATAACGGTAGGTGGCATATTTTTGGCGACCAACGAGGCACGAAAATTGAAGTTGATACGTACAAAACTAGTGTAAATTTTCGAGTAAAATTAAGTATAGAATTTTCTCAAATTTGATTGTCATAGGTAGTGAGGTTATTGTAATTTTGTTTTATTACCATTGGTTAGGTTAGTTTTGCTCAGATAGGTAGATACATTTCTAAAAATGGCTGCGACGATGCAAATAAACCGTCTTCAGCAAGATGAACTACTTTATGAAGTTAGTATTAGAGGTATAGCTCCTGGAACTGTCGAAGAGATGAGATCAACACTTGCAACTGCAATCAAATATGAAAGGATTGGTGTGAGTCTCAGTTCTCCAGCATATCCCTATTCTGTTGAGGTAGATGAAGCAGCAGTTACAGCTAAATTGACAGAGGTAGCAACACTGATTAAAGACTTTAAGGACTCGTCGACTAGTGGAGTCTTTTTGAAATTGAAAACGAAGTTGGTGCATGTCTTGAATCGCATCGATCACATTGATCAGGAGAAGTCTTCAACCGTCCCGACCTTTAGAGCCAAGGCATTGACATTGTTAAGTGAATTGGAAGAAAAGGCTGCTGACTATCGGAATTCACGAAGCGTACCTCCACAGCTTGATATCATGGAACATAGTAGCCGGTTTGGTGGTTCTCTTAATGCTGGTCTAGTGTCTCTAACAATTCGCCCGTACGGACGGCCCCGACTCATAAACCAATATTACCGAGTAGCTGGGGAATTAAATTTTCGGGTGATTGCAAGGGTTTGTCACTGAGTGCATTTTTGAAAAGGGTTGAGGAGTATCGCGTATCTCGACATGTTTCGAAAGAGACTTTACTTGAGTGTGGTATTGACATATTTACTGGTAGAGCCTATCAGCTTCATCTAGCATATAGAAATGAAGTTGATGGCTGGGACTAATTCGTAGATCTTTTAAAGGAAGAGTATCTCTCTCCCACCTACAACGAAAAACATTTTGAAGAAATACGTAAATGTACTCAAGGTCCAGATGAAAGTATTGGTATTTACTTGGCAGTTATGTTAGGGTATTTCAATCGCATGACTTGTCCTGTGTCGGAAGAAACTAAATTGAAAATTTTATTGAGGAATATTGCCCCGTTCTATCAAAATCAATTGGCCTTAGTTGATGTAATTTCTATAGCTCATTTAAGGGAGTGAGGTCGTAAATTGGAAGCTCGTAAGGAAGCAGTCGAAAATTTTGCAGGTCCTTCCAGAAAACATAGTGTATTAGAACCAGATTTGGCTTATATGGAAGTCAGTAGTACTAGGGTCTTGGTAGCTGAATGTCACAATGTCGCAGACTCTAGTAGAAGCAATAGGAGTAACAAAGGTCTCTGTTATAATTGTAAGCAACCTGGTCATAGAGCTATTGGGTGTACTGCTAAGAAGGCAGTTTATTGTTTTAAATGTAGGAGAGAGGGATTTACAGTTGAGGCGTGTCCTATTTGTTCGAAATCTTCCCCCTCCACTAGTTCGGAAAACCGCGAACAGCGTGCCTAGGCGATCGAGGTAGCCGCGCTGTTAATAGCAACGTTTCGGTCGATAAATTTAAGGTTTTGTTAGATTTTGTGTTAGAACATGCGAAGGGTGATGAAAGGCCCTATTCAACTGTAGACATTGTTGGTAAGTCATTTTTAGGTCTTCTAGACTCTGGAGCATCTCGTACAATTTTAGGAAGTGATGGATTTTCTCTCGTTCGTGAGTTAGGTTTCGTAGTTCAGCGTTCTGAAGGGACAACTTCATATTGTACAGTAGCTAATGGTGCTAAGTGTGAAATTTTAGGTTATGTAGAGTTACCCATAGAGTTGACAGGAAAGCTACGTCTCATTGAATTAGTAGTAGTGCCTAGTTTACCCCAATTGTTGGTGTTAGGTGCCGATTTCTGGCGTATCATGGGCGTTGTTCCCGACCTTCGAAGTAAACAGTGGCAATTCTCTAGTGAACCAATCTTATTGAACATACAAAGGGGCAAAGTTATTTGTCAGATAGAGAGAAATCAAGGTTACAAGCAGTGATTGATAGTAATGTATCATTAATGGGTTCTGAACTTGGTTGTACAGATAAGGCAGAACATGTCATCGTGACAGATAGTGAACCAATTAAACAACGGTATTATAGGGTTAATCCAGTAGTACAGCAGCAGATCGACAAGGAATTGGAGGAAATGTTGGAACTAGGGATGGTGGAGCCTTCGAATAGTCACTGGCGTTCACCCATTTTATTAGTTAAGAAGAAGGATGGTAATTTTAGATTCTGTGTGGGTTATAGGAAACTTAATTCTGTTACTGTTAGGGATAGTTATCCTTTGCCCCTTGTCGCAGACACTCTCGATAAACTTCGGGATGCAAAATATCTTTCTAGTCTTGACGTCAAATCAGCTTATTGGCAGGTGCCCATGGAGGAGTCATCCAAGCAGTATACTGCATTTACTGTTCCCAACCGGGGTTTGTATCAAATTCGTAGGATGCCATTTGGTCTTCATAATGCACCAGCTACATGGCAACGGTTGATTGATAATGTAATTAGCCATGATCTTGAACGATATGTGTTTGTTTACTTGGATGATGTAGTGATCGTAAGTCAGACATTCAAGAAACATTTAGCTATTTTGGATGAGGTATTTCGTAGATTACGTGACGCAAGAATCACCGTTAGTGTTGATTAGTGCCAGTTTTGTAGACCGGAAATGAAATATCTACGTTATGTTGTAGATAGAAATTCATGTTGATCGGGACAAGGTGAAGGCAATGTTAGAACTTCCTACTCCAACTACAGTTAGTGAGGTCCGCAGACTTGTGGGAACATTTTCCTGGTACAGAAGGTTTATACCCGATTTTTCATCAATTATTGCCCCTATTACCGGCTTGCTGAGGAAATCTTCTAAATTCCGTTGGTCCGATGAGTGCGCTCAATCCTTCATCACTATAAAGGAATGTTTGGTGTCCGCCCCAATTTTAAGTTGCCCAGATTATGCAAAACCTTTTGTAATTCAAACAGATGCATCAGGTTATGGTTTAGGTGCTGTTTTGACTCAACCTCACGATGATGGTGATAAAGTCATAGCTTATATTAGTCGATCATTAACGCGTCAGGAGCGTAATTTTAGCACGACGGAACGAGAATGCTTGGCTGTCTTGTGGACCATTGAAAAACTTAGACCCTATTTGGAAGGCGTACAATTCACAGTTATTACCGACCACTACAGTTTACTTTGGCTGCAAAATTTAAAGGATTTGACAGGTAGATTAGCGAGATGGGCAGTTCGATTACAGCAATATTCTTTTACAATTATCCATCGTAAAGGGAAGGAGCATGTAGTTCCGGACACTCTTTCCAGATCTGTTCCAGTTGTTGATTCGTTGGGAGGTGATTTTGTTAATGTTAATTTAATTGGAGATTCTGGGGAAGTAGATGAGTTTGGTTGTATCACTGACAAGTGGTATAATAAAATGATTGGGACGCTGAAGATTAACCCATTGAAATTTGGAAGTTGGAGATTTGCTGATGGTAAACTATGGAAACATGTTAGTGTACCTTACCCCGAACTGAGTAAGCCTCAAGATTCATGGAGAATAGTTGTCCCGAAAAACCATCGTGGAAAACTTATGTCATCTGCTCATGAGCCACCCACTTCTGGTCATACTGGAGTGTATAAAACTTATGCTAGGTTAGCGGGACGTTACTATTGGCCTCGTATGAGGAGTGACGTTGCCAGTTGTGTCCGTCGTTGTCAGGTGTGTTTAGCACACAAATCCTTGCACGATCGTCCTGTAGACAAGATTGTTTCCCATCTCAAGGTTAATCGTCCATGGGAAATGATTTGTACTGATCTAGTAGGTCCACTTCCTAGATCGTCGGATGGTAATAGCTATATTTTGGTTGTAACGGATTATCTAAGTAAATTCTCTATGTTTTTCCTACTCCGTAAAGCCACGTCTCAAGCTGTGATTCGTAATATTCGAAGGAGAATATTTTTGGTTTTTGGTGTTCCTAGGGTTATTGTGTGTGATAACGGACAGCAATACAGAAGTAAAGAATTCGCTAGGTTTGCTGGGAAATATAATTGTACCATTAAGTTTATTGCGAATTATAATCCTCGCGCGAATTCCACCGAACGAATTAATAGGAGCCTTAAAACTATGTTGGCTATGTATGTGTCCGACAATCATAGCTGTTGGGACGAGAACTTAGATGCGATTGGGTGTTGTCTTAGAACGTCGCGTTATGAGGTAACCAAATTGACACAATATTTTATAAATTTTGGTCATAATATGTCATTATCAGGGTCAGATTACTCGAATTCTGAGTTGTTTGACAATGAGGATCGTACTCAATCTGGGGATAAAAGTCGTAATGAGGTTTTTAAGGGTATTTTAAGGGACGTAGCTAAACGATTAGAAGTAGCTAATAATAAGAGTTGTGATAGGTATAATCTTCGACGACGTCATGTGGAATACTTACAGAATCAACCAGTATGGAAGCGCAACTATGTATTATCTGATGCCGCTAAATTTTATGCGAAGAAGCTAGCTCCGAAGTTCGTGGGCCCTTTTTACATTAAGAAAAAGATTTTTCCCTGGACATACGAGCTGCGAGATGATAAAGGTAATAGCGGAGGAGTGTGAAATGTTAAGGATCTTAAGCCAGATCCAGAAGATGAATAAAATATTGCGGTTGCCTTATGAGGGTATGCACATCACCATTATAATCTACTCTGAGGGACGGTGTTTTGTAGGAATTTACGAAGTGAATCCCTTGAACAAAGGGGGGAGTTGATACGTTTCAATTTTGTGGTTGTGCAAATTAAGTTACAGGAACTTGAAAATATAATTCGTCATGCAATTTAACATCATTTTGACCTACCATGTATATTAGGAAATCCAGTGGCATCTATATTGGGAATAATTTATAATATTGTACAGCCATAAACATTATTACCTTTCCTAATTAACTATACGTCAAGTATTTCTTTTATTTTTGTGGAGCATGTCACCGTGGTGTTACTCCGATCGCACTACCCCTGATACATATCTTTGTAACGCGATTCTCCGTGATGTGTCTATGCATATATTATTCTGTGATATATACTTGTTGGATATCTCAGCTCTTATTGGTTATTGGAAGCTTTGACATCTCGAGAGCATTCTGATTGGCTGGCTGGTTTGACACGAGAGTTTTTGATTCTGCCTGTGAATATACGGGACATTCATTGTTCGTTGGGTATATCGGGTGAAGGTGGTTGGATTTATGTCACCATTTTCGGATGAAATAATTGAATATTTCACCTTATATTAAGGGATGACCGATTAGTGATACACATTTCCCGGGTATCGTTGGATATTTTTGGAGTTGTTTGGAGAGTATAGACCTGTGGAAATACCATTTTTTGGGATCAGATAATTCAACCGACAGGTGGTTTTTTTATGCTGTCATTCCAGTTAATTGTAAGTATCAGAATGTTTCTATAGTTTCATTAACTAGATTGTTCTCAATTATATCATAGAGGTATTGGCTTCATATGAACTCGTATCTTGTCAAATGTAAAAAGATTATAGTTAATATGTTACGCTCGATTAGTATTATAATTTTTTGTTGGTCAAACATGAAATATAGAATTTTCTAGTTAACTTTTGTCAGCAAAATTGAGTAATATCAATATTAGTTGATAAATCTTTATGATTAATAGAAGTCTTGCTCTTATGAGATTAGTAGATATTTCAGTTTAGAGATCAGTAATAGAGATTACTCATATCGGATATATGACTGATAGAGAGAGTTAATCGGTTAGGGGGTGAAGTTTAGATTGATATTTCGTTTTGACCATTGAAACTGAAAGAAAATGTATAGAGTATTAATATATTTCTCATTTTAGGGTTCTCTTTCTTTTCTTCTCTTCTTTTCGTTCGTCAATCTTTACTATTATGGATTTCATTTTATGGGACAACGTTGAGTCAGAAACTCAAACTTGTATGGGGGAAAATTTGGATTGTTGCTGAAGAGTACAATATTGGATCTTATAGCATTCTATAGAAGTAGTAGTTGGTAGCCACCACTGGCAACCATCAAGACACAGTGGATTTCACGAAAGTTTTGAACTTTGGTTTATGTAAAATACCTTTTTGCGCATAAGGCTCGTTTATATCCGTCAGTGTAGGTTGTAGATAACTTTTTTTATTACCGTAAGCCATTTGTGGTACGCAGTTTACGATACTTGTGTTGATCAACTATTACAAATACTCTGATCAACATACACTATTCAATTAAACCTGTTTTACCATTTATACTCTCATTGTGGATTGGTGAAAACTAGACCCACTGTTGTTAAATTTGTAAACGTTACTCTGGCTATTCAATTTTAACATTCTGAGTTATTTGAGTTGGTGGTAGTAAGCGTATGAGCTCATATGATATTGCACCATATTGTATTTTTAATATTTACTTTCAAAATTTCACATTTAATCGCATAAACGTTATTTTGTGCCATAGATAGGTATATTGTATTGATTTAACCCTATATTGTATTTGGAACTTAAGTATATAGTTTTCTCATTCTACCGGCTAATCGAGTACTCGTTTGAGAAATTTCATTTGTATGTAGGTACTGGTTTGTACATATTTATACCCAACGAACAATCCAGGCTGTAACATAGTATTTCAATCGGGGGGAATTATAGGATTTTACCAGAGGGGTTTCATAGGATTTTACCAGGGGGGTTTCATAGGATTTACCAGGGGGGTTTAATAGTATTTTTCCAGGGGAGTCTATAGGATTTTACTTGGGGGGAATTAAAGGATTTTACTTAGGAAATATCTAGGGTCTTAACCCGGGGATTTATAGGATTTTAGAGTACCATTGGGTACTAGTGGGTACAACCTGTCAACCTTTTTTTTGTACAAATTGTAGTAGGATAGAGTTACTACTGTGGAGGGATACATTAGTTTTAAAGGTACGGGATATATATTTTTTTGGCTTGGGATACTTGTATATATATATATATATATATATATATATATACTCGTATGTACTAGTTGTATTAGTAGAACCTTGTAGATCGCTTGATATACTAGGCCAATTCATTAAACTTAGACTTGGGTAAGTGACATCTGACTTTTATTTCTCCACCTATTTGGTAGTCTTAGGGTGGGAAAAAGTTGTGTAGGTAGTTGTCGGGAGGCAAGATTGCCTGGCGCCCTTTCACATTAATTTAGTCTGGATCTCAGAGTGAATAACGGTAGGTGGCACCACTTGTATATAAAGGAATGACTAGCGGGAGAAGTTAGTTTATAAAGTGATCTCATAATATAAACAGCGAAGAAGTAAATAGTCTAAGTAGTGAAGTGTTTATATAGATTAATGTAAGTCAATATAAACTGTGTATATAAAATAAATTAGTGAATAGTGTAGTGAATAAATAAATTAAGTAAGTGAACCTACCGTGTATATGAATTTATCCCACCCATCAGGATAATCTGTTTTAAATAAATAAGAAATGCATTACACTATAATAAGGATGTACAATTTTATTCGATAATTTTCAACAGTAATAACAAATATAATTGTACACCCTTATTATGGGGTTAATTTTAACTAATTTTATTTGAATTTTATACAAGTATTGTACCTTTTACCAGATTCATCTACTTATCTAGAACAAGTGAAGGTAAATTTATGTTTTTAGACACCTTGCAACTTTTTGGAAGACAACTTTGAGAATGGCCTATTGGCTTAAAGGGGTTTGCTTTAATTTATAATAATCTATGAACTCAGTATTCGTCAATGTATATCTAGTGTGTCCTCCCAATTTAGACAATTCCATTAATTAATAGTTTACTAGTAATACAAGATGCTTCCTGTAATCTTCCATTAAAACAAAATATGAATGCAACAATAGGTTTGCAGTGCGACATAAAATTGTACGTATCTCTTAAACCGTTAATTTTATCGAGGTGTCACAAGAGAACTTTGTATCTCTAAAAATGTTCAAAAAATCATTTGCTTTGTTTTTGAGCCTAGTGTGTGTCCAAGTTCACAAGTATATTGTAGACTTGTCCATAACGCCAAAAAGTGTGCAATTATTGTGTTTATCAACAGTTAAAATTTTACTAATTTCCAATTAGCGATTAATTAAATATAAGTAAAAATCCATGTTTAACTTTCAGCCTTAGAGCCCTATAGTTCATTAACGAAGGGAGTAAAGAAAAATGTTTATATGAAATATCATCATTCCTCTTCATCTCTCAACCATCTTCTAAGTTATTGGTACGAACTCCTGGGACACCTGGACACCTTGTGTATTATCCCTATCAATAACCAAATCAGACGTTAATGTACGCCACTGCTTCGTTTATTGCTACTTTCAATATTTAATTAGCATAACTGAATTAAACTAATCAAAAAAGTCCATTAGGACGAAAAGATAAATTTTAATTGACTGAATAATTTCCAAATATCGGAATCAATAACCCTTGGAAAACGACAGTGAGAGGAGTAGTGGTTTTACAAGCTCATCACATCAAAAAATATGATAGAGACAAAAGGCCTTAGCGATTGTCGTAAAAAATATTATGAACGCTGAGCTAAAAGACAAAAGCAGAAATTTTCATAATTCAGAACGAGGAATTGTTTTTATGTAAAATGTCTTTATGTATTTTTCATTCAAATTTATGGGAAGTTTATATTGTTTGGACAGCAGATTTGACTGTATTAAAAGGGTTATATTTGTTTTGGTTTATCAATATTTGGGGTCAGTTTGTACGAGGTTCACATGTAATTTTTTCGATGTACTTTCATACTTTTATGGCTTTCGGTTGGAAGAGCAGCTGAAAAACATCTGAGGTAAATCAGAATGAACCTACAAGTCAAGTAGCAGAAATACAAATGAATACATAGCATCACCAACACCGGAAGTTTAATAATTGAATAGAATAGAATATTTTGAGATTGTTTCCAACAATATTATGAAATTTCTTCTGTATAACTAATAAAATATTATCATTACTGTTGAAAAACTGCGCGTATAAAAATTTGTTAGAAGACAACAACCAGATCAATTAGAAGCATTAATTTTCTTTTAAATATCTCTAAGATATTGAGAAATTATTCACAATATTTAGGTATCGAATCCTTCTGAAAAAGGAATATTATAACATTTTTGGTACAAACTCTCTAGAATTGGAATGCGATTTATTATTATTTACCTTTTGTAATTGGCATAGACAGAGTCGTTTCCTTGAAACATGTATCTTTTGGCAATAAATCGCGTATCCGATGACTACCGAATATTTGGGCTTTTCATAAACACTACCACCGATATGCCATCAACCGTTAAAACGCGTATTAATCGTCCAATAAATTATAGGTAATTAAACGGGTTTAACAAAGAGTTTTCCAACAAGTTGGGATTTACCAGTGACATGATAAATGGGTTGGTATTTGTTGTAGATTAATAGACATAATTGTGCTCAAGGATTAGTTACAGGAAAAAAAATGGAAACAAATACACAATGCGGTCATTATTATAATATATAATAAATAATAAATTTCTACGCAAAAGGTATGAGGAGCTACACAAACCCACTCACCTATAACCTTAAACCGTACCAATTTTCCATTAAATTAACGCATCCATAACAAATACATAAATAAAACTATAATAAGTATAAAGAAAAACGTAGCAATAATATAGTAAATGACAGTTTATAACAAAAAGTAACCATAACAATCACCACGCTGTTAATGTGTGCGGATATTGTTAACATCCGATCCCTCATGTTCAAACTACATACACATTCGTTTTTACACGAGGAGAAGCCGATTAACTCTACCCCAATTACGCGACATTTTAAGAATTGACTGGAGTGTGTATACTAAATCCCGACAGCCCCTTATGAGTAACGGCTCATTAGAGATAGCGCAGAACTTAAAGAGGCTAATGATCAACTCCAAACAGGCCTCATATCTGCCTATCATGATAAATGCCCTGTAGAAGAAAGAAGAGACAATAGAGGTACCTCTAAGTGAAGCAGAGCACTACAATTAGAAAGAAAGGAGGTCCTGCGCCTCTTCAACCGGACCAAAGAGTCAGAAAGGCAAGAAGAGTGGATGAGTTTTTTCAGAGTATATCCGACATACCTGCCAGTGCTAGAATCCATAAGATTTTATCAAGAGATTTGGGAGTGAAGTGGATTCTCTGAAAAAACCCGACGATACTCATAAAGAAACGTTAGAGATTTCACTACAGAAACAATTCTCAGGCAGTCAGATTCTGCAGAAGACGCCGCAGTGCCCGCTCACCCTCACTCGGCCGGCTAATCGGGCTGGTGGAGACGAGTGGAGACCCGCAGCAAAAATTGTTTCTCCCAACACAGTTATGGCGGTGAACTCTTTTTCCCCCTATAAATCACCGGGAGAGGATGTAATCTACCCCGCTCTTCTCCAAAAAGGCCTAGACATCCTAGAACCGGTTGGGTGGACGATGGGGAAAGTTAGCTTCATCCAGAAGGCGAGTAGAGTGGATACCTCTCCACCCAACTCCTACCGTCCTATCTGCTTATCATTCCTCCTAAAAACTTTAAATGGTATCCTAGATAAGCACATTAGGGAGGGGCCCCTATGGAATCTTCTGTCAAATTCCCACCAATACGCTTATCAAGCGAGCAAGTCGACGGACCTCGATCTTAAAAATAAAGAGATTGCGCTGGGTGTCTCCTAAGACACTGAAGGTACGTTCAATAACGCCCTCCCACAGTCTCTATTCACGGCTCGTCATAGGACAAGGATAGAAAATTCGTAATTGGATCAATATGTTGACACGCCGCAACATCTCAGCACCAATGCACGGAGAGACGGTCATATTCAAGCCCGCCAGAGGCTGTCCCCAAAGAAGTGTACTTTCACCCCCTTCTCATGAAGATTTTGGTAGACGACCTGTTGAATCTACTCCCTAAACTGGGGAGGAGATACAATTCTATGCGGATGACCTAGCAATCCTAGTTAGGGGGAAGCGTGAGGAAGTTATTTTTAACATACATTAGCCCCTAAACACGATAAGCTTATGCTCCGATAGGGAGCAGATATCTGTGAGCCCTAGCAAAACTGTAATCGTTCCATTCACACTAAGAAGGAAACTTGATAAACTGATGATACCCTTAATATCTGGAGTGCCAATCCAGCTTAAGGAGACGGTCAAATATCTGGGTATTATCCTTGATGAAAAATTGACCTCAAACTCCCATCTGGAAAACAAAAATGACAAAGTCAGACTATCCCTCTGGAATCTCAGAAGGATTTGTGGCAAATCCTAGGACATAGGCCCCGAGATGATATACTGGATATATCAAACGATTATGAAACCAATGGTTCTATAATTGCTCGGTCGCGTCGGGTGGCAAAAAAGATTGCAACGGACGGCAATAATGAGGCTGTCTGGTATACAGCGTCTCGCTTGTCTGGCCATTACGGGAGCTATGTCGACCTTGCCATGGATACCATCCTAAACCCTTCATATCTGCATATAGAGAGGGAAGCTAGAATGGTAACCTACAGACTCCTTACGTCAAGTATCTTCGGCAGCAAGGAGCTACAAAGAGGTCACACGGGTCTGCTGAGTGAAATCAGTAATCATCTAATACTCGGAATTATTCCAGACTCGCCGAATCATCATTTATCTCTCCATTTTAAAATCCCATTTAAACTTGCTCAACAACACCCACAACACAGCTCTTCGCACATAACTAGGCGCCTTTAAATGAAGCCCAACCGTTATTTTATATGCTGAGTCTAACGAGCCTCCACTTGACCTGCGACGTCAATATATTTCACATATACATATCATTTCAACAACAGCCAACCCCCCAATCCAGTCCATAACTTAATCCCAAACGAAGAATCAAATCACCCTTCAAAATCCACACGCACTATCATCGACACTCTAAAACCTATCCTACACACATCGACCTGAAAAAGACAATACTTTTATGTACATCCACCTCTTTTCCATGGAAAAAGCCAATATCAAAGATCCACACATCGTTAATGGAACTTAGAAATCAAGGAACCCCGAATATACTCATAAGTAATACATTCACCAAACGAATCAACCAACAGAAGTTTGTCAAAATCACATATACAGACGCTTCCAAAAATAGCAAGGAATAGGATACGCGGTCACGTCTCTTCTTCTTCTTCTTACAGTGCCATATCTGTGATGGGACGTAGGCGACCTCTAAACAATATATTCACACATTTGGTCATGAAGATACTTGTAGTATATTCACCGGCCGATAAATGATTTAAAGGAGAAAGTAAAAATGTCGCTATTTGCACATACTATCTTTCTCATTAATTCAAGAAATTAAAAAAGCAATCTGTGAACATCCAATAATACAACAAATCCACAAAAGATACGAGAATTTGTTCTCTCAAAACACCACGTTTACGATAATCTAGCCCCATAACACATTCGAATCACATGGAATGAAACAGCCGACGACGCTGCTAAGCTGATTGCTAAAACAAACATCCAAAAAATAAACATACAAATCCATACCGACCTGAAATATCTGTTCAAAAACATCTCAGAGACTCGTGGAAATCATATTGGAACAAAACACACTCCGCCCTTCATGAAATCCGGCCTACTATAAAATATCACCATGACTCCACACTCTACAGAAAAGAAAAAGTAATTATGAGATGACTGCATATTGGATTAATTCCTATATCTCGTTAGAAAACGATGTTTCGCTGCGAGAGTCTCAGATCAAAAAGAAGGCGGAAGTGACGAAAAACTGACAGCTGCCATTTTCTTGTTTGACCAATCAAATAATAAAATGTATTGATTTGACGTATCAGCCAACTAGGATTAACTGTATGTCGTACGGTTGGTTGCATATGTTTGACGTTAATACATTGTAAGAAAAGACAGTACCGAACTTAATTTTCTTTGCTAAAAAATATGTCATATTTTTTTCTTTGTTTGGGTCGTTTCCCAAACATACTGGGGCCTCTAAGAAAAGCTATAGCTTTTCTTGAAATTAACATGAAATTGAACAATGATGTAATAATACGGAAGGTGACAACGGGATTAGACTACTAAATTGACAACGACGTTTCGGTCACATCGAAGTAAGATAAGAGACACAGTTCGGTAATGGGACGAGTAAAAACTCCATGTTGAGTTTTTATTTTGACTATTCGTACTTTTTTGTCAGGTCCGGGGAATGATTCCATGACTCTGGCTAAGGGCCATTTTAGCGGAGAAGTATTATCCTCTTTTAGAAGAACTAGGTCATCGACTTTTAAGTTGGGGTTTTAACCATTTAGGACGGTTCTGTAGTAAGTTTAGGCATTCAACTAACCAACGTTTCCAAAAGTTCTGTTTAACTTTTTCCCATCGTTGCCACAGTGATAACCTGTTTTCAGAAACTTCGGAAACATCATTGACAGGGAAGGCAGTTAAACTTGTACCAACTAAGAAATGACCAGGGGTAAGGGCTTGTAAGTCATTGGGATCATTTGATTGAGCACATAGAGGTCTTGAATTGAGAATTGCCTCTATTTGGGTCAGTGCCGCACTGAATTTTTGCTAAAAAATACGTTATATTTTTTTCTTTGTTTGTGTCGTTTCCCAAACCAAAAAGTTTGTAAGACTTATTGTCATATTATATTTGAATTTCTATGGTTGGAAGAGACGTTATCTTTGAATAATGGATCCGTGTCGGAAGGGCTGTAATAAAACATTTCGAACATTTGAGTAACATTTAAGAGTAAAATGTTTCAATAGAACGGTCTCACATTTGAACGTATTTCGATAGTAACTGAAATATTTATTGGATATGTCCATTGTTGATTCTTGTGAATGGTTCCGGCTGGATAAATAATACGCACCAACTGGGAAGTTTCATGTCCTTTTAGTCCCACCAACCTTCGTGTAAATACGGCCCTTTGAGGATTCATATTTAACACGTCTTACAAAGTGAAGAAATCAGTCGTCAATAAGTTATCAGTCAGTCATCACTCAATTACGAAACAAACACACTCAGTTAATCAGTTATCACATAGTTACGCAATCAGTCAGTAAGATATCAGTTACACTATTAACGACTTAGTTGGTTGGATAGTGAACCGGTTTCTAAAGTTGTGCAAAAAAGTCGAAACTCAAGTTCTAAGTATAGGGTACAAGCACCATTTGTGGCCATTTCACCATTAGTGGCCATCTAAGCATTTAACGTAAAATAACTAATATCTGTTTCACAATATATTATCGCAATTATCCAAGTGAGAAAGTTTCTAACCCCCCCTACTATCGTACAAATCTGCAACCGCGTTCGATGCATTCTCAGTATGAGGTTGTAATTAGTAGTGGCAGTAGTGTGTTTAGTTTGTTTTTTTACGGTTTTCTATAAGAATGTTAATTTAAAGTTTATTTAATCTGTAAGAAGTTACTTTATAAAAAATTGAGTGAAGTGATACTCATTAAGGTTTATAGTATATGGTAAACTATCAAATACTTATTTAATTTTACTTTTGATTACTAATTAATTGGGTGGCCAAAAAGGGATCAATAAATTCTGCTTTTTTCCATTAGTAGCCATTTAGTAGCTATAATTGGAACACGTTACGATCCTATTGTGGCCACCTGCGCATTTTTAGTGGCCACTAATGGATCAACAAATATTCCGTTGTTACCATTTGTGGACATTTAGTGGCTACAATTGGAACACGTTGAGATCCTATTTTGGCCAGATGTAAATCAACCATTTAAGTACCGTTTAAGGTCATTAAAATTATGTATACATAGCTATATATGTATTTATTTGTTAGCACCTAATTTGAAAGTGCCTTCGTCCCGGAATAATCTGGACTTATACCTTTACAGATGATAGCCCCTAGTAAAAAGGAACCTGCTGATAATTATAAAAAAGTGAGCAAAACTAAAAAAACATGTAAAATAGAAAATTTTTCCAGTATTAACCAGAGCAAGTTAAAATACTTTAAACGCTATTCGTGGAGGGATGAAAATTAGCACAGCGTGCAATTTATATGGAGTACCCCGTACCACAATTCGAAATAAAATAAGTGGTAGAGCTCCTGAAGCTACAGGTAAAATTGGACGGAGTCCGGTATTAGGCAAGGCAATTGAAGACCAGTTCATAACCTGGATTAAAACCACAGCCAAAATGGGATTTCCAATATGCCAAGAAGATCTTTACTTTTCAATCAAAAAGTAAGTAGAAGAACGCCAATTAAAGACACCATTCAAAGCAAATACACCGGGTAGAAAATGGTTTTAGTTATTCCAACGTAGATGTTCACAAATATCTTTAAAACAATCCGAATACATTAACAGAGCTCGATCATTATTCACCGAAGAAAAAATTAGACATTGGTTTCAAGGAACACTTGATCTACTAGGAAATGACAGATATATTCTAGAACACCCGGAAAGAATATGGAACATGGATGAGACTTCATTCTATTTGTGCCCCGAGGGCGGACTATTTCTGGCTGAGAAAGGTCGCCCCGTGTACAATACTTCTTCAAGCTCCGACAAAGTAAACATAACAACATTCATTATAGCAAATGCATTAGGACAGTTGGCTCCTCCTTTAACTCTTTTTAAATACGATCGTCTCCCTCAAAGGACTTTTAAAAATGTGCCAGCTGAATGGGGAATCGGGAAATTCCCAAATCACGTTTTCATACCGTTTATCAAAAACAGAAAAATTGACTTGCCTATTATAGTGTTTCTGACGGTCACTCTTCTCATACAAGCCTTCCTTTAAGTCGTATGTGCATAGAAAATAAGATAATTGTTGTATGCCCACATCCTAATACAACGCACATACTTCAGCCATTAGACGTAAGTTTCTTTTTTCCATTGAAGAGCAAGTGGAAAACGGAAGTCAAGATGTTCACATTTCATAACGGTAGGGATATTAAGAAATTTGACATACCTTTACTGCTTCAAAAAATCATGGACAGTACTGATTCTGATAAATCTCTTCAAAACGGATTCAAGACATGTGGTCTATATCAATTTTCTGCAAATAATGTAGATAGATAAAATTACGTTGAAATAATTGCCAAATGTTATATCAAATAAGACGAAATCCAAGCTTACACATTTGCAATATTTAGAATCTAAAATTGAAGTTGACACCTTGAAACAATTTAAAGAGCATACATACACATCAAAAAATAAATGTTTGTATGGTTTATGGATGCAATTAATGGATGATGATATTTTATTACACGATTATTTCGACAACGGCAGTGAAAACCAATTGGACCTTGCTTGTAAGAAGAACCCACACATCGAAGAAAAATCCATTGATTGTGTCGCCGAGAATATTATTCTAGAAGAAATTAAACTTGATAACGACTTTGTAGAGTCTAATTTTCCGGAATTTGATCAATTGGCCTTCAATGAAAATAGCTGTCTCTTAGATCAGACGACAGAAATTTTAATTTATCAAGAGATAGCTAAACAATCAGAAGAAACTATAACTAAGGTTACCACACCAACTATACTAAACAACAGTATCTTAGTCAACAGATTACTTGACTCTCCTTCTGTTCCAAATTCTACACCTACTGATAACCATATCCTTTTTACACCCAAGAGAAAACCATTAGAAATTTCTCATATATCCAAGTGAAGAAAATATTTCAAGGAATAAAAGGAAGAGGGAAATTTTGCCTTCCGTTCTAACATCTGAAAAGTGGTTGGAACTTGCGGAGGTTAAAGAGGAACAAAAAGAATTAGAGAAAGAAGAAAAGAATCGTAAAAGACAAGACCGGAAGACAAAGAAATAGATCCGTGAAAATTAAAATAAATGTGAAGGTAGAAAGAAAAAAAAGTGAAAAACAATGAGACACATCCAAAAACGCAAAATAAGGAAGAATATGTTAATAAGGATCAAACTACTGTAAAAAGTCAATGTGACGGAGTGGAGCTTCGAAAAGTACAATCAAATATTGAAGATATTGACACCGACGAAATTGAAAAAGACAACAAATTGCTATAAAACAAGTGCAAAGAAGAGCTTATTACTGAGTCTAATGAAGTAAACAATAATTTTGTTATTGTCAAATACAAAGATCAATTTCTCCCGGCAATAATTACGAATCGGAACAGAAATCAAGTAGTGGTTAATGCAATGGAAAGTTGTGGAAACGACTAGAGATGGCCCGAAAGAAAGTATCAAATTTAGTATGATGAAGTTGAAATTATGGAGAAAATTCAACCTCCCGTAAAAAAATTCGAGAGGTTACTTTTCTGTCATCAAGATCCATAAATATCGGCCTTTTGAATAAAAATTGTTCATTCTATTATGAATGAAATAATAAATATTACCTCGTTATGTACTTTTGATATGCCTTTTGTTTTCTAAATCATCAATGGCCAGAAACAGATCCTTAAAAGACCACATTAGGACCAATGTGACCACAAATTGTACAAGAGGATTATTTTCACAGGTTCACTTTTTTCGGCAAATCACAAATATATTCTTATGGTTAAGGCTAAAAAATATAAAGTATTCAAAAAATTACTACAACCCTTAGCTCTGTTCAATCTTCACCGCAAATTATCTATTCAGCGTTTTTGTATGATTTTCTAATCTTTACACACGCCTTGAACTGGCCACAAATGGTGCTTCTACCCTACTTCAAATCGAAACACATCCTTCCTAAGATATTAAGTCAAACATAGCGTCTCTTAGTTGCTATTCGAGTTAAGTGCGTACTCATAAGTCGAAATTCATCGTTCCTATGTCAATTTCGGTTACTAAGTCAAACATATCGTTTCTGAGTGAGTATTCGAGTCCAGTGTGTACTTAAAGTCGAACAAATCGTTCTTAGTCAGTATTCAGTTAACACCACAGGAAGTTCGTAACAAAAAATACTAGTCATAACAAAACAAAAACAGTTATATCACATTTTATATCATTATATGCCACACGCTTCTCAAATACTACTTAAAATATATCAAAATTGGCTCCTAACAGACTACATTATACATTTACCCTTTAAGCCTACTAATATATAAATATAAATATATATATATATATATATATATATATATATATATATATATGCTTCGGTAAAACCAACAATACATAGCTCTAGGACTATTTTGTCCTACTGATGAGACCAATAAGGTCGAAAGCAAGTCGAATCTCCCACCTATAGAAGAAATTGTTCTCGTACTTACGAGTGCGTTTTCAATTTCAAATATATCATCCCAGTTCTTCTGGAGATGGAAAACGAATGTCAAAATCAATTTTGATAGACAATTTTCGATTTGTTTCGTCTTAGATTCGGCTCTTCAGTTGTGGAAATTACCACAAGACAAGTTCTTTTGTTTATATATATATATATATATATATATATATATATATATATATATTTGGATTTATATATATTTCTATTTGGTAATTTCTTGGGATTCGGTCCTTATTATAAACTTTCATCAAACTACATAATATGATTCATCTAATATACTTTATTTTTCGTTTCGGCTGATTTTTTAGCCTTTTTCAAAAAACAAGTTATCGGGAACAAAAACTTTTTTATCCACATAGTGGGAACGTCATATTTAAACTTAATTTATACAATAACTTCACGTACACAAACAGCGACTTCATGATTGATCAATCATGAAAAAGGACCGTTTTTCGAAGGGAAAAACAACTACATTCCTGGCTAATACCACACAGAGTATTGAATTACATCCAACGTTCAGCCAATACGTCGAAATTATTGAAATTTCGACTAAAACAGGTGTAATAGAAAATCGAAATTTATATTTCATATAAACACCTCGTATTTTATGAAACTGTATTCATTTTATTTCATACGACTAATACGGTCGCAATTATCTGAGGTGTTGGTTCGCAACTGAAAGTGAAGATGGCGCCAGCTGACTACTTCTCGCTTGTGTAAGTACACGAGCCAAGTAGAAGTTGTCGGAGGACGTAATCGTCAGTTCGGATTAGAGACTCTGAACTGGAAAGCATTACGGCACTCTTAAAGAGACCCAAGAAGGTCGACACGCGTCAGTGTACTATGCTCTTCCGCTATCAGTTGCGACTCATCACACATGTCCGTATCGGTAAAATGGCCGATCGACGTCACGGTTTTCGAAGGAGATGTAATTCAATATTCTGCGTGGTATGAGCCAGGAATGTAGTTGTTTTTCCCTTCGAAGACCGGTCACGCCAATACGTCGAAATTATTCAAATTTCGACTAAAAGAGGTGTAGTAGAAAATCGAAATTTATATTTCATATAGACACCTCGTATTATATATATATTTATATATATATATATATATATATATATATATGTATATATATATATATGTATATATATATATATATATATGTATATATATATATATATGTATATATATATATATATATATATATATATATATATATATATATATATATATATATATATATATCTATATGTAATATGTGATAATCTTAATCTACACCAGTAAATCTAGAGTGTGTTTCTTCACTAGTTTGTTTACGGAAATTAAATTTTTTTATCATATAAGGAACAAACACTAATATCATCAATGAGAGACCCTGTAAATATGCAATATGCGAAATTTGGTAGTTGAGTTTCAATAAATAAATAAATTATATCTGGCTTATTAAACTTATGTAGAAAGGGAACATAGACTTTCAGATGACATGTGAGATAAATAATATAATTTTAATTGGAATCAAGTAGGATATTTTGGTTGTCAGATGATATAAATATTTGAGGGAAAGAAAATTATTGATTTTGCAATGAGAAAGAGCTTTGAAGTTTAAAAACGTGAAGTAGTAAGAAAAGTTGTTGAAGAATCGGGAATTTAATTCTAGTAATGAACAGAAAAAGTAGATACAAATTGAGAATAGTAAACAAATTCTGAATAGAAATCTGTGAAATAGATAGAAGTGGATAATTGAAAAGAGTTCTTGAAGATTAATTAAGATATATTGTAAAGTAGATTGAAATCGGAAACTGAGAATATCATCTGAAATTTCTACAAGTACCAACCCAACAAGGATTATAACAAAAATATTTGGTCAATATCCTAAATAAAATTTGTAAGTGATACCTATAAAATTGAGCTGGTTTATGAAGAGGGTGTTTAAGAAGATATAGAATAAATTTGGAGGGAAGATTGGTTTGGAGTATATGGAAATCTAGAAAATTAAAGGTACCGTTTAGAACAATTTTTTACAGATCTCTTAATTCTAAATTCTATTAGGGCAATAACATTCAAAAATTGTCAAGCGTATTTAAAAGGTGTTTATTTTAATAATAAGATATTTTATAAAAGTAGTGATAATAATTAAAAAAAATTTAGGAATAATTAATAATAGATTTTGGGACCCTACCCTGAGAATTTAAACGAATTTTTTTACTAATCATAATAGAATATAACCTTAAAAAATTTATAAATAAAGAAGAAAGTAAGTCATAATGTTATAGAAAGTGTAGAAACGAATTAGTTACAGAGAGATAAAACTGGCTTACTTTTTAATTGTATAGGGTGATACTTAAATTTTATTTAGAATGTTACAATAGATATTACTTAATTGATTGACGTCAGATTTATAATCTATGGTGTTTTTTGTTTTATTAATATAGCACATTTCCAGAAATAATCTGTTCTTATATCTGTTTTCTTTCTAAAATTTTTATACTCGTGTAGTCAAACTCATGTCCCGTATTTATATGGTGTTCCACTGTCGCACAGGTATTTTTATTATTGCGACAATCGCTTTTGTGTTGAGTGACTCTTTGTCTCAAGCAGTGGCCTGTCTGCCCTATGTAACATCCATTGCAACAAGTAAAGGGCAAACTGTAAACAACATTGCTATTAAATAACGTGGGTGTTTTATCTTTTACTTTTGAGAAAATGTTTCTGAGTGTTATCGGGTAATTTTCAAATTAGGAATACTATTTTTAAACAGTTGTGAAATACGATGATTCAAATATTGTATTCGAGGAATCCTTTTATAAGTTATGCTTGTAGGTTTTTCTTCATTTGTGGGATCATCGTAAAAGCCTGTGTTGTATATTTTTTCAAATGTTCTTTGGATACCCTATTTTTCATGGGAATTGTAGTGTTGTATTTTTGATTTTTTTGATGGTTAGAGAAAAAGTTTAAAAATATATCAGATGTTGTTGGTTTTTGATACCAATCCACACTTATTATCTGTGCTTCGGTGCGTATTACTCTCGTACTAAGAAAGACACAGAACATTCTTTCTCGATCTCCACTGTAAACTGCAATATATCGTTAAATGAATTAAATATATCTAATGGTGTTTGTATATCGTTAGCTGAAAGGTGACAGTGGAATTACATTGTCAAGTAACTCATCCAACACTCTAGTAGCCAAAATAGGACTTATAGGAGAACCCATTGGAGTTCCAAATTTCTGCTGATGAAAATTGTTAATGAAACTAAAATAGGTATTGTTTGTTATAAATTTTATGAGAATTGAGAAGCTTCATTCGAATAATGTAGTGTGCTTTTCAATGATGTTCCAACTCCTCTGTAAAATGTCGATTACCAAGTCTGTATGAGTGTTGGTGAAAAGTGAAACAACATCTAAAGAGATCAGAACGTAATTGTCTGGCAAATTAATACCTCTTACTAGGTTGAGAAAAGAAGACGAGTCCTGAATATTACAGTCAGTTCGATCCTCTAAAGCAGCTTTGAATATATTTGTTAGAAATTTTGAAATTTCATAAGTAGTGGAGTTTATCGAACTGACTATAGGGCGTTGAGGTACATTGGGCTTGTGAATTTTTGGCAGGCAGTATAATTTCGGAAAAGCTGAATTGTAGATGGTTAATTGTATGGCTTGTTGTTCGGTCAATTCTTTTTTTTGTTTTAAGGCTTTAATTAGGTCATTGTTATTATTTTGAATAGACGTCGTTGGATCTCTATTTATTTTCTTGTATGTGAATGTGTCATTTAAAAGCAATTCAGTTTTTTTATGTAATCATTGTTATCCATAGCCACCGTGCACCCACCTTTGTCAGATTGCAGGATATATAACTGAGGGTTATCCTTTAAAAATGACTCTTTAAACAATTTGTTGAAAATTGATGGTTTTTTAAATTTATCTTGTTGTACAAAATTGGTAATTATATTTGCTGCTTTACATCTGATAATATCTTTCATTTTCGTGGGTGTAACGTCTATTATGTCTTCAACGCCTGCCAAAAAGGTGTCAAGTTTTACATCAGCTTTAGTGTACTCTACTCCAAACTTCGGTCCAAGGGATAGAAAATCCGATATATTTTCGGGAATGTCTGTGCTTGATATGTTTTTAAACCATTCACTGTTATCTCTAAATGCTATTTTTATGTCGTTAGGAAGGTTTAGTTGGAGTTTTCTAATTTTGCAAATATTTTTTTGTTTCACTGCTTTATGTATGCTATTGTATGAGTTTTGTGACTTTTTTTTAAAGTTAGCTAAGATGTTGGAAGGAATTATTTTTTTGATTTGTGATTTCATCGTATTTATATTGTTGTTAATTCTAGAAATGTTACTAACAAGTTATTTTAATCTCCAATGATAACATTTTATTACATACATTTAGAATATAATTGTCTACTTTTTGGTTCATATTCTTATCATTGTTTGTAAATAACAAATACTGGATGTTTTTTACACTGTCCTGAATGTGTTTAGGAAACAATCCACCATTTCTGCATCGAAGTAGAAATATTCTTCTGTTGTTGCTTTTGGCTAGTTTGATGTTAAAAAAAACTATTTGTTAATTTAATCAACGTGATTAATTGTAAAATGTAGCTACTGTCTAAAAATGTGTTGAACGTGTTGTGCTGTTTTTTGTTTTACATTTCAATTAACTGACACAAATTTTCTGTAAGTAGTAGTTTAAAAATGTTTTTTTATTGTATTGTTTCATTCAATAAATCTTGTAGTTCGCTCCTGATGGATCCATTAAATAATGGCGAAATATTGAGCAGATAAGAAAAACACTTTTTATTACTTTTGACCGCAAATCTTCGCTAAAACAATAAATATTTCCCGGTCGAAAAAAGAAAAACTACTCCCTTTATATATATATATATATATATATATATATATATATATATATATTGTATAGGATTCAATAATTATTTATTATTTGAAAAATCATTAAACATGTATACCAACTCTTTCAAAGGGTAGGGTTCAAGTGCGCCATTCAAATTTACTCTAATTATTGGTTTGTGAAATTAAAATGAACAAAATTATGATTTCAGGAATTTTTTTAAAACATAGAAATTTACAAACAGAAAATGTGTACAGATATACTACAAAAAAATAAAACTACTATTACTATTGAACAATTAAAATGTTTTTTAAATAAAGGCCTTTTTTTTAATTTAGAGATCTCTAATATAATATTTTAAAATGGTACCTTTTATTTAATAAGTTTGTATCCACTTCAAACTAATCTTCATTTGGACATTTGATAAGCTGAGGACAAAGTTCTGAACAGTTTATTTCGTCTTCGCCTTTTGGACAATTAATGATTCCGTCACATCTGTCTTTATACGGGTCAAAACATCTATCTATAGAAATATTACTGCAAGGGGTAGTTGATGAATTACAAATAGCACACCCCGTGAAATCAGAATGGTCTGTACAAACGAAATCTGCTGTTCTACAAATATTTGTGGAATTGTAACAACCAGATCAATCCAAACACATAAAAACACTCGGTTATTATATTTTAAAGTTACGGAGAGTTTGTTTCTTGAAGATAGTACAACAGGTTTGGGTAGTATGTCGTTACTGCACACGTTCAATTGAATATTGTCGAAGTTTCTAATTGACAAGCACGTGAAATTTCTTGAGAAGTTCAATTTTAATATTCTTAATGTAGTTATTGTATTTTCTGGTGAAGGTATTACCCAATCACATAAACTGTTACTGTTTCTGTCAGATGATATATACTGTATGCTTCCTTGTAATTCGAACGAGGTCGTTTCTCCACAATAATCCGAAAAGTTTGCGTAAATTAGCACGTTCTTCTTGACGAGATCAATTATAATACGACTTTTCACTTTGACATTTTAAAAACCAACTGACTTTTTTTATTTCCATCATAATCTATCACGTTGCGGGTTGCTATCGAAACTTCTCTATATCGTATCATTTGTATATATATAGTGTGATTAACGACGATTCACTGTTTATATTACCATGAATTTTTAAGCCGTATATGAAACATGAAAATGACATTTTTGTATTAGAAATTAGCATATAGAGATAAAGATTTTTATACATATAAATATTACCATAACTTATTTACTATTTATTAAAATTCCTGAAATCCCTTGCATAAAATAACCTAATTACTAACTATATGAAAATTTAACGCGTTTCTTTTAAATTATTTTGAATTTCATTCTAATTTCAACGGATGCTTTTGAAATTACATCATGTACTGCATTATTAATTTTAATCTCTATTGTATCTGAATCAGATTTCAATATTTTCGATTCTGATGGTTCAAAGAGTATATCGTCGGTTTCAATATCTTTGGTCAGATTTTCTTCAGTATTATAGTGAGGATTTTGTTCACTGTTTTTACTATCAGCATCTATAATTAATTTAGACATGTTTTTTTTACAATTTATAAATATTCGTTAAAATGATGGATAATAAAGTACAAGATTGAAAAAATCAATATGACTTATTTCAGTAATACTGTTAATCTGTTAATCCTTATTAAATTGAATACAACCAAATGAAAGTGCTTCAATATATATATATATATATATATATATATATATATATATATATATATATATATATATATATATATATATGTTACTTTCGGATTCAGTTTTCAAATGATATATTTAAATATTCACAAGGATTCTAGTGACATTTGTCCTGTTTCTGTTCTGCAGGATATAGAGACTGATATATGCATTCCATTAACCTACGAATCTCCAATACATATTCCTGGAATCAAATGGAATGTATGTAAGGTGAGAATCTTCAAAATATCCAATCTAGAATGAGAAACTCGTACTGCGGAGCAGTCATTCTTCCAAGATTGAAAAAGGAGAGTACGTGAAATAATGGAAGCTAGTTTTTTACAATATATACAATGTGAAATCAGTCTGTTGAAGAGACTACAAACCAAGTTTGATGACTGATTCAATACCTAACTTCTATACAAGTAAAAGGTGATGAAAAAATATAAAGTGATTTTTGAGTCCTCTTAGTAATAAATCGTTCTTTCGCCCCTGAATCAAGGTAAAAAGGATCAAATTCCTAAATGTCGTCGGCTGGAATAAAATATTAAACTTAATTTTCATAAGGAATACGCTCCTCGTAATTTATGGATCACATTAATCCAAGAAGAATGTATAAGGAAGGTGATATAATTTTTTATTTGGTGAGAAATAATTTAACGTTTGATTGACTCGATTTTTGTGAAGAAAATATTATATACAGGGTGAGTTATAAACTATAAGAGCTAGATAGCCGGTTAAATGTGGAGATATTTGCAGTTTTTTATGCCCATTTTTAAACAACTTAAATCTTTTCAACTAAATCGTGGCTAACTAGATATTTGAAAAAATCTGAATTTTAAGGAAATCTGTCTCAGTCGGAAGGCGTTTTGTAGATCAATTTCAAAGCCTATTAGATGAACGTTAGTTGGATATTCTGTTCTAAAGTCTGTTTGTTCAGGGATGAGGAGATTATGCTTTTGTAGGTACCAAGTTAGTCTGTTGTTGATGATCTTTTCCAATAGTTTACATAGATGACTAGTGAGAGCTATTCGTCTGTAGTTTTCTTTTCTGCATATAGGTTTTCCTGGTTTGTGGACTGGAATGATTATTGATGATATCCATGCGCTGTGAATTTGGCCGTTTTCGCATATTTTGTTGTATAACTAGAGTAGGCTATGCATTCCTATGCATTTATCATAGATATTCTTATGATCTCTGGTCCAGGAGCTGTGTCTTTTTTGTTCTTCAAGGCATAAATTAGTTCATTTATTGTGATAGGCAGGTTGTATGACATATTTAGCGGTTGTATTTGCTTTTTTGTGACAACATGTTGGCTAGGATATTTGTTGTATATTGTAGAGAATTGATTGGCGATTATCTGAGTTATATGCTCTGTGTTATCGATCGATACATTGTTCTCTATTAGGCCTGATAAGTTTTTGGTAGGCGTGCCTTTTAATTTGTTTATTTTGTCCCATATGTCTTTTGAGCTGACGTTAGAGTTGATAGAATTGGTGAACTTGTTCCAAGAAGACAATTTCGCCTCTTTCATAATTCTTTTTGTTTTTGCTCTGGACTTTTTAAAATTTATGAAATTGTAGCTTGTTGGTTGACGCTTAAACATTTTGAATGCGCTTTTTCTTTCCTTCATTGCTTTTCTACAGTCTTCATTCCACCATGGCACAGGAAATTTGTTTGGAATGATTTTTAATTATTGTGTGTTGTTTTCATATGCTTCAATGATAGATTGAGTAATAATATTTGCAGCTTCATCAGTTCCCAAAAGGTCGATGTTGGGGGCAGTATCCTGTAGTTTAAAATTTTCTCAGTCTGTTTTTTTGTGATTTAGTCTAATACATGGATTAAGGGAGTTTTCCCATAGTAATTTCCTAGGAGGACCGGGAAGTGATCGCTCCCATGTGTATCATCTAGGGTGTTCTATTGATAGTTTGTTAAGAGAATTTGGGAATATAGTGTAATGTCTAAACATGAAAGTGAGGACGTAGATGAAGATATATAGGTGGGAGAGTCATCATTAAATATATGAAGATTTTCATTTTCGATTATATTTTCTATAATTCTGCCTCGTTGGTGTGTATGAGTTGAACCCCATATGGTATTGTGGGCGTTCAAATCTCCGGACAGGATTATTGGGCATGGTAACTGATGTATTATATTTGTGATGTCATTTGCGTTAATTTTAGCTGATGGAGGAAGGTAGAGAGTACAAATAGTAATTTCTATATATCCGACGATGGTGACTGCAAGAGCCTCTAAGCTGGTGTTGAGGTTTATCCTTTTAAAGGGATAATTTTCTTTTATGAATAGAGCTACGCCTCCTGAGGCTCTGAGGAAATCAGTGCGGTCTCTTCTCTCGATATTGAAACCTGCTATTTTAAGTTGGTCAGTGGTTTTAAGATTGGTTTCTTGAATGGAAAGTACCTGGGGATGGTGTGTATTGGTGAGTAGTTTGAGTTCTTCTGAGTGATTTTTAATACCGTTTATGTTCCAGTGGATTAACTTATTCATTTTTGTTGGGTTTATTTAGTTTACGATCTTTAGAGCTGTTGCGACTGGAAGAGGTACTTTTTGAGGATAAAGAGAAAGAGGATTTTTCTCTGTTTAAGGTAATATGTTTGTCATTTCTTTCGCTTGTGATTTTGCTGCTAGAGGTGTAGTAGTTGAGACATTTTTGGGAAGAGGTGGATTTTGTTTTTTGTGGTGATTAAATTTCGGTGCAATTTTAACGGGTTGGAAGGGAGGTGGATTGGTTTGTTGGGATTGTCGAGAAGGGTTATTGGTTTTTAGGGACGATGTTAGGGGGTTGGGTTTTGGGGTCTGGGATGAGGTTGATGGGGTGGAAGAAATAGTGGTTTTAGTACTGTCTGGTTTTTTCCTTAAGATTTCTGAAAAGGTATTGTAGAAAGCTGGATTTTGTAGTTAATATCTTTTTTGCTTCAAAGAATGGTATTTTTTCTGTTACTCTGATTTTCCATTTTGAATATTTGGCATCCTTTGTACCGCGGAGAATGTTCTTCTAGACAATTAACACATTGAGGGGGCGTCTTGGTTGGAGATTGACCAGTTTTGTAGGTTGATGTCTTTTGTGAGTGTCAGGTCTATCCAACTTTTCCCCTTTGTGTTTTGGAAAGTTGGCTAACTATCGTATCTGATATTTATATATATGTTTTGTCTTGTCGTCCAGTCGAGTACGTCTTGTCCCCTGTCGTTTGTGATTGTGCCCCCCAGCTAGTGTATTTGGCGTTTAAGTTTCCCGCGATTATCATGTTATTTTTGTCAGTTTCTATGTGTCTTCGGTGTTTGTCAAGTCTAGTGTTTATTGTGCCTCCTGGCTCGTCATATGTTAATGATCGTTATAGTCTTGGTTGGTGTTTGTAAGTGTATTGTTGTTACGTTTTCATCTGTTCTATTTATCAGTGTTGTAGTGAATTTTGTCAGCTTTTTGTGCATTAATGTTACTGCCTCGGAGGCCCGGTTTACGCAAATTGGCATGTAGTCACTGCTGTTCGACACATTGCGTCCCGGCTCCTGAATCAGTGCGATATCTATGTGTCCATTGTGTGTAATAATTTTTCTGTGGCTTGTATACCCCGGCGATAAATTGTATTATTTTAATGAAGATGCAGCGTACATCTGTTCAAGAATGGGAATTGTTCAACTAGTTTATCTTGGAGACATTATTTCCTTAGAGATGAAATTTCACCATCCGAAGAAAAAGTAAAAGATATTTTTAATTTTTCCAAACCCAAGACATCAAAGAAATTACAAAGGTTTATTGGAATCATCAGTTTATATCACACATGTGTACCTAATTTTGCAGAAACATTAAGTGCTTTACATGATATTCTAGCATATTTGAATAAGAGTAAGAAGATAGAATTTCATTCATGGCCGGAAGCTTGTGAAAAAAGTTTCATTGAATTGAAAAACCGTTTAATTGGAACGTATTTCGTCCTAATGTAGGAGCAAAATTAAGTTTAACTACTGATGCTACAAACAGTGGGATTGGAAGTGTTTTAGAGCAAACATTTGACGGATAAACGAAACCTCTAGCTTTTTATTAAAAAAAATTGAGTAAAACAAAGTTGAAATATTCAGTTTTTGATGAAGCATTATTTGTAAAATGTGTATCCATACGTCATTTTAGATATTATTTGG
This sequence comes from Galeruca laticollis, assembly GCA_963921935.1. Lineage (NCBI taxonomy): Eukaryota > Metazoa > Arthropoda > Insecta > Coleoptera > Chrysomelidae > Galeruca > Galeruca laticollis. The sequence goes on along the minus strand of OY998179.1, from coordinate 171,686,408 downwards.
AGCGTAACCCAGATTTCACATTCTTCACTGATCATCGACCGATTAAAAAGGCAATTTTTTACAAATCTGAAAACATCCCTACACAATTTATGTATATAGATTATATTTTATAATTCAACAGTAGGAAATCTTAAACTTGTTGGTAGCAAAAATGTTGTCGTGGCAGATTTTTATGTAGACTGGAAGTTGATGGCTAAAAAGAAATAACCGATAAAAATGTTAGTTGAAATAATAAATAATACTTCTGAAACATATGACATGTACGATATTAATTCAGGGTTAGATATAGATTTAGAAGAGCTATATAAGGTGTCCCGAAACTCTCCTGCCAAATGGAAACTACAGTTACTAGGGGTGATTTTAAGTCGATTTAGCACAAATTACCTCAATACGAAAATGCTTCCTAAGGAAGCTACAGCCCTTTGAAGAAGGCGTCCTCATATGAGTTTTCTTCAAATTACTCAAAAATACCGTTACTTAAAATATTCAAACTTGGTATAATCAATAGACAGTTACAAACCAGTCGTTTGCTGTGAATACATTTTTTCCAGATCCATCACAAGCGTGTCAGTTGGGGAAACAACAGGTATTTTCATTAAAAAAAAAATATTTTCAAGTTTTGTATGTATCCGACACCGAATTTGGAAAATTCAAGATAATTTTCATGAAAAATGTTCTCTTCTTTCAAATCGATATCAGGAACCGTTGTCGAGGAACATAAATTTAAACTTTTTGTGTTTCTTACATAAAATCATGTTGGATTATAATCTGTAATATCATGTTGGCTTTTTAAAATCAACAAAATCTGACATTGTGTCCAATTATTTTGATTATATACAGTTATTATTGTTATTGTGTGTGAAAGGTAAAAAATAATAGTTAATTTGATCAAAATGATTCATTTTTCGAATGAAGAATATGCTGATATGCATTTAGTTTATGGGGACGTAGGGGAAACTGTTGTATAGTGGGACAGGTTCCATAGTGGGACAATTCAAATTGCCCGCCAACGGTATCGCTTAAAATACCAAAAAAAGTTATGTCAACTGTATTATATATGCGCAGTGGATATACCCTTGCCACTCGCCGCTAGAGTCTTCAGTATGGCGTCAATCTCGTTATTGTGAGCATCAGGGTGTCAAAGTTTTTTTATACGACCACGTGTTGAGCACAGTTTAGGCCAGAAATATTCATTTGTTTGTTCCGTATTTGAGAATAATTGTGCCCGAAGGTGTCCTGAAGGTGAGTTGAGGTTATTTTTCAACGTTATTTGTTTGTTTGTTTTTTAATTCCGAAAATGTTAAAAAGTGTATACGGGTGTATAGTGGGACAGTGTATAGTGGGACAGAATTACATAATGTTGTTGCAGAGTTGCATATTGGGACACAATTTTTTTTTGCTCTCTAATAGAATATTTTTGTTTCTTTCCAGTTTAACTCTCTAATTACCTTTTTTTTCAGAAATGGACAAGAAAAGGGGTCGCAAAAATAAAAAATCGTTTCTTGAGAGTAGGAGAATACACCTTGAGAATGCTGAAAAAATGTGAAAGGCAGTAGAAGCTGTTCTTAGAAATGAGATCAATATTAGGAATGCGACACTTCAATTTGGAGTTAGCAAATCAGCGTTGCATAGACACTTGAAAAAACATAACCTCAATGAAGTAAACACGCAGGAAGTAAATTTCCAGAGGCAACATGGCTTTAAGCAAATTTTCAGTGACGATGGAGAACAACTGCTTACCGAATATTTAGTTACTTCATCTCAAATGTGCTACGGATTAACAAGCAAAGAAGCTAGAGAGTTGGCTCATAGATATGCCGACGTAAATAAGAAACAAATTCCAAGAAAATGGTCAGAAAATGAAATCGCTGGGGAAGAATGGTTCAAACTTTTCCGAATCCGACATAAGATAAGCCTGAGAATGCCCGAGGCCACAAGTCTGAGTCGCGCAACTAGCTTCAACCGCCACAATGTAAAACTTTTTTTCAAAAACTTGCGTACAGTTCTGGACAAATACAGTTTCAATCCCAACCAAATTTTTAACTGTGACGAAACTGGTGTAACTACTGTACATAAGCCTCCAAAAATAACTGCACCATGTGGTCAAAAACAGGTTGGTAAAATTACTAGTGGCGAAAGAGGTATACTAGTAACAATGTGTGCCATTATATGCGCCAATGGGACATTTGTACCACCCTTCTTCGTATTTCCACGCATACATTTCAAGCCACACATGCTGCTTGGTGCTTCCCCTGGATCAAAAGGAACAGCGAATGCTAGTGGATGGATGTGTGGTAGTAATTTTATAGAATACTTACAGCATGTTCCAGACACCATACATTGTAACAATGACAATAAAATTTTACTTATTCTTGATAACCACGAGAGTCATACAGATGTTAGGGTACTTGAATATTGCAAAAAACATGGCATAGTTCTTGTTACATTACCACCTCACTGTAGCCATCGCTTACAACCTTTGGACGTCAGTTGTTTTGGCCCTTTCAAAATATACTACAACAGATCAATGGATGACTGGATGTTACAAAACCCCGGCATTCCTGTGACAATCTATAACATCGCCGATATAGTTGGAAAATCGTTTCCACTAGCTTTTAAACCTAAAAACATTATCAAAGGATTTGAAAAAACTGGCATTTGTCCTTTAAATGTTGAAATATTTCAAGATTGCGACTTTTTAGGCTCCTACGTGTCAGACCGAATTGAAACCGAGAAACCAGTTCAATTGGCCAATACAACTGCATATAACTCTGTTGAAAATCCAATTCCAAGTTGCCCTGGAATGTCCAGCACTGGAATAAACTCACTAACAGAGAATATTGTTACCCCGGAAGCTGTAAGACCATTTGCAAAGGCTGCACCTCGAAAAACAAATACTAGTGCCAGGAAAAAAACGACTTCTACTGTATTGACTGATACTCCCATAATTGGAGAGAAGAAAGAAATATTGAGGTTGAAGTTGGAAAAAACATCTCAAAATCGACAGAGAATTGAGAAGGCCAAGGAAGTTAAGAGAAATTTATTCGCGCCGAAAAATGACAGCTCAAGCGAGAGTGACTTTTCATTGACTGAAATATGTGATGATGATTCAGATGCGGATATCTCCGATGAATTTATGAAGGATCAAAATGAGATACTTAATATATCTGATTTCATACTTGTTCAGTATCCCATGAAAAATAGCACCAAACACTTCGTTGGTCAAATAGAAAAAATAGAGAAAGATGAATACACAATTAGTTTCATGAAAAAAAAATCCAAATGATAGGTTCAGCTTTCCTGAAAACCGAGATGAAGATGTTGTGTCGGAAAAAAATATCATTCAAAAACTTGAAATGCCTTTTGCTTCTGGTGGAACTGAAAGAGCAGCTAAGCAGTGGCTTTTTGATTTCGAGTTCGAGGACTTTCATATGCAATAATGCTTCTCGCCACTGCTAATTTCTTTCTTGTTTTTAATTTATAGCCTAGTTATTACTTTCCCATTTGTACTACCTCTCCGAATATATTTATTTTTGATAGGTAAGATGAAAACTATAAGTTCAAGTTATGTTTTCTAGCTCAAGTTATGTTTTCTAGTTAAGGTTATGTTGAGAGATATGTTTTCCTATCATTACGATTGGGCGACCTACTCAGTTTATTTAGAAGATTTATTATTTTGTCAATAAACGACCAAAATTTATTTTTGTATTTATTTATTTGGCTTCAAAAACCATTGTCCCACTATACACATGCATCTTTCCCAGTACGCAACATGGGGTGGTTGCATAGTGGGAAAGTGGTCTATAGTGGGACCTTCAATTTTTTCTTACTTAAAATGTAAAAATTGTTAAAATTTTTGCAAGTGTTGATAAACAAACTAATTTTGAATATATTAGAATTTTCACAATAGTTAACAATTATTCAACAAATTTTCTATTTCAATTACAAGAATATTGTTCCAGTATACAACAGTCTCCCCTACAATGTAACGTTCGTGCAGCAGAGCGAAGATATGCAGCAAAATTTCCAAACAGAAGGCATCCTGCTCGCGCAACATTTGTAGCCGTACACCAAAGATTAAGAGAAATTGGCTCAGTAGTACTGAAACTGGTGGACGATCTGACGTGACAATGGAATACGAAGAGAAAATTTTGATTTAAATCGAAAATAATCCTGAGGTTAGCTCCAGAAGACCCGCTGCTATGCATCTTGGCATTTCCAAGTCTTCCATATGGAATATTATTCATGAAGAAAACCTTCATCGTTTTCATTTCCAAAAAGTTCATGCCATGGTATATGGCGATTTCCCTGCCCGCATATATTTTCCAAACTGGTTGCGGAACAAAAAAAAATAGGATCATAATTTCTTTTCCAATTTTCTATTTTGCGGTGAATCTACGTTTACCAAAGACGGAATTTTTAATTTACATAATGAACATCATTATGCCAACATTAATGATAATCCTCATGCAACAGTAGAGAAAAAGCACCAGCAAAGATTTAGTATAAATGTTCGTATATGTGTAATCGGTAATCAGCTTCTGGGACCCGTAGAGCTTCCTAGCCGTTTAATAGGACAAGAATATCTTAATGTCCAACAAAATGTTTCACCTGATTCAATAGATGAGGTTCCCCTGATGATTAGAAATAATTTATGGTTCATACATGACGGCTGACCAGCTCGTTTTAGTAGAGAGGTTCGTCAATATCTCGACAATAACTATTACGATAAATGGATTGGAAGAGGTGGTCCAGTTAATTGGCCCCCAAGTTGTCCAGATTCAAACCCCTGTGATTTTTGTATTTGGGGCTATTTAAAATCATTAGTCTATGCTGTTCCGATAGAAACCCGTAATCAGCTGTGGCAAAGAATTCAAAATGCTTGTAATGAAATTATAGATAATGCAGGAATTTTTCAAAATTAGACGTTCTATAGAGAAAAGAATAAATTTGTGTATTGAGACAAATCGTCGTCATGTAGAGCATCTGTTGTGAAATTAATTCTCTTATTTCTGTTGGTAATTATCACTAACTTTGTTTTTTTAATGTTGAATGTTGTTTTATACCCTCACAAAATGAAATTAATTGAATATTTCCAAAACAATGTATGCAACTTACGACTTTTGTTACCAGTATCTGTACAATTTGTTGATTTTTCAAAGCCAGCTTGATATTACAGATTATAATCCAATGATTTTATGTAAGAAACACAAAAAGTTTGAATTTATTTTTCTCAAAAACGGTTCATGATATCGATTTGAAAGAAGACAACATTTTTCATGAAAATTATTTTGAATTTTCCAAATTCGGTATCGGGTACATGAAAAACATGAAAATAATTTTTTTTTAATAAAAATACCTGTTGGTCCCCCCAATTGACACGCTTGTAATGGATCTGGAAAAAATTTATTCACAGGAAACGACTGGTTTGTAACTGTTTATTGATTATACCAAGTTTGAATATTTTCAGTAACGGTATTTTTCAGTAATTTGAAGAAAACTCATATGAGGATGTCTTCTTCAAAGGGATGTAGCTCCCTTAGGAAGCATTTTCGGAGTAAGGTAATTTGAGCTGAATCGACTTAAAATTACCTCTAGTAATTGTAGTTTCCGTGTGGCAGGAGAGTTTCTAGAGACTTTGTATAAGTAGGGTTTCACGAGACTCTCGAAATTCGGGAATTCTCGTCTCGACGAGATCGAAGGGAGACTGATTTTTTTTCGAGACGAGATCGAGAATTACACTTCGAGATTTTTCGAGATCGAGAAATGTTAATGTTGCAATAACTCACAACTCTTGATTAGTCAGAAAAGTGAAAATAAAAACTGATAAGAAAAAATGTTAATGTACCTATAAACATAAGAAAATTAGCCAGGCACACAAAGAGGCCCTCAAACTATCATAAACAAAAATTGACTTTAAACACTTAAAAAAAATAATTACAGACAAGAAAAATATAGGTAACATGATTTTTTAATATGAAAAATAATTCTTAGCATATACAAAAATTATTGTTTATTCACTTGTACTAAGTATATCTTTGTTACACAGCCAGGAATTCAAACAGTAAAAATTGAGCCTATTCTCCAGTTAATCGGCTTCGTTATTTTCTAATGATCAGTGTTGCTCTTGAAAACAGCCTTTCTGTAGGTATAAGAGTATCTTGTATACTTAAAATATCACGAGCTATCCTTGCAAAATTCAAAGATATTGCCTCATTTTTTCTCCACCACTCTAAAATATCTTGATTTCCTTCAGCTCTCTTAGACAAACAACATTCATGTATTTCTTTTCTTCAGTTCTACTCTCTGTTGCCATTGCTTTTTACAAATAAACTTTGCAAAATAAAATCGTCGGTATTTTCATCAATATTAAAGTCAGTCACACGATGCCATGTTGTTGGAAGTAACCTAATATTCTTCCCTATATAAATTTTTCAATTCAGATATTGACTGTTACTATAAATTTCTTTCCCAATTCGTAAAGTTGGATGTCTCAGTCTTATGTCGTCGATCCTATATTAATGCAACACAATATATCCAATTGCTTTTTGAATAGTGTTTGATAATGTTATTCCTTGCTGCTTGAAGAACTTCTATAACTTGTTCGTCGGTTGTATCCCTACTTGGGCGATTGCCTAGCTCAAAAGTCGAAGTTTCCAATTTGTCTAAAAGTATATTAATTACCAAGTCGACGATAGGTATTGTACGTAATTTTTCTCCTTGGAATGAATTGAATAATAATACTTAAAAGTTCGGCTCACTCGCTCCCAATCTTGAGACGAAATAAGATAATCCTTAAATTTTCAATAGACGAATGTTTCGAGCAAAAAAATTCAGCCTGTTGCAAGTCAGTTCAGCGAACGAAGAAACAATTTTGAACTTTCGTAACTTGATACATTTTAAATGCATGTATGAAATATGGAATTAAAGGATCATGAATTCGTTTAATTTTCACATTTTGGAACAATATTTTTTATTTTTGGGCAGAGTTTTGTTACACGCGTTACACAGTTTACTTAGCATATAGCTCTGTATGTTGGTGCACTGCAGACTTCTGTGATATATACATATATATGATATTTTTATCAACATATAGTTTTTGTTTTAGAGATTCTCAAAATTTTGAAAATCTCGAATCGAGATCGAGCAATTGTCTTCAGGAACAATCTCGAGACGAGAGTTTGTTAATTTCTTGTCTCGATGATTCAGACGACACGAGAAATTTCCTTCGAGACGAGATTCTAAACAATCATAGAAGAATATTTTCAGATAAGCAGTAGCAGCAGTTATGCAGAGTAATAGAAAAAAGTATACTTGTTATTAACCTTAAAACTTAACGGTTTACGATATAATCGCATTTTAGGGATCAACTGCATGATTATTATTGAAAACATTTAGAAAACAAATTAAAAAAATAACTAAGCTAAATAGCATTATAACTTCAATTGTGTCACATTAAATGTTCGATTTGTCCTCCATTCTCGTCGATGCATTTATCTACACGTTCCATAAAAGATCGTCTTATATTAAACAACATCATTGGATCAAAAAAACCCGCTACTCTATTTATATCTTCCCAAAGGTGGTCACTGGTATTTATGGGATCCTTATAAACAAGTTGTTCCATTGGACCCCATTCCCCAAAATCGAGAGGATTCAAGTCTGGAATACGTGCTGGCCAAGGAAAATGGCTACCACGACCAATCCAGCGTTCAGGAAATTTGTTATTTAAATATGTTTTGACTGCTCTCGTATAATGCGGCGGAGCGCCATCTTGCATGAGCCACATATTTTGTCTTATATTCAGTGGCAACTCTTCCAATACATTAATGAAATCATTTTGCAAAAAATGTAAGAAGTTCACACCATTCAAATTACGACGTAACTCGTATGGTCCTAAAAATGGTTACCCATGATACCACACCATACGTTTACTTTGAATTCATATTGGAAATGGCTTACGCGTTTATCACGGGGATTTTCAATAGCCCAAAGATGATTGTTCCTTAAATTAAAAACACCACGGCGGTTGAAGGTAGCTTCGTCGGTAAATAATATTCTGTTGACGAAGGTGTGATCAAGATTTTGCCTGTTTCGGATAGCACTCAACGGTAGATCTGCTGGCAATAAATTTTGTACCGGAGTAAAATGGTATGGGTGATACTTCTCGAGGTGTAGTCATTTCAAAATAGAAGCTCCAATGATTTCTAAAGCAGCAGGTAAACGCCGTGTACTAACTTGATCATCTTCAATGCGAACCATTATTTCATCATATTTATCAGGCGTAATTATTCTTGGTCGGCCTAAGGTATAACGCTTAGGAGGAAACGAACCACTTTCGCCTAAATTCCTAAATAGATTTCTGAATTTTTGATGATTGGGTAGCTACCTGTTTGGATATCTTCTCAAATATTTTCATCTCGCAGCACGCACATTCAAATTTTGCTGACAGTAAATAGCAACCATACCTCTCATATCTGTATTAGAATAATTATTATGCCTGGGCAAATGCAAACTATATTACAAAACTGACATATCGAATGCTTTGCTGTCAAAATCATTCGTGACGTCAGCCTACTACGTTAATAGTTTCCGAAATGAATAATCATTACTTTGGGAAGAAATACAACAGCGGGTTTTTTTCATACAATGATGTTTAATATGAGACCATCTTTTATGGAAGGTGTAGATAAATGTATCGACGAGAATGGAGGACATATCGAACATTTAATGTGACACAATTGAAGTTATAATGTTATTTAGCTTAAATTTTTTTCAGTTAGTTTTCGAAATGTGTTCATTAATAATCTTGCAGCTGATCCCCTAACTGCAATTATATCGTAAACCGTTAAGTATACATATCCAAAAACGTTAGAGTTATTTAAAAAAAGAAATTTAAAAATTCAACCTTCAACATCCTGTATATTCCTTATTGGCCGCAGTTTATTGAAGCAAGTTCGTTTAAATCGTAATATTTTAAAGTCGGGAATCTACCATACTTTTATGTACAATTACTCAAGGACCACCCTGTATTTTCCAAATCTTTAGTAACCAAAAGGGATTTAAAAGGCTTAGAACCACTGCGTATCACCCTGCAATTACGGCTAGGAATAATTAAAATTGGAAAGATCAACTCCCTTTAATTTTGTTATGTATTACGAACACGGAAAAAGGAGCTCTTAAATGTTGTGTTCTTCAACCGAGTTTGTCTATGGACAGTGAATAGCAACCATACCTCTCATATCTGTATTAGAATAATTATTATGCCTGGGCAAATGCAAACTATATTACAAAACTGACATATCGAATGCTTTGCTGTCAAAATCATTCGTGACGTCAGCCTACTACGTTAATAGTTCCCGAAATGAATAATTATTACTTTGGGAAGAAATACAACAGCGGGTTTTTTTTATACAATGATGTTTAATATGAGACCATCTTTTATGGAACGTGTAGATAAATGCATCGACGAGAATGGAGGACATATCGAACATTTAATGTGACACAATTGAAGTTATAATGTTATTTAGCTTAGTTTTTTTTAGTTAGTTTTCGAAATGTTTTCAATAATAATCTTGCAGCTGATCCCTAAACTGCGATTATATCGTAAACCGTTAAGTATACATATCCAAAATGTTAGAGTTATTAAAAAAAAGAAATTTAAAAATTCAACCTTTAACATCCTGTATATTCCTTATTGGCAGCAGATTATTGAAGCAAGTTCGTTTAAATCGTAATATTTTGAAGTCGGGAATCTACCATACTTTTATATACAATTACTTAAGGACCACCCTGTATTTTCCAAATCTTCAGTAACCAAAAGGGATTTAAAAGGCTTAGAACCACTGTGTATCACCCTGCAATTACGGCTAGGAATAATTAAAATTGGAAAGATCAACTCCCTTTAATTTTGTTAGGTATTACGAACACGGAAAGAGGAGCTGTTAAATATTGTGTTCTTCAACCGAGTTTGTCTATGGACAACTATAAAGACTACCCGGAGAATTATTTTCAGATTCTTGTGATGAGGTAGATTCGTATCCTATTTTATGTAAATTACGTGAAAATTTGCGAATCTGATAATTTCAAACTTGTTCGTCACGGTTCCTATGAATGTTTTGTATCTCTGGAGTTGAATAATGCAGAATTTATTTTTGCTAGAGCACCGGGTATTAAATGTTCTTTGACTTCACCTTATGAAGAGCCCTTCGAAGTTGTTAAAAGTGATAATAAACGTTTTACGATTTTGAAGGATAACAAATAAGTGGTTATAAATATTGAGAAAGTTGAACCTGCTGTTATGTTAAATGATGTTAAGGAGTCAATTCCTTCAAATGATTTGAAGAAGATAACTTTGATCTTTTTTGTTGGGGGGAGAGGGTTGCATGTGGTGCTTTTAATTTCAACAGACACTCCGCTTGTCGAGACTATTTGTGTCAATCATTGAATGTCAATATTGATGTGACTGAGATATTGTGAAAAAAGAAGTTTTGATGTTTTTGGGCTTTGATCACAGAGCAACGACAGCGAAGTCAAAAAAGCACATTTGTGGTTCACATCAAGGTTTTGATGATTTATCTGGTGGCCTTCATGATTATTTATTCCATCGTTTACATTTTTCAGAATGAATTATTGAAATTTAAAAAAAAATAAACGCCACATCTTTTCAATCAAAGTCTTTAATATCTATTTATCTAAATTTATTGTATTTATAAAAAGTGGAATTCATTAAGATTGGAGTAACGCCCCACAGATTGGAAAGTGTTACCCTTATTTTTTACAAATTGAATTTAAAGAAATGTTGATGACATTTTATTAGAATTAGAATAAATAATATAATGTATAACAGCTCCTTAGAGATTTGAAACAGTTTCATGACATTTAAACGAAATCGTAACATATTATCTTGTAAGTAAGTAATATTTATTTCAATTGTTGCGTGTTTTACTGAAATAGGTTCTTCTACAGGGTCGTTAGTAGAGAGTTGAACAAACAATAATGGTGGGCAGGTAGGGTCATTTCGACCAAGTAATCAATTGAAACGTTTTTAGAAAAGCTGTTAAATAGTCTTGCCTTTTCTCCAATTTATATATTGGGGGTAATAGTAGCTATCGGTAATTAAAGTAGAGGTACTGCACATATAGTAGCAGAATCGAAGTTTGGGACAAAAAAAACTGTTTTTTATTCAATAAGAAAAAAACTAATACTTTATAATAATTGGTAGTGAATTTCAACGACGGTTACATCAATAACGAACAAAACATCATAGAATAAAATGTAAACTGTGATGAAAAACTTTCGAAATCAGTAAGTAGCAAGACTTTATATTTCACTATAGAATTCAAACTGTATTTTCTTCAAATTTTCCACCCTATTAGCATACGCTATATCCATATAAAAACGTATACAACAACGCCGTGCCCTTAGATAACTAGCCTTATTTCCATTATAATGAGAAACAACAACATTTCATATATATTCAAAGACTCCTAATTGAATCGTGACACCGGAAACGTGACTTTTCCTTTGACGCTATATTTCCGCTTTCCCAATAACGACGTTCGAGATATTGGTTTATTTGGAACAGGTTCTGTTATCAAAATGACAATTCGTCAGGCAATTACAAACTAAACAGTATGTGGATACTGTACCTATACTGTCTGACGAAATTTGAGTCCTAAAAATACTAATTTGCGTAACGAGTTGCGAAAGTGATATTTTACGGGAGGGCAGGAACTTTCCAGGACGAACCAGAGGCATGATACGTACAATATTTTTTCTCTAACCATTTTGTATGTTAAAAAAGTTGTATAAACATTATATAGAAATTTTATTGGGGATTCAATCTGTGAATCAATGTGAATGTTGTTTCGTAAATAGTTTTCTACGTAACCCGTGCTACATTGCGTCGCTGTAGAGTGAAAAGTACGTACGTCATTTCTTTATGAAAACAGTTGCATTGCTTAATAAGCTTGAAACCCTCGTATCGCACACCCTGACGAATCATTTTAATTCAGACAAACCTGTAGCGCCAACTAGTAGTCTACATCAAAAACACGTATACATTTCTAAACTATCATTTGATGTGTGAAGTTTATTATGGGAAAACCTACCATTGTTCCTGGAACACGCAAAAGATAACGTGAGGAAGACGAATCACCTTCTAAGAACTACGCTAAGATTAGTAATGTCCAACCAGCTTCTTCAAACAACTTCACGTAATGTTCTGGAATTGCATTGCCACCAAAATATCTTCAATATATGTGATAAATCCGTAACATTTGATATATTGTTTGTCAGTGAAACTTGGTTGACTAGCGATAAATTTACCATACCCATACCTAATTGTTTTTGTGATTATAAGTATATAACTTCATCTGCAACTAACGAAAAGTCGTTTGGTAAGCCAAGCAGTGGTTTATGCATTTACTAGAGAGATTATTTTATTGTTACTATTTAAATCTGACTCGATTCTTGTTTATTTGTTTTCTGTTCATTATTTTATGTTTATTATTTGTGGTGTTTACTTTAAACCGTCTCAAGAATTAAGTCACATACTTGATGCTTTCCAGATTCTGTTGACAGAAATAAAGAAGAAATATAATGATATAATGATTGTAATTGCTGGCGACTTTAACTGTGGAATCGGATTATGTGGTAATGTTTCTGAAATTTTTGAAGGTACTAATTTATTTGATGGAAGGTTGAGCTTGGATAGTAATTTGAATATAAGAGGTAGGCAACTGATTGATTTTATGGAGAACAATTCATTTTCTGTATTAAACGGCAGATTTGGACCGACCTGGTCAATTTACGTACATGGGTACACAAGGCAGCAGTGTTGTGGATATGGTGTGGGTAAACAACGTACTCCTTACAAAAGCGATAGATTTTTTCGTCACTGATAATGATTTTCTGTCCGATCATTTCCCTATAAATTTGGTTTTAGAACATCACAACTCCGTAGAAGTTTCTGGTTCTGTTACCTTAAATTCTTCACGTCAAGTATTATAACAACCTATGTGAAGCTATTACTGAAACTGCTCATAATATAGCGTTTGGAGACAATGCAAGAATTCTACTGAATTCCATTAGAATCCGAGAAAATAAACCATGGTTTGATGTATGTTGTATCCAAGCTAAGAAATCTATGAATAATGCACTCAAAAACTGCAAGCAAAATAATTTTGAGGATGAATTAAAAAATGTAGTTGAAGAAAAGAGGATATGAGAATGATATTATTGAAAAATTCTCAAATATAAGTAATACAAGGGAATTCTGGGTAACGGATAGGCAGATTAGAGGCAGTTTCACATCCAAATCTTCATCTGTTAAAAGCTGGGAGAATTTTTATGAAGATTGATATTCGCCTCAATTAGTTCTCTTGAATAGTTTTCAAGATGTTAATCATCCATATATTGACTCAACTATTTCTCAAGAGGAAGTATATGTTGTAAATAGTAAAACTAGGAATAATAAGTCTTCAGAATCAGATGGCATTTGCTACGAGTTTTACTAGAATCTACCACATAATTGGGTTGTATACTTGACGTCATTATTTAATACCATATTTGTCACTTCTCTTATTTCTAAAAGCTGGGCTAATATTTCACTCACCATGCTGCATAAAGGCGGGCCAGTTAATAACTCCGAAAAATACAGAGGCTTGGCTTTGGCGAACTGTGGACTCAAATTATTCACCAGCATTATTCTAAATAGATTGTCCTCCTGGGTTAATGACTGTAGACTATTGCGTGAATCCCAATCCGGTTTTCGGGAAGGTCGTGGCTGTATTGGTAGTGTTTACACTTTGAGTTCTGTGATTCAGCTGAATATTAGACATCAAAAACGCAAGCTGTTTGCTATTTTTGTTGATTTCAAGAGAGCATTCGACTCAACAGGCCATAAGTTATTATGGACTAAATTATTTAAGCTTGGAATATCAGCAAAAATACTTCGCGTTATAATACATTATACTCTCAAGCAACAATTCAAATAAAAGCCTCCGATGGATTTACTGCAAAATATGGTATAACAATGGTTGTTCTACAGGGTGAACCGCTGAGTCCAGTTTAATTTACTTTATTCATTGCTGATATTGAACCATTTTTCTACGAAAGTGGAGCTCGGGGTGTAAATATTGATCATGTGAACGAAGTTTTGGCATTACTATATGCGGATGATTGTTATTCTTGCACATTCTGAAATTGATGTTGTTAGAAAATTGAAAATATTAGAGAAGTATGCGGCAAAAAGTTACCTAACGAATAATATACAAAAGACCAAAGTTATGCAATTTTCGAAAGGGGGATTCCAAAAATCTAAATTTAAATTTTACTATAAAAGTCAACTCATTGAAGTTGTGAATGAATATAACTAACAATGTAACAATGTTAGTGTTTTAAATGAAACTCACGGTTTCTAGTTAATACCACAATATAATAAAAATTGTTGAAAATTCTAAAAAATTGACAATTGTTTCGATAAATCAATATCATCGTCAGAATGACAGAAGTTACATTTCATTTGATGCCTACCTGAAGTTTAGTAGTTATTTTTGGCTGGACCAAGAAGTGACCTAACTTGTGATTGACTTAATATATGTTAATAGAAAAAAGAAGAAGATGTGATATTACAAATATTGAAGCTTAGATATTATTAGCCCTATGGTGATATGCTGGATATCATTTTTCCAATTAAGATCAGTATAACTGTGCAATGATATGGAAAACCAGGACAACTAAATCTGCTGATCTTTACAATTATCACTTAAGAAGACAGTATTAGTGGAGAACTCCCTAGATTTAACTGTTCATTGACAACTTCATATTGTGAGTTTCTTAAATATCTTCTAATTTCCAATTCTTCAAGGAAATCCAGTTCTTGTTTCTCTTCACAAATATGCAGAACTTCTAGTTTTGTGTTAGGTGTCAATTAATGATTGGTGTCAAGTAGATGTTTTGCGTAGTGAAATTTATCTGGTTGTTTTAATCTGTATGCCCGTAAGTGTTCACTGTATCGGATTTCAAAATTCCTAGGGGTCTGACCCAAATAGACAGCATTACATTCTGGACATTTGAGTTTATATATACCTGACTTCTTTAATGGTGGTATTTTTGGTTTTACATTTATAATTTTGTACTAACATTACTTTCCGTTTTAAAAGAAATTATTAGAAATATTTTCTGCGTATGTGATGGTTTTATAAGTTTTAATTTCATCAGTTTGTTTAGGAAGTATTAGTTGTAATGCCACTTTTTCCTCTTTTTTATTAATTAGCTTATTTATCATATCTAATGGATAACCGTTGGATGTTGCTATTTGTCTGATTGTATTAATCTCTCTATCAAAATTACATTTGTTCATAGGAACTGAAAAAGCTCTATGCATCATTGAATTATTGGCCATTAGTTTATGAGACATGGGGTGATTGGAATTAAATGGAATTGTCACATCAGTCTGTGTTGGTTTTTCGGTAAATTGAATAATCAAGTACATTATTAACTCTTTGAATTTTTAAATCAAGAAAATTGATTGAGATATTTTCTTCAATTTCTAATGTAAATTTAATTTATGGGTGTAAATTATTGATGTGGTTGAAAAATAAATCTAATTGTCGTTCACTACCCATAAAACCAGCTAATATGTCATCTACATATCTATACCAAAATAAAACATTTTTCGAAATATTACTTTCAAAGATCTTTCTTTCTAAATTTTCCATAAAAGTGTTTGCCAAAATAGGTGATATAGGGCTTCCCATTGGTAAACCTTCATTTTGAATATATATCTTATTGTCAAAAGTGAAATAATTCTGATTAATGCATACATCAAATAAGTTAAGTATATCTGATATTATTTCTGGATTAATATTTTTATCTTATAGTAATTTTCTTACAAATATTAGACATTCTATAGGAGGAATTTTAGTGAACACATTAGTCACATCGAACGAAATAAGTTTATAGTTATCTTGCAAGTTGATTGCTTTCAACTTTTTGAATAGTTCTATTGAATTTCTAATTGAGTACTGAGATTCATATCCGTAACTATTAAGTATATTGTTGAGCCTATTTGCCAATATATTATTAGGAGCATTACCATAAGAAACTACAGGTCTAACTGGTTTCGTTATTTTATGTAATTTAACGGTTCCATATAATTGTGGACAATGGGGATTCTTATGTATGATAGACCTCTTTTGGTAATCATTTAAAAGATAATTGGAATTATTAACAATATCCCTTACATTATTAGAAAACTTTTTTGTTGGGTCTGCTTTAAAACTTTTACATCGCTAGATTCTATAAAGTTATATATTTTGGAATTGTAATTTTCAGTTGTCAAAATGACAATTGTGTTCCCCTTATCAGATTTTGTAACTGTTAGGTTATTATCTTCTACTTTATTTTTGATTGCATTTAAAACTGTAATGTCATTTTTTGTTTGACGTTTAACTTTTGAAGTTTCTATATTTTTGATTAAATTGGCAATTTTTAATTTCTCATGAAGAAAATTATTTGAATTAGATTTTAAAGCTATTTCTGACTCTGTAGCTATAATTTGTTTAATATTATTCGTAAATTTTGGTGGTATGCTGTACTTTAAACCTTTATTTAAAAAATTTATTTCACTATCTCTTAAATTGGTGTCTGAAAGGTTTTCAAATCGTGGTGCAAAGTGTGTTGGTATGTAAGTACATACAGTTTCATGATGTTTTGAGTATTGAATTTCCTGTTGTGTGTTCAAGATTCTGTATCATTTTTTCTTGCTTCTTAAATTTCTTATGCTTCATGGTGCTGACACTTTCTCTAATTTTGTCATCCAAACAGTCAAATTCTACTAGATGTAATTGGAATGTACAACTTTTATGTAGTTGTCTAAGGAGTCTCTAACTTTGGACTATTTCTTACATTCTCCTTTTATCCAAACTCGTTGAGCACATTTTATAGCTTTTTGTGATTGTGGTGTTTTAGTGTGACATTTTATATTAACATAATTTGGTATTACCTTTTTCCTAAGGCATTCTTGGTTAAACCAAATGTCATCTTCTGGTGTATTTCATCAAATGTCAGTAGTTACTGCAAACAAAGGAAAGCAAGCCGTTGGAACTATATTGCCAATTTTGGTTAAAGCCAAGACGGACTCCTGGTATCCAAGAATTAAGAATTGGCTTTGAGTGTTATGTTCAACTCGGTACCTGTTTGGGGTCTCAGGTATTTGGATGTACTAGAGAGAGTCCACGTACAGTTTATCAAAAGAGTTCTCCTTGTTTCTGTCAGCACATCTGACACCATAGTACGTTTAAAGGTGGGAACAGTTAAACAATTGGTTGCTCAAGATTCTGGCTATGGATGATACCTGTTCGTTGCTTTAGACAACAAATTCGTACATCCGGTAGTACTGATTCCAAGTTTAACTGGGCGGTACAAATGAAACAATTTTTGATTAAAATAAATCAGATAGAAATGTGGAACAACTTGAGCTATCATACATCAATTAGGAATAGACAGTTGTATGAATCTGACTTGTCTTTGGTTTCTAAGTATTTCAATTTATATCTATATAGTTTGTTTACTGTTTCCAGGAGTCCAAGTTTGTATTTATTTGTAAAATTGCCCATAAACTCATGTGTCTGAGTCAGTTATAATTATTATTATTACTATCATTTGATGTGAAAACCTCGTGCTTTGTTCAAGTGTATAAATTATAGGCAAATATCCTGAAAATTCAAAGTAGGTTTTTACTTTCTTTCTCAAATAGACTAAGATAATCCCTTATTTTATAACCACCATCTATTTCTTGATATATATGCATGAATTTAGAAAAAAACATTAACTGTCAAAAATTCTGATATATTCAGTCTCAGTACCGCAATATTTACACCGACAACTTCGTATTAGTTGAGATACGAGTATTTCTTACATCGTTAAAAAATTAATATGATAATTTACAGAGTCACGAGGTATTCTAACTATTTCATTACTGGGCGTTTTCAAGAGGAAGACGAATATTAGATTCAGCAATTTCTTATATTTTCATGGGTTTCGGTCAGAAATAAAAGCACTAGCTTATAGTAGTAACGTTTCGGTTTATTTTATTTAAACCATTTCCAAACCTTTCTAAAAATGTTTTGAAAACACAATACATTTATTTAAATACATATAGTTAAAAGATGTTTCTTTAAAACTTACTTGTTTACTACTGTACAGTAGTATTTCTTAAATTAAAAAAAAGACAATTAATGTATATAAAAACAAATAATATAAACAATAAACTATGTTAGAAATGGTTAGAATGTATTTACAGAGTGTCCTAATTATATTAAAATTAAAATTAGAGACCTATTTTTTAATTTTTAATAACTAGGTAAGGTGTAGATATTCGTTTATAATAGTAAGTTCGTATATATACAACTTAAATTGTCTATGTCAGTTCTGAAATTGACAGTCAGGATTCTTCTTAATATTTATCATTTCTTCTATTAATCTTTCACTATCATTTTTTCTGTAGTTATTATTTCTACGATGTTGAAATTAAAAGAGTGATTTTCATCAAGTGAATGTTTTGATAATGCAGTACATTCATTGTTATTCCGAACTGATTGCTGGTGTTGTTGAATTCACTCATGTAAATATTGGCTAGTTTGACCAATGTAAGTACCATTGCAATCAGAACAATTTATTTCATATATTGAGTTTATTGTGTTCTTATTATCTGGTTTGAGTCCAGAAAAAAGTTTATTTCCTGTAATGTTATTTGGTTTATCAGCAATTTTAATATTAAATGGTGTTAGACATTTTTGTAATGGTTTATTTATATCGGGAATATACGGAAGGGAAATGTATTTTGATGGATTACTTTGGCTATTAAATTTTAATTTGTTGTTATAGTTGTTAATTCTCTGTTTAATAATCGGCTCATAAAAATGTTTAAGATAATTATTTGAATCCAAGGTATTTTTGATTTTTTTAATATTATTAGCCCTGTGTTTTGGATTTGAAATTGAGAATTTACGGTCATTAAAAATATATATATTAGGTTTAGCATTTAGACAATAAATTACAGAAAATTCTTCTGATCTCGTACCTACGAGTTTTCCAGTGCTTTTTGAAACACCCCCGATATCTAGTCTAGTGCTGTCTGAAATAGCTTCTACAACTAATACAGGGCCTTTAGAAACAACTTCTACATCTAGAGACACCGCAACATATCCCCTCAGATTTCTCCGAAAACGATGATAACTTTATTGCTGATCCAATTTTCGAACCAAATTTATCTGCTTTAGAAAGTATAATAGAGTCGGACAATAAATTAAGAGAGGACCCAGCAAATAGAATAAATTCGCCTTTGCCTACAACTAATATTAAACGGAAAGGGGCCAAACAAGGAAAATCTGTGAAAGCAGAATGTCTCGAAAACAAAAGACAAAAATAAGGAGAGGAGAGGAATATTTAGGACGTAGAAAAACACCCGAAGGAAAAGTTGTGTTTCATGTCCTTAAAGCTGCTAAAAAATTAAAACCCAGATGTAATCATGTTAATTCTAAATTTTTCCAGTGTGACTCCGTTGAAGACGAATTAGGTCAGCAATTTTTCACGAAATTTTGGAAAATGAGTCTTAATGAAAAAAATGCTTTATTAGATGTTCAATATTTGGAAAGCATATTAAACAGCGGAATCCCGTAGACAAAATTCATTTTACTACAATTTGAAAAATATGGATCAGAATTTTAAAGTATGTAAGAATGTTCCTTGGCACTCTAAATATTGGAGAATGGTCGGTTCATAATTGAATTCCAGAACGTGAAGAAATACAAAATGAAACATGACAATCACAAATATAGAAAGCATGTCCACAAAAAAGTTGTGGAATTCCTGGAAAAGTTTCCCAAGCTCGAATTAATTAATTGAGAATCATGTTGATTATTATGATTTGCTAATTAGTGTAGGATTCTAGCCCTCAGCAGTCTGATGGACATCGTTTGATGAATAAAAAGAAAAAACGTGAGATGCCTCACAAATAGCTAGCGATGACTACTTCAGAATAACTAGAAGTGGGAGAAAATTTATTAAAAATGTTTGTGGTTCGGTGCCAATAGTGTTGACTAATTTTTGGAATTGCTTTAATTTTGAAGATAGGCCTTATATAAACACGAAAATAATAATTTTATAATAAATATGGCAAATTTCAATAAAAAAATACGCAAATAAAAATAGGTTTCAAAATTCCCGGTAAAACGCTACATACCGTCTCATGACGTCATTAAACTATAAATGAATCTCGTGTTATGTCAAAGTTAATTGATCTTGACTGAGTTCTTACGAATTAATTGAAAAAAAGCTTAACAGTGAATAGGTCGCCTGGCAAATGCTGCGCAATGTCGATGTGCAAAAGTACGTCAACCAAAAGAACAAAAAAACCTTTCAAAAACGTTCCAAAAAGTGTACAAATAAGGAGAAATGCTTGCTAGACGAGATCCAGCTTTATTGACAACAAATAGTACCAGTTATTTTTGTGAAGATCACTCTAATGTAAGTTATAATTTCTGACAAACTACAAATATGAATATTAAATTATTTTAGATATTTTTGGTAGTGGCAAAAATAAAAAGTGAATTATTCATTAGTAGCTCATTTATATGTTATTTCGTTGATATAGATGATAACCACCAGTTCTAAATAGGATAATAGAATATATAAAATAAGTAAGGTGTCTCTCTCATTTGTAAGAAAGTATGTCAATGTAAAATTATAGGTACTTACAAAAATATTTTCACGTTCGACGAATAATTACATTCTTAAAATTTTATTTTAGGTTTTGAAAAACTGTCTTTAATGTGTAAAATATAGCTTCACTCGAATTTGTAACAACTGTCTACAATCCTATTACTAGAATATGTATTTCATTCTCCTCTCTCAAAAGAAAAAATAAAACGTATTTCAAATTTCTGGAAGTCAATTTGAACGCGATATATATACAATATACAGGACGCCCTGATTCTGAGAAAAAATCAAATCTACCTACTATTAGTCAATAAGTTCCCAGTGTTGCCAAATAATAGGAAGCCACTCTGTGCTTGATCTTAATGTATTGGAGCTGCTTTACATTCATATTGTGTATATCGGGGGATGACACAGCGCTACAAATTTATACGGACGCCATCGCGATATATTTATATATAAATATATAATTATATATATATATATATATATATATATATATATACATAAGGTCCTTACTTTTTAATAATTTGTTCATGATTTGCCAAAAGACGCGTTTCGACTTGTTAAGTCATCTGCTGTTTCGGCTTAAATGTTACATTTTGATTGATATATAACATATGTTAAAAAGGACGTTACAAAATTTTGTATATAAAATAATAAAACAATTACCTAAATAATACTGTCAAAAACATGGAAGGTTAAAAATTAAAATTCTGTATACATTTTGTAGGTGTTGTCAGTAAACTCTTAAAATGTATTATATAGTTTGAAGGTGTATTTTTCTTATTTTTCTAATGCGATGTGGTGTTAGTTTGGGCGCGTTTGCTTGATTTAACAGGTGTATGTTATAGTAAGGTGCAGAAGCTCTCAACAATTTATTGGTTATTTTAAGAGACCATCATATATTACATTCAAATTACGAATAGCGTTTCTGTTAATAATATTATTTATAACTCTTTTTATGTTAATCACTTCTAGTGCAGTTCTAACTTTTCCATTATTCTCTTCAGCTAATAGTTTTACATTGTCAAAATCAAATTCATTCCCTGTATTCTTAGAGTGATTGGATAAAGCTGTTACCTCAGTTTTTAAATACTTATGAGCTTGTATTATTTTTTGGAGGTATTGTTTGCATTGATCAATATATGTTTTATTGCAATCTCCACAAGGAATCTGATATACTGTGTGTGTTTATTTTTTGGAATGTTTGGTTCCATTTTTGAAAAAACTGTTTGGTTGGTGTTCTTTAATTTGTGGGAAACAGATAATTTCATTTCTGAAGACTTTTGTTTATTTTTTCTGATAAACCGTGTACATATGGTAATGATATAAAATGATGTTGATTTTTTTGTGGTTTTTGATTTGAATTGTAAATCGCATGTATTTTTTTTTAATAGTTTTGTTCACAAACGCTAATGGGTAGTTATTTTATTTAAGGATATTTCGGATATTATTTAGATTGTTTTTTCTGAATTTAGGGTGAGATAATTTGATTGCTCTGTCAGTTAAATTTTTTATTACATTTTTCTTATGAGATAGGGGAGCATTTGAATAATAACCTGTGTACCTATGATAAGCTGTTGGTTTTGAATACCAGTTGGTATTGATTTTACCTTCGTTATCGTATGAGATTCTGACGTCCAGGAAATTTATCGATTTCTCTCTTTGGCGTTCGATGGTAAATTTTAACCTTGGAATAAAATTATTGAATTTGTTTAAAATCTCATCGATTCTATCTACTGGTACACATCCTCTTTGTATCATCTACATATCTCTTAAGAAATACCGGTTCAAAAGTAAGTGAGTTTATTATTGTTTCTTCGACATATTCCATAACAAGATTTGCAATTGTAGCTGGATGATCCCATTGCTATGCCAAATATTTGTGATTAAAAGTTGGATTCATATTACCATGATTTTGGTAATAAAGTGGCGACCAATATTTTTAGTCTGTACACAAATCGGAAAATCTACCTCAGAGATCATAAGAATGAACTTCATCGTCCGAGGGTATTGTCTCAAGGTCTACCGCAAGGATCTGTTTTGGGCCCTTCTCTTTATAATTTATACACAACAAAATTGCATTAGATAGGAAATGATACCTGTTATAAAGTTCAGTATGCTAATGATTTTGCCTATTAGACGATCCAAAATTCATACAAAGAGTGCTTGTGTGTTCTCGAGAACATGATGAATACTATTAGACAATCCTTACATGACATAGGTTTTAACATATCGCCTGAAAAATGCGCTGTCCTTTTTTTCACGAGACATCGATATGAGCCACCCGCAACAGTGCTCCCCTCTGAACTTACAATTCCAGTGGTGAATAATTATAAATTGAGTGAATGAAAACGACGAATACTCAGTGTGTATTTGTTTATTAATTTCCAGCTAAGCGCTTTCGGCTATTAAGCCATTATCAAAGCTGTCGTCATTTAAAAAGTAGGTGTCAAAACCATCAAGTTGATCAA
This sequence comes from Galeruca laticollis, assembly GCA_963921935.1. Taxonomy (NCBI): domain Eukaryota; kingdom Metazoa; phylum Arthropoda; class Insecta; order Coleoptera; family Chrysomelidae; genus Galeruca; species Galeruca laticollis. The sequence goes on along the minus strand of OY998179.1, from coordinate 171,663,207 downwards.
GAACAATGTTCAAAGTTGAATCATTGTTATGATTATGTCATTGGAATAAAAACATTAAAATAACCCTATTGGAAGGGTGTACAATTATAATTTACATGATGTAAATTCATTCAAAATTAAAAAACTGAATGAAAACAGATGACAAGTTTGACGTTCTTTTTTTTCTGTGGATATGGTGTACACACTAGATGTAAATTGAGTGAATGAAAACGACGAATACTCAGTGTGTATTTGTTTATTAATTTCCAGCTAAGCGCTTTCGGCTATTAAGCCATTATCAAAGCTGTCGTCATTTAAAAAGTAGGTGTCAAAACCATCAAGTTGATCAAGAACAATGTTCAAAGTTGAATCATTGTTATGATTATGTCATTGGAATAAAAACATTAAAATAACCCTATTGGAAGGGTGTACAATTATAATTTACATGATGTAAATTCATTCAAAATTAAAAAACTGAATGAAAACAGATGACAAGTTTGACGTTTTTTTTTTCTGTGGATATGGTGTACACACTAGATGTAAATTGAGTGAATGAAAACGACGAATACTCAGTGTGTATTTGTTTATTAATTTCCAGCTAAGCGCTTTCGGCAATTAAGCCATTATCAAAGCTGTCGTCATTTAAAATGTAGGTGTCAAAACCATCAAGTTGATTAAGAACAATGTTCAAAGTTGAATCATTGTTATGATTAAGTCACTGGAATAAAAACATTAAAATAACCCTATTGGAAGGGTGTAAAATTATAATTTACATGATGTAAATTCATTCAAAATTAAAAATCTGAATGAAAACAGATGACAAGTTTGACGTTAAAGTTGACAGACAGTTCTAATAATTATAAATACCTAGGTAGATTGGCATATTTCTGGATAGTTAGTTGTTGTGGACGAAACATATTGAGTATATCAAATGTAGATGTGAAAAAGGGATAAACATGTTAAGATGTTAGTGTTTTTAAATGAAACTCATGATCTCTAGTTAATTCCACATAATAAAAGTTATTGAAAATTCTAAAAAATTGTCAATTTTTTAGAATTTTCAATAACTTTTATTATATTGTGGAATTAACTAGACACCGTGAGTTTCATTTAAAAACACTAATATGAGCATATTCCACGAAGTAAGGGTCGAGACAGTTAATTTCATGTTAAGATGTGTTTCTAAGTTGAAGTTAGGTGTTGGTGTGGCCATTTCGATAATGTTTGATAGAACATACATCCGCTCAATTTTGGACTATGGATCGACTCTGAACGGTTCTGCTAGCAAAACAAATCTACAAATTGTAGATCGCATTCTATTTAAAGTTCTACCGATTTGTATAGGAGCAATGATATCATCTCCAACTGATTCAATCTTAGTTGAAACTCTTGAACCTTCATTAGCAATTGGACACGAATATCTGGCAAATAAATATTTAACCAAAATTAGAGAAAAAGATTGCTGCAATAATCTCAATAATCTTCCTTATCTCACAACACAATGTTTAACAAACAAATATTGGAAGATTAAAGATAATCCATCTTTCGTCGATGCTTTTATTTTTACGAATAAATTTCAGAAGTTAATTCATACTGTCGACAAATATCCAATGTTTAGATTCAGCTATGATTCATGTATGTTTGAACCTAACATCATATTCCCCTTATATTCACTTTCAAGCATAGTTCACAAAAACATTATATCTATTCTTTCAAACTACACATTCAACTATTCACACGGATGGCTCAAAAACCAATAATGGAACTGGATGTGCCTTTTATCATTCGAATAAATGTTTTTCTGTTAAAATGCGTTTACATAATACATGTTCAATTAACACAGCAGAGAGGTAAGTAAAATGGCAACCCCTCACTTATATATTTGAGAAAAAAATAGGCAATAGTCTCATAATAACCGATTCAAAAGCAGCATTGGAAGATATAGGAACTAAAAAATTATATAATCAGGTAAGAAAATACCCTTTTATGGAATATTATAAACTATCTAGACCTATTAAGTAATTCTGATACTAAAATAACTTTTATCTGGGTAATAGGACATGCTGGCATTAAAAGAAATGAAATTGTAGACAGTCTTGCCAAAAATGCAGTTTTGGAAAACAAATTTTTTGATTTTTATAACACACTTGACCTAGTGCCGTCACTCAAAAGACAAATCACTTAATAGATAAGGTAACCAAAAATAAATTAACGATACATAATGCCCAACCAGCTTCAATATATGGTTTACCCAAAACACATAAAAATGGAGTTCCCTTAAGACCTATTATAAGCAATGTTCAAGTAGCTACATATAACTTGTCTAAATACTTATCCAACATACTTATAAATATAATCGGAAAAAATAATTATTACACAAAAGACTCATGGGAATTTGTAAAATTCATGAGAACCCAAAGAATACCTAAAGATCATATGTTAATAATATCTCTTGATGTGACATCATTATACACAAATATAGACACAACATTAGCGTTAAACATTATGAAAGAAAAATGGAACGATATCCAAAACAGTATAATATTAAATTTAACAGAATTTCTCAGTGGGACCGAATTATGTTTTTCTTCGACATATTTTCAATATGAATCCAACTTTTATCCACAAATATTTGGCATAGCAATGGGATCATCCATAGCAGCTACAATTGCAAATCTTGGCATGGAATATGTCGAAGAAACAATAATAAAGTCACTTACTTTTGAACCGGTATCGCATGTGTACCAGTGGATAGAATTGATTGATATACCATGGATGAACTTGAATGCTTTCTTAGATTTAGAGTATTAAAAGTTCAGTTTCTATCGAACACACTGTCTTCTTGCAGTAAAGTATTTGATCTCTTTACATGAGAATGTCCTACTTACGAATCCATTTTGACAATATCGGAAAAAACTCCCATCTGTTATTATTCTCACGTATAGAAATTCCGTCAGGAATTTTTATATTCTTTTAAAGCATACTATGATGACCAGCATCGTCGAGTCGATTTTCCTCTTTGGGTAGAAACTACGGAAAATATAACGTTGCTTACGGCCACTCGGGTTTTTAAACAATGTCGTTTATTTTCCGTAGGTAATTTTGTTGTTTTTATTTCGGTGTTAAACAAAAAAAGGAGGGTTCTATTCATAATATCGCAGCGGTATAAATAGCATAAACACTGGGTTTTTGGAGAGGATAGGGATCAACATTTTTCCTTAAGCACCGAAGTAATTTTTCATGGTTTCATAGCGGCATTCGTCTCACGTTATTCTTTCATTTTTTTTACTTTACGATAAAGAAATATTTTATGTTAAAGTGAACTTATTTATATAATTCTGTGAAATTTAGCGTCTGTGGAGTGAGGGAAAACTAGCTTATACTGGTAGATTTGATTGTTGAGTTTTTATTACAATTAGGAATAGAAACGGGTTCAATATGACTTGCACTTGATAGATCTCTAGTAGAACAAAGTAAAATTTAAAATCTCACCTTAAAGAATAAAATGATTACATGACGAAGCTAGGTTTTGTTAAGTGAAAAGAACTTGACATGTATATACTAATGGCATTTAAATACCAACAATAATAAAACAATATTGAATCTAAGAATACAGAGTGATTTAACTACATTTTCCCCGGTTTCATTTCGAGACATACTTACTCCTTCAAATTTCTAGGTCTCCCATCCGCTGAATCTCTTTCTACGTCTAGATCTACAGTCATTTGATTATTATTGATAGTCTTAAGCTCTCATTACGGTTGCCCTAACATTAACTAAAGAATTATTATGGTTAGCCTTGGTTACCAGTGGATATATTAACCATTATGTAATTAACCTTTACCCAAAAGGTCGATTGTTACTATTGTTCTTGAGAGAAAATAAAAGGTGACAGAATTATCAAAGACTACAACAAGTTATTACTAAAATATAATTTTCACAGTATACTGGAATGAAATATCCGAATAATATCGTGGGTAAACCCGTTATTCATAGTCAAAAAGAAAATATCAAACTAGTTTCTTTTGAGAAATACTGGAGTACAAATATGAATAAATAATCGCTGCTTATATAAGGCGCTATCGCCGATGATTACCCGTGCTAAATAAAAGAATTACAGTGATTAAACTATATCTGGAGAAAAATAATCAAGAACTATACCTCAGGGAATAATATGGGGTTCTTTGTATTATTGTTTCCTTGGTCATCTACTTGAGTCAAATCCGTGAATAGGCGCCAGCGAATTTTAGAAACTATAATGCTGAGGGCGATCGTAAAAAACGTTATAGAAGTAGCCAAAACGCGGTAAAATATATGTACACAACTAACGTATAAATAAATAAATAGTCCAACTAGTACAGGCCAATCGTTTATTGCTAATAAGGAAATCGGCAATACGAAGCTCCTGTTACAAGTAAACACAAAAGAAAATAAGTCAAATATCAATTACCAATACAAAAATATCGTAGGTATAAAAAAAATAGTAATCGATTTAGTGGGAGTTACAGCGTTGTATGATCATACGAGCTTTACATGTATGTATCCTGTATCTATAAGTATCACAAGCTGAATAATGATCTAAAACATTGTAAATATCACACTTATCAATGCTTTGATATGGATTCCAGCCCAAATCAAGCCGCAAATGTTCAATTGTACTAACATTCAAATTAATATTAGTATATATAACTAATAGAAAATCACTTAAAAATCACGAGTGATAATGAGAATCATAAAACTAAAATATAAGTCTTTAATGAGAGGTGATTCAACAAAACTAAATTCTCTGTTTTACTTAGCTGGATGGCACGTTTTCGGTTCCAACCAAACGTCCACAAGGTCACAATCGGGTGTAGAAATCTGGTAAATCTCCAGGGATCGTCTCGGCCGGGAATAATTTCTGCTAGTATATAGCAGGTCGAACCAGGTGTGAAATTAAGTACAAAATCCAATATCGATAATCAAGAGGCTCCAAAATAAATCCCAAAATAGACGGGAATATAAAACGTAGAAGTAGGAAACTAAAAATAAACCCCTACAACAAAGAGAGAAAATAATCAATCTCACCATCTACAAAGTTGTAATTTGTGAACTAAAAATAGCTCTCCTCAATTTATCAATGGGTTTCTCAAAATTTCAATACCCAGCCACGTGGAATCAATCAATCAAAAGCCTACAACAATAGGCTTACAAAATGGCGAATTCTTGGAGGTGTTGAAAGAAAGTTGATTCGACCTTAGTGAATCGTGGTTCCAGTGCAAAGTAATATCCCTTAACAGCAGAAAATCGACTTCCAAACTAATTGCTTCCTCAAAATAGTCGGATTTCCAAACAATTTGTGCAAATTCTATCCCCTAATTAAGGTAAATGAGAATGAAACCAAGAAAATAACTCGCACAAAGCACCGAATACTTGTCGTTCTTCAAACCATACAATACACACCTTCCTTCTCGTCGTTTCCAAAGGAAAGATCGCTTCAAAACCAATGATACAAAATATATCAAAAGTTTTTAAAATTCGAAGTATACAAAATTCCGTTAATAAAAACTATTAAAATTTAGGCTTTAAATTATTCCAGTTGGTAAATATGTATTTCTCGAGCACAATGGAGAAACAAACGAAGTACGTCCAAATTTCCTACATTCTCCTTCCCCACTGCCACTTTAATAAATAATTACACATGTTGTGAAAAAGCAAAACCGTTCTAGTAGCGAAGCAATTTCGGCGAGTCGGAGATTCATACCAGTCGTTTAGAAGGGATTCGAATTTTACCGATCACCGAAGTATTTTTAGATTTATTAGATATACAGAGTGTCCTAAAATATTGAGTAATACAAGATCAGTAGTCCACAACAGTCAATAAAAGGATGCATATTAAGAAAAAAATAAGACGAACCATAATCACCTACAGGAAATGAATGTGCAATGTTATTTTTATTGTCCACTGGGATTTATTAAAATAACAATTAAAACTTTGTTCAATTATTCGTAAATTAAAGAAGATTGTTCGAATTTGGTTTTAATTACCAAATTCTCCCGTGATTCTATTTCAATTTCCCCTGTATAATAACAGTCGAATATTATGCTCAAAATACATAACTAAATATATCCTTATTTTCAACAGTTAATATTTCTTTACTTCACTAAAAAAGTCATTTAAATTTACTAACACCTAAGAATAACAGATAAATATCGTTTTCTGAAATTCTACTGAACATATCAAAGTCCCCGACATCTTATCTCTTCATAAAAACTCTCTTCCAAACTCTGTTATCTGTATCTACAAAACCGTTGAAAACCCCACAAAAAACATCTTCATATCTGCAACATTCACTTGTTGTTCGAACGTTACATTTTAAAATACTTTTATCCCATTGGCTAGTTTCTAATAGTTTACTCATTCCTCGATACTACGTCATCAACCATATAAATACGAAAATAGCCTCATTTTTACTTCACTTCCCAGATAGCTTTCACACTTCTCAGACACCCTCTTTCATCATATAACATGCTACAACTTCGTAAAACCAGCCGGCGTTTTTAACCCGGGAACCATCATGTGTCCGTAATCTTTATTCTTTTAATAAACCAACATAGTATGTGCACAATACTTTCAGTTATCGCGAAAAGTCAAGTGAATTCTTAATTGTCGAAGCAACAGTAAATAACTTATATTTCATGACAATATAAATCTTAACGTGATATCAGTGTTTTAATTTCATTCTACGGTTCATCGTTACTTCAGTGACACACGGCCGTAGTGGTCCTTCGCAAAGCCAAAAATACATTCCCTCTAATTAACCCTAAGTAAAAGGGTTAAATTAGAACATGGTCCTGATTCGAGACCGGATAGAACCAGAAAATAGTGAAGCACAGTCCTAGCGAGAGCAGTGAAACAGCCCTTGGAGTCCAGAGAATATAGACCCTCAGCGTTCCCGAGAACTCTTCGAGAATTTCAGTCAGCAGAAAACAGACATTAGATAAGGTATTTATCGATAATAAAAGATTTTGTATATTTGCTTATCAACCAACGTAAAATTTTGTAAACATAGAATATAGTGTGATACGAAATTCAGTGATCTAACAATGCAAAAACATTTATCACATTTTACAATTTAAAATTACAGTCATGTATATTAATATTATAAGATAATATAGTTAAAACTGATGAATATTTTCATATATTTGCGTATCAAACGATGGAAAAATCTCATAAATTTAACATACAGTGGTAGACGAAAGTCTGCACTCAAACACTTTAAAATAATTAACATTGCTATGGATTTATAATAAAAGTCTTTGATATATTTTTTATGCAACATAAACTTTAAATAATTTCACCTTAATATTAACTTGGATTTATAATAACATTCTTTGACATTGTTTGTGTAAAATAAAATATTATACAGTGTGGTTTAAATAATTTCACCTTAATATTAATTTGGATTTGTAATAAAAGTCTTTGATATTTTTTATGCAATATAAACATTTATATTATACAGTGTGATTTACATAAGTTCACCTTAATATTAATTTGGATTTATAATAAAAGTTTTGATATATTTTTCATGCAACATAAACATTTATATTTATATTATACAGCGTGACTTAAATAATTACACCTGAATATTGATTAATCACAATAACATCGTTGAAATTTCTTATAAAACATACATTCATTGTACAGTGTGTCCTAAATAATTACACATTGAGATTGTCATGGAACCATAATAACACTAGTCGGTATTGTTGTGTGAGGAAACCAGGTACAATTACAGTGTCATTTTAACTTGCAACGAGTCGTAGAAAACTGAACAGGCACGGCTGGTAGCAAAAATATAAAACAAATATATTACGCTGATACAAAATAAGCATTGTTCAAACATAGCCATTAATTTACATTTCATGTTAAATATAATAATACACGGCAGATTGTTACTGCCCATTTTAACCGTTTGACAGCCTGTAATAACATTTCAAAATGTACTGCCCAACAATTAAGAACATTCACGCCCGAAGCTAGATCTATCGTAAAGTCATTGTTAAATTTAAATATCAATAAGGAAGAGTATTTGATGCACTAATCGTTCACATATTAAAAACAAAGTTAGATTATAATACAAAAAGATCTCTTGAAGAAAAAGAGACTGATCAAAATTTAATTGCTAGTGATACTTTTTTTGATTTCTTGAAAAAAAATGTACAGTCTTGGAAAACTTGTTAACCCAAGATCCCAAACCCTAACCATTCACCATCAATGCAACAATCTCCAGAATATTATCGTCAGGAAACATAGTGTTCTGGACAACTCATTCACAATACCTTACGGATAACCTCTCTCATACTCATTATACTCATTCTTTTGGTGTGACCACACCAGTTTCAAATCACAACTTACCCTCAAAAAACATTCTTAATTCACAAAACACTCTTAACTCATAAATAAATAAATTTCAAATCAACACTTACACTCGAATAAACGATTCACTTTCATACTCAACGCTCTTTCAGTGCAGGATAGCACTCATGCATTACTTAAACTCTTTCTCGTCAAGAAAACAATCCTTTAGTCCTCTCGAAGAGGACAGTGATACTTATATACTAGACACTTAAGAAAAACAAAAAAAAACGTTGTAAAAAACTTAAACTTATACTTAAACATTGAGAAACAAATACTTTAACATTTAAAACCCTGGACGAAAAAAAAAAAAAAGCTTAGACACTTTTGACATGAACATTACTCTTATGTGAATACCTGGATAAAGGTATTGAAAAGAAAAAGAAGATAACTTGGTTAAAAAGAAGAAGATGATACTTGGTTGAAAAGATGAAAATACTTGGTTGAAGATGAAGATACTTGGTTGAAAAAGAAGATACTTGGTTGAAAATGAAGATACTTGGTTAAAGATGAAGATACTTGGTTGAAAAGATGAAGAAACTTGGTTGAAAAGATGAAGAAACTTGGTTGAAAAGATGAAGAAACTTGGTTGAAAATGAAGATACTTGGTTGAAAAGATGAATATACTTGGTTGAAAATGAAGATACTTGGTTGAAAAGATGAATATACTTGGTTAAAGATGAAGATACTTGGTTGAAAAAGAAGATACTTGGTTGAAATGAAGAAGAAACTTGGTTGAAAATGAAGATACTTGGTTGAAAAACTGAATATACTTGGTTAAAGATGAAGATACTTGGTTGAAAAGATGAAGAAACTTGGTTGAAAAGATGAAGATACTTGGTTGAAAAAGAAGATGCATGGTTGAAGAAGATGCATGGTTGAAGAAGATGATACTTGGATAATATAAACACTTGGGTGACGTTTAGAAGAAAACGGCACCCCCCCTTACTCATATGTTACTTAAACAATCACATTGACGACACTTTGAATTTAACACAACTTGACAAAAACATTATATACATATCTTACCCTCCTTTTCTTGGCGAGAACAGAAATAACTCCTTTACATTAATTAAAACATTTTAAAAACTCATTCTTACCCGCAAAAGAGTCGGGTCCCCCTAACACAAACATCTATAATCATAAAAACATATACAAAAACAATCTCAAAAGAGTTAGAAAAAACTCTCTCATCATACTTAAACACTCGTGGTCACTACCTTACATTTACTTTTATGCTAACTCACACTTACATTATTACTTGCACTCGCATACAATTGCACCTTAATCAAACTCATACTCATATTGGCACTCAAAGCTCACATTCATAATACTTTTACACTTATTCGTACATACTCGTATTTACATTTGCAATCACATTCATTCATACTTACTCACTTGTTGTTGCACGCATTCGTACTTGCTCTAGTCTCATGAGCATACTCTCTTTCGTTTCTCTCATTATCTCATTAAACACTGGGAAGTCCGAGGTTCCTGGACCGTTACTCGTAAAACAAACTGGTACCACACTTGTCGAAATAGAATCGACTTAAACATTCTCTTACATTTCTCTCATTATCTCATTAAACACTGGGAAGTCCGAGGTTCCTGGACCGTTACTCGTAAAACAAACTGGTACCACACTTGTCGAACTAGAATTGACGTAAACATTCTCGTTCTTTTACTTCATTTACATATACTTTCATGTGAATACCTGGACAAAGGTATTATTCTTTTATGTGAATACCTGGACAAAGGTATTGTTCTTTCATGTGAATACCTGGACAAAGGTATTATTCTTTTATGTGAATACCTGGACAAAGGTATTATTATCTTCTTATTGGTTACAACTCTAGTCCATTTCTAGAGTATATTGCTTACATTCTTATCGTTTACAACTCTAGTCCATTTCTAGAGTATATTGCTTACCTTCTTATCGTTTACAACTCTAGTCCATTTCTAGAGTATATTGCTTACCTTCTTATCGTTTACAACTCTAGTCCATTTCTAGAGTATATTGCTTATATTCTTATCGTTTACAACTCTAGTCCATTTCTAGAGTATATTGCTTACAATCTTATCGTTTACAACTCTAGTCCATTTCTAGAGTATATTGCTTACACTCTTATCGTTTACAACTCTAGTCCATTTCTAGAGTATATTGCTTACACTCTTATCGTTTACAACTCTAGTCCATTTCTAGAGTATATTGCTTACACTCTTATCGTTTACAACTCTAGTCCATTTCTAGAGTATATTGCTTACATTCTTATCGTTTACAACTCTAGTCCATTTCTAGAGTATATTGCTTACACTCTTATCGTTTACAACTCTAGTCCATTTCTAGAGTATATTGCTTACATTCGTTACACTCATGACGTTAGAGTCCTTACAACACTCTAACCTCAACTCTTATTCATTCGTTACATTCATGACGTTAGAGTCCTTACAACACTCTAACCTCAAATCTTATTCATTCGTTACATTCATGACGTTAGAGTCCTTACAACACTCTAACCTCAACTCTTATTCATTCGTTACATTCATGATGTTAGAGTCCTTACAACACTCTAACCTCAACATTTATTCAGTCGTTACATTCATGACGTTAGAGTCCTTACAACACTCTAACCTCAACTCTTATTCATTCGTTACATTCATGACGCTAGAGTCCTTACAACACTCTAACCTCAAATCTTATTCATTCATTACATTCATGACGTCAGAGTCCTTACAACACTCTGACACACATTAGATAACTTTACAACCCCTACACATATTTACATAGTTACTCTCAAAATTATTCACTTTCATTCACAAACCTGCATCAACACTGTACACACACTCACGCTCCATACCCTTTCACTAACATCAGCATTCGATGTCTGAGAGCAGCCATCTCTCACCTCTCTTCCATTCTTCCCGCGCCCCCAATATGTTCGAATTTGGTTTTAATTACCAAATTCTCCCGTGATTCTATTTCAATTTCCCCTGTATAATAACAGTCGAATATTATGCTCAAAATACATAACTAAATATATCCTTATTTTCAACAGTTAATATTTCTTTACTTCACTAAAAAAGTCATTTAAATTTACTAACACCTAAGAATAACAGATAAATATCGTTTTCTGAAATTCTACTGAACATATCAAAGTCCCCGACATCTTATCTCTTCATAAAAACTCTCTTCCAAACTCTGTTATCTGTATCTACAAAACCGTTGAAAACCCCACAAAAAACATCTTCATATCTGCAACATTCACTTGTTGTTCGAACGTTACATTTTAAAATACTTTTATCCCATTGGCTAGTTTCTAATAGTTTACTCATTCCTCGATACTACGTCATCAACCATATAAATACGAAAATAGCCTCATTTTTACTTCACTTCCCAGATAGCTTTCACACTTCTCAGACACCCTCTTTCATCATATAACATGCTACAACTTCGTAAAACCAGCCGGCGTTTTTAACCCGGGAACCATCATGTGTCCGTAATCTTTATTCTTTTAATAAACCAACATAGTATGTGCACAATACTTTCAGTTATCGCGAAAAGTCAAGTGAATTCTTAATTGTCGAAGCAACAGTAAATAACTTATATTTCATGACAATATAAATCTTAACGTGATATCAGTGTTTTAATTTCATTCTACGGTTCATCGTTACTTCAGTGACACACGGCCGTAGTGGTCCTTCGCAAAGCCAAAAATACATTCCCTCTAATTAACCCTAAGTAAAAGGGTTAAATTAGAACAAAGATATTTAAGAAATAATGTAAGTAATCATTTTATTCTAAATTCAGACCATAAAAATAGATGAGTTGATATAGATTGATTCAACAGATTCGGTTATACTGAAACATACTCAATGTTAGAATGCATTTCTGGACTCTCGATTTGAAAAGTATTATCAAGAATTTTAAGATCTCCACGAAGAGCCAAATGTTTTATGGGCACGTGGGTTTCTCTACGATTAGATAATCTTACTCAGGGTTTGTTTTGATTAGTTCCGCCTCCTCCACAAGTGGTTCAAATTTGCTGTTTCTAACATGTTAGGTGGTGAATTTCCAAATGATAATTTTTTGGAATGATTTAATAAACTTTCATGTGGGGTACAATTGATTGCAGTACAAAGTGACGATTGTATTGAATGTTGTGCTTCAGGCTATCGGGTAGTACTTTTTCGCATTGATTGATTCTGAGACATTTTGTCCTCGGGGCTAATGATATAGTCTTCCAAATAATACCGTTGTAATGTTGTATTTCCCAATTCCGTTCTATGTTGTATAGAGTACTACGATTTGTTGCTACTACCTTGTCATATAAAAACTAAATAAGTACTTTAGGCATAAAGTAAGATCCTTTATCTGTATGTATGTATGATGGAATTCCAAATATTGGGAATTATTGGTTCAAACAGGCTATGACACTATGGGATGATGTATCAGTGCAAGGAAATGCGAAAGAAAATCTGGACAATTCAGCAACTATTGTCAAAGATACATATTTCTTGTGCATGAAGGTAGAGGGTATTCGAATTTTCATCTTGTATGCTTTGTGATATTTCACAAACTGTTATATCATATATGTAAACAAAAACACCTTCCAGATTCACGTTCTTGATTATTTCATCAACAACTCTCTGGAAACACGCAACGTCATTGGTTACACCAAACGGAGCTCTTGCAAATTGAAGTAACTGACCATCCAGTATATTGTCGTTCATAAATTTCGATAGCGCACTACTAAGATCGATTGTGCTGACTATCCGGAATATGGAGACATCGGATACTGCCGTCTTCTATATTTAGTAAAGAGGTGAATCGATTAATTGTCTGAGAAGAATCTATTACCACTCTCTTTTTATCGTTTTCAGCTTTGGAAACGAGAGCTTGTGCCCCCGATGGTGAACAAGTTTTTTCAATAATCCCTTCTTGAAGAAGGTTTATCACTTCGGAAGATATAAACTTAGCATCAGCCTCCGTTTGATTTAGTTGTTATAGGTCTACTATCAGGTGAAAAGTTGATACTGGTTCTATTTTTACTACAGGTAAGGTACATATAGCGAAAGGAGTTTTTAAACCAACAACACTGAGTTCATTGAGTGCTGTAATAGTATATCATGTCCAAGGATAATATCAGTACACAGTTCTGACAAAATCGAAATCTTCAGATCTGTATACACGTGACCCATAAGTTCAAGATTCACGAAACAGTGTCATTTTATTTCCGAATATAGATTGGTAGATACCTTCGAAATCTGATCAAGGTGGGTGGATATGGAATTTTCAATTTCTAATAAAATCTTCATTTATATACTTATCCTATGTACTTCCGATATCAATGAGAGCATCAGCAAGACAATTATTCATTCTAATAATCGTAGAAAACTTGGTTAAACGTTTCGATGCAGTATTAACTTTTGTTGAGGCATTACGTCTAAGTATTTGGCCTAGTGGTTACCAAAAATCCAAAATATCCAATAAAGACAAAAAATAAAAAAGAACAATAAATCAAAAAATAGTTGAAAACCAAAAAAAATGAAGAATTCATAAAAAAAATCGAAAACTCCAAAGAAAGGAATTCAAAAAAACTAAAAAAATTTAAACATTCAAACATTTTTTGATATTTTTTTGGCTTAGTACAAAAACATGTGTAAATTTATTATTTCAATAGTAAGCGCATTTTGTTTTCTATTGTTGATATAAATTTTCAAACATAGTTGTGTGTTTACTTATTTATTGTTGTTATTTTGTGTGTTTACTTGTAGAAGCTCAACCATAAACGAGAAAGGACTTCCACGAAACGGTGGGGTTTTTAAGAGCCCTTAAGAAACATTTTAACAATCATAGACTGCCAGGAGCTGCAGAGTAACTTAAACTGCCTTATGCGATGATTTCATAAGAACGGAATGCTTTTAAATGTAGAAATATACAAATATGCAAAATAATATGTTTAAGCTTGTGATATTTCATACTTCCAGTAAAGAAATAAATATGTGTTTTAAGTGGAAATGATATGTTAGATATATTATTTTAAATTTTGTACAGTTACAAGTGCTGTTTAGCACTCTTGTCTGTAATTACTTGGCACCTTGTATTTACAGAGCTGGGCAGTAGTTTCCTTTAAATGTATTTTAATTACTTTTGTTCTAACATTCACAGTAGTTATACTTTTTTCTTTCACAGAAAGTTGCCAAAAATAGTAGTTAACTACTCATTGCTATCACTTTTTTTGATTGAGGAAGTACCAGTTATACTCCAGTAGTTTGTCCAGCTCTGTGTGTTTATGCGAGTGTAATAATGAATGAATAAATTAATATAAACTCATCATAAATAATTTTCTAGATTTATCTTGATTTAACATTATTTAAAAATCTAATGATACTTCAATCTAGAATGTATGTTACTCAAATTATTTTTTAATTATTGCATGGTTTTTACATTATATTTTATTTATTGTCATTTTGCTTGTGAAGGAAATTATTTGTTGTGTATTTTTAGACCAAAATAAATAAACTGTATATGATTATTGTTTTATTTTTCCCCATTTAACCATTTATGGTCCATCATTTGATATTTCATTTAATTTAACTCAACATCTAATCATTATTGAGTTAATGGAGTTAAATTGAATGAAATGTCAAATGATGGACTATTAAATGATTATTTTGAAATAAAATAATTAAAATACAGTAAATTTGAATATACCGCCAAAACCTAAAATTACAGAAATCTTTTTAACATCACTCAATTGCTTAGTCGACAGGCTCTTTAGATGGCGCCACAATCAGTGTCTCATCTATCTATGGGTTATCTGGGGCTAGCTGTGGCTAGAACTACGACAGGCCATTTTATAATTTATTTTAAGTTGAGGTTAATAAAAAATTACTAAAAAAGTGTTCAATGAGATTTCGTAGTGACACTGTAAACAATGTTTAATGAAGTCCCTTTTTTACGCGAATTTTGAAAATACTTTTATCTTCGCACACGTTACGAATCCGTGTATTGAAATAATGTTTTATTCATTATTTGCCCATAAAACCAAATTGGACAAAAATCATTTGCTCAACCAAGAAAAAAGAAAACTCATTGTGAATCATTCTATTTGAAATCCTCAGAAAGTGGAAACAATAACGTTTTATTAAGCCCTATCTGAGTACAAATTCAGAGTAAGAGTCGTCTGAGGAGTTACCCAAGTAAATTTAAATTTTATCACGGACACCTCCTCGATGAACAATTAAAAATGGCGTTTATTATCTTGAAACGGCCAGCAGATAAAAGGAGAATAATTATGAAACGTAGGAACATTGGAAAATTCAGAGTCTCGTTGAAAATTGGATGAATTTTCATTAGGAAATTCGCAGATCTTTGGGCATTTTAATAAAGTGTGAAAGATAAAATAACGTACTCTTTAAACTTCAACTAGAAGGCCTATTGAGGCTCCTTTAAGGTTATGCTGAGATTTATCTCGTTAATAATTTCAACAGAAAATTTATTGACATAAATCCGACTTAGAAAAAAGTTTTCTTTTGTGGGATTTCCTTTCCTTCCTTTCCTTTATATAGTATATTATTTTATTAGGAGTAAAAGTTAAATTTGTGTTTTGCTTGGATTTATTTTTCAGGATATATGTTTTATTACAGTTTCTCAAACTAGTGCACATATTGCTTGTATATATACTTATTGAAACTGTCCCCAACATAGAACCCCACAAAATACATTTTTCATAGACAATATTCCAACATTAGTTGCAACAAATAATGTTTTATTAATTGAATTGCAAGATTGGAAAATCCTACAAAATGAAGAATACCATACAAAACTTTATGACTAATTATAAAATATGTGATATCAAATAATACGATGTATAGGCTGATACAAGTACTATATCTACTAATAATATTTTTGAAATAAAGGTAAACTATGGCTATATATTCACAATTTATTCCTTATTAATTTGAAAGTTTCAAATAATTTATATACTTGCGGTTCTGTTTAAATAATGTTAGTGTTTGTTTGTATTCTTCCCAGTTTCATTTTAACTCATTTTGATTTTCAACCGGTCTTACTATAGTACAGATAAAAGAAACTTTTTTATTGTTTTGTATTTCTGACAACTCAATCGAAACAGATGTGACCTTCTTTGTAATTAGTTTTGATAGTATAATTCGGATGGGGCCCTTCCTTTCTAATGTGTATTAATCTTACATCTTAATATTACATCAGCATGTTTTCTATACTCTGCAAGAATATTTTGTCACAAATTATACCTGAAAATTGTATTTCCGACGTTTCCGCTAAAATCACGCTATTATAAAATTTTTATGTTTTAGAACTAGTGAAATGTATTGTGGAATAAGAATAAATAAAAATAGTATAAATCGGATGAGGAACTTTCTCCGTTATGTGTTCTGATAGTATCTATAAATTGGATGAATCCTTTCTTTGTATTGTATTTTGGAAGTATTGATTTAATAAAGCATTTTCTATACATTATTATCATATATATTTTTGGTATCATGAACTGAATGAACCCTAATTTGCACGTCCGTATAAAATATATAGAGAAATTTTAATAATTTTTGGTAAAATTAAAAGAAAGAAAAGAGGTCAGCATTAACAATAATTAAACGGGGCTTGACTCAAGTACATCAATTACTTGAAACTTCCAAATTAAGGAATAAAGTGTTAATGTCTTATATGACCGTCGTACTGTAAACACCTAACGGTAGTGAGCTCCTGCAAAGTTGGTCATTTTCAAGGTACTCTTGTGTGTAATTTTAAAAGTGAAGTGAAATTGCGTTGGATAACTTAAAATACTAGCATTGTATTGATGTATTGCTGAAGATCAAGTTATTTTGAAAAGTCTTACAGTTGATATTAACCCGTTTGTGGAAACAAGCTCTGTTGCCAGACCAAATAATAAAACAGAATAAGTCTATACGCAGTAATAGCCAATCAAGTCAGTCCGGCTCATTAGATGAAAGTGTTATGCAGTCCGTGATTTCTAAGGTATTTACAAAGTTATTATGTAATGTAGAGTACAAGTTGGAAAAGATATCCCAATAGTTTGAAGCAATGGGAATAACCTTAAATGTTGTTAAACTAACTAGTTACGTTAACTAGTTTAAAACAACACATCTAATTAAAAATCAAATGTCTATGGTGAGTAATAGAATGGACGAATTAGATCAAGAATTAGGATTGAATAAGTGACGAATCGTGGGTATTGAAGATGACCCCAATCAAAATATTGTAAGCAAAGTAACAAAATTATTGAATGCCGCTATGAATGTTGAATGCTCCATGGCAGAAATAAATCGAGTTTTTAGAGCTGGCACCATTAAGAACGATCAACAGGAGTCAAAACCAATCATTATGGAGTTGGTATCTAACTAAGCGTAACGAAATTTTTCAAGCTAAATCTCGTAGAGGAATATTCATGAACGAGGATCTTATGGCAGCAAGATATAAACTACTAAAAACTAAAATTAAAGTTGGCAACAGTGTCAAAGTTGTGTCAAGAAAGAGATTTTTAGTATTCAATTTGGAAGACACAAAAAACGGTCATTAGATCGACTTCTATTAGTACTAAGTTATTATTATATGTAATTTCAATCCCGTTTTAATTATTTTCTTGGTTATTTTTATCTGAACGTCAAGTTTAGTTTAATTGAGTATTATGTGTGTTAAAATGAGTAATAGGAGCTCACTGTCTGAGTGTTTATAATGACTACCAGTCTTAATGTTTAACTATCGGAATTGCAGGGGACTTAATACGAAATTGAAGGATTTTTCTAGAACTTAATTTCGATATGGTAAGGTAATTGTACCAAATTCAGACCCTGCGCCAAATTCGGACAATTTCCATGTTAATTGCTAGATTTCAGTTTATAAAACGACGATTCAGATACATGTCGAGCCATATATGATCATGTGGTCATAATATATTTCAAATGTCAGGCTAGCCAACCAAACAAATCATTTCTAGCAGCTCGTTGAAACTGACAGGGCGTATACAGGTGTGTTGTGTTATAAGCCTAACGGCTTTTCGTTATATTTTCAGGTAAGATTATTATTACATTTTTGTTGCAAAAACATACTTTATTACAGTAGTATATTTTTATATGATATATGTACATGATTTTGAACAAATAATTACTTTTTTATATTATTACCTCGAATTATTTGGGTGTCAGTATTACGGCCAACCGAAATAGCTATTCCGGAATTCCTGAATATTTTAAGTTATGTATCTTACATCTTTTTCTGATAAAAGGAGCATTGTATTCCACGTTCTTCGTTTATTTTTGTAAATTAAAGTATGGTGTCCTAATTCTGACAGGGGGTGTCATAATTACATCCCATGATGTCCGTTTTATGTATATGTAATGTTATCGTTGTTACAGAATGTTCTTAAAAATAAATTCTGAATATACATCAGACACACTAATATCCGCATTAGAAGCTACAAAAAATGGAATGGCTATTAAAGCTGCAAGTAGAGAATATAATATTCCCAAAACTACCCTTCACTCAAAATTTTATGGAAAGTATCCTGTTGAGTGTAAAGCTGGAGCCCCTACAACTTTATCGAAAGAAGAAGAGGACACCCTAGCAACTTGGATAATAGCGGTAGCTAAAGTAGGATTTCCGGTAACCAAGGAACAACTACTTGAAAGTGTATGTGTGCTTTCACAAAAAAAAGAAAGAAACAGATCTCTTTAAAAACAAGGAAAAAACTGGCCTACCTAGCAGACACAGGTATGACGGCTTTCTGCGACTTAATAAGGAAATCTCAACACGAATGACTCAAAATATAGTTCAGGCTAGGGCTCAAATCACTGAACGAAGCCTTCGAAACTGGTTTGTAGAAATTGAATGATATTTTCTTGCCGAAAATTTGATGGAGATTACTCAAGATCCTAGACGAATATTTAACACAGATGAGACTGCTTTTTCTTATGTCCAAAAGAATCAAAAGTTCTTGCACTCAAAGGGCGTAGAAACCTTTACAACAGTACAGCTAACAAGGAGAAGGAATGTTAGGGGTAATTGTCTTATTCCAGAACCCTTATTCTCCCATTTTTTTTCACATACTTATGTTACTTACCTACTGGTTTTATTTTACAGCAAATGCGGCAGTAGAGTTAGCGCCTCCTATGGTGATGTTCCCCTAAAAAAAATTCCACAAAGTTTTGTTTCACTAATACCAAACGGTTGGGGCCTGTGGAAGTCGGAGTCGGGTTGGAAAGTTTTTTTGAGTATACGTCAAATATTTTGTACCCATGGATTGTTAAAAATGACATACCATTGCCTGTAATATTTTATGTATATGGGCACAAGTCGCACTTGACATTGCATCTTAGCAACTTTGGTTCAGAAAAGGTTATCATTTTAATTAGTCTGTTTCTTAATTCTACTCATATATTACAACCTATGGATGTAGGGGTTTTTAAACCTCTCAAAACTGGCTGGAAGGAAGCGGTTGCTAAATTTAGAATAGACACTAATAAACAAAAAATTTGAAATTACAATTTTGCTTCGTTATTGGATACTGTAATTAAAGACGTCATTACACCTACAATGGTGCAATATACCTTTAAAACTTGTGGATTATTTCCATTTGATGCAGATGCAATAGATTATAGTAAGCTGGTGACTGCAGAAGTTACAACAAATACTACAATTACACACAATGCAGTGAAGCTCCAAACTCTGGAGAATGTTGAATTCAATACACATCATTTGAATTTCATTGAGAAATTTTTTGAGAAAGGTACACTTGAGAAATTTAAACTTTCTCTTCCACTGTGAGTGAAAGGTCAGGTCTAATACAAGATGACTCTCTATATAATTTATGGAAAGAATTGAAACAGCATTTCGAAAAAAACCTTCAGCAGATAATATACAAAATAGATAAAACACTTGCAAGTTGCAGACAATGTACCAAAAGATTCTTTTGTTCTAGAAGCCGAGTGGCTCGATAAGTACTCTCAATACAACTAACGAGAACATTGAAATTATTGGATCATTAGCAAACGACACCGGAGGGAAAGTAGTGAAACTAACGAAAAAATTTTGATGGAATTGGTAGTAGATAAAGAACAAGGAATAGAAATCGAAAAGTTATTCAATACAGGTACGAGCGAAAAAGAAATACGACCGGAATCATTAATGGAGGAAGATATGCTACAAGGGAAAGGAATTAAATCAAGTGATATAGAACTAAAAAAAATGATATTGGAATCAGTAATACAGGATGATACGCTACAAGGAACAGAAATATTAAAGTCGAGCAATAATGAACTAAAAGAAACAAAACGGGAACCGGTAATACGGGGAGATACGCTACAGCCGACAGAAATAATAAAGTCAAGCAATAAAGAACCAAAAGAAATATAAATAAGGGAGAAATCAGTTATACAAACGGAAAGGTTGCAAACTACAGAAACAATAATCCAAGTAGAAAAGGGAAGCTGCAAAGACACAAATAAAGTGAAAGTTAATGCAGTAGAAGAAAGTAACAACCATGGTTCGAAAGAAGTCGGACTAAAAGTTAATTTAATAGAAGGAAGTGATAACAAAAGCCCAAAAGAAGTTAATTCTAGTAAATTTATAGTACCTCCACCGTTTAAAGGTATATTATATTGGCCTGAAAAATCAAAAGAGGGAGCGAAGAAAAAAATCTTAGATAAAATACCTGCTGTTGCTAGTTCAGAACAGTTGAAGGCATTTTATAATGGTAAGAAACGGGCAAATGAGCAGTTAGAACAGGAAAAAGAAAATAGGAAGAAATTGTGCCTGGAAAAGCTAAAAGAAGTCAGCAAAACCAAAAAACCCAAAAAACAGCAAATGAATAACGGATCCGAACTAAAAGAGACGGATTTCAATGAAAAAGATCCACTACAAAATAATTCCAACGAAAAAATGGATGTTCATCAAGACAAAATTATTGTAGACCTAGAGTAAAATTTTAAGAAATAAGATTATGTTATTGTTATTTATATTGACCAAAAATTTCCAGACATAATACTTGAAATAAGTGACGAAGAGGAGGCTTAGGTAAGTGCTATGACCCCAAGCGGAAGAAGCTGGAAGTGGCCTTCTAGAAAAGATATTATTTGGTACAAAGTTAACGATATTGAAGAAATAATTAGCAAGCCTTTACTAATAAACAATAATAAAAGAGGTCTATTCAGGGTACCTGCAATTGAAAAGTTCATATATATACGATAATTTCAACTTTTTATGAAAAATTTTACTCCCATGTCACAATTGGGTTACGTTTGTGTCCGAAATACCGACACTGTCCGGTTTTGTACCAGGGGGTGTCATTTTTTAGCACTTTAGTTGGATATCTGCGTCCGAATTAGGATCATGGTTTATACTTTTATATTTCATTTTTTAAGCAAAAAATTATTTTCCTGTATTGTTTCCAGTTCTTAACATGAATAAATTAAATGTTCCAGAAATCAGATTAATTTTTTTCATTCGGGTGTCACAAATACGAACAAAGTTACCAGGAAAGTGAGTAAAGCTTTTCCTTAAGATGTCCGAATTTGGAACATTTACCTTAGTTGTGGTTGAATCATGGTTGCGTGAAGAAGTTGGTGATGAAGAAGTAGTAGATACGAACGTATTCAATTCATTGAGAGCGAACAGAGCCTTAACGGTTAGTAACAAATCTAGGGGAGGTGGTGAAAATCTAATAAAAAAATGTACCAATTTTGAAGCATTGGCAGTACATTCAAAAATAAATAAGCAAAAGTATACTTTTTGTGCTGTTTACATACCCCCAAAAAGTTCAATCCAAATTTATGAATCATTAACTAATTTCTTACAAGAACAAATTATCAATTCTGATCACACTTATATTTTTGGAGATTTTAATATACCTGAATAAATGATGTAACCTCAAATAACTTAAATATAATTGATAATCTTCGTATTTCGATGGATTTCATGGATTTTAATACATTTAAGCAATTTAATAACGTCACGAATTTTTGAGAACAGTACTTTGGACTTATTAATAGGGTATGAACAACAACTAAATAATTGTAATATTAGTAGGGATATATTACCTTTTGTCAAGGAGGATGCATATCATCCAACTTAAGATGTATGTATTTCAATACGAAGATATCAAAAATGTAACAGTATCGCAAAAGAACTATTATATAATTACAAAATAGCTAATTTTCACAAATTATGTGTTTATGTTAGGGATACTAAATGGGACTCTTTGTTTCTAGAAAATAAACTTAGCTTTAGATAAATTTCATTCAATCTGGAACAATATTGTTGAAGAATGCGTTCCAAAATTCACTTTAGAAACTGCACAAAATGTTTGATACACTACAGAAATAAGAAGTTCAATAAAGGAAAAAGAAAAATATAGAGGATTAAAGTCTATTTCAAATTATTTTGATGAAAAGTTTATATAAATGAGGAGATAATTAAAACGATTAATTGAAGTAAAGAAAAAAATTACATTAGGAAACTAGAGGATAATATACTTACTGGGATTAACGAATTTTACCAATAATAATAGAGGAAAACGTCAGTCTCAAAATTAGGAAATTGTACTTATAAAGGTGCGTGCATAACTGAAAATAATACTGCAAACGTATTTGCCAAGTATTTCTCATGTATTTACAATTTAGAAGTGGCTTCGTACAACTTGAATGTTAAAGCTAATAATTATAGTAATTTATGTATTGATACATTATTAATAACGTCAATCTCGGATAGTGAATTTTTTGAGGCGACAAAAAATCTTAAGAGCAGAAGCTACCGTTGCTTGTGATCGAAAGCACTTGAATAGTCCAACAACAGCAATGCAGTTTCCTGTGCCTTATTAATATCGTGGGAAACATCATCCATAACCTCCAGTAGAGCAGTTGTACAGCTAAAGCGCGGTCGAAAACCTGATTGTGTGAAAGGCAAAATGTCATAAATAATTAAATATTCTTAAATTTGCTCTGTTGCATCAAAACGATGCAAAAGAAACTTCACAATAAAAACGTACCAGACCTAAAGAGAAAGCCAAAATGAGCTAGATGAGTTGAAAACTCAATCTTACCAAAAGCTAGACATTAGAAAGAGAAGCGGAAGACCAGTACCTAATATTTATAAAATTGGGAATATATACAAACGTTAGCAAACATAGTCTTTTGACCAGACTGTTTCGATCCTTATTGTGAAGAATTTAAAGATTTCTCTTGCCCTAAGAAGAAACTAAACAGTGGCATTAAGTGAACAGTAACTTTTTTTCAGTGGTTTGGTATCTCTAATTAATAATGTTCTTTTGTTTCTACAGATAAAATAGAAATCTTGATTTAAATTCCATTTCAGCTGTGCTATTCATCATATTCAATGGAGCTTCTATTCGATTAAAGTCCGTATATATGTATCGTTATTTGTAACTATTAAATCAATGATTAATAAATCATCTTCACATCTAAGCGATAACAGACGCGTAAATGGGGTTTATTCATCTTCGCTGAATCATGTTATATATCTGTTTATTTTCAATTAAGTATGTGTGCTTTTACGTCTTCCCCTAATCATTTTCTAAATGAAACAACTTCCTTATTCAAATCACGTTAATATGTATAAATAAAAACACATGTTTATGTCAAGATGTAATTTGTGAAACTAATTATACATTTATCGGTCGTTATTTTCAAGATTCACAAGGAAATCTATTAATTCTAAGTGGTTTAGATATTTTAAATAAATATGATACAATATGTTAACATTACGAATATTTTTTGTAATATTTGTTCGTTTTTTTATTTGAAACATGTCGCATCCACCAAAAGGTTATTAGCGACAATACAATAATATAATACCATTAGATCTTATACAATGAGTTTATAGATTTTAAATAGTCTATGATTTGCCTTGATAGTCTTTTCCGAGGAGAACTTCCAAACTGAAAAATTATTTGTTGCTCGTTCGACTGTGTATTTTGGACATGCAATAAGGACATGTTTTATGCTATCTACGACATTACACGTTGTACACATCGGGAGTTCACTATTTGTGAATAAATAGGAATGGGTATATCTTGAGTGACCTAGTCGAAGCCGCGTTAATATAACTTGTATTTACCTATTTTTAATAGTAGGTTGACATGGAGATATATTACTCTTCACTTCCCTTAGCTTCGATCTGGAATTCGACCACTCTCGTTCCCACACACTATACACTTTCATTTTAAAGAATGCTTTTAAATCACTAGCAACGCTTCGACACTCACTTTCCAAATTAATATTAAAGATCGCGTCACGCGCATCAGCATCTGCTTTGTCGTTGTCTTCGATTCCAATATGCAATGGTATCCATATAAACTTAACGCTTCTAGCATTCAGCTCAGCTTCCAGTAATTCAGCCTTTATTAGTTTTCCAATAGGATTTTGTTGTATATTTGCTGCAAACTTTTTAAAGCACTGAGGGAGTCGCTAAGAATTAGGCTGTTTGAAAAAGTCTGCGAGTTTGCGAGTTGGAGAGCTTTGTATAAAGCATAAAGTTCAGCAGAGAAGATACTGAGGCTGGAAGTAAATCTGTATCGGGATATATTCCCCGAATTCACAATGGCATCCCCTACCCCTGTTTCACATTTTGATGCATCAGTGTATATTTTATTGCAGTCACTGGATTGTTGTTCCAAAATTAAATTATAAATTTATCCCTTAATATTGCTGAATTTACTTCGTATTTGTTAAATATACTTAGTGTTGTATTAACACTAGGGGTTTTCATGGTCCAGGGTGGAGGATGATCCAAGTCTACAGGAGATACAAGAGGAAACTGAATGTCCAAATTATTTAGGAATATTCTCATCCTTTCGTAGTAAGGTTTAGCTGTTTGAGGCTTATCGTTGAAGTGATGTAGATATTTATTGGTGAAGGTGTTATTATAAAGGGGCTTGTTTTTATTCGATGCAATTGAGGTAGCATGTGACAATGTTAGATACATTCTTAATGTGACGGGGTTCACCCGTTTCATTATGAATACTATCGACAGAAGTTGTTCTAAAAGTTCCAACAGCAATCCCAAGCCCATGGTTATGAACAGTATCAAGTAATTTTAATGTTGTTTTAGATGTAGAGGCGTAAGCAATAGCTCCATAGTCTATTTTAGATCTTATTAAACTTTTGTAAATAGTGAGCAGCATATTATGATCAGATCCCCAGTGTTTGTTACTTAATGTCTTCATTATGTGTAGCCTTTTATGACATGATAATATGGTTTGCTTTACTACTGACTAACTATTCTATTAATATTTACATTTTTTTTGATGTACCTTCACCAAAGTTTATTTTTGAAGTCCACTACCATGCCAAGAAAATCAGAATTAGTTTGTTTACGTTCCCAAATTGTGATTTTATTAGTTTACTTATCTGACTGTTTTTAAAAACTTACGTTTAATTATAAATCAAAGTGTGTGATAAAGCTTTTTGTGTTACAATTATATTATGGTTAGGATTATCCATTCACCTCGTTCATTTGACGTCTTCTTTATTGAGAGCACTACAACCTCACTTCAGACTTCAGGTATGTCATTTCATACATTTTTTAATAAACTTTACAGGAGATCTTAATAAATTTGTATTAAAATGAACAATGTTTCCTCTAGTAAATGTAATTGTCGACTCTGTCAAATATGTCACATGCTTTTATAGGAACGCCTTCCAAAGCATTCTTGATGTTGCAATTTAATTCAAATTTTGAGTTTTCTCGATATACGAGTCGAGTCAAAAGTGATTATTTCATATTTGAATTTCAAAAAATATTAACATTTGTATATACTGGTTACATATTCATGTTCCCCATATTTATTTTCACATTTCGTCCAAATCACATTGCTTTCTTTCAGACCATTACTGAGAAATTCACAATTTAATATTCTACCTGTTTCACCACACTTGAATACAATTCTAGTTCAGAGTCTCTAATCTGTAATTTGTGGGACATAGTAAATAATATAAATAAAAACAAAAAAAAACGGAACACACAACATATTCTGTTTACAATGATAGCGACCAATTAATTACAGATAGAAAAAGTATCGGTATAAGATATAAATTACTTACCAACTAGGAAAAGCACCTGTATTTCCTTTGTTATAACACCGCTTGATCCCAATGAGTTACTCACTATCATCCATGATTTAAAAAGTAAAAAAGCAGTTGGAGCAGATAATATTAGAGCGGAAACAATCAAATCAGTTGGGGAGTACATAGTTGTACCATTAAAATTTTTATTTAATGAATGCTTCCAACATGGCATATGGCCCTCAACTAAAAAATCAATAATAATCCCAGTGTATAAAAAAGGTAACAAAAGTTCTATTACAAACTACCGTCCAATTTCTTCATTATCTCATCTCTCAAAAATATTTGAAAATGCCCTCAAAAAACGATTAGTATCGTACCTAGATAAATATCAAATATTGTCTCAGCAGTTTGGTTTTGGTTTTAGAGGAATCTTTTGAAGGGAACAAACCCTGCTTATGTATTTTTATAGATCTGTCCAAAGCTTTCGATACCGTCCATCACAACTTCCTCCTCAACTCACTAGAGAACATAGGTATTAGAGGTAAATGCTTGAAATTAATTGGAGGGTATCTACTTGACAGGCAACAAAGCGTTAATATAGATGAAGACTTTAGCGAATACAGGAAAGTTTAGTTTGGGGTACCGCAAGGTACAGTCCTAGGACCACTTTTATTTAATATTAGTCTTAATGTTATTTTCTCTTTAGATAGCGTCGGTCCCGGTTATTAGCGTAAATTGAAAAAAGTGTGCAGCTTCATGTTTAACTCAAAATATCTTGAGATATATAGACTTTATCGTTTTCAGAAGAAAGTACGTTATTTACGTAAAAAGTATTGGAGGAACGGAAAATTGTACTAAAATTTCTATTCCGCTAATGGCGTAGAATTTAGGAACAAATAACCAGTTACCTTCCACTGTTGTCCGCCTCCGGTAGTAGCCAGAAACGTTTGTTTAACATAGTTTAGTAGGGTGTACAGTATCTACATTTTTTGCTAAATATGAAATGGAAACGTAAAACAGTTCAAAATTAGTGAGCACAAATCCCTTTTATATTTTTTAATAAAACACCCTGTAACTGGGTAAGTAGCTACATTTTATTCGGGTGTTTTGTGTTGAGTTTTCATAATTTGAATTCAGAATTCTACTGTTGAATTATTTCCAATTAGTAATGAATCACCCTGTATAAAATAATATTTCTACGTATAACTTATCCGCCTTTTCGCGCTGTACGCCTAAAAATAAAATAGTTAGTTCTACTCAATTTTTTCTCGAATAAACACATGCCAAGTATAAGTTGTTATATTGCAGTCCCATAAAACTTTTGTTTTTCAAATAACTGAAGCATGGTGGTCTACAGAGATGGAAAAAATGAAAATGAAAGTCAACATAGATAGAACTAAAATCATAATTATAAACGAAAATCGAAGCAACCGAAAGACATTAGTTAGGTCAAAAATAGACTATGGTGGCTTCGCATACGCTTCAGCAAAACAGTCAATTTTGAGGCCTTTTGATGATCCATAATCAAGCACTATGAACAATACTAGGTGCATTTCGCAGCACAACCGCAGATAATTTATCCTGCGACTACACTTTGTCACGGCATCTTTTTTTCTCTCTTTAATAAAGATAATATTGGCTATTTATCTTCTATCATTCTTATTTTTTTTAATTGAAACTAACTGTTTCTAAAAAAAGTAATATGAGTAGATTCCACAAAGTTGGGGTCGAAAAAGTAAATTCCATCTACCATTCTGTTTATGTGACTTAACCAACTTCAACTTTAATTTTTACCTAATTTTCACTCGTCCACATTTGATATTATTTCATCTACCACTTCGTAGAAAGCTAGGATTAATTTCATGAAAATCTGATCTTCAATACTTTGCCTATTGTAGCAAAACACTCTCGACCTATAAATCTTGATACCGTTACGAAATCGCACACGGTGCGGACACTGTCTAATAAGACATCTTAAAGTTGAAATTTTTGGCAGGATCGAAGTGATTTCTGGGAAGCACTGTTTCTGTGATTTTTTCATAGAAGCATTTCTAAGAAGGTTCATTGTTCGCTGGTAGCCGCAATCATACAGTACTGATGGTGAGACGTGTTTATGTCGCCCTGTTAAATTGTATAAAATAGTAGTGGTTTTCTAAAGTGAAAATTATTGTGAATTGACAGATTTTGCACTCAATATTCCAGCTTCATCTCAGTACCACGGGTGAGTCAAATTCAGCCTTTAAAGTGGTTTCTTCTCAAGAAATAAAAGATTATCAGAAGAATGAGGTTACAATTATTTCGTTATCAGACCTCCTACCACTAGCACAAATCAGCTAACTATTATTCGACAACCTGACAACCTACAACAACTGTTTGTTTATTTTATTTAGTATACGAATCAGCTGACTGTGGTTCGACGACCTGTCGACCTTCACCAACAGTTTGTTTATTTTATTTAGTATACCTACGAATATCGCACTGGGAAGGTGTATAAGGAAGTATTCATTATAAGTAAATGTCCTAATTGCAAATCGGCAATTGATAATAACAAAAATTGTACTCCATACATGTTGTGCCATGCTTTAATTCATTTTCGCTGTTTAGATATCGCTCAGGTGGAGGCAATAAGAATAATAAGGGCTAAATCTAAGTCGGTTAGAATTGTTTATAGCAGCTGTTGCTCATTTGTTGATAAATTGAATAAGTTAACTAACGTATTATCTAATTTGTCTTATAGATTTACAAAAATGGAGAATCATTTAACTGCCTTAGAAAATTTAACTCAGTGAAGTCAGATACAATTTGAGGAATGCGTACAGGAGGCAAAACTTTGCTTTCAAAAATCCTATAACTTGATCGTATATAACTTGCCTGAATCAAACATAGATAATATAGATGAGGTTACTGATATTGTTGATATATTTGAACCTCGTAACTCTAATGTGATTGCAGTTTTCCGTATAGGCAAAGCAGACGAAAATATAGACCGTTAAAAATTCAATTTCAGGATAATAATACTCCATCCTACATACTGCGCAATAAGAAAAAATTACAAGTTACTCGATTCTCTTGAATTCAAATAAAGGATGACCAAACTAAATATCAAATTAACTACTTAGAAAATTTGAGAGAGGAGCTGGAAAGGCGCAAAATGGAGGATGACCATCTAACCATAAAATACGTTAATAAAATTCTATTGTGAACACTACGGAGGAACTTGGTGCAAAAAACTATTAAAACTCACAAACATAAATATATTCTACACTAATATAGATTCTCTTTATGCAAAACAAGCCGATTTCTTTTCATTTATTTCATCTACCTCCAATATTCACATTTTTGCGATAACAGAATCCTGGTTATCCCCTACAAAACCTAGCTCTCTTATTAACTCCAATGGGTATAGCTTATGCCGTAAGGATATATTAAATAGGATTGCGTTTTCTTTCATAAATAGTTCTTTAAAAATTGTATAATTAAGTCAATTCCACATGATTCGGAGGGAATCGAATCTCTTTTGTTTAAACTTATGTTTCCTAACTCAGTCATTCTGCAAATATTTATTATATATAGACCTCTTCTGTCATATGATCTCGCAATCTCCATATTTGAGTATATAGAAGAATTTAGTAAAAATAAAGAAAATCTTATCATTCTTGGCGATTTTACTTGCAAATATTTGCTATGGCCTATTCTTTCACCTCTTGATGGCAATAATCCTAGTGTCCCTTTTTATAACTTATTTTTTCAAACTAATCTGAAACAATTTATAAATGAGCCGACAAAGTTCCGTCAAGGTAATGAACCTTCAGTATTATACCTTGTAATCTCTAATGAAGAGGAGCTAATTTCCGACATTTTCTATCCGCCACCAATTGGTATCTAAGATCATGTTGTTCTTTATACTAAAGTCCAGCTGGATATATCTAATAATATCAGTGAAAAAATGAAAAAGTCCTTCACTGAAGCCAATTATCAAAAATTGAATAACTATTTCAATCAAACAGATTGGCCGATACTAGATGGTCACACCTGCGAATTTGTGTGGGAAAAATATAAAGAAATTATATATAAGGGGATAGAAGAATGTTCCAAAACTTATACAGTGAAAACTAACCCTAGATGTCCATGAATTGATAATCACTTAATTCAAATGAGTAAAGAAAAACAATGCTTGTGGACAAGAGTTAGGAAAAATCCATCCGAAGAAAACATTCG
The DNA here is from genome assembly GCA_963921935.1 of Galeruca laticollis. Classification (NCBI taxonomy): domain Eukaryota; kingdom Metazoa; phylum Arthropoda; class Insecta; order Coleoptera; family Chrysomelidae; genus Galeruca; species Galeruca laticollis. The sequence continues at coordinate 171,632,534 of OY998179.1, read as the reverse complement.
CTTGCACAGACTCACACAGGAGTTGAGATTAACACGAAGCAATTACGACAATTGAATACCCACAAGAGGTCCAAAAGCTTTTTATAAATATATTAGATCCAAGTTCTCCTCTAAAACTGGCGTACCATTATTATAAAAACCAAACGGTGACATTTGCACCAAGGAAGAAGTATGCGAAACTATTGTAAATGCATTTACAATAGACTCTGATTTAACAACTCCTGTAATGCCACTAGCTACTAGCATTATGAACTCACTAAATACGGTTAATATCAGAGTGGAAACAGTTAACGAAGTAATAAAGAATCTGAAAATCGCAGCTTCTCCTGGAATTGAGAAAATATTCCCTACAGTCTATAAAAGTTTCTCAGGCAGTCTAGCAGTCCCACTATCCAACCTTATGTCGAGATCACTAAAAGAAAATTCCATTCCTGCCTGATGAAAATCAGGAATCGTTAAGCCTATCGATAAAACTGGAAATAAAATGCTTTCGACGAATTATCGACCTATAACGGTTCCACCAACCTCAGTTAAAATTATGGAGAGATAAATCGTTAACGAACTTGTTCCATTTTTGTTAGACAATCAAATCATTCCATATTCCTAGCATGGTTTTCTATCTAATCGATCAGTAACCAGTAATCTTCTAACTGCTCTTAACGACTGGACATTATATTTAGATCATTACGAACCTGTGGATGTGGTATACGTAGATTTTTCTCGAGCCTTTGATAAGGTATCCATTAAAAAGCTACTAGCAAAATTGGAACATTTCGGAGTGCGTGGTGAGTTGTTGGCATGGCTGAAAATATTTATATTAGGTCGAATTTTCCAAGTACAATATGAGGATGACTTAAGTAATTCCCGTGAAGTGCGCAGTGGGGTAACTCAAGGTTCCATTTTGGGTCCTATCCTTTTCCTGGTATACGCTTCTGACTTAACTGCTAAGTTTAAATGTAAAAACAAATCGTTTGCCGTTGACATGAAATTTTACCATTGTCCTGATAATCAAAACTCCATTTAACACGACCTGGATGAATTATTAAAATGGTGCAAGGAGTGACAACACTATCTGAGAGAAGAGAGAGGGATGATGTCATTACAACGTTTAGGATTCTAAGAGATGACTTTTGGGACACTTCTAACTTTTTTACAATTAATGAAGATAACAAGTTAAGAGGTCACAATTGTAAATTGAAACAAGAATCTTTTAGATCTAGTGTTAGGCAAAACTTTCTAGTAAAGAGAGTATTCGATAAATGGAACAATTCAAGTAGTGACATCGTATCAGCTCCTTCCCTGAATAGCTTCAAGAATGGGCTGGACAAGTGTTTTTGATCTGGTGTTGTACTCGATTAGTGTTTCATAATTCTATAGTGCTACTATATTTTTAAATCTCAATGTATTTTAAGCTAAGTTTGTGAAATTAGTTCTGCTAACCTATTAGTACCTATGTAATTTGATTTTGTAATTGAGCCGTATAAACTTTGCTTTGGCTCGTAATCACTGTGTAATAATAATAATATTATTAATAATAATCTAGAAATTTCAGGAATCCAAATTTTCCAGAAAAACGTTTTCAATATATAAGTGCCTACCTAGGAACCGCAGTCAGTCCACCGTTTGACTTCATAGCAGAACAGTGAACAAGTATATATAAAAGTGAACTTAGATTTAATGAAAATTAGAAGTTGAGTGTGTACATAAATTAAGTATAAGTGAATAGTAAACTGTAAACATAAATAACATAAGTAGATATACCGTGTGTATAAATTTATCCCACAGGTTTTAAATTAATAAGAAAAATATTACAATACGATTTAATATATTATATAAGATATCGCCAAATAAAAATTTGAGGTTATATATACAACTTATATCAATATCAGTTTTTCCTATAAAGATTCTTTAGCTCAATAACGATCAAATCGTGAATACTAAAAAAATTATTCGAACTTTCTTACTACCATTCTAAAATGTAACGTTTCAATGAGTTTCAAAGCGCTAAGTAGAAAATTTCATTCGTTTCACATTTGAGGGTTTTATTTTCTTACTTCAACGACTCACGATTCGAAATCAGAGTTTTCAGCAGATGCCCTCCAACCAGATTTATACAACTTTCATAAAAATTTTCTTATCTCACATATAACTTTTCAGGGATTCGCGCAATCACATTTCCAGGGAAAGAATATATGGAAAACCTCTTTTAAAAACTGAATTTTCACAAAAGTTGAGTACAATTCAATTATTATTTTTCATAGTGTGAAACTATGTTTTTTATTTTCGTTTTTGTATAAATTCTACAAATATCGAAACTGATTTATATGATAGATAGAAGATGATATTTCAGCACGAGCTCGTTCAGTATGGTCTGCAATATTCACGTATCGAACTTCAAGCAGTTTTAGAGTGTTTGAATGAGTATGCAGACAATGCCTTTGCACTTATAACGTTTTATGTGTATCAAAGCGACGCTAATGGTGTTTGTTACTGACAACTAAAATCCTTTAATACTTGCCGTACCAGCGTATCCTTTTAGAAAATACCTCTTGCATAAAATACGAAGATTTTAAGAAATTTTTCAGGGAATTGGATAACATAGGCGCGGAAAAGACAAATTTCCTTCAAAATAAAAAATAAATATAGAAACAGAGTCAATGCCAGAAGTATGCCACATATCAATAGAAAAAATTGTATAGTTATGGATTTGTGGTCGCTGAAGCTAGTTGAAGAAGCTTTCTCTGTCTCAGATCTACATAATATACCAGATTGATTTAAAATATTCTGTTATACCTAAATCATAAATACCAGGATTTCCAGTTTTTTTGAAATGATAATGTGTTGTGGAGCAAAAGTGGAGGCCGACATTTTTCGTGGAAGAATTAAAACCCGTGCTAGCGAGACCATGGAACAAACGTCGCAAATTATCAATATTTGCCTCAATAATGGGAATTTGTCTCAGGCTGCCCTAGTATCTTTGTCCAAGAACACTGCTCTAAAAAGGTGGTTCGTAGGAAAGGGAACGACATCAATACTGCACCACCAGATACCTCGCAAAAACGGAATTTGATAATTCCGAACGGGTTTGAAATATTTGCAATAAATGGGGCAGCAGAAAAACTTTCTATTAGCAGACAGCGGACCAGAAGCTGACATAATTCTGATTTTTGGACGGGAAAAAACATTCATGAGGTGAAATTTTTTTATAGAAGGTGTATTCTATAACGTTTCCATTTATTATCCGATTTTATTGTACAAAAATCTGCTTGAACACATTTTTATCAATCCAATGATGTCTAACAAGTTAACTTTGGTGTAACAATTAGTAGAAGAAATAAATTAAAATTTCAAATGTTTATGTACATTAAGTTGGGTTTCCAAAGCTTCTTAGAATCAGTGAAAATTTAAAAATTTACAAATAGAAATCACAGTTTACAAATAGATGGAGTCTAGTCTCCGAGAAGTTGATTCGGGTGAAAGCTCTCTTTACGGGTATAGTTAAGCGAATCGCAATGGATAGCGACGATTATACTAAGTGGAAAGGAAAAAAAAGACCACAAATAAGTGTGGCCGGCAGCTTTGAACGAAGTAAAAAAATGTTCAGAACGCCGTCAAAACCGAAACTAGTATCAGACGATATATTGGATCTTGAGGAAGGTTGCCTAAATCGTACCACTTTTTACATTTTTTTTTTACCTTATGTGAAAAACCTGACCAAAAGTACCATAACCCTAAGAAGTATTGGTTATTTAGACAAGTAAACCTAAATTTTAGTCACTAAGATGGTGATATTCTATGCGCAGTGAAACACTTTTTGTAAAGTGATGCAATCTGTACGATTTAGGAAACCAATTACCTAAATCGTACCTACCACTTCCTAAATCGTACCACCTTGGTTAAAATTGAAAATAAAATGAATCAACGAATAAAACGGCAAGAATGATTGAAGAAACTTTATTTTCTTATACTTCAAGATACAGTTCTTTATTTGTCATCTTTTTGGAAGCTAAAGAGTTTCTCCAGGTCTGCGTTTGTTTTAAGAACTACAATTTGAGCAAACAAACTTCTTGATTTTTGCCTTTGAGATAACACAACATACGTGAACCCATTTACTGCAAAGCAAACACTGCACCATGTCCTCGATTGAATTTTCCTCGCAAACCGAGAAAAACCACTCTTCAGGTTCAATTTCCTTAGTTTAGGATTGCTAGATTTGGATCCGTCTTTGAAACGACAGCCTCCTGTGGTGGTTTTTTTCTTATCGATGTCTTGGTGGTGGACTTCTTGGTAAGAATATGTGACAAATCTGCCACATCTTAACTGGATTTTATCACTTTCATTTTTTAAGATAAAGGCCTAATTCTCATCTGGATCTCTTTAACCTTTTCTTTAGCCAGTTTAAGCTCCTGAGCTACTTGAATTTCATTTTTGTAGGTGCTACTGGTTATAACTGCTTTTTGCACTTTTGAATAGGATTCAAGTTTAGATCCATTCCTTTTTTTGGTTGGATTTGGAAGTGGAGAGATTATTTCAATCGGAACATTCAGATTTGAAGTTTAACATGTTGACCTGTTAGGTGAGGTTACTTCAAAATCCAAGAGGCTGATTTTCACCCATGTAAGTTTTCTCTTAATCTAAACATTCACTGTCTTCTTGATTCTGATCTAAAGTTGTGTTGAGGTAATCTACTGGCAAAAAGTCTGACTCTTTAAAGATGGAGAAGTCAATTGGCCATATACCACTACACGTGAATCCATTACACGAATTCTCAATCGGCACAGCCTTGCCATATGCTTCAGTCACTAAGCGTGAAATCTGGTATTGAGTGACTCTTAAGCCAGGGTTTGTTCGCAGCCATTTTTCTACCGTTTGGGCGAAGTAACCTTTGGCAGGCTTGTAAAATTACCTGTCTAATGGATGCAGTCGATGCGTTGTGTGTCCTGGTAACTGAAGCATAATTACTCCAGCGTCTTTAGCGATTACCAATACTTCTAAATTCTTGGAATGAGTAGAATGGCCGTCAAGAAGGAGAAGAGCTTTTCTCTCTTCATTTGGCTTTACAATATCAATGAAGTGACGAAACCACTTAACAAAAAGATCTGAATACATCCATTCGCTCTCTGACACATCAACTAAAGTTCCAGGCGGAGCTCCAATCATCAACTCATTACACATCCTCATTCTTTTGAAAATAATCAGGGGTGGAACATACATGCCTACAGCACTTGCGCAGCATACAACAGTTGTATTTACACCTCCTGACATTTGTTTTGTACGGTGCTCTCGCCTGTCTCGCTTGTAGTTTTTTTAGATGGTCTACAAGCTGTTGCTCAACATCGGGTGGTAATGTAGGGTGAAGCCCCATTGCTTTGGTACTTTCATTGGCCTTTACATGTTTACTGTCTAAATGACGTGTAAGGGTTGGTTTTGAAATTCCGTACTGTCTAGAACACTGATTCAAACCCATATCTCCGTTCCTATAAGCAGTTAGAACTCTATCCATATCTTTTTCATTCCACGCGCCATACCTTATTTTTGCCATTCTGAAACACAAAAATTGTGTTACAAACAAGACCGCTATTTCATTTAAGTATTTAAAAAACAAACTAATCCCAGTAATTTAACATTATTCATACACAAAAATGACAAATATGGAACATGGAATTTAATGGACTCCCAAATCGTACCGGTACAATTTGAGAAACCATTAGAGGTACTATCACACACACGTGGAAGCACCAACCGGCCTATCAAAACACTCTATATCACAGCTAGTTTGGCAAACTAATACTAAACTACATTAGTACGTACCTTGACAGTCACTACATTCTTACGAAAAAGGTTCCAAAACACTATCAACTGGCTCCAAAACAAAAAATCGTTTACAACAACTTAGAGAGTAGGTGCACACGCACCAAACTTTGTCTCGCCACTACAACCAAGCACTAGTTGCTAATAGCGCCGCACAAGCGCTGTAGTCACTTTATTTCTTATTAAAATCAAGCTGGTACGATTTAGGAGGCGGTATGATTTTGGCAACTCTCCTCTAATAATGGTGATGATGAAATATATGAGCGCGGACCTAAAAAACTTCAAATTAGAGCAGAAATTGAAAAAGGATTACTCGAGATTAAGGAACAACAAAAGAGTCTTGATGATGAACTGATGAATCTAAAACTAGAAAATCAAGCATTGAAGAAAGACAATCTTGAGATAAAGAAGAGGAATGCCCTGATACCTGATGAACTGAAAAATGTAAGAAAAACAACAGAAATACTGGAAAAAGGAAAGAAAAGTAACGTAGTGTTGCATGGATTGATAATAAACACAAAGGAACGCCCTATTCTTAAAGAAGCTGTCAAAATTTTGTTAAGAATCATTTGGAAATAGACATTAATCCGCGATCAGTGATAAAAACAGGGAAAATGACCAACATCATAACGTTGGATAACGGAAAGGAAAAAAAAACAAAATTATAATAAACAAAGCGAAATTAAAGTACTCGTATATGATAGGCGACTGCATTTTCTTCAGGCTGGTTTTCGTAGCCATCGGTTACCTACTGACCTAATTATCAGTTTTAAAGTAATGCAAACCACATGTTATGTGTATAAAATGGAATTACATACGCTTTTCATAGATTTCTGGGAGGCATTTGGTAGAATAGATCGAAAGAAAATGTACCAAGTTATGAGTAGCCTAGAAATACCAAAAAATATTATAACAAGACTGGTAATGACAAAAAGCAAAGAAAAGGTCAAATATCTTAAAGAGTTTGAGATCAAACGATGTCTTAGACAGGGTGATCCTTTATGAACTTGTGGTCTCGGAATCTAGATGAAGACGCTTTTTCTGTCTCAGATCTCCATAATATCCCAAATGGACTCGAACCTTTATGATTATACCTGGATTTCTCATTTTTATGAATGATAATGTACTGTGCCATATTTCAATGAATTGAACTGTGCTGTGTTGAATTGAAGGTCTCCCAAGCTTCAGTTTGATCAATAATAAAGCATGTAAAAATAGGTCTGTTAACTGAACGTTTTGGATTGAAAGAGTTAAAGTATATGATTTGATTATGTTCAATTCAACTCAATGTTGTAATATAAAATGAAGATTCAAATTGGCATTCAAAAGAGAAGCCTGTATTTCGACAGCACTGCAAAGTCAGTAGTGTTATACAAAATTCAAGCGTAGCTCAAACTGTTCGATCACTCAATAATCTCGGCCTGTGAATATTTCACCATTGACTTTGGTATAAGACTGGATATAGATCTCGTTGCATTTCCATTTTTATTCTTTGCGGTGTCGATAAAAGTCATGGCTTTCATGGCGGGTATAAACTTTTCACTAGTCAACATCAATCATCATTATCGTAAAGCTCTAACCAAGAAAATATATATAGGTGTGGTCGCTGCCATTGATAGGATTAATTACTGTATGGGATTTATTCTATAGATACGTTAAAGAAACCGATAAGATTAAGATTAAAAGAAGAATCATTCCTTTTTCAGGCTCGTCTAAATCAAAAGAATTTTTTTAATTACATTTGTCAATGAATTGTAAATAATTACATTCTTTTTCAGAACTTATTTCGGAAAAATAAAACTTCATACATTAGAGTGAGGTACAGCTAATATTCGTTAAGTAAAATACGAAATTATTCGGAAGGGCTGAATTTCCTTGACCCCAGATTCTAAATGGATTTTGGGCTCGAATAAAGTTATAATAAAATTGAACTGCCCATTAGTTGATTGTGAAATAATGATTTGGCATCACATTTTGCGGAAAATATACTTCGTAATATGCTAAAATGGTGAATGGATCCAACCCCAATTTATGCAATATTGATAAGTGATGTAATTAGGATTATTCATGGTTCTGATCGATTATTTGTTGTTAGAGGTACAGTAGCTTTTAAATATTCAATATTTCAATTAAAATTGATTAATGGTTTGATATACACAAGATTTTTTATCATTATTTCATCTAACAAAACTATATGTTTTTGAAAAATCATGTGAAATATATAATATTATATAGAATAGATCATAATTTTGGAAATATTTGAACATCATTGAAACGTAAATAGATACAAAAAGTGGAAAACAGATGGAAGTAAGTGGAATAATGAAATGTATTGTTACGATCCTTACTTTGTTGAATCTACTCATCATACTTCTATAAATGAAATTACCTGCTTCTAAATAATTCCACAATACAATGAAAAAATTATAAAAATTGGCAATTGTTTCGATATTACTAAATATCATCGAAATAATGAAAAAAGTTACATTTCATGTGATGCCAGATTTTTTAAATGGGAATATTTTTGTTTTCACATTTAACAATTTTTCTACTTACATTACTTTCTGTTTCTATTTGTTGCCAAAGAAGCTAAAGAATACTATAGTTCATATTAATTCCAATGTTAAAATGTCATATACCTGGAAATGTTATTGTCACTTTGACATCGATAAAAAAGGTGCATCCTTTTTTATCGGATAAAAACTTCTCTTCCTCAATATCTAGTAAGTGGACGTCACTTTCACACAATGACAATGAGTCGCAAGTTTGGTTACTTATAATTTCACAGCAATTAAGTGTTGGCAAAACTGCAAAATCTGTCAATTAGTCTGTCAGATTTCTGAATTTTAAACATATAGTGATTTTATTTTGAATCGGTGTGGTAATTATTCAACTTTGTTGATATAAAAACTCAAAAGATGAATCGTTTTGGTGAAGTTTCGACTGAGCAAATTACGACAAATATCGAGAAATATATACCACAATCTACAAAAAACACAAAAGCTTCAATCTGGAGACATTTTATGGAGTTTTGTCAAGTTCGAAAGTATGAATTGTCCGAAATAATTCCACTACACGAAGTAGCAAATATATTAAAGGATTGGGCCTATAATATGAAAAAGAAAAATGGAGATGATTATAAAGAATATGCGGTTAAATCAATTTGGAATTCGACTGAGAAGATGGTACAAGAAAAATATTTCTGTGAGTACAATATTAAATTTAATCCTTTTGTCGACATAACTTTTAAAGAAGCTCGTGATGCGAGAAATAGTAAACGGAAAGAATCACAAGCTATTCCAGCGAAAAGGAAGGTATGTTCTGTAGCATTGAACAAGAACGATATACTGAAAATGGCAAAATTGTGGAATGCAGAAGAACCAAAAGGACTACAATAAAGATTTTTTCATATAGCTTCTTATGAATTAGCTTGGAGAGGAGGAGAAGCTGTAAACTGTGAAATATACCATTTTAAAGAAGAAAAAAACCCCGATGGAATTCCAACAAATAGATTTGAATATAATTCAATATTTTCGAAGACGGCACAAGGTGGATCGAAAAAATTGACCGATAGAAAATGGTTAGTAAAAAATGAAATGGATGAAAGTATTTGTCCCGTTAGATTATTAAAATTACTCTTACAAAAAAGAAATGAATACATAACATCCGATCTATTTTTTGAACTCCAAACCCCTTTTGGTAAAACACAAATCCTAAAGATTGGTATAAAAATGTTCCACTTGTAATGATATAAGTTCATTACTAGAAATATCGATTCAATAAACAAGTTAACGCAGCGATGACGAGGTACCCCACCAGAACAGCAAAGTCCCCCACGCCAAGATGCGCACGAAGAGTCGACAGTAGAAGGGAAGGAGACTTCCACCACCACCTCTACGATGTATATAAAAATGCAAAGCCACAGACGATAGGACGACTTGGTTTACGGACTCCTGCTCCTCCAAGTTCAGCCGCCTCCAGTGCGAAGCGTAGGTCGAAGGTACTGACTTTGACCCTAAACGCTTTACACTATTCACCGCCGAGTGTTGTACTAAGTCGGAGTATTGATTCGACTTTCATACATCATTCACTTGAACGGCCGTTGGTTTCTGGTATTGACGGAAACGAGAACGATTGTTCAAACTGTTAGAAGAATTTCGGTGTGGTATTGACACAGCGAAAACTCTACAGTATCATCGTAGGGTTGCACGTTGAGCCGGGTATTGACTGGCTGTAAACGATCGCTCTAACTGTTAGTATAATTCTGGTGTGGTATTGACGCGCCATAATAACTACAGTCCCTACAAACCGAGATATTCGTTAAGCTGGGTATTGACTAGCTATAAACGATACTCCCACATCTTGAGACTAAAATCGAAAGAGTATTGATCTGTCGGTTGCTCATACCCTTGGCTGTCTGAACTTTTCATAGGACGCAGTGAATCCCGTACTCCGTCACCAAAGTTGAAGTACACACCTCTACAGTTACACCTACCTACTTTCAGACCGTCAGTACGCATCGATCAACGGAAGAGTACGGACCATCGAAGCGTGATTTCTAAAATATTTACGCACCAGAGTAATATATATAGAATATTGTATTTTAGTTTATTTTAATCATTGTAAATAATATTTTTTGTAGCAATAAATCAGTTAATTTAATTGAACTGTCTCCTTTGGGCTTACCTGGGCAATACGCATTACACACTAGGTATCAATATGATTTCTACTTGGTCAAAAAATTCTGCCACTAAAATTGGACTCGACATCACAAATAATAAAATTACCAATCATTCAAATCGCGCTAGTACAGTGTCTCAATTAGCAAAACCAGAAGTAAGTGACAAACAGCATAAAGATAACGGGACACTCATCATCTTCTTCAATTAAACCCTATCTCCAACTTGAACACCATGAGAATCTTATTAGTTCCTTACGATATTCCACATGTGTGAAAACCACAGAAGAAAATTTTCAAATCAGTACACCAAAGCAAACAATTTATAACAGTTTTGTATTTAATAATTGTACTTTCAAATAATCGAATTTTATTGTATTAATAAAGATAATTATTGTTGTTGTTCATCCATATATTCTGTCGTTAATTTATCTTGCCAAAAAACACTCGAGCTTTTCGTTTATCAGATAAATTTCTCTTTAACTCAAAGTTTTGCCAATCACTGAATTTGCTCGAAAAACTGACATTAGATAAAATCGCTCCACCTCCGGTGTCGCGATTTTATCATATCAGTTTTTCTAGAAAAATTAGTGATTGGCAAAACTGTTCCGTTGCATAGAGAAATTTATCCGATAAAAAAAGCTATTGTGTTTTTACTATTGATAAAAAGACGATGATGTACTTTTTAGTTACTTTCCTGCTTACCAGATTAAATATTAATTCACAAACCGTGGATACAATTTATCCTCAACAGCCAGGGCAATTTAAAGCTAACGTGTTGGCAAAACTTCAAGACGTTGTCAAATGAACTGGTAAAATTTCCCAGTTTGTTTTGACGTTTATTGACATTCGATCATCGTCTAATATTTACAAGTTTTTTGGTGCTCTTAAATTCATTGCTTCTTCAAGATTAAAAAAACAGTTATTAATAACTAATTATTTAGGCAAATCTGCAGTGTGTGGTTAATAAAATGCCGAAGCAACTGAACAGAAAATGTCCAATGTCATTATTAATATTATTGTTACATATTTAAATGTAAATGAATCAATGTTTTTAATGTTAGGTTAGGTTAATTAAACTTGATAATATATTATTCTTTCATAAATTGAAGTAATTCTATTGTAGAGAGTTGCAGAAGCTTTACAACTTAGCTTTACCACTGTTAACCATATTGCCGCCAAGCATAATAGAGGTTAACAGCATAATTGCCCACCTAAAAAGAAGCAACACTGTTGAAATTGATAACTTTGATCAAAATGCTTTCCGAAATATTATATACGAAATGTATGGCAGCAGTGAGTATATTGAATTTACTGTTTTATTTTATTCACATTTAACTAACACAATATTTTTTCAGAGGAACACATAACCTTGAAAACTTTAAGTGACAAACTCCAGGAGCGTGAACTCTTTAATGGTTGTTTAACATCACTCTGGAAGATAGTGAAAAATATTGGATTCAAATACCAAAAAGATTATCCTCGTCGTGGTTTAATGAAGTTGCCACATATTGCATTATAACGTGTACATTATCTACATGAATATGTCAAGATAAAAAGGGAAGGTTTATATCAATTTGTGTTTTTGGATGGGACCTCGATATTTAAAGACGGTACTGTTGGACGTTCTTCGCAAGATTCTAATCATAGAAGCGTGAAAAAAACCAAAATTGGTGGTCCAAGGTAATCAAATAAGCAATTAATTTATGATGTACTAACATTCCTGCCATTTTAAGACCTTTTCAAATATTTACTAGTCACACTATTTTATTTAAATCTATATAATTATTTATAGTTGTTTTGAGCTATGCAGTCTATCTAGGAAACCTAATAGTAATTTGTTATTTCCTGATTGTAGGTATATAGTATTGCATGCTGGTTCCTTTTCTGGATTTATTCCTGGAGCAGGGCTGGTTTTTTCTTCCAAAAAACAAGATGGTGATTACCACGGTGAAATGAACCGAGAATTTTTTTTGCATTGGTTTGAATACCAGCTTTTAGTGACCTTGGAAGAATCTGCCACAATTTTAATGGATAATGTAAGTTATCACAGTATAGTGATCAATAAAGTACCAACAGCAGCTACCAAAAAGGCTGATATACAGAACTGCTTGATAAAAAATGATATTCTTTTTAAAAATACTTTCCTGAAAACTCAATTATTGAATTTAGTTCAACGGTTGATATAAACATTGTTCAATATATTATGGTAATACTTAGATAACTTATTGTGTTTAAATATATGCATTTTTGTAGAAATAAACCACCAACAGTATATGAAGCTGACATATTATCTGAAAAATATGGTCACAGAATACTTCGACTTTCCCCTTACCGCTGTATGTTCAACCCAATTGAACATATTTGGGGCATAGTTAAAACATTTTATAGAGATCATGTGAGAACTGATGCTTCTCCAACAGAACAAGCAATAGGTGTATGGAAAAAGTCTATAGAAAAAGTGACTCCTGATATTTGGTCAAAGACAGTAGAGCACACTGAAAAATTATACAAGATGGGTGGGATAGATAAGTAGTATTTGATAGACAGGATGTGCCTCCACTTATTATTATTTTGACAGTGACGATGAAGATAGTGATGATTTTGTAGTGGTGTAGTGGAAATGTTGTTTTTTATTTTTTGTATATTTTTGTTCAAATGGCTTTATTTTCACCTTTTCAAAATCACCAATAACTATTATTAAATTAATTAGGTACAGTTATTCTATAATACACAAATTAAAACAACGACCACAGTATCTCTACATAAATAATACTGATAAAATGGGAGATTTTTTATTTTTATATCTTGTAACAAAATTTTATTTTGTGAATCTATATTTTTCTTTTCCATTCCATTTTTATTATAATAAATATAATAGATATTGTATAAAGAAACAATATTTAAATTTGCATGAAGATGATTACAGCTTTATTGATTCCTTTTACCGTAAACCCTTGCAGTACTCTTGAAGATGGTTCTATAGAGCATAGAATAAGGTATAAGGACCTACAGTTCGTCATTTAACCCTCTTCTATGTAAAAGAATTGAATGTTTATTCGAATATAGAATGAGCGGTTACCGTTTCTTTTGTCTTATCCATAGTTTGTCATGAATAAATATTTATATTAAATTAATCAAGCCTATCATACAAGCCTTCTATTTTCAAATAAATATTTTTTACTTACGCCCTACGAGGCACGGAACAATGAAAAAGAAGAGCTGTCAATCTAACATCATATTGACTTTTCTAGTTTTCGTTAAGTGAAGGAAAAAACTACAGCTTGGCAACATCACAATATTTTCTTTTGCAACGTCATCGTCTTTTTATCGTAAATAAACTATATCTTTGAAATATTATCAGCATATATGTGAAGGTTTTATAATTTTATATATCTTTAATTTGTTTAGGGGATATTAGTAGCAATGGCACTTTTTTCTCTTTTTTCCATTAATGTATTTATTATATGTAATTTATTACCGTTGGATGTCGCTATTTGTTAATTGTATTAGTTTCTCTATCAAAATTATATTTGTTCATAGGAATTGAAAATGCTCTCTGTATAATTGAATTATAAGCTTCTAATTTATGTTTATGTATAATTGGAATTGTATGTTATAGTAACATCAATGTGTGTTGGTTTTCTGTAAACTGAAGTCCATTTTTAACACTGAATTTTTGAATCCAGAAAATTGATTGAGTTACTTCCTTCAACTTCTAATGTAATTTTAATATTTGGGTATAAATTAATAATATGATTGTTTTATAGATGCATTTTTCTTAATCTTATATAAGAAATAAATATCTAGATAAATATAGTTAATAACAATAGAATGAATATTGAAAAGCTTTTAACTATAGAATGTGATCAAAGATTTGAAGATATGGTAAGGAGCTATCATTAATTTTGGTTTTCGAGGATTTATGTCGCATCTGCTCTTCAAATAAGTATCACTGAAATTGATCATTCCTTCAACGTCTTTCTTCAATGTAGGCCAATAGTATACTTCTCGAATTTGGTTTCCAGTTTCATTTATACCTCTGCGGATGGTCTTTTCTTGATATTATTGATTTAAAATGTCCTTTTGTTATTGGGGATTATTAATATCTTCTAAATATTCATTGTATTTTACTTAATCATAGGCTGTGTTCTTGAATGTTTTTCGTACTATGTTACAGAGAAGTGGATAAAGATCATCATTTTCAAAGTACCGAGCACCTTTCAGATTGTTCCTTCCAACTTGAGCATATATTCTTTTCTTATTAACAAAAGTCACTTCGGTCACTGGTGGAGCTGAACTAAGGTTAACATGTCTAAATATCACTTGGTTGTTGTAACAATTTAGTAGTCTCTCGCTGATGGGAATTCCCGAGATAGGATTTTATTGGGCTGTGTGTCTTGTTGCATATGAATCGTGTTCCTTTTCTTGAAGAAAGTCCTCCATAGTTGGAAGTTCTTCCGTGTTTAAATTGTTTCATGAAGATTATTGCTTATCTACATATTTTAATAATTCGTCAATAATTTGGGGCTCTTAGGGTTTTAGATGGTCTGTCACAAAAAATTTTCTGTTACAATATTGTCTGAGGGATCGAGCTAGATCCTGGGTGATTTTACAAGAATGCGGTGTCTTCGTTATCTAGGTTATCTATTCCTTTCTGGGGGTACTTTTCGAGTTCATGTGCGTTGATATCAACTCTAGAGCATGTATCGGCATTAGTATAGATTTGACGTTTCGTATTACTTTCTTACTATTAGTTACTTCATAGTCCAATTCTTCCAGTTTCGATCCCCATCTTACCAATTTGAGTCCTTTAGTGAGAACAACCAATTGAGGTCTTGATGGTCTGATTAAATCTCGAATTTCTTTCCAAAAAGATACGGGATAGTAGCCCATATTATTGCTGCCATTTCCTTTTCTATAGTCCAGTATTTAGTTTCTGGTTTCATTGAGTGTTCTGGACGCATTTAAAATAGGCTAATCGTTTCGTTATCCGGGCAGTTTTTCAAGAATTTTTTATAGTAGCCCATTAATCCCAGAAATCCTTAGCTATATTTGAAATTGAGTGGTCAACAATAGCATTGATTATGGCGGGATTCGAGCTAGATCCTGGGTGATTTTACAAGAATGCGGTGTCTTCGTTATCTAGGTTATCTATTCCTTTCTGGGGGTACTTTTCGAGTTCATGTGCGTTGATATCAACTCTAGAGCAGGTATCGGCATTAGTATTAGATTTGACGTTTCGTATTACTTTCTTACTATTAGTTACTCCATAGTCCAATTCTTCCAGTTTCGATCCCCATCTTACCAATTTGAGTCCTTTAGTGAGAACAACCAATTGAGGTCTTGATGGTCTGATTAAATCTCGAATTTCCTTCCAAAAAGATACGGGATAGTAGCCCATATTATTGCTGACATTTCCTTTTCTATAGTCCAGTATTTAGTTTCTGGTTTCATTGAGTGTTCTGGACGCATTTAAAATTGGCTAATCGTTTCGTTATCCGGGCAGTTTTTCAAGAATTTTTTATAGTAGCCCATTAATCCCAGAAATCCTTAGCTATATTTGAAATTGAGTGGTCAACAATAGCATTGATTTTAGCGGGATTCGGTTTAGTTCCTTCTGGAGCCACTATGTGGTCTTGGAAGCTAACTTCGTTTATTAGGAATTCGCATTTGCTATTTGGATGTTGAATCCCGTTTCTCCAAGCACTTTGAAGATTTTCGCAAGATTGACAGGATGTTCGTATAGAGACGTAGAAAAGATGATTACGTCGTCCTTGTATACTAGACATATTTCTTCTTGCAATCCTCTAAGAACTCTCTGGAATGTTGCACGGGCGTTCTTGAGTCCAAATAGCATTCTGAGCTATTCGTATTGACCGTTTTGGACGATAAATAGAGTTTTAGGGATGTCTCATTCTTCCATTTCAATTTGGTGGAGCCTACTGTCTAGGTCAAAGGTAGATAAATGCTGAGCTATTCGTAGTGACCGTTTTGGATGATAAATACCATTTTAGGGATGTCTCATCCTGCCATTTCAATTTGATGAAGCCCACTGTCTAGCTCAAAGGTAGTTTGTCAAGGATATATGTAATGTTTGCAATTGGATATTTATCATCAATTGTCTTCTCGATTACTTTACGATAACCTACAACTATTCGCCATTTAATTTCTCCTCATGCAACGGGTCTCTTGGGGACGACGAAAATAGGTGAATATCACGGTGATTGACTTGGTCTAATGATTCTTTGGTTCAGCATTGATGCTATTTGATTCTGCACCTCTTCTTTATGAATATGTGGATAAAGGTATGACTTGTAAGTGAAAACTTTATCTGCTGTTTTTATGTTAAGCTTGATGTGTTTGGTGAAGGTGGGGTGTGACTGTATGATGGAATACATCTGAATAATTTTTACACAGTCGTTTTATGTCGTATTCTTCTTCTGGATTAAGATGATCTATCCGCGGGAGATTTTAGACATATGTCTTCTAGTATTCCGGAGGTAGAATGTCGGTCGTATAGAGATGGTAATCGGGTAACTGGATTTCTGAACTTCAAACTGGATCTGTTAGAGCTATTTGTATCAGTTCGTTAGTTGTATTGATGAGTTCTGTCCATGCTAGGCCATTGACTGCTGTAGTTAGTCGTTCGTTGAGGACAACTCCTTATATCTCTTGTTTGAGAGGAATGATAGTTCCACGGGCTTCTTTAACGGGTGCTCGGACTTGGGTGATTGTCTGTGGTTCCACTTAGATGGAGTAAAATTGGGATTTGTTACTTTCGTAATACTGAATAGGTAGAACGAGATTTTCTTTCACAATCAGGAAAATTGAATTTTGATTTTAGAAGCTTTATACTCGTATTATTGAGGCCTATTCACCCAGTAGAGGTTTTTTGGTTGTTTTCGGCAACTTCCCGAAAACTTTTGTTTGTTCTTCATATTTATTTTGAAGAGTTTCTTCATATGTTTCCGTGGCATCCCTAAATCGGTTTTCTTGACGATAATAGTCGTAAGCTGTTTCATCATCCATTCAGTTTGTATCATAATCATAACATTCGTTAGCATATTCAATGTTAAATATTTCTTGGGATGTGAATCTTGGTGGATTTTGCTGTTGTTGAAGTCTCTAGTTTCGTATCTCTAGTGTTCAAACTTTCTGCATAATTAGAGTCGTGTGAAATTGTCAAACTGATTGTAATTATGCATAAGTTATCGATGTATAACCTACTTATTTTCAATTATTTATAGTATTACCACTGATTAATTTAATAAAAACAGTGACGCCAAAGAAATGATACAATGTTTTGTTTATATAATATATTTAAAGAGACAAGCATTTAAATAAACCTTTCAACAAGCCTTAATACTCCAACACACACATATTTCACATATACCTCATTTAATTTCAACATTGGGATGATTCATCAAGAGGATTCTTATCATCATGAAGGATTAATATTCTCTGACACTTCTAGTGCGACAGTTGATTTATCTGAACGATCTTTCTTTTTGTGGTACTTTCCCATGTCGACATTCATTCACTATCTACTCCTCCAAAACAAATTGATCTATTCAAACGACTTTTAACGACTCTGGTTACAAATGAGCTGTTCAGTTGGCTTTATCATTTTTGCGTGAATAATATTTTACCGGGAGTAATGAAAATGTTGCACATATTCTGGGGCGAAAGTAGCCAGACCTACTATAGTTTTTCCATGTTTAAAATGTCTCTGATAAACGAAGCCCAGCATCGGAAAATAAATAAATAGAATAAGTAAACTAAAAGATAATCGTACATTTTGTAGACTATTCAAACTAGGCGGTTCCTTCTGACGTAGTTGTTTTAGTGTACCATAGAATAGTTTTTGATTCCCTATGTTGTTTCCTTTCATTTTATTTCCGAATTTTTCCCAAGTTTGATTTTTTGTTAGCTTTATCAAGAGTTTTTCTTCAGTGAAAGAAATTTCATATTTTTGGTGGCTTTCTTCTGATTTATATTGTGAGTATATTTCCATTGTTATTTTTTCTTCTTCACTTTCAATTGTATTTCTGTAGACCACCATCTAGTATTTTTAGTATATACAAAGTGTCCCAAACTAATTTATTCAGGCTATAACTTCTAAACGAATAGAGATATACAAATGGGACAAAAAGTGGTCTATTTCGTGTCTAATGCACTTTAATATGGCGTAGAATAAAACATCCCTCAAATATTCACCACTTAGTAACAACTTTTAAATTTTTTATAGCACCCTGTATATTTTCCATAATTTTCGATTTAGTCTTCTATCGTCTACATCGTCTATTCAACAATTTTTTCAAAATTGAAATCGGTTCCTAAATCATCAAGAAAATGCCAATTTACTTTTAATATTTGTTGAACTAATCAAAAAGCCCTAATGAACGAATAGAAATAAACGGTTTTGAAGATTAAAACTAACTTTCTCGCATCTGTGGCTCTGAACAATATTCTATTATAAAATTGTCACTTGTATACACTTCGGGGGATGTATCGTGCCAACAAACCGAAATTTCTCCAAAAAACAAAACATGTAGTATATCTGGATTTATAGGACCCGCTGAATTCACTCTCGTCAGATGAAAATCAATAGTGTATATCTGTGAGACACCTTGAGTCATATTCAATCATAAAATTGATCACCTTTATACAATCTGGAGGCTATATCCTGCTAACAAACTGAAAATTCTCCAAAAATTACAAAAATTTCGTACTTCAAGTACCATAGCACCCGTGGCTTTAGTGAGCTGAACATTGATAGGGTTCATGTTTGAGACGGTCTAAATAATATCCAATCATAAAACTGATCAATTCTATATACTCCGGAGGCTGTATCGTGTTAAAAATCTGAAATTTCTCCAAAAATGACAAAAATGTCGTACATAAAGTACTATGGCACCTGTTGTACCGGCTTTGGTGAGCTGAAAATCAATAGGGTTCACCTGTGAGATGTTGTGAATAATATTTAATAATAAAATTGGTAACTTTTTGAACTCCGGAGGCTGTATCGTGCTAGCAAACTGAAATTTTTCAAAAAATGACAGATATTTCGTACTTCAAGTACCATAGTACCCGTTGTACTAGCTCTGGTGAGCTGAATAACAATAGTGTGATATGTCCTACACAATATTCAATCATAAAATTGGTGACTTGTTGCACTCCGGAGGCTGTATCGCGCTAAGAAGACATGTAACGAAAAGTGGCCGACGACGACGACGACATACACACAGGATGTTTCTTCTAAAAACCATTTTTTCGTGTTGTTGTTGATGTAAATCGTAAAAATAACTCAAAAAGTGTTTTCAAAATTCCAACTTTTTTTGGGGTAAACCGCATATACTCCTAGATAGGTTGGGCGGGAAAGAAAAAGTTATAAAGATAAATAAAAAGAAAAATTATTATTATCCACATTACTTATTCGAATTCTAGTAGTCCACCTGCTGCAATACACATTTCGTATCGTGTCAGAAGATTTCTGGTACATGTCACGTGTATTATTACAGGAGTGATTTGGCGATATGCACGTCTAATGTTCTCTTTTAATTAGTCTAAATTTTGCGATTTTGACTGACTACCAATGTATTTTACTACTCTCCAAAGAAGAGAGTCAAGAGGTGACAAACCAGGTGAACGTGCCGCCCATATAATTACTGGAGATCTTTTTGCTATACATAGGTTATTGAAACGGTTTTGTAGGTGGTCGCTAATGAGTCTCGTATTATGCCGAGGAGCTCCACGTTGTTGCCACCACATTTTCAAACAATGCTTCACTAGGAATTTTTCGATTTGGAAATATTTTTTTATATAAATGTCGAAAAATTCTTCAATGTTCCAAACATTTTCCATAAATCAGTAACATACCCAACGTATTCTTCAGGCGATTAGGCATATTGAAATGTTATAAACAATTACAACACGTATAATTATTACTGGTCTAATACTTAATTACAAACGTCAAGAATAATAATTTTTGATCTGAAAGATCAAATAATGGAATTTTGGAATAACATTGAACATCAATTAAAAACAATTTCCTTGATTACTTATCAGCCGATTTTGAATAGACCTTCTAACGTCTACTACATCCAAAATTATGAAAAATATTCAGCGTGCTAATAAAAATTTAAAAAATAGGTGTTGTCACCAAGGAAATAATATTTAAGGGATGGTTAACGAAAAGAAACCAAATTTCGTATTTTGGTACCAGAATTTATTATTAGCAGAGCGCTTTCGGTTCGATGATAAACCATCCTCAGTGCCCCTTGAATTGAAATATAGTGCTTGAAACTTAGTCCCTATTTGAATATTATAATAAGAAGCACACACAACCCTTTGTACAATGAAAAAATCCCTAAAATTGGGGATAAAATTTAACTGAATGCAACATTTATGAATCAGCTCATTCACTCATTTATTTAAGAGATGGTTTTTCCTACGCCATATTAAATTGTGTCAGAAATGGAATCTACCAGGCTTTGGCGCATTCGAATATCTCTATTTATAAGCATTCTATGAAGGTGAATTTGGTTAAACAAATGAAACAAAGAGTTCTCAGAATTTCAAACAATATCTTCCATAATAAGAATCTTACCGTTTTGGTCAACCTTTTCTTAGATAACTCCTATCCAAGAACTTTACTTAATAAATCACTATTTAGCACATCTAATACCGTGAACTTGCTGACTGATGATAGCCATCCTAATGTAGCCCAAATGGATGTTGGCTCTGGTACGATCCCTGCTCATCCAATTTTCGCTTATCTACCATACATAAGAGATATAACTCCGAGACTTGCCAGATTGTTCCGGTAACTTCAAAATTGCTAATAAAATAGCACTAACAATTAGATCAATTTTCACTGAAGTGATAAATAAAAGTCCGTTGACTTTGCTTATTAATGTTGTGTACAGCATTCCATGTAGATAAACAATATATTGGTCATATTTTAAGCTCACCTTCAAGCCGTATTGTCTCACATAAGAGCGACTGCAGATTACACCCTGAACAGTGCGCGTTGGCTAATCACGTTCATTCTCTGAACCATCATATGAATTTTGAAGCTGTAAAGGTGTTGGCGACAGAGTCAAACAAAACTAAGAGATCATTCTTAGAAATGGCTTTTATTTCACAATTTAATAATGTCATTAGTATAAAAACAGACATAGATCATTTGAGTGAGATTTACTCCTTTCTGTGGTCCTTGGATTTCAACTATAACCTACCTGTCACAAATGGCAATCATGTTACTCCTCATGACACTACCCTAATTGCAGAAACTTAATATTTTAACAACTTCTATAAGCTGGGTGCATTGATGTTGGTAGATGTACCCAACAAAATATATTTTACATAATTGTTATATCAGTTTAATTATTACTATATTATTATTATACTCGTTATATATATATATATATATATATATATATATATATATATATATATATATATATATATTATTTAGCTACTGGGTGTTCTCGATATCTTCTCAATGTACGTCTTATTGTTTACAACCCTGTTACTTACGAGAGTAAGGTTATCTCCTCTTCTTCCTTCTTATGAATCGGAGATTCACCCCCTCTACATTCTTCTATTCCATCTTAGACGATGACTAACACATCAGAGGCCATTGTCACAATGGGTACATAATCTGATTTTTAACTAGCTTGTTTTAGTTGGCAGCATTGCTCTGTCAACTAACTAATCCATCCTATTTAGAGGAAAAATATATCATTTCCTGGCAGGCTTTCAACAAAAAAGCACTCGTTTTCGTTAGGTCTGCAAAATGGTGGTACGAGTAGATGTTGGCTTTTTAGTCAGTTTTAATATGATTGTTTAATGTGAACCATCGTAATTAACTAGTTCATACTTTTTTATCCGTAGTTCATTTCTATATAACATAATGGAATATAACCTCAACTCGGAGGTAAGTACACACCTGTTGTGGATCCTTCTCCTTTTATATCTCTCTTATTAACAACAGTATCTAACTGCTGTTTTTTCATTACCACTAAACAGTTTCTGGAGCTCCAGAGCAAAATGATGTAGATGAACGTATGAATCGATCCATAACAAAAAGCCAAAATTAAATTCCTTACGGATTCTTGACGTAACTTTATAGGAATTTGAGTTAGATACAAACCAAATTGATATAAAATTTGGTGAGTAGAAAATCAAAATATCTCGTTAGCGCGTGATATTATTTTTGATAATAAATGAATATATTTTCAAATTTCACTTCAAATAAAATTAGACAATAGTCTTATTAGAGAGTTATCGAAAAGCATCTTTAATACTTAACTAGTGTTAGTTTTAACTAGTTAACAGGTACCGACACTAGCAGCATTGAAATTTCATCGAAGCATAGAGTAGTAAAATCAGTTGATAACCATCCAGATGTGACATGAACTGATCAATTGCTTGACTCAAAAGCAGGTAAAACTATAAACAATAAGAACTCTTTAAACGAACTCCAAAATTCTGAAATTAGACATAGAGAAGAGAAAGACATAATCAACTCCTAATTCCTTGTTACAATGATGATATGGACGATAATATATGTTTTACAAATATCTTATCATTTGTAAAACTTAAAAATGTTCCTGGAACATATCATGACATAAAAACTATGGATGATCAAAACCAATGGGATCTTGCTATTAAAAAGGAAATTAATTCTCTGTTAGAAAATAAAACCTGGTGAATAGTCAGAATACTAACCAATAAAACTATTGTTGATTGCAAATGAGTATTTACAATTAAAAATGATGAAAACGGCATCCCTATAAGATATAAAGCGCGTCAGGTAGCAATAGGATTTAGTCAAATATAGTCACTTAACTATGACGAAACTTGCACCTGTTACTAAAATAACAACATTTAGATTTTTAATAGCATTATCAAATATTTATAATTTATTAGTAAGTACCAAAAATGGATGTCAAAATGGCATTTTTTAATGATATTTTTAAAGAGGAAATTTATATGAAAATAACTGAACGAATTCGAGCTCAAAATTATGGAATTTGCAAATTACATAAATCATTATATGGCTTAAAACAATCCCCATTTTGACGATGATATTTATTATCGAAACAAATGTCAAATTTCTTAGAATTTTTCAATATATTGTGGAATTATCTAGAAACAGTTAGTTTCATTTAAAACAGTAAGTCCAATTTTATAATTGCATATTCACAGATGCGCCTTGTTGATTCTCACCTCACTAGAGCAAGTACAACGGGTCGTATAAATACAGATATACTACATTTTTGGAGAAACTTCGGTGTGTTAGCACGATTCAGCCTCCAAAGTGTATACATGTGACAATATTATGATAGGATGTTGTTCAGAGCGTCTCTCTGATGCGAAAAAGTTAGTTTTAATCGTTAAAACATTTATTTTTCTGTGGGATCATAAAATATATACATATATTATTTCGGCAAAATTTTTGAGTGGGAGTATTGGATATATGAATATAAAATAATATTTTTACATTGACAAAACGGGCAAAATTTAAACTAAGTAATTAATTTATTGAATGGATGAAGCTTTTACTTTATGAAGATCCATAGTGAACGATGAAAATAAAACAATTTAATTTGTTTAAACCTTCATTTATATGAACTAATATTCAATTTAAACTGATTGACGCGTTTCACTAACGCAGTAGCTTTCTCAAAACGAATGAGGGTTGAATTTAAAAATGTTTTAAACTAATGTTAACAAAAGGTGTTGAAAGAAATCAGTTGTAAATTAATTCACTACAAACATTCCTAAGCTATTTTCTAGGCTTAATAAAGGACAGTGATTGATATCTATTGGGTCGTTAAGAAGTTTACCTGAATATTTATTTTTGTTTAGGTCAAGAGCCTCAAATAAATTTGAACTGAAGGATTTACCGACTACATGTAAAACTTCAAAATTTGGGTCGAAATTGTGTTGGCTTTCTAAGAAATGATTTGAATGATTAGAACTTTATTTTTTGTTGTTGTGTTCCAAAATTCTAGTTTTAAAATTTCTAAAAGGTCTACCGAAATAAATTTTATCACAGTTGTCATTACCAATTAATGATTGATCTTAACGTAATCACATCTCCGTCTTTTCGAGCTCTATGCCTTAAAATCAATTAGTTAGTTGTACTAAATTCTTTCTCGGATAAACAAATATCGGCCAAGTATAAGTTGTTTGTTAACAGTCCTTTGGTTTTCCAATAGAGACGTATATCTCCAGAAGCTAAATAGAGAGAAAACATTGTATAATGAATCTATAGAATTTTTCATCAACATAGTATAAGTTGTATGAAGATAATAGCATCAATTGCTTTTTCTCATTTAAGCACGCCGATTTTCGGAAGTCTTATGGTTGACGAGTTTTTTGCTCTTTTTGACATTATTTTGGCTTTTTTGGATGCTAAACGTCTAATTTGGAAGCCAAATTTAATCATGTGTAATGCAGAAATTGCCTATTTAACATTCCAGAAATAAACTAATGAAACAAAACATTTTCATAGTTTCCCCATTTGTCACAGAAAAACAAAAATCAGACAAACAGTTTGGAGATTTACCCATTATAAATTGGAAATCAAGCAATAAACTTAATATGTTGTTTCTCATTGAACAACTATCATAAAATTCAAGTGGAAATTGTTTTGTTCGTATAAAAGTACAAAACCAACGGAATGTTCTTGAAAGATACACATCCATTTTACAGTATTTTCTATCAAACGCTTCCACAACCAATCTTATCTACTAATCCCATTTGGAGATTTTCAGTTCTTTCCGTTATTCACGTTTATCGAGATATATATCTCTTGTTCCTCTTGGACGATTCGATTGTCTCTCATTCATTTAGAGAAGATCAAATGACGACATTTAATTTTCCTGGACATAATGGAATCATTTCTTTCTTCCATCGAAATTTTATTGGTAAATATCATCATTTTCACACTGAAATCACTCACAATTTCATTGGAGAAAATTCAATGTATACAATCTATAAGAAATTTTCTGGAAGTACTTCACTAACAGTAATCGAAAGTGAATACAAAAAAAATCTCTTTTAAAAATCTACACTGTCATTTTCAGCCATCGAATAAGTTTAAAGGAAATTTATCATTTGCATTTATTTCTCATGCATTGGTTTATCTTATGTTACAAATAAATTTAAAAATAATTTTTTAGACGACGCAATCTGAAAGTTGCTCGTTCTGTATTTATTTGCATACCGAAAGTTGCGTTTTGAGTGTTCCATGTAGTGAAAGTGACAGTTCCGTATTGCAAAACACTTTTTAGTCCAGGAGGAATCGGCGCATGAGTACCGAAAACTATTGCACCTCAATTTTTTTATGCGATCCTCTTTGAATTGCCCTACTGATGATATAATTGCGTGTTGCCATGGGGCAACCTAGTGCCATATTGTTTAAACCAAAATTGCTTAAACGATTGTAAGGAATTGTTATTTTTCAACCGGACAATTTTTTTTATATTCTTCATTGAAATATAAATAAAAAAGGTCCTATGACTTTTCACGATAAAGTTAATATTTTCAGAGATATGAATTTTTAAAGGTTCGAAAAATCTCAAATTTGAGTACTTTTGACCCATGAAAAATATATTAAAAAAATAAAATAAAATATAAATGATACTTTTTCTTAAATTCTTTATACAATAGTTAATAATATTCTTAATAGGGATTTAAGAAAATTTCATTGTTTATACCTGTTTCTCAATTGTTAATTTCGTGCGCTCACTAGTATGCGTCGCTACCTTTAAGTATCGCCGTCTCTCTCTGACTCATGCGCTGCATCGACCTCTCTGTGTCCTGAATCATTATTTATCATTTATCTAAGAAACTATTAACTTCATCAAGATTGGTAAAGAGAGCAATGTTATTTATAATTGAATTGTCTACAATTTGTTTTTAAGTATGAATCGGTACATGTAATTAAAATTACTTTTTTGTTGTTTTGATAGTAATTTATGCATTTTTATCAACAATAATAAGATATAATGGTATTTGAAAAATTTTTGGGTCCACAATTATATATAAATAATAAGCTTTTGCTCAAAACATACATTTGGATAAATGCATTGAATCCGGAATATAAAACATTAGATTTTACGAATTTCGGATACCAACTAGAGAATGATTTTTTGCTATTACGCTTAGTTATAAACAAAAGCCCATTTCCAACTGATCAAAATTTAATGTTTTATATTCCGGATTCAATGCATTTTTCCAAATGTATATTTGAGCAAAAGCTTATTATTTATATATAATTGTGATTCCAAAAATTTTTCAAATACTATTATATCTTATTATTACTGATAAAGATGCATAAATCACTATGATAATAACAAAAATGTTCCGATTCATACTTAAATTACTAATGTTAAAAAAACAAATTATAGACAATTTAATTATTAATAACATTGTTTTCTTTACCAATCTTGATAAAGTTAATGGTTTTTTAGATAAATGATGAATAATGATTCAGGACACAGAGAGACCGCATGCAGCGCATGAGTTAGAGTGAGACGGCGATACTTAAAGGTAGCGACGCATACGCATACTTGTGAGCGCGCGAAATTAACAATTAAAAAACAGGTATAAACAATGAAATTTTCTTAAATCTCTATTATGAATATTATTAACAATTGTGTAAAGAATTGAAAAAAAATATTATTTATATTTTATTATATTTTTTTAATATATTTTTCATGGGTCAAAAGTCATAGGACCTTTTTTTGTATTTCAATAAAGAATACAAAAAAATTTGTCGGGTTGAAAAATAACAATTTCGTGCAATTGTTTGAACAATTTCGGTTTAAAAATATGGCACTAGGTTGCCCCATGGCAACATGCATTTATATCATCAGTAGGGCAATTCAAAGAGGATCGCATAAAAACATTGAGGTGGAATAGTTTTCGGTACTCATGCGCCGATTCCTCCTGGACTATTTCGGGACGCACATTACTTTTTGCAAATAATTAATATTGACATCGCAAATATCATTAAGCACATTATATTGTTCAATGAATAAAATGTTTATAATTCTCTATTATTCATTTTCTTTTCTTAGTGTAATTGAAAAAGTTTTGGATCTTATGCGTAGTCTAAAAAATGTTGTGTACGACGCGGCTGAAATACTAATTTGTTGGACTCGTCTGTTGCTCGCCTCGCTTCGCTAGTCTAGCAATTGTCATACTCGTCCAACAAAGTAGCACTTTCAGTCCTTGGCATACAAATAACTATTATTGATGGAAGTTTCCTTTTGTGGAAACTAGAGCAGTTTTTAGAATTTTCAAGAAAACTGTCTGTATGTGTTTTCTTTGAAGCTCTCTAACTGGTATGAGTGCCCTGAGGACACTATCACAAAACTCGCTTTCATCAACAACCAAAAAATGTTTTTCCTCAAAAGTAAAAATGCAGCCCATAGTCAAAAGGCCAAATGTTATTTTGGTTAATGAGCGAATGCATTGTGACGTTTCATTTCGTTTCTGTCACCAGTTTTGTGTGAAATTCACAGTATACTTCCAGTATACGAAACTTGCATATACCAAATAGGAATAAATAACACGCAGCCGTTCAAGGGATGGCGCTAGTGTCGCCATGCTGCTTCCAGGAACCTGTAGAATCTGCTGAGTGACAAATAATAACAGTGCTTGCTTTCATAATTTTAATATATTCTTCACGACTTGTTATTGTGAAAAGTGTATCATAACATGGCGTTACCACTAAACAAGAATAAATGTTGTGTCCCAGGATGTACCGATATGATCAAACCCAAAAAATGATATGTTTCAGGAATTGTTGGACGTCATAAAAAAGGATATATATATATATATATATATATATATATATATATATATATATATGATTATGGGTATCGCCAACGGTACACTTTAGACAAGACGATATAGTCGAAGTTAGTCAAGCGAACAGCCAGTCCAGCTTTATTCTTGCAAGGTAAGTAAGTTAATAAATATCTTATCTTCAGATACGATATTTGGTACTTCAGCAATACCAAATATTTACATCGTATTTTTTTGAAATTGAATTTATAATTATCTTCAAATACTAAATGACACTTATCAGAAACCAACAACGAGGTGTCATCAGCATATAAGGTGAAGTGAGTTGATAAGTTAACTGACACATTGTCATATATATGATTTAAAATTGGATCCATAATTGATACTTGGGGCACTCCTACTGTTGAATATATATAATGTGATGTACTGGTTTCAATACTGTTCTTCGTTATTTTTGGTTCATATATTGTTGACGTGCATTTAAGTAAGATGTGATCCAATTTAGTGAGTGCTTTTGGATTCCCATATTATATAATTTCATAGTTAAGATGTTATGATCGACACTATCAAATGCCCTGCTTAGATCACAGAAGATCCCAACAGGACACTCATCCGACTCCATCATATTTGTGAGTTCTTGATAAAATGAATGCATTGCGGTGTTAGTTGATTTTGCAGTTTAAAAACCGTGTTGGTTTTGCACAATCATATTATTTAGCTGTAGGTATGCATTAAGCCTTTCCAGATTGCTGTACTAAAAATTTTTTGAAAATATAGAAGGAATAGTTATAGGATGGTAATTTCTAACCTGTTAAGAATCACCTTTTCAAATATTGGAATCATTTTTCCAGTTTTGTTCAAATCCGGAAAAGTTCCATTCGAAAAAGAAAGATTGACAAGATATGTCAGTGGGGATATTATAAATGGCAATATTTTTTTAATTAAGATGTTTTTTTTTTAGTTTGGCATGTAAGAGTTCATATAATTCTTCTTGATTAAAAGGACACAAGCGAAATGTATCATTGGGTATATTTGATTCATTAAAATTGAGTTGTTCTCCAATCGCTCCGGTACGTGAAATTTTCGACACCATTTCTCGTGGCGCATTGTTAGAAAAATGTGTTAAACATATTAGCTACGTGAGTAGGATTATCTATTAATACATTATCGTTATTATACAGAGAAATGACTTTTTTACGTTCATTATTTGTAGTAAAATCATTAATTACTTTCCATGCACTTTTTTATGGATAATCCGAACTTGAAATTATGGTTTGATAATGTATTTTCGTAGTTGTTTGTAGAAGTTTTACATATTCTTTTTTTTTTAAATTATAGTATGGCCGTAGTTGCGTAAATTGTCTAGAAAATACATGCATATTTTCTAAATTATTGCTAGAACATTGTACATCTTTGTCTATCCACCTTTTATTATTCCTAATTAGTTTCCTTCTCAACAATGGAAAAGAAATATTAAAATAATGCATAAAAATATTCATAAAATTATCAAAAGCTAGATTGGTATCTAAAATTCCATATACAGTATTCCAGTTCTCAAGAATAAGACTATCAACAAAATGACTCGTTGAATCAAGTACATAGTGGTATGAATGCCAGGGTGACAAAACTTCTCATGGGTTTGTTGAATTATCAGATCAGTTAAAATATGACGACGAGGAAGTAAAGCTGGCTGTTTAGTAGAAAAGCTCAAAGACGAATTTTGTAATATGCCACCGACACGCATAATTCCTTGTTGATCAATAAAGGGGGACACTCTGGCTAACCATTTGGGACATCGCTGACCTGTCCGAATCAATGAGAGATCTGAGGGAAATTCACAAACAATATCAGCTTGGAGTTTAGGTCCAACGAACAAGATGTTTAGAGAAAGTGTACCTTGGCGCTGTCTTCAAATACCACTCTAATTTTAGGATGATCGCCATCCATTTTGACAACTAGGTGATGGGGTATATAATACGTGTCGTTACCCAGAGGGACAGAGGATAACTTAGACATATATCCAGTATTCAGGTAGGTAATCGCTCATAAAATCTTGGTATGAGGGACGCAAAGTAGAATCTTGGTTTAAACGCTTTTCTAAAGAAAATAGTCGTCGACGTGATACTAAGTAAGATTCCTCAAAGGTAGGTGACTCTATTATAAAGGGAAATTTTACCACGAAACGATATGTTAAGGTTCGCGTCTCATCAGAATGAAAATTGGTTTTAACCTTCTAGTGATCAGGATGAACCATGGAGTTAGTCAGAATTAAACAAATAGCAACATCCAACGGTTATCCATTACATACAATGAATGAATGACTTAATGAAAAAAATAGGATAAAGTGACATTTCAACCAATATTTACTAAAAAAACTGAAGAAATAAAAAAATACAAAACTATCACATGTGCAGGTAATATTTCTAATAATATTTCAAATATAACATGTTAAGCATCAAATACAACAATTTCTTTTGAAACTGAAAGTAATTTGTGTACAAAATTGTTAAATTTAAAAACAAAAATATCTCCATTGAAGAAGTCTGGTATATATAAATTTAAATTTCCAGAATGTAATGATGTCTATTTGGGTGGAACCCTTAGAAATTTTGAAATTAGATACAGTGAACAAATACGGCAATATAGATTAAAACAATCAAAGACATTCCACTACGCAAAACATTCATTTGCACCTAACAAAAAATTAGAAGTACTACATATGAGTGATAAGACCCAAGTTATGGATTTCCTTGAAGAGTTAAAAACTTAAGATACCCACAATATAAAGTCGTCAATGAACAGATCAATTTAGGGAGTTCTCCACTTCTGAAGTGTCTTCTTAAGTAATAATCGTGAAGATCAGCAGATATAGTTTTTCTGATTTTATATAACATTGCGTAGTTATACTGATCTTAAATGGGAAGATGTTGTCCAGGATATCCCTAGGTATAATAATATCTAAGCTTTAATATTTGTAATACATATTTTCATCTTTTTCTCTATTCATATGTATTAGGTCAATCACTTCTTGGTTTAGCCAAAAATAATTATTAAACATCAGGTTGGCATCATATGAAATGTAACTTGTCATTCTGGTATGATATCAATATCGAAACAACTAACAACGAAACGAAATTTTTACCATTTTTTCAATATATTGTGAAATTATCCTGAAACAGTTAGTTCCATTTAAGAAACTAACATTTTTGTAAGGTCCTTAAATTCAATTCAGTATACAAGTACACCTGATGGAATGATACATAACAATGTTTTCGAGAACAGGCACAAGATGCTTGACAAAAGCCTCATTTGTCAAGCTTCGACCGTTAAGTGGTACTTTTAATAATCTATGACTATTATTATTAAAAAGAAAACAACATTGTTTAACTATATGAGCAGCGAATAACTGTACCAAAATTTAGCTTTATTTTATCAATTGCTTTATAAATTTCATCATATTATTATACTATAACGTTATAGTTTCCTGACTGATTCACTTAATTTTCTTTATAATAGTTTTATACAAAGTGTGGATGCATATTTTTGGGGATTTCACTTATTAGATAAAGATACTTTCCAATAAATTTTCATCTTCTTAATTCCACATAAAGCACAACTTCAATATCTTAAAATTTTCTAATTTAGCGAACTGCTTTCTTGGCAAAGCTAACGCTGAAATTGTCTCAACAAAAATAGTTTAACACAATATTCTTATTATACATGCACATTACAGATTTTATTTATGTTACCGGCAATTTGGAAAGGCATTCGGAAGCTCGAGAGAGCTTTTCTCTAACATTACGATATCGGTAAGCCCACCTACCCTCCCACATATATCATAGCTAAAGCTGCAGCTTGGCAACTGACGGTTTTCTTGCAGATTTTACATGCAGGAAACGTTTATTTCATGTAGAAGGAAGATTCATAAGCGAGGATATTCACATACCCGAGGTTTGTTAGTTTGAGAGTGTAACGCGAATAACGGCACAATTTACGTTCTACGTAAACTGAAAGGAATGTTTAACATAGTAGTTGTAATCCTTATCTTTTTGTATCATGACACAATTATGTTGAAAATTATAATGGAAGGAAAGACAAGGGTTATGTCGGTTAATTGTTTGATAAATAATTATGTTTACTGTTGCGATTAACTTCTCGGCTTGTATTAGAGACAGGCAGTGCTGGGTAGTGCGGAAAATATTTTGTTGTGAATTTTCGACTTCATTATATATCATTTTAGTAAGTAACTGAAAAAAATCCTTTTTTGGGTGAACTAATACTTTTCTCGCATCTTAAATAGAGTTGTGTGAAAAAGTAATAAAATAAACGGTTTTGAAAATAAAAAATAACTTTTCCGCAAGCTTTATAGGGCTAACAAACCGAAATGTCTCCAAAAATGTAGTATATCTGGATTAATAGGACCCATTGTACTGGGTCTGGTGGGCTGTAAATCAATAGGGCTCACCTGTGAAATGCCCCAAAGAATATCCAATCATAAAATAGGTCATTTGTATACACTCTGGAGGCTGTATCGTGCAAAAAAACCTAAATGTCTCCAAAAATTACCAAAAATGTAGTATGTCTGGCTCTTTTAAATGAAACTTACTGTTTCTAGATAATTCCACAAGATATTGAGAAAACGTTAAAAATTCTAAGATATTTGACAATTGTTTCGATATTAAATATCATCGTCAGAATGACAGAAGTAACATTTCATTTGATGCCTATCTGATATTTAATAATTATTTTTGGCTAGACCAAGAAGTAACCTACCTTGTAATTGACTAAATATATGTTAATTGAATAAAGAAGAAGATATGATATTACAAGTATTAACGCTTAGATATTATTAGCCCTATGGGGATATCTTTTTCTCTATTAAGATCAGTATAACTGTGCAATAATATAGGAAACCAGGGAAACTATATCTGCTGATCTTTACAATTATCACTTAGGCCCGGTTGCACCAACAAACTCGGTTCAGCAACAGTTCAACAATGAACTGCGATCACGTTAAAAATCAAGTTGTACCAACCTTGATTACGACTGAACTATTGATCAAAATTCTGTTCACCTGAACGCATCATTTCGGTCTGTTCAAGCATGGTTCACGCTTTGAACGTGCAACATAACGCAGCTTTTTCTGCTATTTGTGTTATTGTTGTTTATCTACGGGAAGTAAATATTTTGTCGAGTTTATTAGCAAACCTACATGTGCAATATGGATTCAATATTAGCAGATTTAACGGATGATGAAGATTTTTTAGAGCTAATTGATCTGGTCGGAAATCTTAGACTTCCTCAAACTTACCAAGAAAAGCCAAACCATTTTGAAATATGGAATGATAACGAATTTAAATGTAGATTCCGATTTTCAAAGGAAACGGCTCAATTTGTATTAGACGCATTACATGACATCATTGTTTCAGACACCAATAAGTATGTGGTATCTAGAATCAAATATGAAAATTCTTCTATTACCTAATTTTATTTTCCAGAAATCATGCACTTTCTCCAGGTGAAATGTTTTTGTTAGCGTTACGATTTTTGGCTACTGGATCGTTCCCACAAGTATTGGGCGGGCGACTTTTGTGGAGTAGATAAATCTACAGCCAGCAGAGTTGTTACCAAAGTATTACGGGCAATTGCTCGCCTCAAAAATGCTAAAGATGCCTCGGACCGATGAAGAAAATCAGATTGTGAGGGAAGGTTTTTACAAAATAGCAAAATTTCCCAGATGTATAGGTGCTATTGATGCTGAACTATATACGAATAGAAAAAATTTATTTTCCATGAATATGCAAATGATAGTATTAGAAGTATCGTCTGTAGATGGCCAGGATCTGCCCATGATTCTAATATTCTTCGAAACTCCAGGGTTAGGCATGAGTTTGAACATGGAATATATGGTGAAGATTTGCTAGTTGCAGACAGTGGTTATGGGATGAAACCATACCTAATAACACTTTTGACTAATTCTAGAACATATGCAGAAAATCTATTCAACGAATCTCAAATTCGTACCAGAAACCCACTTGAAAGACTTGTCGTTGTCTTGAAAAGGCGGTTTACAATTTTAACCTTGGGAATTCACCTCAGATTGGACAAAGTTGAGGCTGTAGTAGTTGCATGCTCAGTTCTACATAATATCTGCATGATGAAAGGAGAAGATATCAATGAATTGCCACTTGACGAAGAGGTTGAAGCAGCAATCCAATTATCAAATGATATCGATACCTATATACAAGACCCAAACATCAGGCATAATGCAATTACTATCAAAAATGCTACTAGGCAAGTTTTGATTAGTTATTTTCAGAATATCATCCATGAACGGAACTAAATTTAATAAAAAATTATTATCCATTTTTGTAAACGGTAAAAATATGAATCAATATTTTTTATGTTTTGTTAAACAATTAATATTAAAATAAAATAAAAACATTAGTATTTTTTAATCATGCTGAGAGTTTCTTCTGAAGAAATCTGTTTTCCATCCTTAAAAGTTCCATTTTTTCTAGGTGCTGTTCATATGCCCATTTCCTCTTTTCTTCAGCATCTCTTTCCAATAAACTTAATTCTTTATAATGCTTCTCTTGCATATGTTGCAGTTTCATTTTGTGCTCGTCAATATATCCTTGTTTTTGCAAGACTGCAAGCACACATTTACATCGAGCCCATTTTTCAGCTCTGTACCCAAATCCTGTATTTTTTTTTGAAAGGAGTTTTTATTACGGTTTTATTATTTTTTTTCAGGGCTATTCCACTGCTACTTATTTCCATTGGCAAGTTGACGACCATCTTCATACTTGGGCTTGACGTTATGTGATCAACTGTCGCGGATCCACTGGCATTTAAAAAGTGTGATTTTGGGGTTTTCAGAAAATGTGCAGCATCACCTGCTAACCATTGGGAGTCTGAATGACTTTCTGAAATTTTTGATCTGTCTTCGTTCTCAACAATCGCATGTTCCGAAAGACCGACAGACTCTAGAACAATCAATATATTAAGCATTTGCAAGATTTTCAACTTATATTTTATTTACCTTCTACAACATCATCATCAAACTCAGAGGTATGTCCCGTCATTTGTGTGCCTATAATTTCCAGGATGGTATTGTCTATATTGGTGATACATATATTTTTTGGTTCTCCACCTCCAGTACCAGTGATATAATTTTTGTAGTTGGCAAATTTCTCTTTACTCGTTTTTTTATATTTTAATATTCGTTTTTTAAAGTTACTTCATCTCTCGCCGTTTTCCCTGATGCCATATTAAATTCTCTTGTAACCTGTATCTAGGCATTCTTTTTAATATTTCTCATGTTGGAATCGGTACTCTTTCATTCTACTTCATTACTATACTTTTTAATTGTGGCCAGCAAAAGATTTTCCTCCTTTATCGAAAAATTTGTTGATCTAACAAACTTTCTCATTGTTTTGGAGCTTCCTTGTTGATTTTGAAACATAACGTTAAACAATCCTCGTGCACGAGACCAAAATTGAAAATATTCAATTAACATTTGACTAACATTATCATCTTCTTTTTTTATTTATTCCATTGTCTCGACAATTTATCTGGTGTCAAAACCACATAAAACACCAAAAAGTATCATGTGATATTAGGAACTTTACATTTCATGGTAGCCAACCTAACCTGATCATGCGATTACTTGAGCCGGAGCTGATACAACAGTAATTTCTTTGAACGACGTTCAATGTTTGCTGTCAGTTCAACTGAACTTTCTTTGATCTTAAATTTATACAACCGGGCCTTAAGAAAACACTTTGAAAGTGGAGAACTCCCTGAACTTATCTATTTATTGACGACTTCATATTGTGGGTTTCTTAAGTGTCTTCTAATTTCCAATTATTCAAGGAAATCCGCTTTTGTTTCCTATCACAAATATGTAGTACTTCTAGTTCTGTGTTAGGTGTCAATGAATGATTGGCCTCAAGTTGATGTTTTGCGTAGTGAGATTTGTCTGGTTGTTCTAATCTGTATGCTCGTAAGTGTTCACTGTATCGGATTTCAAAATTTCTAAGGGTTTGACCCAAATATACAGCATTACATTCTGGACATTTAAGTTTATATATACCATATATTTGTGATCAGAAACAAGAAATGGATTTCCTTGAAGAATTGGAAGTTAGAAGACACTCAAAAACCCACAATATGAAGTCGTCAATGAATAGATACATCTAGGAAGTTCTCTACTTTTGAACTGTCTTCTTGAGTGATAATTGTAAAGATCGCCAGATATAGTTTCCCTGGTTTTCTATATCATTGCACAGTTATACTGATCTTAGTTGGGAAAAAGATATCCAGGATATCCCCATAGGGCTAATAATATTTAAGCTTTAACATTTGTAATATCATATCTTTTTCTTTTTTCTATTAACATATATTAAGTCAATCACTAGGTGGTATAACCAAAATGATTATTAAACATCAAATGGGCTTCAAATGAAATGTAACTTCTGTCATTCTGATGATGATATTTAATATCGAAAAAATTGTCAAATTTCTCAGAATCTTTAAGATTTTTTCAATATATTGTGGAATTATTTAGAAACGGAAAGTTTCATTTGAAACAGTAATATGAGTAGATTCCACCAAATAAGGGTCGAGACAGTTAGTTTTATATCTGGACTACTAATAGAAGCCGTCTGTCCCTAGTTTGCAGGCTTGAGTCTCGTTCGTTATCGGAATTAACCAGACAACTCGCTCCTCAACTAAGAACGGCCATGCACCACCACCCACCGAATCGAGAAAGAGCTCTCAATTTGTCAATCCTTCCGGTGTCCGGGCCTGGTGAGGTTTCCCGTATTGAGTCAAATTAAGCCGCAGGCTCGACTCCTGGTGATTTCCTTCCGTCAACTCCTTTCAGCTCTGCAACCATACTTCCCCGGAACCTAAAAGCTTTGGTTTCCCGGAAGCTACCCGCTGAGTATTCTGAGGAACGTTGGCGAATCGCTAGCTGGCATCGTTTATGGTTAGAACTAAGGCGGTATCTGATCGCCTTCGTACCTCTAACCTTCGTTCTTGATCAATGAAACCGTTTTTGGCAAATGTTTTCGCTTCTGTCCGTTTTGCGACGATCCAAAAATTTCACCTCTAACGTTGCAATACGAAAGTCCCCGTTCGTTCCTATTAATCATTACCTCGGGGTTCCGAAAATCAACAAAATATAACCGAGGTCCTATTCCATTATTCCATGCACACAGTTTTCAGGTGAAATTTTGGCCTGCTTTAAGCACTTTAATTTGTTCAAAGTAAACATGCCGGCCCACCTCGACACTCAGTCAAGAGTACAACGGTGGGATTGAGTTGGGCCGCCCTTGCCAGCTAAGCCCACCGGCAAGACGTCCCACGGCACGCCAGTTAACACCGCGTACGATGAACCAGCGGCGTAGGACACATTGGTAAAAAATCCGAAATTTCTCATAAAATGTGGTACTTCAGGTACCATAGCACTTATTGTTCTGGCCATGGTGAGCTGAAAATCAATTGGGCTCTTCTGCGAGATGCCCTGAACAATATACAAATCTTAAAATTGAAGAGACGTTACAAAAAGTGGCCGATGACAACGGAGACGAAGACATATACACCGGATTATTTTTCTAAAAACCTGTTTTTCTTGTTTTCATCACCGAAAAACATGAAAATAATTTTAAAAAATCAAAAATTGTAACTTCTTTTGGGGTAAATTACTTTTTTCTTCAAACGTCAGTAAATCTGGCATTTTTCGACTGTGTAAGCGACCGTAAAGTTTCATTTTTCCTCCGCCGGAGCTTTAATTTTCACTTTCCCGCCGGCGAAAGGAAAAGTGTTATCATAGCAACATAGATAGATGCTGCTTCTTTTGCCTCTTGCATGATTTTCGGCGGTGTGCACTGCATAACTGTAAATCACTAATTTAGGAACTAATTGGTTGTTATTTAAGTGAACTTACTCGATAAAACTGCTTATCAATTCGGAATTAAAATGCAGTCGGAGACGCAATAATTGTAAAAAATAAATTAATATTGTTGACAGTGTCCACTGACAGATTTATGTTACATTACTATACCAACAACCTATGCCTACTCACCGACACCGGTCTAAACCATTTTGCGAACCCAATTAGGTTTAAAAAGTATTACTATGTAAAAGAGACGTTTTTGCATTAATTTGTCGACATTTTAAGAAAAAAAAAGCATATTTTATTTGGAGGAAAAGTTACTTTTCATGACTTGCTGTCTGTTACCAGCCCCACTCCGTTCGGCTGTTAAACATGAGCGCGTCATGAAAAGTATTACTTTTCCTCCACATAAAATAATATACTATTCTCGCATAGTTGATAGGGTTGACGGAAAAGTACCTAATAAATAATGTGAATAATGTGATGTTTTTGTACCCCGTAAAAAATAATAAATACCCACACCTGAAATTACGAGCTCGGGCAGTTTTTAGACTCCATTTAGATGGCGATTCTACTACAGCATTATAGCCGTATTAGATATTCCGGTATCAATGTTTAGTAGCAAATAACTAAACACTAAGTAAATGGCTCCGAAAAAAATCTGGAAAATATTTAGATTAATGTAAAATAGTACTTCGCTATTCAAATTCACGAGAAATATTTCTTTGGACCGCTTCTACGAAAGCCGTATCGTAATTTCAGGAAGGAATTCCAGGATTATTGGAAAGTTACGGTCACGCTCTCTCCCTTTAGTTTGGCCGTTTGAGGGTTTTATATTTGACCACTTTTTTTTCTTTTTCAATTGCCAGGACCGCGCTCGTAACATTGGAAACTTTATCGAAAGTGACAATATTTAATATGCATTGCATTTGAACATGTAATATGATCTGTTGATCTATTTCAAGTAAACGTCATAAAATTTATATGACAAATAAGTGTTTAAGGGGAATTTTCTATCCGAAACGATTCATATTATCAATTCAAATAAAGTTTTATTCCTATCTATTTTTTAAATGTAATATTTTACTGTTTCCTTTAATGTTATATTAATTTTCGTACGATATCTCCCTGGATTACGTGCCAATTGGACTATCAAAGTCTGTGGACAACTTAATTACGCGTTAGCTTCCAAAATTTTTGAAACTAAGTGATGCGTGTAAACTTGAAGAAAGAATAGGGGTTCACAATGCAACTAAAAGTAGTAATTTTTCAGTGTAAACTGCCTATCTACTTCTTTTATTTTTGAAATTTACTGTTTCGACCCTTACTGTGAGGAGTCTACACATATTACTGTTTTAAATGAAACTAACAGTTTCAAAATAATTCGACAATATAATGGAAAAATACTAAAAAATGGTTTCAATATTACTTAAATATAATCATCAGACTGACAGAAGTTACAATTCATGTGATGCCTACCTCATGTTTAATAATTATTATCGGCTAGACCAACCTTACTGTACCAGACGAATGCGAATTGCGCGGGCGCCTATTGATGATGTTTAACTGTACACTCGATACTTCACTAAACGTTTGTTTGCGATTGAGTAACGACTTTCGTAAATCTTATAAAATGAGTATCAAGTACACCATAAAGTGCAAATTGCAAAATGGTATTATCAGGGTAATTCATATCGAGAAATAGCAATAATTTTGTTTATTGTGGCATTCGAAAATGCCCAACAAATTTGCAAGAAACAAGTGAGAACGGTTACAAAAATTTTGGAGAGCATAGATGTGTCAATCCTACTAAACATGGACCGCGTACACAAAATGGTCAAGCCCAACCCGATATAGAAGAAAGAGATATTTTAATTTGTGCCTGTGTGGAAAATAATCCCCTACAATCGTCCACTCATTTAGCAAAGTATTTCGATGTTGATCCGAAAACGATTCGGACTGTAATAAAAAAATGGTTATCGTGGTTTTAAACTGAAAAGGAGCCATGCAATTTTTCCAGACGATCAATTTCGTAGAATGGAATATTGTGAAGTAGGTATGGAAACAATACAATTGGACGCAAACTTTTCGAAAAATATTTTGTTCACAGATGAATCGACTTTTCCCATACACGGTGCACATAATTCATCCGTTATTCGATATTGGTCAAGGACAAATCTACACAAACACTACAATAGTAGAACTCAATATCCCCAAAAGTAAAATGTTTGGGCTGGAATATTAGGTGAACATTTAATTCAACCATTTTTTATTGACGGCAATTCAACCGGACAAAAATATTTGAACATGCTGGAAAATAAAATTACTCCTGCCCTTGCACAATTAGGTGTCAACTTGGTACCAACATGACGGTTGTGCATCACATAATTATCGACTAGCAATAAATGATTTAAATACACAATTTTCCAATCGGATAATCTCCACGAATGGTAACATTAGATGGCCTGCGAGATCTCCAGATTTGGCTCCCAACAATTTCTTTTTCTGGGGTTAAGCGAAATCGAGAATTTATGGATTCCAAGAAAACAGAGAATTTTCTCTGAATGAACTAAGGGAACAAATTTTACAAGTTTATATGGAAATAGCGCCTGAAATGCTCATACGTGTTCGTCAAGAATCTAATAATCGTCTGGGTTATTGTTTAGCTCAAAACGGGGGCTTATTCGAACATTTGATTTAAGTTCATTGAAGAATTAAGAAGTTTTATGGATGAACTCAAGCATTAATTGTAATTTGTTTGAATTTAAATAAAATAAAATTATTTTGAACCCTCGAAAAATAGTTTCTTTAAAAATATAATGCCGTT
Organism: Galeruca laticollis; assembly: GCA_963921935.1. Classification (NCBI taxonomy): domain Eukaryota; kingdom Metazoa; phylum Arthropoda; class Insecta; order Coleoptera; family Chrysomelidae; genus Galeruca; species Galeruca laticollis. The sequence continues at coordinate 171,591,479 of OY998179.1, read as the reverse complement.
AAATAGAAAATTAAATTCTCGTTCAAATAAGGTGTCACATTATATCGATTACTATTTAAAAAAATCAACGATCACGTCACTACACCTACACCAGTGACGTCATCCCTACTCCATGTACGTTATAACATGGGTATTTTACATCAAAAATCGACCTGTTTTGGGATTTCGCTTAAAACTCGACGGTTCTCGAAATAATGATAATATTCCATAATTTAGCCGCTCACTGTATAAAGGGCGTACCAATAACAAAATTATTTAACGTAAAGTATATTTTTTGGGTACTGTACATATGATAATATTCTTATTAATTTTATACGATAATTGTATCTGCTAAATAATTTCATAATTATCAAAATAATCAAAATACACTTTTTGGTTGTAGCTAATTGACTATTTCAAATAACAAACTTACTTATTTCCTAGTAAACCCAAACTCTTTTAGCGAGCCAAAAAGGCAGTTTTATTAAAAAAATTTGGGATCTGACTAGAAAAATTTCTCACTTCGGACAATTTCCACTAGATGTCGCCAGTTATCCCGTCTCTACATTTGCTCGAGACCTAGTTACTTAAGTAGGAATGGTCACTAATTCAAATAACAAGCTTTCTTATTTCCCAGTAAAACCCAAACTCTTTTCTGTGAAAAAGGCAGTATTATATTTTTGATGAGTGTGTACCAAAATACGAACTTTATAACAATTATAATGCATTTCCCCAGTGGTTTACACCAGAAATAAAAAAAAATGTTTAAAGATGAAAAAAAACTTTACAAAATTGAAATTATTTTCAGAATTTTATAGATATAAATATATAGTTACAAGGAAAAAAATTAAATCATTGTTTAATAGTGAACACAAAAACTATTTAAAGGTATCGACGAAAATGTGGGAATTGAAATAAATCGCAAATTAATGAGATGTATACGGATTTCCAGAAAGCTTATGATAAAGTAAACCATGATTTATTATTAAAAAAGTTGCATAATATTGGTTTCTCACTCGCATTGCTAAAACTGTGTGCTAGCAATTTGCAAAATGGGCATTTTATGGTAAGATTCAACGGAAATACACCAGGAAAATGTCACAGGGGTCGAACTGAGGTACCTTACTGTTCATTTTCTTTATTAACGATTTGTCCAGTATTGTAGAATTTTCCAGTGGACTAATTTTTGCGGACGATTTTAGAATATTGAAAAAGATTCAGTCAGTGAGAGATCGCGTACTTCTGCAAAAGGATTTGAATAATCTAGTGAATTGGAGCAAAGAAAACAAACTATTACTCAATGTTAATAAATGTTGCATAATGTGTATTTCTCGTTATGAAATTATTATAAATTTTGAGTGTATGATGCTGCAAAATAACTCGGATTTTCATAACAATAATAATGATAGTTGTGTATACTGACGAATCCATTCTTGTAGAATGTAGCTTCGCCTGAAAACAAAACATATTTTAAAAAGTCTGGTTCAGTCTGCACTTTAACTCTAAACCAATCACTGTATAGGTATAATGACTAATTTTAAAATCTACAGTGTAAGTACACATCTGCTGTTTCCGAAAAATATATTATTACAGCAATAAATTAATTACTAACGAAAATTATGGCATTTTATTCTATCTACTTATGCGCGAAAATGCATGTTACGTCACGTCTCAGTAGATATTGCAACGTCAACATAAATTTTTCGTGTGTCAAAAATATGAATAGAAAAAAGAAGAAGATACGACATTACAAATTAAGCTATTTGCGTTACACGAAATGATGTAGGAATGGATCGAAATGCGTAATCACAACAAAGGTTCAAGCAACACTCACGGAGGTGATTGATAGGAAAAAAAATTACATTTTGCTAAAAATGTAGGGAACATTCGTTCGTAGTAATTTGAGGTTCAGACTGTTTTGTTTTATACCTCAACAGTGTTAGTTTATAATAGAACTTTCATCAAATTTTGAAAATTCTATCGTCTACCATAAATGCGCAATCTTCCGAGACTAGAACTGTAGGGCAACCCTGTGGATAAGGCGAAAGGCTTTGGCTTGAAGATCTTGCTGCCTGGTGCAGAAATTTTCCTTGATGCACTCACAACGCCATTGCGTTTTACTATATTGAAATATATTGTAAAATAACGATGGATAAAAAATGAACTTGTTAGTAACAAGGAATCAAAAATCCCGAGTGAGGCTGAATATATCCCTAAATGACTAAACCTTCGAAGTGGTTGGGGAATTTGAGTACCTAAGAGCTGTAATTCTCAAGATAATGAGGATCTATCTTCTCCCCGAACCCTTAAAGGTCTAAAATTAAACTATTGGTGGGGGAATAACATTCTGAAATCGAATAAGTGCGGTCCTGTGTTTGATTGGTACTCGAATCAGGTGTGAAAATATATCGCATTGAGAGAGAGAAGTCGTGTCAGGAAAATTCGTTTAAGTGAAAACAGAACAGAATTCATCAAAGGCCCCACGGAAACTTAACCGAAAGTTACAATTTGAAGTTATTTGAAAAAGTTTCGTGTTGCAGGAGAGAAAGAGAGCGATTCGAAGAAAGACTCTAGACTGTCAAACAAATTTAATTTAGTATCAGGGGTAAAATTTATCAAAAAGTTCATTCGTTGAGATTTGTAGAAAATAATCCAGTTTGTATAATAATTAATAAAGTTTTTGTGTAACATTGTCTTACATCTTTCGAGATCAATAAAGACGTTGAATATGCAATTTAGTAATAATTAAATTCAAAATCGTTTCGTGTTGTTCTAGTGGGATCCCATAATTTTAATCTTGGAATATTTTGATCGGTTGAAAGTTTTGGAAGTTAAACACTGTAAATTGTTGAGGGTAGTAACAGTTTTCGGCATCCGATTTAATAAATTTAATAAGCTTGATAAAAACCACTTGATTTGTTTTAGTTAGCGGAAGTATTATAATATATCTAAAGTCAAAATGAAGACATAAAAAAAGCAAGATTATAAGATATATTTTGTTTCAGAAAGACAATATAGTGCCAACTTTAGAACTGGTTAATGCTAAGTTGCGGAATGTTCCTGAATAAAATTATTAAAGGGCGTATTATATGTAAAGCGCATATATTTCATTTCTTGCGTATATATAAATATAGTTAATTATGTGAAAGAATTACATTGCTAGAGTTAATTAAATACTAGCAAAATTGCCATCTACGGATGTTAGTAAAACTTTGAGCCATTTACACGTCTCAAGTTACTCTAGAAAGAATAAAATTACCATTTGATAAACAATTACATAATCAAATTTAAATCACGAAAATTTTTGAAATCACCTAAAATACCATGTCGTATATTAAATTTATCCACCTTGTTCTATTCTCAATTGATACTTACGAAGAAACATTCTTCCAAATAATTCTCAATTCATTGACTGAAATTTATTTGGATAAAATTTTTATATATACATAGTTATTTTCCAACTAATTTTAAGCTGATTTGAAAAATCATTTGGCAATAAAAAAATTTATAAGACTTGGCCCAATTTTTGGTATAAGGCAAGCTTTGCATTTGCCAAGCCAAAAAGTTTGTTGATTTAGAAAACAAGTGAGTGGATTTTGGGAGATGGAGAGGCGAGCGTCGATATAAATCTCCTCGAATAAAAATTATTAAAATTTTGATAAAAAGTTAACAAGTGCTCTCGAAAAGGTAATGGAAATACATTAATAAGTTTTTATGAACCCGTAAAGAATAGAAAGGTGGTCAGGAAAGTGCATCTCTCTCTTGAGAGATCTTCAAGAAATTAGAGACGCGAGTAGCAGCCAAGGACTGAAGATATGAACTAAGGTCTGTGCATTTTAATCAAAATATTTGGAATTCCACATATAACTAGTGAACTAAAAATAATATTCAGAACGTTTTCATCATGATAATATAATAAAAGGCCTATAAACAATATATTACAATGCATCATATTTTATCTCCATGGAAATACATGCAATTTAGTTTGTAATAATATAATTGTATTTACTTGTTTAATTTTCAATGTTCACGTGTTCCATGAATGTTCACATAATTTCCACCTTTTAATTTCCTCTAATGCATGCATAACTGGTCTATCCATTACTATTTTCTTTTCTATTCACACACATTATGTAGAAATTTATATATATGTAATTGCTTCTTTAAATTTACACAACGTATTGAAATTTTTCATAACTATATACACGCAGGCAGAGCATAAACCGTTTAATACACAGCATTGACGGTGAAGAGCGTCTTCGTGTTATAGGAAATTATATGAGCGCATGCGTTGAACTTATGCGCCGACGCAATAGAATGAATTGTTGTGTATTCAGAATTGCATAGGATGTAGGGGTTATAAAGTAATTTTAAATGTTAAAAAAAATAATACAAAATTTTTCACAGTAACAATTTATTAAATTAATTTTTATTGAAGTGTTGGTATTTTTATTCTTTTCATGTCCTCAATAAAATTATTAGAATTAACATAATTCAGTCTTTCTATATGAGAGTATTCAGAAGCCCAATTTCATTGATAAATTAAATAAAAATATAAATTAAATTAAATAATAAAATTGACGCCTAGAACTCAAAGGGAGGAGTCATCATGCTTCCGACTCATATTTAAAACTTTAGATCAAATTGATAGAAGATATTTTTACGAGCTAGCCGAAGGTAAGTCGTGTTTGTATATATATAAAAGCCCAAGTCATAGTCCATTATACTTATATATATATATATATATATATATATATATATATATATATATATAAGACAAACGACTATTTAATAATAACAGTAAATAAATTATACTTGAAATTATAAAAACAAATTATATATATATAACAATTATAATATATATGTATATATATATATAAAATTTATGGAAAATATAATTCGACCTCGCGGGAGATTCGGTAAGAAAATTTAATAGCAACATTGTATTTGTAATAGTTCCATTTTTTTTACTCTCCTTTTGCCGTAGTAAAAAAAGTAGGAATCGGTCTTAAATAAATGTATTACTTCTTACTATGGATATCAGAACTAGTCACAAAAAAAACATCATAAAATGAATCGTACAATTTTTGTTCCTTCTGAGCACACTCAAATTTATCATAAAAATATAAAATATTTTTTCTACGACCATAAATAAAAATGTACATTTCAAGTGCGTCTTTGATTAAGGAACCTACCATATCGTAATACAGATTTTCATTTGCCATGGGCTAACTGTATCGAAATACCTATTTCATTTCCCACGACTATCATGCGCTAATAGACTGTCAATATATTAACGAATTTTTTGGTCATATATATAATAATATATGATCGAGTCATGTTTGTTAATGTCTATCTAATAATTTGACATTTCACATCGGTGTTTACAAAATTCGTTTGTAAAAAAAATTTATAATCGAAAATGGGTCGCGATAGTGAGGATGAGTTGACATTGACATGCTGATCCATATATGTAAACTAGCCATTGCTTCAGAAGTACATCGGTCACTATCCTGGTATATGTAGGAGGTGATATAACTCCTTTAAAGAGACACGATAATTGATAACTTTTTCCGCAGGTGAATTATAACGATTTTTCCTTTATAAAGTATTTTTATTTCCGAGTTATTTGTTCCAGGACGTAGGTAGATACATGTACAAAAAGAAAAAAATATGGGTAATTCAAAGGGCTAAGAACCCGACTTAATAATATCAGAGAAAAAATTCTCTAAACCATGCAACAATGACGGCAGGAAAAATTATAATAAAAATTGTTAAGTAAAATATTACAGTTTTGTTCATGATATATGATGGTCGTAGAAAGAGTATTGTGTACAATTGGCATGAAATGACCCATTTCCAACTCGTAGGTATATGAAATTTTGTATTACTCGCTACGCTCTTACTACAAAATTTCATATACCTATTTGTTGGAAATGTACGTCAACGTAAAACATACAAAAAATTACAAAGGATCTGTGTTTGTTTATCAATTAAATTAATTTGAAGTTCATTTTATAAATCTTCACATGATTTATATTTAAAATTTTCAATTTTTGACGAAGACGTCCTCCATAAATCAAAAATAAACACTAACTAAAATTTTATGAAAATTACTATTTTTAATACAAATATCAGCAATAAAAATAACCGCATGAAGCGGGGATTGAACCAACTATATTCTCTTCTGAATACAGTTAGAGACGTACATTAACAGACTGATCCATCACAAACTTATATGAAATCAACGCAATTTATGGTAACTTGAAATATCTATGTTACTTTTAATATTTATCATTGTTTTTTACATGGAATATGTTGTCCAAAGGGTTAAGAGCTTGTTTTTATTCGATATTTCATTCATATAAGCAGTGATAACATGTTCTGATAATATTTTTAACTCCGTTTAACAGAGTTCAATCTATGAACTTTTTGTAACAAAATTCATATTCACTTTTTGATTTTTGGGGTAATGATGTGTGTTATACGTCTCCTTTGCGGCTAAACGAATATCTGATGGTGTAATATTTATTGATTTTTGATTCATCACTGGAATCACTCATTTTACTAAAATATTTTTCTTGATAACTAAAGAAATATTTTGACAAGTTATCTTGACGTTACATTGAAATTGAAAAAAAGAAGAGTTGACGGGTACTAGATGCAAATGCTGATTGGTGAATTTCATATACATTCTAGGATATAAATGAAATCATATGCGTTCAGTTAACTGAATAGGTCTACATTTCCATTATGTAAATTGTGCAGAAAATGGATAATATACATGTGGGCGTAGAAAAAAATGTAAAAAATCTCGTTGAATATTAATTTATTAGTTGTAATTTTGTAAACATAACCCAAACTTCTCAATCATGCATTATAAAATGTAAAGCTCATGTGGGTCAATTTCTACCGATGTGTCGACTGGGTTAAATGGTTGGACGGTTGATAAAATTTACCGCTAGCATCTGAACGACCCGACTATTTATCAGAACTAAGCATCTGATTGCATAAAACGCACCCGACGTAACATCTGAATGCACCCTTACATTTGACATAACCAAATGACATTTGTATTGTATCGTCAACTGACGCTGTTGTGAAGACGATACAATTCGATGATTTTAGTAACGGTGCTCGAGAACATCATTTTAGGAACTATTCGCAAATAGAGCATTCACAGGCTTGCGTATGCATGACGTTTGGAACGACGTCAATAATAACGCCCCGATTCGAGATTCAGGGCATCAGTGCGGATGAAACTCAATCATCTACCACACCTGCAAGAAATGAATCACCGCAGGCGACATTGATTCTCTTTCCGAAATATCGAAACCACACATGACCAACGTTCAACTTTAGAAATATTTTAACGAAAGTTACAACTTTTATTTTTTAGAACTGAATATCTTTTTAATAAATACAAAATTATCATTGATGCTTCAGCTGGAAGATCATATATGAATTATATGGCAAATGTATGCATGATTTGCCCGTAGATAATATACTTTTCAATTAATTAAAAAATATAGAATTGCGGGGAGAGGAATAAGACGAAATTTTCGGTATAAGAGTGTCTGTCGTCTAGCGCAAAAATATATAAAAGAGGGCGGAGTCGAGACGTGACATGGCGCGAGTGACGAGCAGTCACTCTCGATCTATTTGAAATTCTATTCACTTGAATGAAAATATTGAAACATATAGCATCGCATTCGGAGATTCCCAAGTTTAAAATAAAACAATCGTTCAATCGCCGCCACTTTGCGACCGTTAAATCCTCTGGAATGAAGCGATGAGACAGTATTTGACTAGGAATTAAACTCCCTTTCAAAGGATGGTAAGTTTGTCAAAATCTAGCAAGGGGAACAAAAATTACCAGTTATTTTACAAGATAGAGGAAAAATTCCTGGACCAAACTTACGTAAAATGATCTAATGATTACGAATATTTAAATTTTGTGGTACTATAACGGTATATTTATTTTAGATAAAGGATGTGAACTGCGGTCTCCAGCAGTTAAGTAGAAATCTTGAAAATAATTACCTACAGTTTCTCGTATGCGAGTTTGTAATACAGATTTTTTTCTCTACGCTGTACGATAAATATTTTTTGAGATATAGCGAGTTACCTCTCTTAATCAGTAACCCGGTATAAAAAGGTTTATCAAATTTATTTTTACCTGAAAGCATACCCTGTGAGAAAAATGTACTCATGTTGTCCAATGCAGCGCCCTACACGATAAAAGCAGTTCAAAATTTAAAAAAAAATCTATTGTAACATTATTCACACAACCTGTTTAGATCTCAGTCTAAAGCGTGTAACAAAAGATATCAGAAATCGATTTGTTAAAGATTTACTTGGCAATGTCAAAAAAGTATTTTTGAAGGCACCCTTGAGAGTCCAATTTTCTAAGGAGTCACTTTCGAATGTTCAATTGCCTCCTGAACGTATAATTACCAGATGGGGTTCGTGGCAATATTTGATGCTGATAATTTCGCCCCAGTACCTTGCATTTATTAAGGCTAACTATTGCTTCTCTATTCACAGACTGGAAAGAAAAGATTTACTACTATCAGAATCAATTGAAATTATAGAAAAATTTGATCCTATAAAAAATTTAAGACGGTAATGCAAAAAAATTAAACATTTTTGGAATAAAAAAATTTCAACAAAATCTTAAAAGGAGAAATGGTTGAGGATATTGATTTTGATTTAGTAATAATTGTAAAAATGAAAAATGCGCCAATTACTTCTGTATGTGTTGAAAAAAGTTTTAACATTTATGTTTTCAGACAGGAGACAAAATTTTTCTGTTAAAAAATGTTTGAACATTGGATTATCAATGATTATTACAGAAATCTGTTGTAAAAATACAATATAATATGCGTCAAGTTTAGATATAGATTCAATAAAATAGTGTACTTATATTTTTGTTTAGGTAATAAATCATAAGTTAGAATTAAGGAAAAATTGTGTGATTAAAAATATTAGATGTTCTAAATTATTTCTACCCATCAATTGCATAGATGGTCGAATTGAGCGCATATTTCCTCAAAAATCGATGCATATACAGTACTAAGAAAATTCTTTGGTCACATATGCTCAGGAGACAATGTGCTAGAAAGAAACAAATATGTGTTACAAATATAAATGCACTGTAAGTAGGTAATAACAAGATATCAGAATATCAGAAACTGTGAAAGAGTTATTCAGTGAATGTTCTGCATGCATTAATCTAGCACGAGAACACGTTATAAGAAGCTTTTAATTATGATAATTTGAGAGGTTGTCACATTGAACACTTGGATTGCTTTTTGTATGTATCAATAAAAATGGTTTTACTGTGTTACGGATTCATTTTGCACAATGGAACCATTCCCTTTGTTTGAGATAAGAATGTCTTTCTTGATCGATATGTTATAATTCTATAGAAACAAACTCTTCACCCTTCGTCATAACCGAATGCACTCCTGTTCACTGCACTTCTGCTGACTCTGATTGTTCTATGATTAGAACTAACAGGCCATGGCAATTGGTCCTTTAGTTTGCACTCGCCGTTACTCCGATTGTTCTATGATTAGACTCAACAGACCATGGACATTGGTCATTACGTTTGCTTGAAGGTGTAGCGTGGTGTAGCGTAATTTCCACCACACTTTGAGTAGAGTTCAGTTCAGTGCAGTTACGAATGAGTTAATATTAAGTATCGAGTGTAAGTTATTGAATGTAAATTAAACCACGTGTGGGAAAGAGCTATACTTCGATACATATGCATGAACCTAACATTACTCTTGTTTATTGTGCAAGCCAGCTTAATTTCCCAAATGTTATTGTGTACTTGAATTCACATCAACTATCTCTGGTTTTTTCACAACACCAAATTGTCCATGTGATTTGACTAATGGCATATGCCTTATTGTAGCTGTGTTGGTTCGGCCAGAGATGGCGTGATTGGCTAAATTAAAATTTTCCTGGTTTTGATATAACCATTATATTTCGATGACAAATTGCTAATTATTCATTGTCTCTTATATCGGATACAAATGTAATAGGCATGATCTGCAATAAAAATTTGATAAAGTCATGACATTTGTATTCTACTCAATGTTGACGTTCTATGTTCCAAATTCCGAGCAAACTGCTAGCGCACCTTGGCGGCTGACAGATGATTCAAAGGACACATCTGCCAATTTCTGTTATTTATTCTAGAATCTCCATGTTGAGTTGGAAGAAGTTTGGCTGGGTCGAATTTCCTAACCCTTCGCTGGAAACTTTCAATTATATAGTTCATCGTTGGATGGTTCTGAGAAATTTCTGGCTAAGAGATTTCCTTATGTTGTTTGCGATTATAGACGCTGTATATTTCAAAGAAAATCTTTCCGATTTACGGGAGTTTGGGGGTCAAGGTAAGTTCTTCCTAGAACTTCTCGAGCGTGGCTCTGAGACTTTGCGTTGTGTATTTTAGGAAGTTCATTCGTTAATTGATTTAATCACGGAAAATGAGCTGGTTGTCAGACGGCAAATAGACCAACAGGGCCGTCCAAGAACCCCCTGTCACATTGAGGTTAGTATTATGAATAAGAGCCCCCCTACTCAATTGGAATCGGAAGTTAGACTGGTATTGTTTATTTTAGGGTTTTTTCGACCATCTGGTCGTATTCAATCTACGTTCTACCATCAAGTCAACGTAGAACCTTCACATCAGGTTGGAGATTCATATTCGGATATCGAGTTTGAAGCCATTGTATTCGAATTTCAACTCACAGCTTGGTGCCAGCTCCATCTTCAACGTCCACCCTTTACTGTCAACGTAACTTGTCAACGCTGTCCATAGTATTTGTCCTCACACAGTCTACCTTCTACTTCCTTCGTACCTACGTGCTTGTACACCTCCCAGATTCCACACACTCACCAAGGCGCGGGCTTCTTGGGCAAACATATTGAAAAGCTGAGAGGCCACTACCACTACCATACAATAACCACAGCTAAGTCTTAGATCTTAAGTTGATACCGCCCTTGCGGCATTTTTTTAGTACATAGCTGTTAGCTATCATAGTGACGTCACAGATAGTCTCGATTCAGGTGTGATATTTGTTTATTGAGCTGATTCATGCTTCTCAATAATAGTTTACCAACTCATTTGGTTAGGTACTTATTTACAACCACAGAATATTGTTGTGTGCTCCATTTGTGCCGGTAAATTATAACCGTTTCAATATATTTTATGTAGTAAGGTTAATGAATATTTCTTTGTTCTCATCCAAGTTGATAACAACAGGTACCCCGGTAATCAGAGGTGAGCAAGAGCCGTTTCTTATTTTTTTGATGAGATTTACACAACCTTATAGCCAATCTTTATTATTCAGTAATATTAGTGCAGTGAGTTATCCCATCCCATCTGGGTGGTATCGGATTTTGACTGGCTAGAAATCCGTGGTGCTCTGGAAAATTGAACCCTATACATTTTAGTAAAATCGAAATCAATTTTAAATGTCGAAACTACGGCCGACTGAGCTACTGGGACAGTTAGAGGCGAGGAACACTTGTGCACAGTCACTGCTCTCATTCCCTAAATTTCGCCCCTAACAACTGTTTTCACGTTTAGAGTGGAGAAACGATCTCTTTGTGTAAATAAATAAACACAATGAAAATGAAAAAAAAAACGCTTCTAATTCTAATTAAAATGCCTACTAGTTTTAAATAAAAGTAATATTCTGATAGGTAATAAATTAACTAATAAAAAAGCTTCCTAATTCTTCAAGGAATTTGAATCAAATGTACGAATAAAGTTCCGGTTTGTACTAAACAGTAACCAAGCCGGTTATAAAATTCTTGACGAACATAGGTGAGTATTTGAGATGTTATCTCCAAACAGCCTTGTAAAATTTGTTCCCTAAGTTCGTTCAGATAACTGGCCATGTTCTCCTGGAATCCATAAATTCTCAATTTCACGTAACACCACAAAAATAAATCGATGGGTGCCAAATCTGGAGATCTAGCAGGACATCTAATGTTACAAATCGAGGAGATTATCCGATTGAGAAATTGTTTGTTTAAAAAGTTTATTGCTATTCGATAATTATGCGATGCACAACCGTCATGTTGGTACCATTGAAATTGACACCTAATTCTATAAGAGCAGGAGTAATTTGGTTTTGCAGCATATATTTTTTCCGGTTAAATTGCCGTCAATAAAAATGATCCCATTAAATGTTCACCCAATATTCCAGTCCAGGCATTTAACTTTTGGGGATATTGAGTTCTACTATTGTAGTGTTTATGTAGGTTCGTCCTGAACCAATATCGCTTAACGGATGAATTATTTGCACCGTGTATAAGAAAAGTTGATTCATCTGTGGACAAAATATTTTTTAAAAGTTTGCATCCAATTGTATTTTTTCCATAACTATTTCACAAAATTCTATCCTACGAAATTGATCGTCTCGAACTATTTCATGGATATTTTTCAGTTTAAAACTACGATAGACATTTTTTTTAAAACAGTCTGAATCGTTTTCGGATCAACATCAAAATCCTTGGCTAAATGAGTGGAGGACTGTAAAGGATTATTCTTTTTTGGGTTCGATTTAATGATTTTGTGTACGCGGTCCTTGTTTTGTAGGAGTGACACATTCATGTTATTGCTATTTGGTTGGGTATTTTCGATTGCTACAATAAAGAAATTTTCTTCTATTTCTCGATATGAATTCCCTGGTAATACCATTTTACAATTTGCACTTTTTGGTGTATCTTCTTACTTATTTGATAAGATTTGCAAAGAACGTTCATTGATTGAAAACAAACAGGTAGTGACGTACAGTTGAACGTCTGAAGTATAGCGGGCAAGTACCGCCCTCGAGTGACGCACGCTCGATTTGTATTCGTATATTCTAGTATCCTTATTTTAACTGTAATAATCTACGCTGACTTTAGATTGCCGATCTCTCCATGCCTCTAACACCCTGGTAATACATTTCCCCATTGACTATGAAGTGATTATTATTTTACACTATAATTGAATGAGGAATTATTTTGTGTTCCTTAAAAAGGAATATTTTATGGGCACTTATACTTTCAACGTGTAAATTGAAAAGGGGATAGATAAAAATACAAGAATTGCGACTGTAAACGAAATCGTTTTATCAGGAGCGTAAGAATTACAGCACTCAGCCTTATAATGATTGGAGTGATACTTGAAAAACAATTTAACAGTTTGTGCAACGATACTTCTTTGGCATGTTATGATACCCTGTTAAAGAAAAAATGTGATACACTGTATGTACTTATTTCTTTCTAACACATTATCGCTTATGGATATATGGTGCATATAATCCGCCCTTTACTCATCATCTTCTATTAATCCCTATCTCCAAATTGAATCCGAGCATCACGAATATATTATTAGTTCCTCACGAGCCTCGAATAAGTAATATCAAAATAAATATTCCACATCTGTGAATACCAGAGGAAGAAGTTTTAAAATCACTACACCAAACCAAACAATTTATAACAATTGTGTATTTAATACCTGTTCATTAAAAAAATTTAATTGTACCAAAAAGGTAATAAATGATTGTTGTCGCTCATTTATATATTCGATCGTTAATTTATTTTGCCACATTTTTTCACTATACTAAGATTTGGAAATAATAGTCAGTGACGTCAGCACTCGTTCAGAAACAGTACAATAAGAGCGGCTGGCAATAATATTTAATATTCTACAGTAAAATATATGTATTTCGAATTTATACTCTCGAAATGACCGTCTCTCCTAACTAGCGACACAACTTACCAAGACAAAACGCGCAGCGGTGCCAAATTTATTTCAACCCGTGCAATAGAGCGTAGGAGTATTAAATGCACATTCTTTAATCAACGAAAGTAAGTGTTCAACGGTCGTAATTGTAATATTTATCGAGGTCGGCGCGGAGCTTGCAACGCTGAAGGATGAATTCATTTTATTCCCAGTATTTTAGTTTTTCTTAATCGTGCTTGGGGGAACCTTGACTTGTTGTTGCATTTTATTTAGTGAAGGTAAAAATCGACAATTCCATGAAATTAGCTTAATTTGTGATATAATGGAACAGCGAGAATCTTCGACAAATATTGGCCTGCATACTGATTATCTACTGATGAACCTACTCTTAAATAAAATTATTGTCTAAAAAGAAATTTTTATAAATAATACATCTATGTCTTTAAGACATGCAAAATATTTGTATAAAATATGTTAAATATGCAAAAGTACATATTTGCCTCTAGGTTTACTTATTACTATTCCATTATAGTTATTACACCTTATTTATTTAAACATGAATTGTTTCCGCCACTGGAATTGCTTTTCTCTTCCCCTGCCTCTCTTGAGATACCAATATGCTAAAAGGTAGTCACTGACCATTATTTCCGACCCATGGTATAGTACCTTTGCTCGAAAAACTGACATTCCACAAAATTGCAAGACCTGTCAGTTTTTCTCGTAAAATTACTGATTTGCAAAATTATTTCGCTGCAAATTGGAATGTATCCGACAAAAAAAGCTTATGTGTTTCTACTGTTGATAAAATCCCCCTTTGGAGAATTATGGAGAATTATTTTAGATCAAAAATAGAAAATTCAGACAACTTTGTATGTTTCTAGCAAAATGTAAGCGTAATTATCAATTGATCGGTTTGATTAAGTTCTGTATATCACATAAACTCTTTCTGACTCTATTAGCGATGAAGTTTCGTTGCAAATAGTGCATTTAAATTAAAATCCTATTCCGTCAGAAAAAAAAATATGCCGCTGATTGGATTTAAAAATCCATTTCGTCAGATTTGTCATGGTCAATTTAAAATTCCACTAAAAGTCTTTGTGCGTCCTCGGTAAACTCATCATTCATGTTGAAAACCACTTCACATTTTAAATGCGAGCCCCTAGATTCAGAAAATGCTGAATCGACCACATTTTTTTTTATCCTAGTTCATTTTCTTTAACTTTTAGTCTTTGAAGTTCCTCTTTGCCAATCTGAATTGCGATCTTTTCAATAACAGTTTTTCTCGTCGGCAATAGATCGTAAAAATATTTCTTCATTCGAAAAGTTCATAGAGAATTTTCAATCGACTCATATGTGCACTTTTTAATACATTAAAGAGAGATTGAATGTAATCGAAACCAAAAAGTATATCTTACTTTTAGCAACAAACACGTGGTCAAAAGTGCTTTGAATTTCTCTAGATTAAAAGAAAAGAATGAGCATGGGAAGCGAGTCATATAATTCTTGAAAGTATCTAGGACGCTGTGTACTTAATACAGTTATCATCGGAAAGTAATTTTTCACATTTAGCAAATTAGGATAAAAGTAACATAAACTGATGCACTGGCTAGGTATTCAATGAAAAAGTCTGCTTATTTTTGATCATCTTTAGCACAGGGTCCTATATTTAGTATCGGAGAAGTTGATGGGTTTTATAGGACATTTTATTGGTCGCCATATTGAGTGATCATAACGATTTATATACGTGATGTAGTTTGAAAACCTTTTAACTTTCTCTAAATTCTTTACTCCTATAAAAGATATGCCTAACCAAAATTTTTTAGATAATCTACATAACAGCAGGTAACATACCAAGAGCAGACATACAACCTTTTACGCCTAAAGAAATTAAGGATAACATATCACTTCTCATTATTAGAAAATCATCGGGAATAGATCAGATAAGTTCTAAAATGAGAGCAAAAAAAGGAGTAGTTAAGCCAACATATATTTATAATGAATTAATAAGACCACGCTACCTGGACAATGAACAAAAAAGACCAGAATAAACTAGAAATTTGGGAACGTAAAATGCTCAGAAAGATTTATGGTGGAATAAAAGAAGATGGAATATACAGAAGAAGAACAATCCGAGAACTATCAGAAACGTATAAGCACCCAAGTATAATCCATATAATTAATGCATAAAGAGCGATAGGGTTGGGACATATAGGTAGAATGACAGAAGAAAGATGTGTAAAACGAGTGCAAAAAGGTGGAGAAGGAAGTAGAAAGAGAAGAGGAAGACTAGGAAGAAATGGTTGAAGGAGGTTAGGAGAGACCTGAGAACAGTGGGAGTAGGCGACTGGCAAAACAAGGCGAGGAACAGACAAAAATGGAAAGATAGAGTGAAAGATCTGGAACCCGAGGACCAGATAGGCCTGTAGGGCTGATGTATTGCAATACTCGTATCAAAAATACCCCCTATGCAAAATTTTATCGGAATCATGAAATTGTTTTGGGATTTTCAACCCATATTTTGAAAAAGTTCAACTTTGATGCTTTATAACTCGGTGTGCACTATCGATGGGAAGCTGGTGTATTTTTGTCATTTTATCATAATAGTATAAAACTCCTGGCTCAATTTTCACCCGTTTCAGTCTTTTCATTGTATAGACGTAGTTACTAAAAATTTCGTAATGTAATTTTTTACAACCTATCGTAAAAACCGTTGACGATCATTAGGTCTGAACACTCAATCTAAATCCCTTTCTAATGAAGTCCTACACATGGTATATTCCCTATTTAAAAACGAGGGGTTAGGGAAGTGGAAGAGAGGGGGTCGACGAATGACAGATGTCTGTATCGGAAAAATTGTGTCCACTTTAGAACAAAAATCGACCTGCTCAAGCATTTCCTTGGAATCTAATGAATACTGCCAAATATCGAGGTGGACTGTTTTCTGTGGCCCATTATACATAAGAAAGAAGTAAAAAACTAATGCATTGCAAGGTGTTTTAATGTCGAATGACTACAAATAATACTAATACAATCGGCATTAAGTGAAAAAATGGTTTGAAAAGCTCGGGAGATATTAAAAAAAGTGTTTAGGAGAGTTATTTGGGCAATATTTATGATTGAAACAGGAACAAGGATTCTAGAAATTTGGTTAACAAATTCTATGCGATATGATGAATTAAATAAAAAAGCAAGGAGCGAACAAATTTATTCTTGAAATTGGTATCTCTTCCAAATTACTAATCTTGGATTCCATTTCGTAAATTCGAACGGAGATTACTCCATTTACTTATAAAATTTTCGGTTTTTTCGCAGCTGCTTTTACTATTCACGATGTATCTATATTCATATTCTTTTCCTCGGAAATTACTTTGATTGAACAAGGTAATCCCAGGTGATGACGCACGGCTGGTGGTGACATGAGCTCCGACTCAAATATCTACGAATATATTTTGTATCAAACTTGCAAGACCCGAAAACTACAAAGTAAGTCTTAAATAAATTAGACGTAATGGATACTCTCCCACATTCTCATTCAAAATTAAATTTTATGTTCCAATATAACCGGGATATGTGGCCGTGGGAGCTCCGAGAAATTTTCCACGCGTTTCTTTTGTTTGAAAGCTTTATCCCCACTTTGTAACACGAGAAAACTCGCGACAGAATTTATACATCAGATATATAACCACTAGCTTTCTTCTTTCTATTATTCTCCCCAAAAATTTGGTTTATTGAAACAATATTCTATTATTCCCATCTCTACAGGAAAGGTGAAGTTCTTCTTCTCAATAAATGATTACAACCTTAGAATATGAAATATACAGTGATGTTATGAAATTACGGATAAATGTATTTGTCATGT
This sequence comes from Galeruca laticollis, assembly GCA_963921935.1. Lineage (NCBI taxonomy): Eukaryota > Metazoa > Arthropoda > Insecta > Coleoptera > Chrysomelidae > Galeruca > Galeruca laticollis. Next base: position 171,573,885 of record OY998179.1, on the reverse strand, counting down.
ATGTCACTTACGGTTAAACCATATCTTCCCCGTATAACTTGATTAAAATCCCAATTTATAAACCCAACAAACCCGGTTTTCGTCCAATATCACTCACAAATCGTTTGTGCAAACTACGGGAAAGGATGGTAAACTTCCGCCTATCCTGATTCATAGATTCTCAAGGTATTTTAGACACTAATGAAAACGGATTCAGGCCCAAATGTTCAACAATAAGTCTAATCTCGAAATGTATACACAATTTTCATTCCAAAAGCAACATCCCTTCCTCTCGATCTTTCAAACGCCTATGACATCTCTTGGAAATATAATAATATTTCTCAACCCAAACACCTCCAAGCGTCTGTAAGAATAGTTCAAATAGCCTAAATAAATTGGAACTATCCACCGGCTACTCCATCTTCCCCACAAAGTCCTCCATAATCCATTTCTGTAGCACGAGAAATTGCTCAACTCAACTCAATTAAAAAGAATGATATTTCCATCAAAGACAATATAAACATCTAGGATTATACTTTGACTCCAGCTTGTACTGGAAAGCTCACATACGCTACTTGAAATCAACAGTATACATAAATCTCAATATCCTTAAATCACTAGCTTATCACACTAGGAAATTATGCAACACTCATTAAAATATATCGGATAGTAATCCTCCCAAAATTCTTATATGGCAGCTTCATCTTCGATTCTGTAAAACTAACCCAGAAAAATTGGCTCAACTCAATTCAGAACCAAGTGAGGTGTTATTTCCCGTTCTCCCTATTCTGTAAGAGAACTTGTTCTACTATTGGCAGCCCTATTGCCAGACTTGTTCCTGTCGATATTGTAAAGAGAATGGAAAATAACACATCAATCACCTCCTATTGAAAATCAAGGATATCACAGTTAATATCAGACAAAATACATTGAACAAATACTAAATTACAAATAGTACGAAAGGTCACTTACTTTTGTAGTCTTTGAGATAAGAGGATGTTTTTCTAACTCGTTGAGTTCATGGGTTCAAGTTTCAACAGGTAGAGCAAAGGTTTCATTCTTCTGGGACTGACGTTCCACAATAGGAGGAGTGGCTTCCCAAGCAGCACTTTCTTCTAATACAGGTAGAGGTTCATTAAGGTATTGATTACCAGCAATGTCTATGGCGCTAGGAACTTGAGTGCCCCTGGGAGCCAACTGTCGGAGAGAACTCGTTGACTCCGATTCATCATTTCTTCGAATAAGTGCGTAGTGAGGATTGGCCTCCAATAATTCAACTTATTCCACAGATCTTCATATTTGCGGCGTCTTCCATTTATTTTGGCGAATATAGGGCCATGTGATAGCCATGATGGAATAGTAACAAGCTCTGAAGCTATTATGGAAAAATTATAATTTTAAAGCTGTCACTGCTGAAGAGTATAAGAGCCAGTACATGTGCGATTCATTCATCAATGTATTAATTTCCCCCCAAATCCGCCTGCGCCCACTTGAAGAAACTCAAACACTTAGTTTGGATGACTTTATGTATGGTGCTTGAGCTCTTGAACTAGCTCAACAATAATCTGAAGGGTATACTCACCAAAAGAGTAACAGCGATCTTGCCTGTATTGGTATCAATAGTAAATCTACCACCAACAGCGCTGTTCCTAACAACACTGACGCTGTACCAGAACTTGAAGCAGGGGATCATTCAAAAGATGTTTGTACTGTGGTGCAATCTAGTAAAAACAGAAAATGCTTTTTTGTGGATTTCATCGTCATCCGCGGTCATCTTATTCAGCGTAGTGTGGAAATTATGGAATCAAAGAACACTATGCCAGGGTTTTTCGAAAACCGATGAGAGATATCAGAAAGTCTAAAGAAGTCACTACCACGATTCTTGCATTGGTAAATAATGCATTTTTACCACAGTTGAATCGTGCCGTTATTCTGGACACTGTCAATTGAATTCCATGTCGCTGTCTGGTGGACACGGGAAGTTCCAGGAGCTTTGTTAGCCAAGATTGTGTGAACAAACATAATATCCAAATCATCCCAAATGAAGGTAGAGTATCAATGGCTTCCACTTCTCTTTGCACCAAACTTGTGGAGACATTCTCATAAATCTGGAAATTGCGGTGCACACATACACCAGCTGCAAGTTGACTGTCTTGAAGAAACTTTGTTCTGACGTTATAATAGGCCATGACATATCAATAGAGATTCAAACCATTTTTTGGTTTTTGGTGGAAAAAATGGCCCTTTCACAATTTACTTTTCTGTTGTCAAAGTTTGAGCCGCCACATCCCATCGGCCATCTATCATCTGACTGCCATCAAATTGCCGTCGTTACTGTGATGCTGAAGCTGAGGTGACTCGGTTGCTTTCCGAGAAGGTCATCGACCCTAGCAATTCACCGTAGAAAGCACAAGTACTGGTTGCACAAAGAAATACTAGAAAACGCCTCGTCATTGATTATTTACAGAACATTAATAAGTTCACTTTCCTGGATGCTTACCTCCTATCTAATGTAGATCAACTAGTTCGAACAGTTGCTAGTTTCAAGCATTTCAGTGAAATCATTCATAAAAATACTTACCACCAAATAGTAATATGTAAGTAAGATAAGAAATTCACCGCTTTTGAAGCTAAGGCTATATTAATTCACACAACTGGAGACGCCTGTTTCCAGCGCGTTAGTAACCAGATTATATCTGAACCTCACTAGTGTATACGCTTACCTTGATGATATTATGGTTTGCGGCATTGATGTAACCTCAACAAGCTGATGGCGGCACTTATTGAGCTGGGTATCGAATATAACAAAGGCAATAGTAAATTTGACCTATCATCGATAAATCTCCTTGGTTTCCTAGTCTCCCATAACTCAATCAAACCGGATCCATCTCGCCTTGCTCCATTATAGAATATGCCGCTCCTACGTGATTCACATTCGTTAAAACGAGCACTGGGATTTTTCGCCTTTCATTCGAAATGTATACCATTATTATCAGACAAAATCTGGAAGCTAATCGATTGCCGATAATTTCCACTGGATTCTGGAGACTCCACTGAGTTTTAAAATATGAGAAAGGAAATTACCAATGCCACTGTCGCAACTGTTAACGGATACCGCCCTCTATTAGTGGAAACTGACGCTTCTCGATCTGCCTTGGCTGCTACTCTAAGCCAAGATGGCCGTCCAGTTGCGTTATTTTCCCGTTCCCTAACCAAATCTAAAATATGCAGACATCCATCGATTAAAAAAGAGGCTCCAGCAATCGTCGAGTATTTGAGACACTGGGGGTAGTTCCTATATAGGAAACATTTCCAACTCATCATAGATCAAAAAGCTCTTTATTCCGTTTTCTACCGAAAGCATGCAAGTGAAATTAAAAACGAGAAAGTAACAAGAATGACGTTGAATTTGGCCCAGGCGAAGATAATACACAAGCTGACACTATGTCTAGGATCTGCAGCATTACTGTAATTACTGAACTGTCTCAGATCCATCAATCATTGTGCCACCCAGGTATAACTCGAATTTCCATTGGCTCAAGAGTGCGAATATAGACTTCCCATCCAAGTAACGCAACTTCTACCTCCTCACATTTATTCTCGAATTTTACCGTTTTCCTTTTACTTCTGCATATCATGTTTCTGGTGCTACTGTGGTTTGATGAACCTCTTTTGCTTATTTGGGACCCCGGTGTTTGTACACTAGGACGGATGAGTTTTCTCCATATCCAAAGAGGTTAAGTCTTTTCTAAATACAAATGAGGTTGCTACAAGCAGAACCGCGCCATATAACCCTCAGGACTACGGGCAGGTACAGCGTCTGAACGGTACTTTGTGGAAAACCATTACACTGGCCTCAAAGTTGCCAAATGAAATGTGAATCACAGCGAATATAAAGACCCGAATTGTTGGAAGCGCCATAGACATCATTGTTAATTAAGACTTCAATGAACCTCAATCTGCATTAGAAGAAAACACTACGTGGGAAGCCACTTCCCTATTGTTGTTAGCAGACACCTTGTATTATTTTAAGGTTTTGTTTCTGATCTAGATTTAGACAGTTGATGACAATTAAATGTAAATTTAATTCGTATATATTTGATTCCACATTACTATCTTATAATAAAGTTACTAATTTGAAGTAGCTTTGGCTCCCTATACATTAGAACGGTATATCGAAAACAGTTTTAGAAGTGGACTCTTGAGAAACTGTACTAATAGCAGTTTTAACATTTTGGTGACCCTAACAGGACATTTCCATTGCAAGTATGGAAAAAACCAACAAAGTCATAGCTCTATAAAGAACGGCTTTTACAAGAATATGTGATAAGTTGAAACAAGATTTGTCCAAAGATAAGTACAACTTCATAGAAATACATAGTAGTATCAGAGTTTTGGATTAAAGAATATATCAAATAGCCGAACTGAATCAACTTATGTTAGATTTGCTGTTAGGTTCAGATGTTGATGAAGATAATATGAGTGCAGAAGTGGAACTGATGGATACAATGGGTTTTGGATACCACAAAATCAAATGTCACTTTGATACATTGGTTAATCAAAGTGTAACATGACGCTGAGACATGTTTCTATTTTTATCAATTATTTTGGAGCGTTACTTATTCGTCGGCTACTCCTCTACTACCTCTAATTCCAAATCCTTTGATTCCAAATATCAGGAACATATGGGCGATCATTTTTACTATCGGTAAATTGCTATTTTAAAATACGATTCAAGGAATCGTCGCTTGTTCATTCTTCGATGATAATAAAATTCAGTTTCTAAGTAATTTTGTGTGATATTAATTCTTCCAGATGCTCTGCGGCATTCACCTGTACGGACCTCTACGGACCTCTACGCACCTTTAGTGACCGTTCTCTCCAAGCCTTACGGACAGTTCTCTCCAAGTTTTACGAACAGTTCTCTCTAAGCCTTAAGGGCCGTTCACTCCTAGAGCCCTTACGGACAGTTCACTCCAAGGACCTTACGGACCCTACCAACAATCCAACTCTTCCACATCAGATGGCTCAAGAACCCATGGATACAGCTACGAGATGTACGTCCCGAGCCTTCCCAAGATAAGTCCCTAACTTATTTTTAATAGATAGAAAATATTGAGTTGCACATTTTTATTGTAATAACTGATTGTTGTTCGTATTGTATTGAGAATATACGGCTTATGAAAATTCATTTTTGTATCAAATAAATCCATTTGTCCCGAAATTTTGTTTGTTAATTCACCTTATCCCAATTGAGGTAATAAAAAATCCCAATGACCCAGGACCAATTGGACAGGCTTATTTCAGTAACATGTTTGCATAAAACCCAAAATAAAAAATTAGATACAAAAGTAATAGAATGTTTTGAGATGTACAAAAAACCAAAGTAACATTCTGGCATCAAATCAGAAACAAAAAATTTAAAAAAAATGTCTGGTAAATTTGTGAATTTTCTTAAATAAATGTTTTAATGTACTATTTAGAGAAAAATGTTAAATACAAAAGTTGTAGAACGTGTTAAGGTCTATAAAAAAGCTTAGTAACTTCTTGCGTCAAATGAAAATCAAAGGAAATACGATTTTTTTTCAACATTGAAAGGCCGCCATTTTGTTTTTACTGGGCCGATTTGGCTCATTAACGAACTCGTCCAAGATTCTGGCCTAAACGATTTTTGTAGCCAGTTTGGTTTCGATCCGTCAAAAAAAACGCCCTCTATCGTGCTTACAAATTCCGTTATAACACATACATATATATACACACATATATATATATATATATATATATATATATATATATATATACAGCAGAATAGAAACATTTTATATTAATCTATTTTTAATGTGTGTAATGTGATGCTAGTGCCCGTATCGGCAAAACAACTGTTGCTCTCTGTAAGTTTTTATTTATTGTTAATTTTAATGGGTTTTAAAATGTACATTACTAATTATTGTAGAATTTCTCCTGAAAAAGCTGTTAAACAATGGCGAAATATTGAGAATATTAGAGAAATTGCAGTTTTAATTGCCTCCAGACCGCTATACCCGAAATTTATGAAATATTCTATAATTAAGTAACGGTTGATAACTTAATATATATATATATATATATATATATATATATATATATATATATATATATATATATATATATATATAACCTTTGGAACGGAGGGTGAGTTTGGCATCTAGGAACACCAAAACGAAAAACTGCATTGAAATTTTTCCGAAGTCGCGTCGTGCTACTCTCTACAATAGACCTATTTCATTCTGAAATAAGCCTAAAAAATAGTGTAACTAAGGCAGAATTCACCACATGAGGAGAGTCCCAAGGCCGGGTAACTTAGGATTGTCACAATCCTAAGCATCGTAGTCAATTATATTAATCGGAGTCCACTTTAAAGAAACGTCTTGATAGTCTCATGAATTCTGTCAGACAAGAAGTGATGAATGGAAACAGAATTAATATAGCTATTTCCAGTTTTAAAGACAGACGAAAGACTGAATATAGAAGTGTAGCTAGCAGCTCATCTGTTCCTACTGTATCTTAACTGTTCAGTAAAAGAGTCCCACGATGTGTATTTCGTAAAAATTCACTCTCTTCTGAACAATGTAAGCAAGCACTGAAACTGAGTTTCACATAGAGAAGACAAAATTTGTCAGATTCGGCTTGTTATCATTTGTACACAGAATTTGGTCATATCGCTCGAAGATGTCGTTTTAGAGAAAAATGTTCTACTTATCAAGAAAAACATTGTTCCATTATGTGTCCTAAAAACCATATCCAGACATAAAAATCCCATGATTCAAATTCGAAAGAGGAAAACTCAAGAACTGAAGAACAAAATCTGACTAACCACACCTATCCAGAGGTTTATCTACAAACAATAGTTGTAGAATTGAAAGGAGAGAAAGAATCACGACGAGTAAGACTTCTAGTTGACACTGGTTCTCATAAGTCGTGTATCTCAAAAAAACTGTTTGAAGAAGTAGGTTGCACACCAATTCACGTAGAGCAACCTGTTCTTTCGCTCTTTGGAGGGACCCAAACCGAAACAGTCATTCATACCTGCTACAAAATTCGTTTTTATAGTTCAACTGAAAATTACTGTCGCAATTTTGAAGTATTCGACCAACTATTGATTTGCATGTTCTTGGTATTCAATATCCTTGTAGAGCGAAATCACAACAAGAACAAGAAAAGTTGGTTATGAAACATTTTTCAAAAACTGTTAAACCAAGAAACGACAAGCGTTATGAAGTAAGCATGCCGTGAATTGAAGGTCACCCTCCTTTGCCATCTAGTTTTGATTTATCTCATAAAATACTACTGAATATTAAAAAAAAGTTAAAAAACGATAATTTTGTTGATATCTATGATACAATATTTGATAATTGGTTGTCAAAAGAAATCATTGAATCCTTACCAGAAAATGAGACATTCGAAACATCATGTCAGTCCGGTCATTTTTTATCACATCACCCAGTATTTAAACCCAATAGTTCCACAACACCCGTACGTCCAGTTTTCGATGCTTCATCCAGACAAAAGACTCAACCATCCTTGAATCAATGTCTTGAATTGATTCCATCCCATCATTTTACAGTTTCGCACGGAAAAGATTGGAATCGCGACTGATATGAAAAAAGCATTTCATCAGATCAGTCTACAAGAAAGTGATTGAAATTATTCACAATTTCTTTGGTATGATGAAAATCAGAACTTGAAGATTTTTAGACATACCCATGCAGTATTTGGAGTAACGTGCAGCTCATTTTTATTAAGAGCAGTCTTAAAATTTCATCTGAATCAAATCGTGAGAAACTCAATTTGCAAAACAAATTCCTATAGTCTCAAAGTGATTTCAAGGTTAATGAAATCTTTTCACGTCGACAATGTCCTAACAAGTGTACTAAATGAAGAATTTCTCAACCGATTCATTGAACAATCAACTAAAATTTTGGCTGATGGAAGGTTTCAGTTGAGAGGATGGGAGCATACTTTACCAAAAAATTATGAAGTCAAAGCAAAAAGCAATATCCTTGGTCTTATCTGGAATCGCAAATTGGACACTCTGGAACTTTCATTAGAATGGTTTGACCAAATGGATACAAGAATTTTAACAAAATGTACGATATTATCTGCAGCTCATAAACTCTACGATACCATTGGTTTTTCATGTCCAGTAGTACTGATCCCAAAACTATTACTGCAGAAGACTTGGTTTTTGAATTTGGGTTGGGATGATGAAATCAATGAAGGAATTCGTGAAACATTTCTAAAATGGTTACAAGATCTACCTCATTTGGCTTCTGTAGATTCCTCGATAAATAGCAACAAATTTGAATATTTCGACAACTCAGTCTGTACATGTTTTTTGTGATGCAAGTACAAACGCTTATTCAGCTTGTAGATTCCTCAGAAGAGAATTAGATGATGGTGAAGTTCTTTTGAGACTAGCCAAATCCCGAGTAGCACCTATTAAAAGGTTAACCATACACCGTCTCGAACTTTTGGCAGCAACAATTGGAGTAAGAATTTTCAGACTAACGATGAAGTCAATCTTCATGTAATTTTTTGGTCGGATTCCTCAACTGTATTATCTTGGATCAAACGACAAGAACATTGGAAACCATCAATCTGGAATCGTATTGAAGAAATAAAACGTTTTTCCAGCAGATCTTCCATCTCGAGGCTGTTTAGCTAAATCCCTGAATGATGAAATATGGTATAGGGTCCTATTTGATTACAGGATCCAATTTCACAATGGCCTAGTCAAAATTTCGATTGTATCGAAGAAGGAATTAACTACGAGAGGAGGAAAACAGTTGTTTCCGCCCTATCTGTGCCTGATGATTATGCATGGTACTATGAGTATTTCTCAAAATTTAGCAAAATTGTTAACATGATTCCATGGATCAAACGATTTATCAAGAACTGCAGAAAAAACAATGTTGAAAAAGAAAAATTTGTTACTGCAACGGAGCTAGACGCATCTCGAAAATTATTTATTCGTTATATACAAGAAGAAAGTTTTAAGTTAGGTCAAAATCCCAAACTTTTATCCCTGTGTCCTTATAATGACGACGAAATATTAATCAGGGTACGAACCAAAATTGCAGATAGAGCTGATGCAGAGAATTTCCGTATACCGTATGTTTTGCCCTCAAATCATGAAGTTGTAAAACGTTTTATTTTTGAAGAACACATTAGGAATAATCGTGTTGGACTTCAATGTTTGATGAGTATCCTTAGAGAAAATTACTGGATTCTTCAATGTAGACGTACTGTTAAATCAGTAATTAGTGGATGTATCACTTGCAGGAGATTCAAAGGAAAACTAATTGAAACTCTCGCCATATGTCTCCCAGAAAACAGAGTTCGTGATGCTGCAGTGTTCGAGATTGTAGAGATTCTAGGCATAGATTTAGCAGGAACTTTTGTATCTCAAGCCAAATGAAAAGGTTTGGATCGTACTGTATACTTGTGCTATCTACCGAGCTATGCACCTTGAACTAACGTCATCTTTGTCAAACAATGCGTTCATGCAGACACTAAGAATATTTATTGCACGCCGAACTCGACCTTCAACAATATATACAACGTGCGGCACAAATTTCCTTGGATGCGCAAACGTTTTCAAAGACTTCAATCGGTTAGAAGTAGCACAGAGATGTCCAACAATTTACCAAATAGACTGGAAAATGAAACCACCAAGAGCTGCTTGGTGGGGAGGCTGGTGGAAGGGCCTTATATGGCTTATGAAAGAATTGTTTCTTGGAAAAACGGGCCTAGATTTCGAAGAATTACAGACTGTTCTCTGTGATTGTGAAACCGTTTTAAACACCGGTCCACTCACATACATGTATGAGGATCCAAATGATTGTACTGTTCTCACCCCTCCATTGTTCCAACAAGATACTAAAGAAGTCGGAGTGACTGATCTTGATTTAGTTGAAGCCAAAGGCGTTTGAAGTATCGTTTGAAACTCAGAAAAGATCCGAACAATAGATTCAGTCTGAATATTTGGGCAAACTCACTATTTTTTTCTAGGAGAACTTCTGATAGGACAGCAAAAGTCGGAGACATTGTTTTGATCTCAGATTTCAATAATGGGAAAGTCGAATGGCTTATGGGCCGTATGATTGATACTATACCTGGACGTGATGGAATAGCCAGATAGGTTAAGCTGAAAACTGCCACAGGTGAGTTGCTGAGGCCACTATAAGGAATTACTTTATTGGGAATAAAGAATTCGAAAGATATGCCCAGACCTACAGTGTCAAAAAGGACAAAAAATATTCAAATAGAAAGTAAAGACGACAAGTTGTCAAAGAAACCAACAATCATAGAGTACGTGTCTACAATAAGATCTAGAAGACATATAAAAGCTCCTGAGAGATACGGATATTGATTATGTCATGATAACACAAGGTGAGAGTTTGTTGGAAGACACCTTGTATTATTTTTACGTTTTGTTTCTGATCTTGATTTTGACAGTTGATGACAATTTAAATTTAATTCGTATATATTTGATATCACATTACTTTCTTATAATAAAGTTACTAATTTGAAGTAATTTTGGCACCCTATACATTAAAACGGAATATCCATAACAGTTTTAGTAGTTGACTCTTGAGAAACTGAACTAATAGCAGTTTTTACAATTGTAGAACCTCAATCCCAGGAGAACGAAACCTCGCCTCTACCTGTTGAAACTTTGAACCCAAGACTTCAAAAAGTTAGAAAAAGGTTCCAAGTATTTTGTCTGATATTATCTGTGTTTGTTTTGTTTTTGAATGGGGTTTGAATGATGTCTTATTTTCGGTTCTACCTGTTCTGTAAGAGAACTTACCGACAATTGGCTGCCTTGTTTCTGTCAATATTGGTGACAGGTTTGACAAATATAGAAAGCCTACAAAGTATCACAAACTCCCCTTCACTTCATATACTCAGACAATCCCAATTAATAAAATACTCTGTTACGGTGAAACAAAGACTTATTATCCAAAAAACCAATAATGTATTAACATCTTCCCCTAAAAATATTACAAAGCCATCTGCTTTTTTATTATAAACCAGCTCGGACTGTTCGTGAAATTTATTTCAGTTACAGTTTTTCCTTAGTGGTGTTACATTTTGATTCCAAATGGCATTGAATATGTATAAAACTATAATTTTGTTGTAGTATCATTTCTGGTTTCGTTTGTTCTCAACTAAACATGATACCTTGCTTAGTTGATATTAAAATGGCCAACATGCTTTTTTTTGTATGGGTTTTGGGAAAACTGTTACTAGTTAACAAACTAAAGGAACAAATTATATGACAAATGACCACATCTGGAGGAAAAAATGTACTTGTTTTCCTCTCCCAGTCTATTTACTAGCTTGTCTGTGTACGTCCTTTTATATGAACAACCAAGTGTTTTTTCAATTCCCTGAACTGACTCATTAACAGATAAAATATTGAATCGAAAAAGTATTATTTAAATAAAGACTGTAGAAAGAAATTGAAATAAACAATGATTTCATTTCATTTTACATCTCAATAAAAATATTCCATGATTAAATATAAAAACAGTATAGATATATTATTTTTCAGTTTCGTTAAAGTGTTGGTAAGAATGCCACATTGACAACATATGGAGAGTCTGTAAAATTTTCCTGTAACTCAGAAGAAACGTGAAATAGCATAGCTTGCGATACAAATCATTAAATATGTTATAAAGGACTTTGTGGTCTCTGGGGACGCGAATTCTTATCGTAAATATAGTGGTAATCGTAAAAAAATCATAAAGGGATTTAAAGCCTTTCAAGCATTAAGAAAAATGCGGGGAAATTCAATATTAGTTCATTACATGTATCATTAAAAATAAATTTTCACAATATTAAGAGAAACTCTAATTTGGGCGAAAAAATAGTTTGAAATAGAAGCCTAAAATCAATAACTCAACGGGGATAAATAGTAGCTTCTTCTCCAATTTTCAACTAAACATTTCATAGGACCAAATTGTCCGTTTCTAGTCCTTTTTATATCAGCACGTTTTTTACTTATTTTTCCCAGTTCAAAGCTCGGGTGATGTAGGTTAAGTCTTCGTATTTTGTGCTAAAGTTTGTGTATGGACAATAATTCTCCATGAAACACCCTACATATACGCCCTCGTAAATGACACAATTTAATCCGATGTCGCTATTAAGCCTCTAATGGCTCCAAATCCGCAGTTAGACTGTCGTCTCCAATTGTAATTTTCGGTCTATTGAGAAACGCGTGGTCGAGTGCATCGACTGCATATAATTCCGTGCACTTCTATCTTTCAAGAACACACCGGCGCATTCAGATGTCGAAACCAGAGATGATGGCCGTGTACTTCGGTAGCGCAGCTATTGTTCTCCATTTATTTAACTCGCAAATAACTTCGCTATTTAAAACTCAAGTTTTCTATTTTTACCATTCTCAAAGTTAGAATGACGTTAGTATATAGATAAATCATCGTCGAAAAATATAAAAAGTAATCCTTTTCAATTAACGTCTATTTTGTAAAAAGTTTATAACAACAAATCAATAAAACTCGTGTTCTCTTTGAATACTCAGGAGAGCTTCTCGCTAACAATATCATTTATTCTGTAAGCCTGTTTCAAGTGTTTTCATTAGACCTTCGTCAGTTCTCGTAAACAAATGAAATCCGAGTGAGTCTAGCGTGTTTAACCGCATGTGTGAATCTTGTTTTTCGTTTACGCATCCGATTACATTCAAATAATTGCCCTTTACTTACCCCCTAAGCATTATATTGACGCTGATACAAAACCGCAACATGAAAGCAATTATTTAATTCATTCTCATTTGCTAGTAGACGACTCTATTATTTTCAATCATTTGTTGACGCTTCGAGGAGAAAGTTTATTGTAATATATACTAATTAACAGACATTTATGATTAAAAATTTTATCATCAGGGAAATAGTATGATACAGATATTTTTATTTTTTATGCGCACCATTCACAGCAATTTCCTAGATTTAAACTAACTACTAAACAATTATGACAGCAACCTAGCATAATTTTTTTCCAAATTAAGATCAGTATAACTGTGCATTGATATAGGAAATCGGGAAAACTAATGTGCTGATCTTTACAATTATCACTCAAGAAGACAGTTTAAAAGTGGAGAACTCCCTAGATTTATCTGTTCAATGACTACTTGATATTGTGGGTTTCTTAAGTGTCTTTATTATTAACATAAGAAACTACAGGACTAATTGGTTTCATTATTTTATGTAATTTAACGGTTCCATATAATTGTGGAGAACGAGGATTTTTGTTTACGATGGACTTCTTTTCGTAATCACTTAAAAGATCATTTGAATTATTAACAATATCTCTTACATTCTCCATAATTATATGGAACCGCTAAATTACATAAAATAACGAAAACAATTAGACGTGTAGTTTCTTATGTTAATACTCCTCCACGAGACCAATTGGATAGGCTTATTGCAAGTAACAATTTTACATCAAAAATAAAAAAAATTGGTAAATTTGTGAATTTTCTCAAATAAACGTTTTCTTGTACGTTTAAAAAAATAGTTAGGAACCAAAGTTGTAGAAAGTGTTAAGATCTATTAAAAATATCACTAACTTCGCGTCAGATCAAAAATTAGATACAAAAGTTATTGAGTGTTTTGAGATGTATAAAGAACCAAAGTAAGAATTGGACATCAAATCAAAAACAAAAAAATATCAGGTAAATTTGTGAATTTTCTTAAATAAATGATATAATATAGGTACGTTTTAGAGGAAAATGTTAGGTACAAAAGTTGTAGAACGTGTTAAGATCCATGAAAGATCTCAGTAACTTTTTTGCGTCAAATGAAAAACAAAGGAAATACAATTTTTTTCAAAATTTGACAGGCCGCCATTTTGTTTCTACTGGGCTGATTTGGCGTATCAACGAATTCGTCCAGGATTTTGGCCCGACTGATTTTTGTAACGAGGTTGGTTTCGGTCAGTCAAAAAATAGCCCCTCTATCGTGCTTACAAATTCCGTTATAACATATACATATACAGTGAACGGCTAAATTATGGAATATTATCATTATTTCGAGAACCGTCGAGTTTTAAGGGAAATCCCGAAACAAGTCGATTTTTGTTGTAAAATACCCATGTTATATACAAATGCCAATAATCCAAATTTACCTAGTGAAAATATCTAGTTTCAACAAGATGGAGCTTCTCCGCATTACACACGAGAAGTACGTTAATTTTCAATAATTGCTTTCCCGGTAGGTGGATCGGAAGACGAGGTTTTATAAAGTGGCTAGCAAGGTCGCCAGATCTAACACCTCTAGACTTTTTCCCGTGGGGTTACATAGAATCAGAAGTTTATGTCAATAGACCCCAAGACTTACAGGACTTGAAAGATCGAATTAGGCATGAAATGAGTCTAATTACTCCGGAAGTCATCCGCAATGTACTTGATGAATGTGTCCGTAGACTCGCATATTGTCAAGTAACCGATGGATGGTATTTCGAACATTCAATTTAAAATGATTGTTATGCATACTTTGCTTACTATAAAGTACATTATTAATTGAATTATTAATTGTAATTTGGTTGAATTTAAATAAAAAAAAATTGTTTTCGTTCCCTTAAAAAAATATTTTAGTTAAAAATGTAATGTTGTTAAATAGAGAATTAAATTCTCATTCAAATGAGGTGTCACATTCTAGCGATTTCTATTTAAAAAAATTAACTATTACGTCACTACTCCATGTACGTACTCACTCCCAAAATAATATGCGCTAATCTCACCCACCTCCGAAATTTCGTTGTGACTACCCTTTTTAGGAGATGACAACGTTTCGCCATACTTTTCACATTTGGACACCGTAGATATTATTACCAAAAATTTGTCCGGATGCAATTTTGTCCCCGGATATCAGCAAAACGAACATGTAGTTCGAGTATAGATGGCTGGCGCTAGTGTCGCTCTAAACTTCACAGCCACAATGCGATAATACATCCAGCTTTCGTACTGTATGTTATCACCTCTGAAAAAGCGACAATGTCGCTTGCGTCTTAGAGTGTAAATACAGTATCCGCCGAAATAAACAGTACCGAAAATAAAAATAAAAATTAATTTTTAATTTCTGTAATGTAAGTGTTCAAAATGTTCACTATTTCGACGCAAACAAGCTTCATATCGATTAATAAATAATCAATAAACATATTTATAAAAAGTGGTTGATGTAACTACCGAAAAATATTTTGTATTCTTTCCCGTAGTTCGGCAATATTCGCCGGCGGATTTTCCGAGTGAAATATTTTGTCCTTCATTATGCCCCAAATGTATGCGTCGGGTGGCGTCAGATCAGGTGAATGAGAAGGATATTCGAAGTCTGTTCCCCGAGAAGTTATTCATTTATCGAAATGCTGACGGAGTAAGTCTAAGGTGCGCACAGCTGTATGGCTCGTTGCACCATCTTGTTGGAACCATTGTGTGCGAAACTGTAGATTTCGTGCACGGCAAAGGTTATTTAGATCTCTCACAAAAGGAATAATAATTTACTCTCTATAATGCTCTTGGTTGACAGTAAGTGGACTCTGATTATCATCTTCAACGAAATAAGGACCAATAATTCCATGACCAGATACCACGCACCAAACGGTAACTCCAAGACTGTGGAGTGGTTTCTCTACAATGACATCAGGACGTTCAAATCCAAGGAATCTGGTTGTGTGTCGATTAATATAGCCGCTAAGATGAACGTGTTTCTCGTCTGAAAACCATATGTTTTTCAAAAATTCGGGATCTTCGTAAATTAAACTCAACATGCGATCACAGTAAATTTCTCTTGCACGTTTGTCCGCAGCATTTAGTCGTTGTCCAACTTGAATACGGTATGGATAACCACCAATTGATTTCAACATGCGACGTGAAGACGTTTCACTAATGTTGAGTTTACATGCAGTTCTTACAAGACTTCTTTGAGGTGATTGCACAACTTGGTTAAAAACACGTCCTTCATTTTCGTTAGTGCATACTGTTTTTCGACGACCTGAAGAACCTTTACGTTGACACAATACACTACCAGTGCGACGAAATTTTTCAACAACAGCTAATATCACACTTTTACTAGGAGCTGCTTTATTAAATTTTTGTTGATATTTTATTGACACCTGTTCTAAGCTTGGACCATCATTACGACCTTTTCCGTATGAACGAAAATAATGCTCTACCAAAAAAACTTTTTCTTCCGTTGTTAGAACCATTTTTAAATCAAATTTAACTGCAGCGTACTATTAATATATCAACTAATGACAATTAAGTCAAATATGACAAATCCATATTACATAAACGACTCCACAGCACTTTGTTTCGGTACGGTTTATTTTGGCGGATACCGTAACTTCAAATTAAATACGTACTTGGTGAATTTATGGTCGCGGTAAATAATATTTTTTAATTTTGTATTAGTTCTTATAACTGATTTGGAAGAATACCCTTTCCTTAATTTTTTAATATTTTTTAAATAAATTTATTAGGTGCAGAGCTAATTTTTTAATAATTTTAATGTCCCGCCATTCCATGTAACCGTTTATCTATTACCATTGTAATAGTAATATTCACTTTAAACATGATTAAATACCCAGAAGGGTTTAGGTATTCATTCGATCCTGCTTGGATGTAGCCATATTTTTACGTCAAAGTAGATGTATTTTTACATATTAAATACACATATAACACCAAACAACTGCGATAATATTAGTTTCGGATTTTTTATAATAATGGTTAATCATGATATTCTATATTTTCTTGAAAATGGAATTATACAGGGTGTCCCAAAAAAGCAGGCCAATCAGTTAACCATAGATTCCTTAGGTCAGTGTAAGGAACCTCTATTATTATTTTTCAGATTGTGGCCATTATTTTCAACATCAAAAGTAAGGCTCTAAATTGCTTATGTTCCCTATAACTCTATAAAAACTTTTCAGTACACTAAGCTAGCCATGGTAAGATTTAACACTTTATGGTTCTTTAAAAAAATAAATTGAAATTATTACCTTGATCAAAAAGCACATATATTTTGAATAATTGCTTCACAATGTGTAGTGTATGTAATTAATAAACATCATATTTTAACCTGAAGCTTTCTATAAAAAGAAAACCATAATATCCATAACCGGAAACATAAATTAAATATTAGTAATGATTACAATATACAAACAAATAGAATTCAATATTATTATTTAACACATTGTAAAAACTGTTTGTTTAGATATAATGATGACATAGATGTTAGAAAATCAACGACGACAGGACAATTTATATAGAACAGAGAACACAAAACTCTTATCATTGAGTCAAGAAATATGCAAGGTATTTTCTTTATTTGCAAATAACACTCGTATTTAATAAACTGAAATATTAAATTATGAGCTAGTTTATACGAGTAAATGATAAAAAAAGATTCACAGAACGTTTAAACAGGACTCACACACACTTTGAAGTGAATTTAGTAATTTAGATTATTTTAGATAAAGGAATATTATTCAATATTTCAATGATAATGGACTAGTTGAACAATTAAAACCATTTAAATACCAATCGCGAGCAATATACATGTGAAATCAAGGAATACATGAGATTGTCTAGCAACGAAAGAAAAAGAAGTTTGTTGATTTCGACAAAAATCAGTATGTGATCTGGTGTCGAGGCAAGAGGACGTGTTAGTGAAGGTATTGAAAAATTTCATTAAAAAAGGTTATGAAGGCATAAAAATTGTTCTCAAATAATTGAAAACATTTTAAAACAATATCCAAGACAGTTTAATAACAATTCCAACATAAATGAAGTAACAACAAGAAAAACAAGTTATTCTAAATGATAGTAGACAACTAGAATAACTAACTGATACATTTCACAAAATCTGATGAACCAAATTATTAGTTAAAGACATTTATAAAATATTCAACACAATATCAGACGAGTGGTACATACCTATAACATAGCTACTAGTTGGCGTCCAGTTGGAGAGAATTGTTTGGCAATCCATGTACATGGTGATGTAGATGAATTATAATCGTTATAATAATAATAACGAAATTGAGATATACATCTAAAAAGTATAACAAATAAACTTTATAATTGTTTTCTTCTATTTTTATGTTTAACTTCCGTGTACTACATCCAATAATGGAGTGTTTGGATCACATGTTAACAGAAACAACAAATAAATAAAGTGTGAAGACCAACCTTGGAAATAGAAACAACATATGAATACCTAGGGAGCATAGTGACATAAAATGGGAAAAATCTACTTAAAAAAAAATAAGTTCAATCGATAGAGGATTTATTAGTATCAATACACAAAATGGTACTTATACAAGTCAAAAGTATTGCATAATTTCAACAAACGTCAAAAAATCAATTTTTTTTTAATTTTTGTACTTATTAAAAGTAAGTAGGTACAATAACGTATATTCATCTCCAATAAATCAAAATAGCATAAAATTTCATTTCCCAGACAAATACATAAAAAATAAACGGTTTTAAAACTAACTTTTCTGCATCTGAGAGACGACCTGAACAATATCCTATCATAAAATTGTTACTTGTATATACTTCGGAGGTTGTATCATGCGCACAAACCGAAATTTCTCCAAGAATGAGATCTGGATTTATGGGACCCGTTTTACTTGCTCTGATGAGCTGAAAATCAATATGGTTCATCTGTGAGGTAACCTGAAAAATATCCAATTATGAAATTGGTCACTTATATATACTCCGGAGGCTGTATCGTGCTAACAACCCTAAATTTTTCCAAAAACTACCAAACACGTGGTACTTCAAGTACCATAGCAAACGTTGTACTGGCTATTGTGAGCTAAAAATTGATAGGGTTTATTTGTGAAATGCCTTGAACAATATTCAATCATAAAATTGGTCACTTGCTGCACTTCTGAGGCTGTACTAACAAGACATATTACGAAAATTGGCCGACGACGATGACGACAACATACATACAGGATTTTTTTCTAAAAACCGTTTTTTCAGGTTGTTCTTGCTGAAAAACGAAAAATAAACTAAAAAATCCAAAATTACAACTTTGTTTGGGGTGAACCAGTACTTTTCTCGTCTATTAGATAGGGTTGGGCGGAAAAATTAATTATTCGAGTATTCGATTTATGAATAATAAAATAAACTGTACTAATTTTTATTTTCAATACGTCTTATTTCCACCATGTGAATGAATAATATATGGATATCTTCTTGGCATGCTAAAGATATAATGCCTAATGGTATTTTGTGGTATTGTCTCCCATATATTAAGCAGGGTAGTGCTAAGGTCATTCAGATTATTCACAGGATTTTGACGGGTCGAAATTTTTCTGCCTATATTATCACATATGTGTTCTATGGGGTTGTGATCAAGGCGTCTAGCTGGACATGCCGTGGTATCAGTTCCTACCTCTACCCAAAACTCATATACCATCATAGCAATGTGGGGCAGTGCGTTAATCTGCATGAACAGAAAATGTTCCCTTTGAAGTGAAATAAGAGATCATTCATAAGCTTTTCACCAACCATTGCACAAAAGTCAAGCCTCGTGTCATAATCACAATCTTATAAGTGTGAATAAATTTCGGTTTGAATCCATGAATTGGTTAAAAAACTGCTATGGTTTTAAATTTTATTGGCGAAATTGACAAAAAAAAAGATACGTTTCTCCAGAGTAGGAAATTTGTTACAATATAACGAAACTTCTAATAACTAATTCTTTTTGTCAACTTTAAGTTCTGAACTATTAATAATAACAAAAAATAAGTGTCTCTGATTGCATACATTCCCTACAACAAGATAAAAACTTTCTAATAAATACGTAGAAGTTTTTGCACGACAATCGATCACACCGCAGATGTTAACTAATCTTGGAAGATATTTCTATTTACGTCTAAAGGGGATTCACTCGGATAAAAGATCACTTTTTTTCATTCCACGCTCACAGGACACAGAAAATGACAAACAAATTAACGTTATTCGCTCATTTTCTCGAATATGCCGTCAAATGAAGTTGTACGCCGTGGAATACGTTTAAATTGCGATCATTTGATCGAATAATTGTAAAAAAGGAACAATTATGTTAATTGGTGCAATCATGAATTGCTAAGAAATAAGAGTATGGAACTTCAGATTAATTATTAACAGAGTTAGCGGATGAAGATCCTGATTCATACTGCAACCATATTCAAACGGATTGAAGAAAATTTGAAAAACTTCTACTCCCTCCATAACGAAAAAAAAATATTTTAATGAGATACAGTATACCTGTGAGCATAAGAATTCAAAAATACTAAGATACTTTGCCACGGGCGATTCTTTTGGAATATTTATACAGAGTGAACGTTCTCTTTGTCTTCATACGTTTAATTTTTCGGTCTTTCGGAGTTCGGGTGATTGATACTGAATGCCGCAATCCAACATCGCTGGATTGGTTCACTAATGAATTCATTTATCACTTTTGATTAACTTAATGCCTAGACGTGTCATTCTTAATGAAAGACATAAATGAATATAAAGTGAATCGTCAGATATCACCTCAAGATGTTGTCAACATGTTGGGGACGTGCTTTTTGTATATTCGTTGTATCATGGTATAATTTTTTCCACACTGTATATTTTAATCGATAAAGTTGTTTATTCAATTTCATCATATCTTGGTGAAAGCAGTTCGTTGCTCTTCTGAGTAAGCTTAAGTTATATTTAAACTGAGAAGTAACCCGCTGTGTCTCAGAATCTATGGATCCTACAACTTAGGGAAAATGATTGTACAACAAAGTCACATACGAGAAACTTCTAGACATTATTTTCTACCGCTATAGGGCGTAGTTGATAATAAGAACACACAAACATCATTTTTCTATAATAAATACACAGTGCATGTGCCTAAAAATTTCAATATACCGATAATTTTACGTATTTTTGCTGCAGTACTTTTTCCTTCTTTTTGTAAAATTACTGGTAAGGGTGAGTGGGAAAGCTTACTCAATAAAATAATTAACGTTTGTTACGCTTTATGGATTTTGACAACCTTATTATCGTTTCGAAGAGAATTAAGTGCTGAATCAAATAAAGTATCACATTCTTATTTCAGTTATTGATTATATCTGATCCAGAAAAAAATTCAATATCATCGCTACAAATGATAGATTTTCTAGTAATAGCTTTTCCTTCGGTAATAATGTAACGTTTTCATTTTTCCTATATTCCGCCCTACAAAATTGAGTCATTATTTTAGAATAATTTCTATCCCAGTACGGCCCTGGCACAACAATATTTTTGTCGAAGCGAAGGATATCGTTCTTTATGACCAATGAATATTAAAAAATTGAGGAACCAGATATCTCTGGTATATCTCTGGACGCCGAAAAGGTTTGATACGCTTCAATCTTGATTTTCAATTCAAGTAAATAACAACTGAAAATATACAATAGTTTTTAATATCGCCTCAAAAAAAATGTGCGTTGTGCTAACAATAATTTTTAGTATCGCCTCTGACAAAAAGGTTCTCTTTACGAAACACTGGGTAGACATCTTAATTGGTGAATTTATGACCTCGATTCGTTTTATATGGTTTGTTATATGTTTTTGTTTAGAACTAGCTTTACCGTTATTTTTCGGGAAAAAATTCAAAAAAAGGCTGCCTATCCCCAAAATCTCGTGACGAGATTCAATCTGCGACGAATACTTGACTACGGCAGTTGCCAAGTTCCTAGAGTGCCAACTCTACTTACGTGTCGTATTTATCGTTATTGAGATTAAGATATCGTATCGTACCAAAGTATCGGTATTTCCTGTGCTTAGTCGGCAAATTAAAATAATCGAAGTATCTGTGTAATGTGCCACTACCGAGGTCCCGAAGAATACCGAGTGTCTGTGATTTGTGTCATCACGAGGTGAGAATAGATTACTTAATACAAGTATTGTCATAGGAAATTGAACCTACCGCATCGAGAAACCACGCCTCCGGCGTTTATGCAAGTGTCATAACCCAAGCTGATTACCTAAATGGTATTGTCGTAATTGACTGGTGACTGCTGGACTCAAGTATCCTTAATAATGATTTTATTTTATACCTCCCTACCTGGAGTAAATCGCGCCTTTTCTTTGCAGAAGGAATAGGAAGAATTTCGTTTCACGTCAACTTTTTAACCATAATAAGAACACTACCGTGTTAAGACAATTATATTATGCTAACTAGTTTTGCATTTGTAATATTATCTGTTCAATGTTTTATGCTTTTTTATATAATAATCCTTAAGCAATTCGGCATGCACGCTTCAACCTAGATACAATTATCTTCCGTTTTATTATCTTGACGTAACTTCCACAATGCCGATGTTTTTTTATTTATTTTGAAGTAATTCAGTAACGTAATATTATCCTACATTTTCTTTTACGAATGAACGGAAAATAATTTCATTAATAAACTATTTTTTTGTTCGCAAACCCCGCGACATTTATCGTTTATATCTTTATATCATTTCAATTCGTATATCTGTTTTTTTCATTGCTGTGTTGTGTTGGGTGATAATTTGTTTTATTGTTTTTATGTATATATTATTTTTTGAACGTATGAAAGATTTTGTATCTTATTGTTGCTGTCTGTTGTTTGTACCCGGTTATGCATGTAGATTTTTGTATGGTTCTGATCACTGACGCTAGTCAAACATGTTAATAAACTGATTAACATAATAAACGCGTTATAGTGAGTACTTCCCTAACCTCCACAGACACATTACCGAAAAAACCTTATTTCTCATAATTTCTCTCTCTTATCGCAGTTCTTGAAATTTTTCCTGTGAATTAAAATTCCTGGCGCCCTTTAATTACCTTTCCGGTTGCTTAACTTTCATAAAATAATAAAATAAACCCACGACTCCTAGCTCTCCAACCGAAACAAGAGTGCCGTTCGCATACGTCTTGATTGTTTATCGCCCAGTATCGTTTCAAATAATAATACTTCACTAGGTCATATTTGTTCCATCCAAGAGAAATTTGTAAAAATTGGTACTGAACAATTAAGACGGTTACAATAATGATCCTCTAAAAGAGGCCTATAACTTTACCACCAACATTAAAGTCCTCTTTGAAGACAAATATATTCTATTATATCTGATAGATCCCTGAAAAACATTATTACTAGACTGCAGAAAAAACTAAAACTCACGTTTAACTCCAACTAAACTGATGAGCTAGCAAGCTTAACATCCACAAATTCGAACGACTCCATGCGATACGATCTCGATCTACCTCAACAAGGTTCCGATTTAGAATAACTTCTTCCCTGAACTACCTACCAGTTTAATTTGTGAAATATGAGCCATTTCTATAGTTACTAATAATTTCTATATATTAATAAAATTCACAATATTGCAGTGGAATTGTGACGGATATTATCAGCGTCCTGAACGTCTACAATAGATTACTTCCATTCACAAGCCAGACTTCCAAGAAACTAATCTTAAAGCGTCCAACATTACATATCCAAAAAACATTGAAAGCTATCGTTCTACCAGAAACAATTTCCCTAGAGCTAGTGGTGGTACATGAATATTCACGCCTAAGAAAATATTCTCTTCACCTCTTCCACTTACCACTGATCTGGAAGCAATTGCCATAACAACATTATCTTCTAACAAACTAACTGTTGGCTCCCTTTATTTTTTGCCCGATTATTTCTTAGAGGAAGAGGAACTTCTTGATATAATGTATCAACTTCCCCATCTGTTTATCCTCCTAGGTGATTGTAATGCTCATAACACTATGTGAGGTTCACAGAGCACCTCTAGACGTGGAAAAGTTGTCGAGAACTTAATAATTGGCACCAACTCGTTCCTTCTCAATACAGGCTCCAATACTCACTTCAGCTCATCCTCCCGTAATTTTTCTCTCATTGATCCGACTGTATGCGATCCCAAGACTAGTTACTCTTTAAATTGACAAGTTGGTGACGACCTTCACGACAGTGACCACTTCCCCATCATAATATTCAATAACACTAATCAACAAACAACTCCCCGCAACTATTGGCGTCTGAACAAAACTGGCAAGAATTCACCTCTGAAATTGACTCTTCCTTATGTAATCTCTCCCCTCACAGCAATGTTCATGACTCAATGCAATCATTTACAGATATCGTCATATCATCAGCCTTAACTCATATCGGTAAAAATACCTTCACATCCTCTAACAAAACCGTACCATTGTGGAATACTTCCCGTGCAAACAAAATATGACAATCCAAGTCGCGTCTAAACCACTATCGAAAACATAAAATTCCTGAGAATCTAATACTTTACAAAAAAAAGCCCAAACCAAATACATCGTCAATACCTGTTGTAAATCACTGTAGAATTCTTGGCTTGATATTGGACTCCCGACTAACGTGGAAGAATCATCGACTGAAAATCAGAGGAACTTGTTTAAAATTTACTCAAAACCCTTTCTCGTTATAATTGGGGTGCTGATGAGAACTCTCTTCTAAAAATGTATAGATCTCTTGTTCGCTCTAAGCTCGATTACGATAGCTTTATATACATGTCTGCCCATAAATCAGATATAAAGTCCCATAACTCAATAGATAACACCGCCATCCGGCTCTGCTTAGGAACTCAAGTTTCCCACAAGCAAACGAACCTCCTCTCTGATCCCGAAAACGATACCTCCTTCTTTCTCACTCAGCAATGATCTCCTCAAATCCATCTAATCCTGTTTATGAACTAACTACATCTCCATCCTTGATTACAAATACCCCTCCACCCTACCTAATCGTCAATTCAATTCCATTACTCATTTCTTCAGTTAGTAACCTCATAGACTTTACACAAACGACTTCTCGCCCTCTAACTGTTCTGTACTCTAACGCTTCCAAAAAGGAAACTGGAATTGGATGTGCAATTATCCTCTGAGCCCATTGAATCCTTTCAGATTCCCCTTTCTAGTAGTGACCACACTGGTGAACTCTATGCTATCCTCCATGCCTTCGAACATATTTCTACACCTCATAATCACACAGCCATATGTATCGGTTCACTCGCATCCATCCAATCTATCAAAAGTCTATTTTGCAATCACCCGTTAGTTTATGACATACATAATGAATACGAACAATTCATTGCACAAAATTCAAAGATTACCATCATCTGGATACCTTCCCACTTAGGGATCTGAGGAAATGAAAATGCTGATCGCCTCGTAACCGACGCTGCCTCTTTAAAAATACGCGAAACAACATCCAAATCGATAAAGATTCGAAATCTAACATAAAATAAACGGTTTTAAAGATTAAAACTGACTTTTCCGCATGTGTGAGATGCCCTGAACAATATTCTATTCATAAAATTGTCACTTGTATACACTTCGGGACATGTATCGTGCTAACACACCAAAATTTCTCCAAAAACAACCAAAAATGGAGTATATCTGCATTTATAGGACCCGCTGTACATGCTCTAGTCAGCTGAAAATCGATAGGGTACATCTGTGAGGTACCTTGAAAAGTATCCAATTATAAAATTGGTCACTGGTATACACTCCGGAGGCTGTATCTTGCTAACAACCCGAAATTTCTCCAAAATTGACCAAAAATGTGGCACTTCAAGTACCATAGCACCCGTTGTACTAGCTCTGGTGAACAAAAAATCAATAAAGTTCATCTATAGGACGTCCTGAACAATAATCAATTATAAAATTCGTCACTTGTGTACACTCTGGAGGCTGTATCTTGCTAACAAACTAAAAATTCCCCAAAAATGATAAAAAATTGGTACTATAAGTACCATAGCACTCGATGTATTGGCTTTAGTGAGCTGAATATCAATAAGGTTAATCTTTTTGACGCTCTGAATAATATCCAATCATAAAATTGGTCACTTGTATATACTACGGAGACTGTATTGTGCTAACAAACTGAAATTTCGCCAAAAATGACAATAATATCGTACTTAAAGTATTATAGCACCTGTGGTACTGGGTCTGGTAAGCTGAAAATCAATAGGAATCAGCTGTGGGATGTCTTATATTCAATCATGTAGTTGGTAATTTGTTGCACTCCGGGGGCTGTATCGTGCTAACAAACTGAAATTTCTCAAAACATAACAAAAATGTTGTACTTCAAGTACCATAGCACCCGTTGTACTGGCTCTGGTGAGCTGAAAATCAATAAGGTTAATCTGTGAGATGTCCTGAGCAATATTCAATAATAAAATTGTTGACTTGTTGCACTCCGGAGGCTGTATCGTGCTAACAAGACATGTAACGGCAAGTAGCCGACGACGTCATACACACAGGATTTTTTTTCTAAAAACCGTTTTTTCGTGTTGTTCTTGATGAAAAACGTGAAAATATCTCAAAATTCCAACTTTTCTGGGAGTAAACTAATACTTTTCTCGCTTATTAGATAGGTTGGGCGGGAAAGTAATACCTAATACCTAATCAGAAGCTTATGGCAAGAACAATGGGACCAACAAAATTCAAATCTCCACACTATCCAACCCAGGATAGAACCATACAATATGCACGGACTCTCCAGATATGAAATGGTTATAATACGAAGATTGAGGATCGGCCACACCCCTTTAACTCGAGGTCACCTCATGTCCGCTTCTCCTCAACAGAAATACAAAGAATGCAATACCCAACTTCACGTCAAACATATACTTGAGGACTGCCCACTCTTTACTACCCAAAGAAGTGTATTTGGCCTAAAACCCACCACGAGTGAAATGATGCTGAATTGCATGGATCAAATAAACAGATTAATCCGCTTTCTTGAAGGTATACAATTCATAGAAAAATATAAATTTAATGTTTACTTCCAATCTATCTACTTTCATACTATTCAATGTAATTTCATTCCATCACCTCATATAATGTAACCATTTATTAACCCCATATGATTTAACATTTTATTACTAATTAAGTATTGTAATAATAATTGTAACTCGTATTAATGGCTATAGCTGTCTCATGCACATTTAGCTGAATAAAAATAAACGGTTTTAAAAATTAAAACTAACTTTTCCCCAAAAATATAGTATATCTTAATTTATAAGAACCGCTGTACTCGCTCTAGTAAGCTGAAAATCAATAAGGTATATCTGTGTGATACCTTGAACAATATCCAATCATAAAATTGGTCACTTGTATACACTCTGGAGGCTGCATCGTGTTAACAAACTAAAAATTCTCCAAAAATGACAAAAATATCGTACATAAAGTACTATAGCACCTGTTGTACTGGCTCTGGTGAGCTGAAAATCAATAAGGTTCATTTGTGTGATGTCCTGATAATATGAAATCATAAAATTGGTGACTTGATGCACTGCGAAGGCTGTATCGTGCTAACAAACTGAAACTTCTTAAAAAATGACAATGTCGTACTTCAAGTACTATAGCACCCGTCGTACTGGCTCTGGTGAGTTGAAAATCAATAGGGTTCATCTGTGAGATATCCTGAAAATATTCAATTCTAAAATTGGTGACTTTTTGCACTCCGGATGCTCTATCGTGCTAACAAGACAGTAACGAAAAGTGGCCGACAACAACGACGACGATGTCGACGACAACAATGACGACGACATACACACAGGATTTTTTTTCTAAAAACTATTTTTTCGTAATGTTATTGATGAAAAACGTGAAAATAACTTACATTTTTTTTCAAAATTCCAACTTTTTTGGGGTAAACCAATACTTTTCTCGCATATTAGATAGGCAGGGAGGAAAAGTAAAAATTTATGATTAAGCTTCTGATTCAATTGACGCGCCCGTTTCAGATACAGTCGCTAACTGTTTTAGCCCAATTTTCACCTCCAAATGAAAATTATAAATATAGTCGGTACAGTTCCAGGCGGTAGGACTTTTCTTTAAGAAATTCCCTACTCATTGAGGATCTTCTTTTAAATTTTGATTATCGTAAACAGTTTTTGAAATATTTTCTAAAAGTCGAATCATTTTACTTTTCCGCCCGACCTATGTAATATACGAAAAAAAATTTGGTTTGGAATTTCGAATCTATTGAGTTATATTCACGTTCTTCACAAAGAACAACACAAAAAACGGTTTTTAGAAAAAAAAATCCTATGTGTATGTCGTCCTCGTCGTCGTTGTCATCGGCCACTTTCCGTAACATGGGCTTGTTAGCACGATACAGCCTCCAGAGTACAACAAGTCACCAATTTCATGATTGAATATTGTTCAAAACATTTCAAAGATGAACCCTATTGATTTTTAGCTCCCCAGAGCCAGTACAACGGATGCTATGGTACTTAAAGTACAACATTTTTGTTATTTTTGGAAAAATTTCGGTTTGTTAGCACAATGCAGCAAACGGAGTGTACAAA
Source organism: Galeruca laticollis (assembly GCA_963921935.1). Taxonomy (NCBI): domain Eukaryota; kingdom Metazoa; phylum Arthropoda; class Insecta; order Coleoptera; family Chrysomelidae; genus Galeruca; species Galeruca laticollis. The sequence goes on along the minus strand of OY998179.1, from coordinate 171,545,505 downwards.
AGTGACCATTTTTATGATTGGATAACTTTCGGGGCATCTAATAGATGAACCCTGTTGATTCACAGCTCACCAGTGCCAGAACAACGGGTGCTATGGTATTTAAAGTACCACATTTTTGTTATTTTTTGAAAAAAATCGGTTCGTTAGCACGATATAGCCTCTGGAGTATATAAAATTGACCAATTTTATGATTGAATATTGTTCAGGGAGTCTAATAAATGAAATCTATTGATTTTCAGGTCACTAGAGCCAGTACAACGTGTGCTATGGTACTTGAAGTAACTCATTTCTGGAAATTTTTGGAGTAATTTCGGGTTGTTTGCACGATACAGACTGCGGAATATATACAAGTGACCAACTTTATAATTATGTATTATTCAGAGTGTCTCACAGATAAACTTTATTGATTTTTAGCTCACCAGAGCCAGTAGAACGTGCCCTCTAAATCCAGATATACTACATTTTTGGAGAAATTTCGGTTCGTTAGCACGATACAGCCTCCGAAGTGTATACAAGTGACCAATTTTATGGTAGCATATTGGTAAGGACTTGTTACATATGCGGAAAAGTTGGTTTCAATCCTCAAAATAGTTTATTTCGTTGTTACGTTTGTAAAGTTTGTTGACAAAACGAAATTATTTGTTTCCAGTTATAAACTAGAGTCAATTCATTTATAAATTTACATGCATTTTAATTGTAAGTTATCGAACAAATATTGTCGTAGGCATGCGTGCAGGTTTTATTTTACAACATGTCATTGTTTATACTTTTGCAATTGTTGTCGGCACCTATTTTCCAGTTGATCGTTCACTTCAGATGCCACATCGAATCGAATAAGACCAAAATCACAATTTTCGGTGGTCCAGACTAAGTTTATGACGGAATGACACTTGTAAACCAAACGATATCCACATTGTATGTTATTTCAATAATTATCTCATTTTATGTATCTTCTAATTTGTGAGGATTTGGAGTACACCCTGACCATGGGGCACTGATGATGGTTTTTCATTGAACCGAAAGCGCTCTGCTAATAATAAATTCTTGTACCAAAATACAAAATTTGGTTTCTTTTGATAATTATCTTTGTTACCCGATATTGCTTTAAAATAAAATGATAATTCTGAAGTTGCAAAGCCTCAAATCCGTAAATACGTTATGAAATATTTCAAATTGTGTACATACCTATCATAGAAAATTCCGAATGTGTAGACGCGTCAGACTTTCAAGAGACCTAAAACAAACAAACTTTAAATGGATACCTGAATGTGGAGCTACATAATATAACAATAGCTGCTAGCAGGGTATGAGCGAGAACAAAAAGTCCCTGAATTATATTTTGGAGTTAGGACGCTAGTAATGAATGTTTTCATTTCATAATGGGTCTTATATGCGTTTTTGGTAATATAGTACTTCAGTAGCGTCACAAAACGTATCATTATTATACAAAACAAACAATATATTCTATTACCATGTAATAAAATATTTTTTAATTTCTGTTATTACATATTGTGTTATTGTCTACAAGTGAAAGGTACCAAACAGTCAATGCATAGTAAATAAAGTTGGCCCCCTCTCCCCCCACCGCCCCAATAGATACTGCAACAGAAACATATTTGGTCGTTATGCACTCCCAATGCACCAATTTGCTCCATGCATTATTAGACTACAGAATACAGCTGTTTGTTTGTGGGGAGTGCAAACAAACGCTATCTTGCATGCTAAAAATTACTATATAGTTTAAAAACAGGGTATAATACATAATTCGGAATTTAAGAATATGGAACTAAACAGCAAACATGCAATCTACTAGAACTTCACAATATTACTGATAAAACAGTTAATGATTGACTACCTGAAATATTTAAACAAAAATATGAGAAGGAATATGAAGGGTTTTTAATGTGGCGTGGAAGAATCAATTTGAAAAATTAAGTAGAAAATGTTGAAGTTAGCTATAAATGTTAATCTGTCAGCCATAAGTTAAACTGTATAAGAAGTTACCAATAACGAATTTGAAATGGTTATTTTGTGAAACTGTTTTCGATATCACAAAGTGAATTTTCTATGCGTGAATTATAAAAACAATATTAATGCTCCGAATGTTTCAAATAAAATTAATCGTCAAGGTGAAGATCATTAGTACATCGGTAGTGCTTTTTACTGCTTTTCATTGCGTCTACTTTATTGCTTTTTTTTAAATCATCGTCATTTCTTAAGGACGGTAACTGAACGTGAAGGTTTCGAGAATTAGGAAATTTTACATATGAACCACTGACTTCACGGACCGCAAATTTAATCTAGTCGCTAAACTATTTTTAAACTATCGGATCAGTGATTTCTCCAATTGATATAGATAACCTGCGGTAAATACTTAGGGTTACTACATGATATTTTTCAAAACGTTAGATTTTCATGCAGCATTTATTTCAATAAAATGCTTACTATTTCTTTTATATAACAAGTTGTTTGTTTATTCTGGTATACATTTTATTATACTTCACTGAAGCAGTGCGAAAGGTTATGTTGCGCGTATATTAGGTTACCAACATTTTTCTTGATAGCACACGAAAACTACTCACTTAACAAAAAAAAGGATTTTTCTTCATATGACCGATGAACGGGCATTTTCTGAACTCTGGATAACTTTCCGGGCTCTTTTTCACTAAGGTTTGCTATAATTTAGGAGGTCCACTTTACACTGAATAACCCGATACTACGATACTAGCGTTTATTAACCCCCCTCCTCCCATAAACAGAAAGCTGTAGTCTCTCGGGAAATGTGGTGCAAGGAAAACGTAATCATATCAACGTTGTAAGATACTAACAACTTTTTTTGAAAAGAGAAAAACAATAAGTAGACAAATTCCTTGACGTCAACTAATATCGCAAATATAATCCCTTTCTCGAAACACGAAAAACTGACCAACCTAAAACCTGCAATTTGTTCCTGACAAAAATAACTGATTTTACCAAGAAAACTATTCTTATTTCGAAGCCAATTTCATGTTAAAAATGTATCATATAACTGGGTCTATAAAAACGTTGAGTGTTACGGGAATAAAAAAGTAAGTTGAAGTAATGAAAAAAACTTAAGTTTGGTAGAAGAAACTAAGTAAACGTTTAATATAGTGTTACGAAATCGCACACTGGTGTCGTCCCTGAATCCGACTCTGTCTAAGTTACGTATGAAAGTTGAAATGTTGGCAAATGCGCAGGGATTACTTCGAACTAGAATTACTCAAAAAAATGCACTTAATATATAAGAGAGGCTACGTGCCATCGCAGTTTGTTTATGATTTGATCTCGTGAGAAAAACAGTAAACAAGTATATATAAACAGTAGTGCAATGTTTATATAAATTAGTGTGAGTGAATATACTGGTATTTAATACAAATTAGTGAATAGTTTAGTTAACAAATAAATTAAGTGAGTAGACCTACCGTGTGTATGAATTTATCCCACCCGTTGTAATTAAAACTTTTAAATAAATAAGTAAAACATTACATTGGTGTCAGGTGTGGGGTAAAATAAATAAATAGTTACGTAATAATGGCTAAGAGACTAAGTGACAAAGCTGAAGGCGGAATTGGAAAATCGTGAGTTGGAAACGTCGGGAAAGAGAGTGAATTAATAGATATACTAAAAATGGCACTGGAAAATGACGGCTTTGATCCAGAAACAGTTTAATTTAATGACGAAGCACTGCCATGCAAGAAAAGATTTCAACTAATGTGAAGAACGATACTTTTGCTATCAAGACCGATTTATCTGATATGAAGACCGATATTTCTGCTATGAAGAAGGATATTTCTGCTAACATGGACAATGTTTCTACTAATATCGACGAGAAGATTTCAACCTTGAATAATGATATGGACAAGATTTCTGCCGATATCTTATCAATGAAAAATGGCATTTGCTGGTCGGCCTTAGAAGTAGGTGCAAATTTAAAATGTATTCACCTAGCAAACCCGTAAAATATGGCCTGAAAGTCCAATGCCTTGTTGATGCCCGGACCCACTATATATATAATACATATATTTATTGTGGCAAGGGTATTGACTTCCTAAAATATAGTACAGATGAAAAAAAACGGTTTGCTACTCTAACGCAAGCTGTTGTTCGCTTCTCCAAACCATTATCTGGAAGCAACCGAAATATTACGGGTGATAACTGGTACTCTTCAATAGAGCTCACTGATTATCTCTCGCAAAAGAAGCTTACTTACGTTGAAACCATGAAGAAAAAGAAACGAGAAATATCTAAAGAATTTGTAGCCTCCAAACTAAGACAGGTGGGATCTACATTATATTGCTTTACAAGTATTAAAACGGTAATATCCAGAGTACCAAAGAAAAATAAAGGTATTATTCTTATTTCTTCGATGCATCATTGCAAACAGGATGATGACCGTTTGCCTGGCATTAATGCATATTATAATAACATAAAATCTGGACTGGATGCTGTAGACGAGGAAACCACTAAATATTCCTGTAGTAGAAGGACGCAACGCTGGCCAATGGCTCTGTTTTACAGAATTGTGGATATGTCTTCAGTGAATGCTTATATCATTCATCAATCTTGTTCTAACGCAGATCAGCTGGAGAGACTAGATTTTTTAAAATGACTGACCAAACAACTATATGAACCACTTCTTCATGAAAGAGTGCAAAATGCAGATTTATCAAGAGACCTAAAAGTAGGTATTGCAAGAATTTTGAAGATGGTACTTGAAACTCCAGCTGATGATCAAGATGTTTTGTCTAGAAATCAGAGGAAGTATTGTTCTATATGTGACCCAAAATTAAAAAGAAAAACTGGCTTCCTATGTGTTGAATGCAGAAAACAAATTTGCTTGCAATGTTCGAGAAAATTGTGTGTTCAAAGCATTGAAAATCGGGAGGATGCCTAGATATTATATTTTTTTATATACTTGTTTGGATCATTGTCAATATTTTGCAGCTTACTGTTAAAGTAACTATTTTTTTGTTTTTTTCTAGTTTAGACATTCCTAAATATGTTTTCAATACAAAAAAAAAATTATTTTTCAATTTTTTCTTTCAAAATAAATATAAAAGGAATACTATGTTTATTTTTGTTAAAATATGATCATCTTTAGTTTTAGATTTTTTGCTCTGGTTTGTAACTAAGATGGCTGAAAATAAACAATGTTTGTTTTTTTTTACGTCATTGATTATGTATACAACAAGATATAAAAAACACTATTTCAGTATGCAACAGGAAATACACTATTTATATTTTGGAGTCCCCTGGACTCCGCAACGCATTAAATGTTAAAACTTCGGACCACGCCGGTTAAGGGTTGAGGGCACAAGACACGCCAGCAGAAGAAAAGAAAATGGAGCAAGCAAAAACTTGTAAGCCTAAAAAACACCCTATGTTAGAAGACATTGGCAGTTTCACTCGAGTCAAGGCCCCAACGTTCAATGGAAAAATGTCGTGGACCAATTATATGGAACAGTTTGTAGCAGCTGCTAGAGTGAATAATTGGTCCAGCAGGAAGGAGGCAGTGAACTCAATTATCACGTTTTGGAGAGATGCCTTAGATGTACTTCAGACAATACCTCTGGAAAGAATGGATGACTTCGAGCAGCGGAAGAAGAGGATCGACATGGGATATGGTCATGAACATCTAAAACATATGTACCAATCCCAGCTGAAGAACCTAAGGTAGAAACGTAATGAAACCTCAAGAGTACGAAGTAGATACTGCCCGAATAGTTTGATTCGCTTATCCATCAGCACCAGAGAATATGATGGAATATCTGGGCATACAGGCCTTTATTGGTTGCTTACGTGACCCCGATATGCAGAGAACGCTTCGTTTGGCCCATCCCAAAACATTAGTTGACGTATTGACAGCTGTTGTTAAATATGGAGCAGCAACGAAGGCTTCAAAAATATACTGGACCAGATCGTCATTTTGATGAAGAATATGGCCTAAGTGCCCCAGGACTCCTGCAAGCCAAGAATTCCAGTCACAGGGAAATTAGGCAGGGCGAACATTAAGCTGGTGTGCGAAACGCCGACTCTTTGTCTAGACGGTCATTCCTTGTAGACTATTCTCACTGCAACAACTCGAAATCTAAGGAATTTGCAGTTTCAAAACTACAGTAGTTAACAAAGAATGGTCACCCACCAGAATCAGAGAATATCAGAAGAATGATCCTCACCTAAAAAAGATTCGGCAATGGAAGGAATAAAATCTGTGACCTACCTGGCAAGAAGTGTCAAGATTTTCACCGACAGTCCAGGCATATCGGGCTCAGTTGGACTGCCTTGTTCTGGAAGAGAGGCTATTGAAAAGAATCCTTGAAAACGATGATAGTTCCGAGAAGAGAGGACAGATAGTTATTCCGAGAACGAGAGTAGCAGAGGTACTGAGAAAGTTACTCGGCAAGTTTTATTAGGTGAACAGCTCCGACGATGTGAATGACTGGTGTAAGAGAGGTACGACTTGCGCTACGAGTAATGGACCACATCGCAAGAGAAAGGTACCCATGAAACAATATAATTTAGGAAACCCTTTCGAAAGGATTGATTTAGAGATCGCTGGCCATTTCCCACGACAGAAAATGGTGGTACATACATCCTGGTAGTAATGGATTATTTCACGAAGTGGGTGGAAATTTACGCGATCCCGAATAAAAAGGCCACAACTGTCGCGGATGTGTTGGTGAAAGAATTTATCAGCCAATATGGAGTGCCCGTGGAAGTCCACAGCGATCAAGGAAAAAATTACGAGAGCCAGGTATTCCAGGAAATTTGTAACAAACTAAGAATGAAGAAGACCAGCACAATAGCGTTGCATCCACAATTAGATGGAATGGACGAGAGAATGAACAGGACAATTAGAAAATACCTGTCCAAAGTAGTTTTTCCGGCCAACAGAGAGATTGGGATCAGTTCCGGTTACACAGAAGTTCCAAGAGGAACTTCCTTCTAAGGTCCCTGAATCCGACTCTCTCTAAGTTATGCATGACCACAATTATTTCTTATGACTATTCTTATCTAGACATTTCCAATGTGGTCCATTATTTTTGGGACCAGTCTTTTTTAGACAATTCCAGGGAGGCGATTGTTTTTGTTTGAGCCGCAATCTAGAATTATCCAGAAAAAAGGGCACTTAATATATAAAAGAGGCTACCTACCATTGCAGTTAGTTTATGATTTGGTCTCGTGAGAAAAATAGTAAACAAGTAAATATCAACAGTAGTGCAGTGTTTATATAAATTAGTGTAAGTGAATATACTGTGTATGTAATATAAATTAGTGAATAGTTTAGTGAACAAATAAATTACGTGAGTAGACCTACCGTGTGTATAAATTCATCCCACCCGTTGTAATAAAATCTTTTAAATAAATAAGAAGAACATTACAATAGATTTCCCATATCACCTCAGCAATCAGCAAAAAAATACATTTTACTATTTTGTAAGTAGAACTCACAGTTAAGATACTATTTCTAATAGTTGGAAGGGGTGAACTATTGATATTAAATTGGACGCCACCAGTTTTTTTAAGTGATTGTAACTCTATTTATACAAAAACCAAAAAGGTAAAAACTGTTCTTCACGTTTACTTTAACTTAATAAAACAAAATACTAACAATTGATACTAGCGCGATGGTCCTAGTTAATATAAATTGCTGAAAATCAAATACTAAATGTTCCAGCAAATTATATTTATTCATACATCAATAAGATAACTCACATTGACTGCATATCCAAAATTCAAGATAAAAACGAATGAATACGAGTTATATAATGAACTCTATATTTCCATAAATTGAGAATAAGACAAGGAGATGTGGTGCTTAGTTTTCCATTACGGCCGGTTCCCTGTTGTTCTACGGGCTCTATCTCCTATTGCGCCTCTCTAGGGCTACGTAGGGGTTGCAGAGCAGCGAATATGTGAAACCACCCCAATAGACTTTCAATTAACTAAATGGAAGAGAATTTTTCTATGTACGATGACGTTTGAATACACACAATTTTAAAGTGGAACTAGTGTTTTAAGCTCGAGCCATTAGCTCGACAAAATTCAAATAGAAATCGTAACAGACCTTCGGCATGTTAGACGTTTAAGTATTACTTGCACTCCTTTTTTAATAACTATAGTTTTTCCTAAGCCAGATATCATAAAGGCATTGTCCTCATACTTTACTATGCACTGGCGAGCTCTTTTTACAAGATGTCTGGGACAATCGACACTATCTGTAGCTTTAAATGTAATTTCCGAATTAGGAGTAGCTTGCAACATGACATAATTTAGTTGCTGAGCCATAGTTCTAATCGGTAACAAACAAACTGTATCTGCAGAAAGTCGACTGACACATTTAGCTATTTCGTGTAATCTACCCGCGTCAGAACCTCATTTCAACATAATTAAACGTGGGTGTCATAAAATGCGACTATGAGAAATGGCTAATACGACTATTATAGCCCAATACGTCTGCCAACCCACAGTGGGACAGCGTGAATGGCTGACTAATGTCTTAAGGCGAGGAATTGATTCAAATTTTGTTTTCTTCTTACACACATGGAATCGCGTTTGCGAATAGAGTTAAATGTTAAGCTGGAAACAGAAAATAACAGTTTACTTCTTTTAAATTAAAAACTATAAGTTTGTTTGAAAAGTCCAACTGGCATTTTAAAGTATATGTATAAACTATTTTGTACAGAAAATTGACAGGTTTAAATCGAACTAGTTTTCCTGTAAAATATAAATATCTCATTTAGAAGAGATTTCTTCGATATATTTCTTTCTGTCATAAAAGTGAATCAATTATAAAGTAATAGAAGCTGAAATTATTAAAATATTCAAAGAATTATTTGTTATACATATCGATCGTCTAGATTTAATTTAAAGAAACTTCTAAAAACTCTGTATTGAAAGTTATTATCTATACCACTGTTTTAGAAGATGTAATTGACCACAATTGACAGATAGAAATATTTCCAATTTATCATGAACGTAAAAACAATCACGTAAAAATCAATGCAACTGAAATCGAAATTAAACGTAAATATTATTGGCCGAACATCAGAAGTACTGTTACTAAATATATAAATAATTGCGAGTTTTGTCAAAACAAGCAGTATGACAGAAATCCCCCAAAGCAAAAATTCGACTTAACACAAACCTAATAAATCTTTTGACATAGTTCACGCAGATGTTTTTACGTAAGTTTTCGACAGTTATTGATATGTTTAGTAAATACGCGCAAGCATCAGTAGCGCCAGTCCATCGCCTGAGGAAGGTGATACAGCAAGAGCGGGTCACTGATACAAACCTGTTCACCGCGACTTCGCCGGCACCGTGGACGCCTCCATCGAAGAAACCCCGCCAAACCACATGTCCTGCCAAACTTTTCAGTTCGACAGTTCATTCAATACACTTGGAAGTGTAAATTGTTTCTCTCGAAACAAATTCTAGTTATGAAAATATAAACAGTGTTAGTCTTGTTTTATTTCAGCCAACATATAAGCAAGCCACATCATCCGAAGAGGGAAGGAGATCTAGCATCCAGGTAATATGAAACTCCCTGAAAGCTAATAAGTCAGGAAACCTTTAACTGGGGAGGCAACTCCCTCCGGCAGTCAGTCCGCTGTCGGTATTAGCTTTCGCCTCCGCATCCTAAACCACACTACCACCAACATGTCCTCGAATCACTCACGCCGAAGAAAATCCACCAAACCTCTCTCCCACAATTCACAATAAACCTCTTTCACTCAATGAACCCTAACCACCCCTATTTAATCCGGATGAGTACGAAGAGAACCTTAAACTCCTCTCCTATCCCAGCCTCCAACAAAGTCTTGCCCTCTACGAGAAGGAATTCCCTTCTCTCGCACTCACACAAAACACAACCCCTGCACAACCCACTCTCACTCACCATCGACACCCCAATCTACAAGACAAATACACAAACACCATAACAAACCCTCCCCTGATTCCAACAGGTCTTACAATTCCTCAGTAAGATTCCAATCCAACACACATGAACCACGCTTTTCACAAAACACACTTACACGACAATACACACAAACCGCATACGCATCCCCAACTAGGTCTTACGCTTCCATCGTAAGATCTAAATCCCCTACACCTTCAATCACACGACAACCACCTGTCCCCGACGAGGATGGCTTCACCCTAGTTGGAAAAACCAAATCTCTACCCACAACACCAACACCCACCAACATTCCTACGGCAACACACACCAACAACAACACACCAATACAAACATTCAACCTCCGAAACCTCCCAGCCCAATACTCCACACAAAAATCCCTCTTCACCCTTCTAAACACTTTCGAACTCCTACACGGCCACATCCTTTATTTGAAAGTAAATTTCAATCGCACCGCCCTCCTCAAAACGTCCTCCCCAAAGTCAGTCTCAACTATTCTGAGACAAATCCAAAACTCCACTGGTGATAACAACATCATCCTCAACGTTCTTAACTCCACCAAACGTCCACCTCGTCAAGTCAATAAGACTCTTATACCCACATTCTCATTCGTCTGCAGGAATTTAGACACCACCATCAGCCCCGAAGAATTTGAAGAAATTCTTCCCAACAAACAAATTCCTTTTCTCAAAGCTTGGCGAATCGTAGCTAAGGCCACTAATAAAGCCACTTCGATGTTCCGCATCGTCACCACCTCCGAAACCCACTACGACCAGGCCCTCACCTCCGGCCTCACATTCCATGGACTCCCACATCGGTGCGAGCCATCTAACACCAATCCACTACCCCCAGTGCCCAAATATTGCAGTCGTTGCACGCAAACCAGACATTCCACTGATTCTTGTCGGTCTAAACCGATATGCCCTTCTTGCGTCCAAACTGGCCACCGAACCGAAAATTGCCCCAAGGTCCGATACCCCCAAATGTACGAACTGCGGTGGTTCACAACCCGCCTTTCACCCTCACCGCCCCCACAGGCTATCGACTCCCAAAACCCCTCAAGAGACCGCTCCATTCACTCTTGAAAAGCCACCAGCTCCCTACGATCTTTCAACCGACACCAAAATCCTCATCGAAATCTTCACCGTCACGCTCATGAACGCTATCCCAAACTCAAGGGACGTCATAGCCGATACACTTCGTCATCTAATACCTTCCTTCTATCGACACAACCGCTCTACAAAAAATACAGGCAGGCGTGCTCACTTTGCTTTCACTCCCATCAGCAGCGAAAGCGATTCAATTTGATCCGCGAGCCCCATCCCCCCCGTCGGTGCTGCAGGTTTTTCATGTTTTTTCCTGTAGCATAGTGAATTTATTCGCTAGCCAAATGGGCCGACGTACGACGAAATTTTTAGATTAAATATTATTTTTTTAAACTTCACATTCAAAAACACGCTATCCAATAAATTCCTCACCTCGAATTCGAGAAAAACCAGTCGCCACCACCCGACATCCACACATCTTTCAATGTCTCCTAGTCACTTTTCCACCAAATTCCAAATTAAACTCAAAAATTTCAAAAACCATTCCCAACGCTTCTTATTAACTCTCATGACATAGGAGACACCCAATTCCAAAAAAAAATTCATTTTCCAACAATTTCAATCATCCACCTCGCCTCTATTAACTATCCGCAACGCAACGTGGTTCATCTTATCCATTTTCTACCTTACCAGACACTTTTAAATTTCCCATTCCATACACCTTTAAAACCACGTTCGCACAAAAATCACCCGATTCCGTTGCTGATTGTTCCTGCCTCTCTCTCCGGTTGATTTCTAGCAAAAAAAAACTCATCCACAAAACCAAACAAATCTTCAATTTTCGACACACCTTTTTTCTCTACCTCCCATATAGTTTTCTAAAAAACTGAATTTCCAGCCCTCACCAAAACACAAGCCAAGTCAATACGCACACACAAACCACCCACAAAGACACCCCCACTAGCCCTGAATAGGAAATATATCCTATAACAGGGCCAAACTCCAAATAAAACACTACAAGCCCCAACTCAAAAAATCTAGGAACTTCTCTCTCTCTCTCTCTCTCTCTCTCTCTCTCTCTCTCTCTCTCGTGCAAGCATATCATTCAGTAGGAGTAGCCGCAATACATATAGCTGAAGATTTCATGAATCTTTTCACTCATTATGGTAGACCTAAAATGTTTGTTATAATTGTGATAAAGGAACCGAATCAAAAAATCATGTTATTAAAGATTTATAAAATTAAACAAAACTGAACATAATTACACTGGAGCATTTAATCCAAATTCTAACAGCATAATTAAACTTTTTTACTCGACTTTAATTGAACATATTAGATTTATACAAAAAACTCGTGAAAATGTCTATATCTTAGACCAAATTCCTTATGCAATTTTAGGATACAATAACTCCATTAAAAGTGCAACAAAATTACGTCCAATTGAAATTATTTCAGGACATTTAAATACAAACAACCCTCTTGATATTGATAATAATAAAAATTCTATTCTAATTACACAACTAAACTTAAAGAAGCTTTTGCTGAAATTTATAAAACACTTAATGAGCATATGGCGAATCAACAAGGTTAGAGAAAAACTAACGAAAACAGACACGAATCATTAACATATAGTCCAGGCGAATTAGCATATCTTAAAACTACTGATCATAATAAAATTAGTCCTGGATTTAAAAATAAACTAATAACACGAAACGATAACATGAGTGAAAAATTACAGAATAATCTCACCTCGCAATAGTTGCCAAAAATTAGTTACTACCACCTATCATAAAATGCCACTAGCTAATAAAAAAATTCTATCATTACAGAATTCTCGTCACGCTGGTAATAGCCAGGCAGACGCAGGAAATTAAAATTGTTAGTTTGGAATCCAATCCAGGCATACTCCCATACAAATTAGGAAATGACTAGATTACAATCTATCCATCATTCTTTCATACATTACTTTGATCTAAACCGTATTGAAACCGAATTACTTCATATAACAAATCAGTTCGGAAATGTTGCGAAGGTAAAATGAAATTGAAAATTAATTTAAATTCTTAATCAATTTAATAAAATATCAAATCAAGCAATGCAAAGAAAAATTAAATTTTGTACACAGCAGTAAAAGAATTACGAGAGGAATTTTGAATGGTCTAGGAATAATATTAGAACGCATATTACCTGGTAACTTAGATGCAGAATTTGGAAAACGTTACGATGATACCATTGTTTTATTAAGTTCAAATCAAATAGATCTAGCAAATACTTTGAGCAAACAAATATCATTAACAAGTCAAATTATACACGATTATAACAGTAATATCTCACTAATAAAACAGAATGAAGAAGAGATAACAGGAAAACTAAGTAAGCTAAGTGCTGAACTAGAAAAATGTATTACTAACTTTTCCTCTTATGTCCTAGCACAAAATACTCTTGATCAAATACAGGCGGCACTCAAAATCTTATTAGAAAAACGGTGTCCTCCAACCAACTTTTCAATCAGCTTGCATGGAACTTGGCTAGCTGGAGAATGAGAAACATTGGAAGTCTGCCCTAGGGGAAGCTGCCTTATGCGAGTCGCCATTCAAATTGCGTGAACTTTTCTTCTACAATGCTGGTATTTTGTCAGATTGCAGCCGTACTAAGTCTTTGGGTAAAAACAGGGATAGCTTATCAGAAGACTACAAACGACAAGTGGAAAGGTTTTCTGGCATTATGGATGAACATCTAGCAGTTGAAATCTACAAGAAATGTCTGGAACTTCTAAAAATTTTCAATCTAATTTTGGCAATATAACTTGAATCTTGCAATCTTCTGGAATTCGGATGATTGATGGATGATCGATTTCCAAATATTGATCGGAAGTACATTTTGTCAATATTTTTATCGCTGAATTTGGAATAATTAAAGTTTCATTATTAGTGAATTTTTCTATTATGGTTTCTTGAAAGTGAGCATCGTTAAGATAGCAGTTCGTAGGAGAATGGCCGTTTAATATTTAAATAGAACAATTGTTTCTTGACTTCATTTCTTTTTGACAGTAATATTTTTCTTCTAACATCGGACAGTCTTCTTTTAATGAAATGATTTTTGTCAAGTAAGGTTGTAATAGGATAAATGTTTTGTAATTTTGAATAATAGGGTATGAGTGGTAAAATTCTGCCGTTTTGGATTTCAGGATGGGTACATGGAAAGCAAAAATTATTTTGGATTTGGAGAAAGTTACTTGACACCCAAAAATAGATAGAATGTCAAAATAATAATAAATTTTGGAATTTGTTCTCCTTCATATATTGTATGCAGATACTTTTTCATTTCTACAATTTCTTGATTTGAAATCACTGAGCTATGAATAGAATTTAATTTGGAAAATGTAATGGAGTTTTCAATATTATCAATTAACGTGATTAAGCTTTTACAATCCAGATTAATTTGTGAAATCATGCTATAATAGGTAATAAAATTATTTGAAGTTCTTTAATTTAGTAATTTATATATTTTTCGGTTCTACATTTGGTATGAAGAACTAGGAGCAGGGCTACCATTATTATTGATTTCATATTGCTGTAACAATTTGTTAGAATTAGTTTTCGGTTTTCTAATAATATTTTTGTGATAAATTCCTTTATTAGTTTCTGAAATTATGTCTAAGCCTTCAATAATTTCTGCTTTCTTTTATTTTGGTATTATTTTTTTTATCTTTAAATTTTGTTTATATAATAACTTGGAGAATTCTTCGTGATTTTGTATATAGTGTATAGTAGTATCGAAAGGATTAATTCGAATCTAAAAAATCGTTTTTTACAAAATCATTTGGTGGTTTTATTTGAATGTCTGATATTATATTAGTTTTCTTATTATTATTTTCTTTTCTTTCATTACCTAGAACATTTTCTAACTTATCTAAATATGATAAATCTGGTGAATAATCAATTTCTCTTTGAATTATCGAATCAAGATCATCAATTTATATTTTAACAAAATGAATAGAATTTTAAACGAAAAATTGAATGTTTCATATTATTACTTTGAAAATTATTATGATATATATATATATATATATATATATATATCTATATATATATATATATATATATATATATATATATTCCTATATCTAATTAAATTATTGTTTTAAATAACTAGTTGTTATGAACTTAAATAATAATGAATAAAATCAATAAAGGAAAGAATTGAATGAACATTCTGTGTTATTTCTTTGCAAAGTATTATCATATCTATAGATTATCGTATTATTTTTTAATAATGTTATGCTTTGAAAATTATTATTATTATGTTATTAATAACTATCACTCATCTAATCACATATGTACATAGAATTAAAATATGTTTTATACCATTTGATGACCTCTCGTATTGAGTACCACCTTAATGCAAAGTGTTACCAATACTTCCTTATAAACTCTTGTAATTCTTAAATATCCTCATGCCTTCTTATTTTATCTTCACGATTTCGAATTTTCTTGTTTGCATGTATACGTCTTTTTTTCATTTCTCTTGTTTACGTTCTTGTTACTTTCATCTATCTCCGTATTTCTCTCAACAGTTTTCTTATTTCTATTCTTCTTCATGTTTCCATTTATCTTCTTGGAACTTTCTTCTATTTTCTTATTTCTATTCTTCTTTATACTCTCATTCATTTTCTCGCTACCTTCTTCTATTTTCTTATTTCCATTAACAATTTTCTTGTTTCTATTCTTCTTTATATTTTCATTTATTTTCTCGTTACTTTCTTCAATTTTCTTATTTATAGTTTCATTTATATTCTTGTTTCTTTCATTAATTTCCTTATTTATAATTTCATTGTTTTCTTCTATCTTCTTGTTGAAGTTTTAATTTTTCCGTATCATTTCCATTTACTTGATTCACTTCTTCCATAATTTGTACATATTTATTTTCCCTTGTATTTCCTAATATTTTTAAATTAGTGTCATTCAATATGATATTTTTATTTCGTGATTTCATTTGAATATTAGATGTATAAATGTTATTAATACCATTTTCATTATTTTCAATTATATTATTTTCCATAACATTTTCAATACTGAATAAATTTGATAAATCAGGTACTAAATCTATTTCATTATTCACAATTACGTTATTTTAAATCTTAAATAAATTTGACAAATTAGATACAAAATGTATTTCATTTGCATTTTAATTTGATTTTATACTTGATAAAGAATCAATCGCAGGTTTAACTTTGATTAAATTTTTCCTATTTATTTTATTATCTAGAAAAGATTTTAATTTTGCGTTTTTTATTTCTATGTACTCTAGCGGTTTATTTGAAGTAATTTTAATTTCTGCTACCTCGGATTTCTTTTCCGAGGAGCCCTTCCGAAAATTTTGATTTTGTTCTTGATCATCATTTTCTTCTATAAGAACGAAATTTTCAAAATCATCTACCAAATCAACTATTTCTTATACTTCTTCCGTTTTGTCTTAATCATTGTTATATCATTCTTCTGATATGAAATTTGATCTTTGATTGTTATTTTGGAAGTAATTATTATTAGTATTTTTGAATCTATTATTATAATTATTATTATTATCGGTATTATTATTATTTGTATTTATAACATTATTATTTCTCCTTGGAGATTCGGTAAAGTTTCTCGACGTTGTCGACAAAGGTTCCGGTCTAGGTAAACTATGGACATGTATTTGGTGTGGCCTGAAAACATTTCGTTTGGGACCAAATACTTGCGCATTAGTCGGAAAAATGTCGAGGTTGTTGTGGTTGTGGTTTTATATTAATTGGTTGGCTTGGAAAAGTTTGTCGTGGTTGAAAATTATGTTTATATTGGTTATAATTATTTACAAAATAATTATCATTATCATTATAATTATATGAATTATTATTTCGTGACTTATAGCAATTGGAACTTTTGAAAGATTTTGGCTCATTCAAAATTCTCAAATTCTTCGACATAAGCCATAGCATCCTCTAAAGAGTTGGGCTTTTTCAATTGCATATTGTTTTTAAGGACACCGGTACATCACAATGATGTATATTGCATCTTTAATCATTTTCAGTAAGACTAAAGTTATTACTGATTCTTTGTATAATCTTGCTTTTTAGCAATTGAAGTCTAGCCCCGAAGTATATTAAATTTTCATTTTTAAATGGCCTTGTTCGTGTTAGTTCCTGCACGATGCAGTCCAGATCTCTTCAATCTGAGAAACACTGTTTCAAGGCTTGCTAAATCTTTTGCCATGTATTTAGTTCCATACGGTTTGCTACCATGGCTTCAGCTTTTCATATGAGTTTTTCTTGTATACAATCCAATATATGGTTGTTTATTTTTACATCATTATATATCGTATATGTTTCACACTTGATTATAAACTTATTCAACGTATTACTGTTATCATCATATGGTTTAATATTTTTAATTTTAATTTAAATAAGTCCCAATTGCGAGTTTTTACAGTAGCGCTAGCCTTTTCGTTTATATTCACAGATGAAAATGAATTCTCAGAAGTATTATTAGATTTATTATTTACTTTAATATTTAATTTATTCAATGTATCCAATAAATTTTCCAATCCGTTCATAAAATAAATCGGCAGGAAGTATATTTAAAAATATCTCTCCTACTTTTTTAAACAGGTATAGAAAAGTAAAAAAAAAGGTAACTTGGCACTTACAATCGATTTGAAGCTCCAGCTTCTTCTTTCTTCGTTTATGGTTGATTCTGGAAACCGCGCTCGATGTTGAAACACCAAATCGTGAGTTCTTTATACAAACGATTCGAAAAAGCTGTTCACGACCGCACATATCCTACAGACTGCGCCAATTTTAACTTTTTGACACCGTAAACTATTTTTATAAACTTTATTTTTACAATATTATCAAAATTACAATACTAGTAATGAACCGACAATACTAAGATCGAACTACTTATTATACAACAACTTTTACCAACTAACTACCAAGCTTAACAACAACTTGAATAATAATGAATATGAATATATCTTAAAATGAAAGCTAACTCTGCATTTCTTATCTTATTTACAGTAACATAATATTCTTATTTATTTATAGAAATTTCTAGTTCTATAACTCTGTTATGGTTTTTGCTCCCTCCCTTATTATTAGAAGTTAAGCGGGGAATAAGATAGGTATCACATTTGCGCGTTGAAGACAGTTAATTTGTAATTCCAATTTGACGTTTCGAGGTTTTTTATAATTATATACAGTAACCGAATTTATTCAATTTACCTTTTCCACTCTGAATAAGTAACACTTTTTATTTGATTTTAGTATCACAAATATTTACAAAAAAAAACGTTGAAGTGATTATCGATCCTCGATATAAAAAATGATATACAAAGTAGCATCTCATTTTACATCGTTTGGGATTCAACCGCTACAATCTGCAAAGCCAAATATTTGAAATATTCAAAACGTGTTTCAATTTCGCTGCGAACGCAATTTTCTTACCCAAAAAAAATAATAAGAGTGGATTCAATTTATAAATTATTTCGGTTCGCAAGGGGGTTCATCAAAAACTAGCTATATAGCCGTACTGAAATTAAATTAGTTCATTTCTCGATGCAAACGTATAATCCCGTTTCGTGTTCTCCTATTCGAATATTAAAAAGAAAATTATTTGCTCGGGATAGGTGTGATTTTATGTCAATAATTTTTCTCTGGCTTCTTCTTACTTTGTAGGGGATTTATATTTTAAATGAATTCTGATATCTCGTAGAAAGCATAATTTATTCAACCCTTTATAATAGATTCTAATTTAAACTGGATTTGCGATAAATTAAGTAAATACTGATATGATTTTATTGGAAAAATTGAATTTTAGTTACCAGCAAATTAATTAAAATATTCTATAGTTTTCCAAATTTATATGACGAGTTCATTCTACTCCTTTTTGGAAATTTTCTCTAGTTTAGGCCTGTTAATCTCAAGACATTATCTTCTTTATGTGTCTCGTATATAAGTAGAATAGTAGGAGGGAGAAGAAAAGGCCGAAGAATAACAAGACTCAATTTTTGTTGATTTTTTTAGACAAAATCACATTTCATACTATAGGATTCATTATTTTTCTTTAGGATTTTACGGTAATATGAAGTATTCTTTTTCTGTAACAAGCTGTTGACAAACATAATTAAACCATCCCGTTCAATATTGTTCTTATATCTCAGGGGTACTGAAAGATAATTAAGGACGCGTTCAGAGGAACTGATTCTGTATTATTTTAGCCAGATTCGTAAACGAAAGATTTCTTGATTGAAGCAACGTTTCTCTCGTTTCACTTTTGAATGGTTTTCCTATATCACTATTTAAAAAGTTTGATTTCCAGAGACAAATAGTTTTCAATACAAAAAACAAGCAATGAAAATTAAGTCGACGCGTCTAGTGGATATATGTCGTCAATAAGTTGAAATCATACGGAAAACTTTTTTATTATTAATTTTAGGAAAAAAAGTTATTCTTCATAAAACCTAAAATACAGTCATCAAATATCAAATTTTTTAGTCGTATACGAGTTTGTCAAAAAATATGAGTTTTACTCAAGAGTAAAGAACTTTAAATTTGACAATATCGAAAAATGTTACTAAAAAAGTTGATCAGAATTAAAATTTTCGTTTAAATATGCAAGTACATCCATTTAAATTGAAACTTCAGATTATTTTTTACTAATACTCCTATTTTGAATGAACATTTTTCTCTTTTGATTACGAAACACATGATAACCTTTTAATTTCTCGATATTTTCTAATAATTTTGCAATTAAAACGCGTAATAAGTGCATATTCATTATTTATTTTGTAAATGAATTTTACATTTAAATACTAAGTTATAAAACTAACATCATATTAATATTAGGAACAAACAAATTTAATGTTCACTCATACTAATGTTTCGATATATGCACCCTCTCGTTCAATACACTTAATCGTTCTATCGGAAAATTCACTTAATACATTCCTTATCATTTGTGGAGAAATTTCTTGACATGTTTCTAAAATTATCCTCTCCAAGTGGTCAATATCTTGAAACGGCGCTTTCTGGTAAACTTTTTGTTTCAGGTAACCCCATAAAAAGTAATCAAGGGGGGTTAGGTCAGAGAATCTAGCAGGCCAAAAGAGATCAGAATATCTGTGAATAACTTTTCCATAGAAAAAAATTCCAAAGTAGTTCCTAACATTTATTATACTGTGGCATGCGGCACCGTCTTGTTAGTACCAAATACAATGACGTTCTATTAAGGGTAGTTCGTCCATGAACTCATTGATATGAGTTTGTAAAAACTGTAAAGTACGTTCGGCATTTATAGATTTGCGAAAAAAAGGTACTATTAATTTTTTATTATAAATGCCACACCGCACGTTCGTCTTAAACGAATATTGGTCATGAGACTTTAATACAAAATTGTGATTTTCCTCAGACCACAAGCGACAATGCCTCGTAAAAACAGAGTCCTCCCCTAAGTCTCCATGGATGAGAGAACAAAAATCAAAGCGCCTATCATCATCCCTTTCTTTTAATGTGTGTACGATTTTCAGTTTGTATGGTTTGTATTTATTTAGTTTTAAAATTCTTGCCACAGAATTTTTACTTACATTACTGTTTACGTTCATGATAAACTGAAAAAATTGATGAAAAATCCTTCAAAGGAATTTTAGTTGGATAGGAACCAAATGGCTATAAAATTTGGAATGCAGAAAATCAAAATTTCTTAGTGCACATGATATAATTTTTGACGAAATACATTTTCAAAGTTCACGCCCAATAAAATTAGACAATAGTCTTAATAAATCAAATGACAACTCACGGCACTAAACAAAATCAGTGCGCTTAATAATAAAATCAATATCGTGTCCAAAAACTAATAGCTCCACGTCAGAACCAAATAATAAACTAGTAGAAACAGGTACCAATACCAGTAACTCTAAAATTTCGCCGGAGCATAAATTAGCAAAAGCAGTTGATAACCAACAAGAAGATAATGTGCTTGAATCCGAATGAAGTAAAACTATAAATGGTGAGAACTCTTGAAATTAACCACAAAATTCTGAAATTAGACGTAGTGAAAAAATTAGAAAACTTCCAATCCCTTATTACAATGATGATATTTGCGATAATATATTTTTAACAAATATCTTATCATCTGTAACACTTAATAAGGCTTCTGAAACATATGGCGAGATAAATACCAGGAGTGATCAAAACCAGTGGAAGCTTGCCATAACGGAAGATATTAATTCTATGTTAGAAAATTAAACTTGGTCAATAGTTAAAAGACCAGCTAATAAACATACTGTTGATTGCAAATGAATATTTACAATTAAAAATGATTAAAACGGCAACCCTATAAGGTAGCAATAAGATTTAGCCAAAATATGTCGGTCGATAATTTATTGTGAGTCCATCTTCTTCAGTATTTACGCCGGTCACACAATTATCGTCATAAAAAGAATTTTTTGAGCTTTATAGCCGTTTTCTTAAATTGATCTGGAACTTTATCTTAATGATGATTCATGGTGGCTATCAAAAGAAATGATCTTGATTCAACACCAAATACCACCCTATAGTGTCTATACACCTTCGTTGTTCCAGATTCATATAATCTTCCCACCAGAAAAACCTTAGATAATCCCTATCTCTTGGATTGACACTTATTTGTAAAAATGCTTTCTCAATAACACCAATGGAACCAGTACGAAATTTCATCAATATGTTAGAAATCTATTCTAGAATGCTAGGTCCCTATTCCAAACAATCATTTAAGGGATTACCCGTTGTACTATTTTCATGAATGACTGCGCAATGAGCTATATTTTCCTTATTAGTCACATTTTCGTAATCAGTAAATTTTCCAATCACAGCTTTTTTTTTAGTCAAAGAAAAGTCTACTACGTGCTAATTCTTCGTTAATTAAAAGAGTAGGATGACCGTTTTCTCAAGGTAGTTGCATTTTGTATTTATTATCCTCATTACTTTGTTTTGAAAAAATGTTTCAGAGAATTTTTTTCAAGAACTTCTTCCGATGTTACTTCAGCTGATACTTTTTTCCTATCATCTCTAAACTACATAAGTAGGATTTTGAAAAATCGGTGAAGCCAGAAAACATATTCAATTTTATTTTTTCTCATTCTAATTTTCCAATTACCGCCCAACCAAGATATGTTTGTATAGCAAATAAATCACCATTGATATTTTCTGTTGATAATTTTCCAATAGCATCTTCCTAAAGCATGAGAGCAAACCAGAATATATTTAGAGGTATCAATAATGAAACGAAAGAGCATTCTTAAAATTACGAAATTTTTCATTTTGACTGCATGAAACAAATTGGGGTAGATAAATGAAGCAAGAAACCCATTCTCCATTCTCTAATCGTTTCCAGAAAATGTAGTGCTATCTTCTCTGTGCTTCCGAATTTCGGTCCTTGGCTTGTGGCCCGTTCACTTTGCTTTTTAAATAACACCATAAAAATTAATCTAAAGGTGTTATCTAAAAATACACCTAAACTGTACATTTCGCATCGTCCAAAATATAAAATCTGAAATTACTAATCCCCCTAATATACGTAGCCAAAATGTTGTTACTGTATCTTCCAGGATTACAAAGATATCTTCATATGTGTCCACTGTATATATCTACGTTGTTTTCTCGATGTTCTATGTTCATCGATGCGTTCATATGAAATCGTTATATTTATTTCACAATACGAAATCTCTCGACAAAGCAATTCAGATAGAAAATTATTCTGTGCAATACACCGTCTAACTTTCGCAACAAGAAAACTTTTTTCATAACTTTATTGATTCCGTACCATTTGATAAGCCATTTCTTGGATTTTCACAGTCCATATACGTGATAAAGGACTAGTCACATATATCTTAATATTGAATAAACGAACTTTATTTGGTTGTTGTTGATCTACCGTTTACATTTTTTTTTGTATAGCGGTGTTGATGCTTTGGATACATAATTTCGAGGGAGATAATCGTCAAAAAAACTGATCAAGTAGATTTTTTTGGAGCACTTCAAAATCGCTTTTGCTATTTGTTAAAGGCGGCTAATAGATCCATCAATATCTGTATTGTCCAATTAAAATAATTGTGATTGTCTGTTTTGTTAGTTTGTCGACCCTATAGGAAAAAATTACAAAATATCAGTTCCTTGTTTTTTATTGAAATACTGGGTGTCCCACATAACTTTTCGGGGTTTTGATCGCTTAATACTCAAACAGTTATAGGAATAGAAATATGCGGTTTTCGCCAGTTTTATTGAAATTTATAAAAGCTTTTTCTCAATGATGGGATATTTTATCGTATTGCCGGTTTGACCGGAAATTAACACGGCGATTTTTAGGGATAAGGGAACGTTGTTATTTCAAATAGAACATCCTATATATTTTTAGTCAATGCTCAATCTTTAAGCTTTGTAAACACATAAATTTTGTGCTGCTTCTTCCGGAAGTTATGGCCTAAAATTTAAGTTTAACAACTTTAAGCATTTTCTGAGGCAATTTATTATGTATGTCGATAAAATTAACAATTTTGAACGTAAAGACATTTAACAAAAAAGAATATTATAACAAATTTCAAAATTGTGTCCTTGGATGTTTATACACATTTGCCATCTTTTAATTAAGTTTCGATAACTAGCGGGGCATTTGGAAATAGATTTATATATTTTTTAAGTAGGCTTTGCTTAGTGACAGCAAATAATTATTACACGGGAACTGTCAGTTTACCACAATTAGTTTTCTTATTCTCTTTGAAAAATGTTCACTTTATCTGAAAAAGGAAAGTGTGTAATAATGTTTGCAGAAACGAAGTCAATTATGGTGACACAAAGAAGATTTCGAAGAATGTTTAATAAACAACCACCCAGTGATAATGCAATAAGAAGTTGGTACCGTCAGTTATGGGACACAGGCACACTTGCTCATCAAAAAAGAGAGCGTAACCAGGACAATTTATTAAATAAAGTTATTCCAGTTCAAGAAGCTGTAGAAGTAAATTTCACAACACCAGTTAGACAAATGGTTAGCACTACGGGCGTTTCTAGAAGCACACTTCATAGGATTTAGAAAAAACAATTAAAATTAAAGGCTTACAAATTTCATTTGATGCAAGAATTAAAAGAGATTGACCATGCCGTGCGCGTTAATTTTTGCCGCCAAGATTTAAGATTATTTACAAGAATTAATTACAGGAATCTTCTTATTATGTCTGACGAGGCTTCTCTCTACCTAAATGGTCAAGAAAATGGACACGACTGTCGCGTTTAGGGTTCAGAGAACCCTCACAGAACTACTGAATATGTAAGAGATTCACCCAAAGTAATAGCATGGTGTGCCATGAGTTCTACAAAAATTTATGGCCCATTTTTCTTTAGTAAACCTATCGTTACCGCAGTAAATTATGTAGATATGCCACAACTGTACTTTTTTCCGCAACTTCAGCAAGTTAATTTATTACAAACATGTTACTTTCAGCAGAATGGTGCAAGTCCACACTATGCAATGATCACTAGAGAATTTTTAAATGAAACATTTGGTGAAAGATGGATTGGAAGAAGAGGTCCAGTGAGGTGGCCACCGCGATCACCTGATTTCACGGTACCGGATTTTTTCTTTTGGGGTTACAACAAAGATCGATGTTACAACCCACCCCCTACAACCTTGGAAGAATTAAAGACAAACATTATAAATGTGATTGAAACTATTCCTAGAGAGATGATGATAGCCAGTTTTCAAAACTTAATTAAAAGATGGCGAATGTGTGTAAACGTCTAAGGACATAATTTGGAAAATTTGTACGCAATAATATTTTGTGTTAAATGCCTTTACGTCCAAAATTGTTAATTTTGTTGACATTTTTAAAAAGTTGCCTTAGAAAATGCTTAACGTTGTTTAACTTAAATTTTAGGCCATAATTTCGAGAAAAAGTAGCACAAATTATATATGTTTAGAAAGCTTAAAGATTGAGCTTTGTGTTAGACTAAAAATTACTTAAAATAACAAAGTTGCTCTATCCCTAAAAATCGCCGTGTTAATTTCCGGTCTAACCGGCATTACGATAAAATATCCCATCATTGAGACAAAACTTTTGTAAATTTCAATAAAACTGGCGAAAACTGCATGTTTCTATTCCTGTTTGAGTAATAAGCGATCAAAACCCCGAAAAGTTAAGTGAGACACCCGGTATTAATACAATTAATTTTGTTATATATACTTTATTAGCAATCAGAACTTACAATTTTATAGTATATAGTCTAGTCGACAAGTTGAAATTCGTGAAAAATAGAGAGAAGGCTCCTAGAAATATGTGTGATTCAATTCGGAAATCTCTCTAGGAAAATACATCGAAAGCACTTATAAGCAAATGAAAAAATTGCAAACAAATTAAGATGAAAAAAAGGAATTTTGTTTTTCGTCTTTATCTCGTGAATAATTAATATTTAAGGAATAAAAGAGGGTTATTAAAGAGGAAGACATTGCCGATGAAAAAAACCCAAACCTTGGTTCTCTATCTTCATTATTCATAGTTTTAATTTAACGCTGATAGTAGGTACCCGCGCATCATTTTTGGGATGTGCGGAGTCAAAAGCTAGTACCTCATATTAAATATATTTTTTGAGGTATTAGAAGTTAATTAGAAAATTCGAAAAAATTCTGCTGTATTCAGAAAACTTCGAGGAATTTATTCCTGTTGGAAATTTGACTTAAAATGAATTTTCTACCAAATTATCCGATTGTTACTTAACAAAATTTTCTACAGCTTCGTCTCCATTGTAAAAATAATTTTTATTTAAATAATTGGCCTTAACATATTTCGCTTCGTGGAATACATATGGTACATTGATAAGATCACGTAAAAATAAAAATAAAATTTAATAATTTGTGTATTATAATTTTTATTAGTCAACAAAAAATAAAAATTGGAAGTATTATTGTGAATTTTTTTTTTAAATTTACTGCCATATAACTTTTTCCGTCATTTGTTTATACATTTTATAAAAGCAAGTAGATTAATTTGATATTTAAAAAGAAAATTACAATTTATATATATATATATAAATATATATATATATATATATATATATATATATATATATATATACATATATATATATATATATACATATATGTATATATATATATATATATATATATATACATATATGTATATATATATATATATATATATATGCCTGGCGCTCTCTGAGTTTTCAATCGAAAATTCATCACAGGAAAATCGGAAGTAAAAATAAAAAAAGGGAAGGGAAAAACATTAAATTTACTGCCATATAACTTTTTCCGTCATTTGTTTATACATTTTATAAAAGCAAGTAGATTAATTTGATATTTAAAAAGAAAATTACAATTTATATATATATTTATATATATATATATACATATATATATATACATATATGTATATATATATATATATATATATATATATATATATATATATATATATGCCTGGCGCTCTCTGAGTTTTCAATCGAAAATTCATCACAGGAAAATCGGAAGTAAAAATAAAAAAAGGGAAGGGAAAAACATTACTAAAGGTCTGGAGTCTTCGATTTAAAATGTCAGGAAGCCCTAGCGTATATGAATGCCTGACGCTCTCTGAGATTGCAACCGAAAACTCACGGGAAAATCGGAAAAGGTCTAAAGGTTAGTGGCCATCGATTTAAAATATCAGGGAGCTCTAGCGTATATGAATGCCTGACGCTCTCTGAGATTTCAATCGAAAACTCTTCACTGGAAAATCGGAACTTAGAATAAAAAAAGAAGGGGAAGAATCACCAAAGATCTGGGGTCTTTGATTTAAAACATCGGGAAGCCCTAGAGTATATGTATGCCTGGCGCTCTCTGAGATTTCAATCGAAAACTCTTCACAGGAAAATCGGAAGTAAAATGAAGAAGAGAAGGGAAAAAACTACTAAAGGTCTGGGGTCTTCGATTTAAAATGTCAGGAAGCCCTAGAATATATGCATGCCTGGCGCTCTCTGAAATTTCAATCGAAAACTCTAACAGGACAATCAAATGAAATATAATACGGCTTGCCGCACTCCGGTTTCACAAAGATATTCCAACTTATGTTAGAATGAAGATTTACTGAATAAATATTCTCAATTTACGATTGAAAAGACCACTTATTTTCGAATCGTTATTACTAAAAAGTTCTTACCTTTACAGCAACGGAACTTTTCGTGGTATTTATATACTACAAAAAAACTCAAGAAGAAATTAATAGGTATTTGCAGAAAAAACAAACCAAAATACGGTGCACACTTGCTAGCGGTCTTAAAATCTGATCAGCCAGCCCTGCCTGCCCGATTCAAAAACGTTCTCGTATTCA
The DNA here is from genome assembly GCA_963921935.1 of Galeruca laticollis. Classification (NCBI taxonomy): domain Eukaryota; kingdom Metazoa; phylum Arthropoda; class Insecta; order Coleoptera; family Chrysomelidae; genus Galeruca; species Galeruca laticollis. The sequence continues at coordinate 171,518,133 of OY998179.1, read as the reverse complement.
CTTCACATAAAACACATAACAAATCACTTTCTTTATAAATAAACAATTGCAGCTATCGCATATTTTATTACTTAACAAAATCACCTTTAAGGTCTATAACCGAATATGGATTATTTGAAGTTATATCAACTTTTATAAAATGACCTTAATATTTATTTTCGTATCTCAAATATTTTAGTTTCTTAGTTGGAAAACCAAGCAGCCAAAAATTAAGCAAAGCTGTGAATTTGTTTGTAACAAATTTTTAAGTTAATAAACAATTGTATTTGCAAAAGAAAAATTTTCTTTGTTACTTATGGAGGACTGTTAATTATAATATTTTCTTACCTAACTATTCAAACATTTCAAATATATAAAAAAACAATTATAAACAAAAAACTTTTTTTAAAATCATAGTATTCTCAAAACAACAAAATTGTGAAAATTTTTTTTAATTAGTCTATTTGTTTATACAAAGTTTATAAACTAATGGAAAAAATTATTTTGAGTTAATTAATGTCCTTAATTGATACAAAAACGGTAATATGTCAGTAAATTAAAAAAACATTTTTCACAAATTTTTTGTTATCTAAAAAAATTTTAATAAACAAATTAATAAATTATTTTATTATTTTTATGACGTGATCTTGTTAAGTATGTATACTTTATAATAAGTGCTCCACGAAGCGAAATATTTTTAAGCCAATTATTAAAAAAAATATTTACAATGAAGATGTAAGTTGTAAAATATTTTGTTAATTATCAATCACCTAACTTGGGAAAAATTAACTTCTAACGGAAATATACTCTCCGAAATTTTCTGAATACAACAATTTTTTTTCGAATTATCTAATTAGTCTTTGATACCTCGAACAAATTATTGTGGCGTACTAGTTTTTGACTTCACGTACACATCCCGAAAAGGACGCTCGGATACCTACTTGCAGCGTTTAATTAAAATTATCAATAATAAAATGTAGAGATCTGAGAATTGGGAGTTATGTATCGAAAATTTCTTCCTCTTTAAGAATCCTTTTTTCTTATTTCTTAAATATTTATAGTTCATGTTTATAGACGAAAAAAATAGTATATTAAGTAACAAGTGTTAAAAACGTTACTTTAGTAACGAATTTTATTGGGCACGAGTCGAGCGAAGCGGAACGAGTCCCTTTTAAAACGAATGAGTAAAGACGTTTTTAACAAGAGGTGCTTACTATACTTTTTCTACGCCTGCGGGAATAAAAAAATAGATCTTGATTATATTATATTTTAATTACTCATAACATTGTGAACAATGGCTGACAGCTGACTGACAAATCAAATGACACAGAACAACAAAATTATCACGGAACATGAACTTTAAAATACAAAAGTTTCATGTGATGTGACGTTTAAAAGATAAACGAGACGGGGCTTTTCGCATTTTAAACAGTAGTGTTTAAAGTGCCGTTTGCGCATGTCAAACCCGTGTCTTAAATGTGGTTTCAATAACGGAATTCGGAAGAGCATTTTTTCATCTCAATTTTTTGTGTTAATAAATGCTTTCGATACGTTTTTCTTGATTCAATAAACTATCACACATATTTTTAGGAGCTTTAACTCTCACGAATTTCAATTTGTCGACTAGACTAATAAGCTAGTATGTTCGCAAGTGTGCTGGATACATTATTTTTTTTTAATTATGACCACAATATAACAAGTTCAACCTTCACATAACCTAGAAATTCCTATAAAAGTGTTTTTAAATTTTATTTCAATCGGCGGGCGTAATTTCGGCCGGTAATCCCTTGGCCTACCTGCATAAATCAAAGGGTACCATTTATGACAGGGGTAATTTCGGCCGAGGGGTTGATGTTTACGATGAGATTAAAATATTGGTAATTACGCTTAATAGTTTCTGTAAAATATTAGTTGTGTATTTATTTGGAAATACCTAATCCTGTGTACCTGTCGGAAATACCTTTAATTTACTTATCTCTTTATTCTAATAACGATGTTGTACCTACTTAAGATTATTCCTTTAAATGTATAAAATTCATAAATAACAGGTATAAAATTATTATAGCTAGTCAGTATTATAACTTATCTTTAAGCTACAAGTCGATAGAAAGCATAAAATATATTATTTGTATACGATGGCATCAGTTTCAGTAATTAAGAGTTCACGCGGTTGTGACTTACTAGTTGTAGAAAAGTTTCAGTTTTGTAAACAGGACGTATTAAAAAGTGGTGAAGTACGTTGGAGGTGTATAAAGAAAAATTTAAGATGTTTAGCCAAACTGTACACTGTTGGTGCGGAATACACAGTTACTAGAAGTGAATTCATCCACAACCACGAGTTCGATGAAACTACGTTGGAGAGAAAAATAGTGACGACTTCATGCAAGCGCAAAGCTGAGAAAGACATATCGGAGAAACCTTCAAAAATTATTAAAAGCGTTCTTTCAAATCATTTGCCAGAGAATTTGTCATCGATAGATGTCAGTCTAATAAGAAGAAATTTGTACAACAGCCGCCGTAAGCTCTTACCAGCCCTGCCTAAGGATATTCACGATGTACATTCTGTACTCGATAGTTATGGACCGAAAACCACAACAGGTGAAAATTTTTTGTTTATTAACAGCACAGCTGATAATATCATTGATTTTTCTTGCCATACAAATATAATAAGTTTATGTAAAATGAAAGATTTTTACATGGATGGCACATTTTCTTATTGTACAAAATATTTTTATCAGTTATTTACCATCCATGGACTGGAAAATGGGCATTATGTTCCTCTTTTGTATTGTCTGTTGCCCAATAAGACCAGTGACACATATATGAGACTTTTTCTGTTGGTAAAATCTAAAATTTTTGAACTTTATAATATTGTTTTTGAACCGAAGGAGGTATTTGTGGATTTTGAAATCGCAATTCATAACGCATTAAAAGTTGTCTTTCCCAAAACCAAACTAAATGGTTGTAGATTCCACTTGCACCAGGCGTGGTATAGGAAAATACAATCATTAGGGTTAACCCAAATGTATAAAGATAAAAACTGCGAGGAAAGCAAATGGCTTACTCATACTTTTGGGCTAACTTATTTAGACCCCTCTGAAGTTGAAGATTGTTTCATATTTGATCTCATGTCATACAAACCGGACCATAAACTTATAGATAAATACGCAGACTATTTATTAGAAAACTACATAGCGCCAGAATCTCATTTTCCACCAAATATATGGGCATATGAAAACCCATCAATTAAAAGAACCACAAATGCCTGCGAATCATTCCATTCGCACTTTAATTCTAGTTTTTATTCAAGTCACCCTTCTATATTTATTTTTATAGAAAAATTAAAAGATTGTCAGATCCATGCATATTTAAAAATAAAAAATTTAAATATTCCAGCAAAAATTAAAGACAAACAAATAAAAAACAAACTAAAATGTATCGAAAACATGGTAAATATGCTTCGATCTGACAATATTTCTAGAATTAATTTCGTTAAATCTGTATCACATCAAAACGTTTTTTAAAAATTTATAGTTTACCTAAGTTATAGAAATAAGTTGATGTAATAATTTTATTGAAATAAAGAAATATTTTAATATAAAGCATTCCGTTATTTTATTTGATTTGCGGCCGAAAATACCTATGAGATAAGGAAGCAACTTAAAACCTCCGGCCGAATTTACCTACCGGCTTTTAGTACCTGCCCTTTTTCCGGCCGAAATTACATCCGCCCATTTCAATTTGGTAATCGAATTCCAATACATCTAATGTGACTTTGACTAATACCAATAACTACAATCGATATATTATGTAAAATTCATTATTAATATCACTTTGTAAGCATATTTATACGTATGAGAATTTAATATTGTCTTTTTTTTAGAATGTAAATATCTGTGACAGCAATTTTTCTATAAGTAAACAAATGTAAAATTCAAAGTATTACTCTATTGTTAATCAGCTGTTTCCAAACTGGGACGCTCGCAAGATTCACCAGGAGGATACAGGTTAATTGCAAATATATACAGTGTGGCCAACTTAGGATCGCAACACCGTATTATAGCTTTTAATTGACATTTGATGAACTTCAAATTTTGGTGGTTTGAAAAGGTTTGTAAAGTCACTATTTTTACTTATTAACATTTGACGTATGTCAGTAGCATACATTTTTAGGAGGCTTCAAAACGTGGATATCAAAAAAATTTATTAGCTACTTTTTTATTGGACTTTTGGTTCTACTTCTTCGAGCGCCTTCTCCTATCGAAGATCGGCAACAATTTTGGTGAATTCATCTCTGTCTTGGACCCTTTTTAGCAAAGTGGTTGAATCCAAGCCCGCCCAATCTCGTATGTTCTTAAGCCAGGAGCTTTGCCTTCGTCCTGGTCGCGATGGACGAGAAAATCGAGGATAATATGACAACGATGAAAGAGAAAATGAAATCAGATACTGAAAATAAGATAACAACGATAGACGAGAAAATCAAGGTGTTAGAAGGAAAGATTGCCGAGTTAAGAACACAAGAGACGGCAGCGGAAGAAAAGAAAATCGAGCAAATAAAACCCTGCAAGCCAGAAATACTTCCCAAGGTGGAAGACATTTGCAGTTTTATCCGAGTCAAGGACCCTACGTTCGATGGAAAAAACAGTTTGAAGCAACTGCTAGAGTGAATAATTGTTCCGATAGGGAGAAAGCAGTGAACTTAACTATCGCGCTTCGGGGTGATGCCTCAGATGTACTACAGACGGTACCACTTGAACAAACGGATGACTTCGAGCAGCTGAAGAAGAGGTTGGACATGCGATATGGGCATGAACATCTAGAACATTTGTACCAATTCCAGCTGAAGACCGAAGGCAGAAACGTGACGAAGCCATTCAAGAGTATGAAGTGCCCGACTAGTTCGATTCGCTTATCCATCAGCACCAGAGAACGTGATGGAATGTCTGGGCATCCAGGGCTTCATTGACGGCATACTTGACCCCGATATGCAAGGGACGCTTGGTTTAGCCCATCCAAAAACATTAGTTGACGCATTGACAGCTGCTCTTAAATATGAAGTAGCAACGAAGGCTTCGGGTTATAACAAAGTTAGGACCATCCGAGAAGATAGCCAGCTTAATAAAAAGTATGATGGACGAGAAGCCGAGAAAGATCAGATGCTGGAATTGTGGCCAGCTAGGGCACGTACGCAATTCGTGTAAGCGTCCCAGAACTCCTGCAAACCAAGAACTCCAGTCACAGGAAAACTAGAACAGGTCGGCTACGAGGGAACAGCACCGACCCATGATCGTCCCAAAGACCCTCTTATACGGATAGCTTCCCTCAGATGTCACAATTACAGTATATATGTGGATGGCGAAGTAAATGTCAAGAGGTGTACTTTGCTGGTAGACACTGGAGTAACTAGAACCTATATTCGACCAAATATAATAAACTCCAAGAAGGAGCTTTTACCAACGAGACTGCGACTGAAGACCGCCACTGGTGAGAGCGGCAACGATTACGGGGAGACACAAATCCAAATGGGAATTGGCGTAGAATAGTTCACCCATACGGTAATCGTAGCTGACATCGAAGAAGACGTGATTCTGGAAATGGACGTAATCATTCTACATGGTTTCCAGTTGGACTTTCGAAACAGAACCATTAAAGTGGGTTCCGAGAAGATATTCCTTCATCCATATGAAGGCAGAACGGTGTTAGCAGCTGTACACGAAGCTCTATACGAAGCGAAACAATGATAGTAGCACTGCTACAGGGAATCATGGTGGAAGGTACACCGGTTATGATGGAGCCAAGGAATCACGAGTAAGAGGTTGGCAAATAAGTACTAATTTGAAAAGGCTTGGTTACGTCGGCGAAGGAGATCCCAGTAAGTGTGATAAACGTGAACGATTACCCAATTACCATCAAGAAAGAAACCAAGATTGGATACTGCGTACCAGCAACGTCTATACTTTGTCAAACAGCAATTGACAATTCCAATACCAGATTCGAACGGATGTTATTAGTAGATGGCCAATCCTTGAATCGAGCTGAGAAAAGAATAATGAGTGAATCTCTCTTGACGTATCGAGATCTATTCGTACCAAAAGGAGGGAAGACTGGTAGAACATCAGCCGTCAAACACAAAATCGATACCGGTAATGCTAAGTCAATTAGGTAATCAGCTCGAAGACTACCACGAGCGAAGAGAGAGGAGGCTGAAAGATTAATTCGGGAGATAGCAGAAGAAAAAGTAATAGAACCATTTACTAGTCCATGGGTGCTCGTAGTCGCCAGTAGTGCTCGTCAAGAAAAAGGATGGAACTACGAGATTCTGCATTGACAATCGTCAACTTAACAACGTAACGAAGAAAGACATCTATCCGCTGCCTCGCATCGACGATACGCTAGATAGTTTGGCCGGCAGCAAACAGTTTTCCACCTTGTAGCTGAAGTCTAATTATGTTAAACCCGAAGAAATGACAGCTATTCCAAAACCGAGTCAATTATCTAGATCATATAGTAAGCAATGAAGGAGTGGCGGTGGATCCAGAGAAAATTGGAACAAACGCCAAATTAGGAGTTTCCTTCAAATGAGGAGTTTCCTTGAACTCTGCACATACTATAGAAGATTTATCAGGAAGTTTGGAGATATTGCCAAGCCACTAACTGGACTCACAGAATAAAAATACGGTACGATACGCAGACCACAGAAGGTAGTTTCAATGAGAGGAACAAAGTATGGTTACACAACCCGACAAGGAGAAAACGATTTTCTCCAAAATTATAGAAATCATGGGAAGGCCCGTACGTAATAAAAAAGAGGATCAACGACGTCATCTATCGCGTAAGCATGATCCGCAATGGAAAACCGAGAGTAGTTCACAAAAATCGACTACAATCATCTACATAAAGAGTCCGACCCAGCTTTCGAAAAATTTATGGGCGCATACGGAGGTACCGGGAAAGCTAGAAACGGAGTCACTAGAGAACAAATACAAAATTTGTTCACACTCCCGGAAGAATACTCAATGGCACATAACATCTCCGTCAGTAACAAACACGCACGAGGCTTGAAAATCGTCAGTGTCTTGCCAACCCCTGGCAAGACACTGAGACTCAAACACAATTCGCGGTACGTCTTCTACCTGGTAACTAAAAATGAAATTCCAGATCGATCCACCTACCGGTATGTGTGGGAAGCGTTACGAAGCCTTCAAGATCATGTGCTAGAATATCACGTGGAGAAACTAGCAATGTCCAGGGTAGAGAGCAATCAGTTGGATTGGTGAGTCATCGGGAATATTATAGAGGCGATCTTCCAAGATACCGGTGTCCACATATTAATTTGCAGTTATACCCCTCGTTATCGGTACCCGTTGAACACGGTGCCATGTTATTTCCATACGACCGGAAAATGGAGACATGGGTCCAGTTGCCGATTTGAACATCCAGTTCTTGCTACACAGAAGTTCCAAGAGGAACTTCCTTTTAAGGAGGGGGTAATGTTACGAAATAGCATACTGTAGTCCCTGAATCCGACTCTGTCTAAGTCATGTATGAAAGGTAAAATTTTGGCCAAAGTGCAGGGATTTCTGCGAACTATTTACCATTATTTTTTGTGACTCTTAGACATTTCCAGTGAGGTCCATTGTTTTTATGACCAGTCTTTTAGACAAATCCAGGAGGCGATTGTTTTTATGTCGGCCGCAATCTACAATTATCCAGAAAAAAGGGCACTTAATATATAAAGACTTCTGACCAGCGGGAGAAGTCAGTTTATAATTTGATCTCGTGAGATGAACAGAGAACAAGTAAATAAACAGTAGTGAAGTGTCTATATTCATGAATATACTGTGTATATGATATAAATTAGTGAATAACTAAATTAAGTGAGTAGACCTACCGTGTGTATGAATTTATCCCACCTGTCATGGTAAAAACTTTTAAATAAACCAGAAAAACAATATAGTATTAATAACACGGTCCACGCCTATGCAATAATAAGGCTGAAATAGTTAATATTTTTAAATATATGTTAATATCTCAAAAACGCTGAATATTCGGTACAGTGAAGTGAACATGAACACTTCTTATTTTCGTTTGGCCTTAGACTTGAGTAAAAGAATAAAAATATTTAATTTAAAACAATGAAGAGCTTGAGCTTCTCATCATTTTTAACAACCCTGTATACAAAAAATAAGTTTTCGACATGTGACCAATTACATTGATCGTTCCACCCATCAACACTACAAGATGTTTTTTATTTGGTATTTTGGGGATGTTCACACAGAGTTTTCAATAAAGGTCTGAAACTGTCAATTTCTTATTAACAAAATTAATATCTCGATAAATATAAATTCTAGACATAGGGTATTCTACACAAAGTGACATTGGAGATTAGTGTAGAATCTGAAAATAATAATATACAGGGTGTAACATTTGAAATAACAATGCTGTCGTTCACTTCCTCAAAATATTTCCAATTTGTCGCAACCTATTATGCATCTATACCAATTTTTATCAAGTGAGTAGTTCCTAATATATAAATAGCGTAAGCTCGTCGTGAAATGGCTTGTATGAAGCCCCCCAGAATTAACCCAATCTGCGAAAGGTTCAGCAAGTATTTCAGTAATAAATAAATACATAAAAAATTATAAATTCATAATAATAGAACATAACAATACACAGTTAAAATGGTAATTCTTGCTAATAGAAAGAGAAAGTTCTGTCGTCCAAATATTGTTGAAATAGCAGCATAGTATCTCAAGTATTTTGGACATATTTAAAAAAGAACGAGCAGATTGGAAAAGCTTATAGAGGAAAAAATAAAAGAAACGGATTGCATGAAGCCACAGAAGCGGACAGTGATAGAGAAGCATGCAGTGAGACGATCCTGACAAACAGTACATGTAATAATTGTGCATAACAGCCCTGTACATTCCATCATAAGTAATCTATTGTCATGGTTTTGTATTTGAAACGATTGTTGATTCAGTTGCCACCACCGTCGTTGCGTAAATATCTTTTTTTTAATATGTCTCATCTCCGCAAATAAACGTATCTTCAAATATTGACTATACATTGTAACCGCTGACGTAACGTTACGAGATACACACCTTATCCCTTTGTTTGCGGTCCAAAGGATACGCAGTTGGCAGTTTTCTCAGGTCAACAGGTCGGATCGCCTTTAATTGTACGCGAACATTTGTGTCAAGGCGGATAATATCGGTTACACATATGGTGCTCCGGTAATTATTCGCCCCGGGGAAATTTTCCGACAAACAATACCTCGTCTATAGCGTCATTGCGAATCTGCATTTTTTACATATTAATTGCATATGTTTGAGCTTTGAGTTTGTTATTAGTTGCGGTTATGCCAGTGGCGTAGGTAAAATATTTTTGAAATCGGAAATTGTTTCTGCTCAAATTAATAGTGCCAATATTTTCGAAAGTCAGTGAGGTTGTACCCCCCCTAATAGCACTCCCAATGATATTTGAAACACAATTTCTATTGCTAATACTCTCTTCAACATGACCAGTCGCAACAGCTGCCGATTTTTAACCTTCTTGTCGCTGGATTTGATTTATTCTCAAGCCACTATTCGCCATAATGGTAGCGGACGTACGTCGAAACCCGTGCCGCGTGTATGTATCAGGATCTTCCAATTTAAGATAACGTGCAATTTGTGAAGATATTAATTTCAACCATTTGATTTGTGCACTTCCCCTCATAATACCGTAAGAAAATCTGCTTCACGGCAACAGTAGCGTCGACCCTTTACTATCTCAGATGGTCGGATAGTAATGAGCAATACGCTTCCTTCTTCCTTGGTGTCATGTAAGCGTTAATTATAAACTTCACATCTTCTACAACAGCCAAAGATACCGGGAATGGTTAGGGGAATGTGGTCGAATATCGACCGCCTAAGGGAAATAAACTCCCGTTCATTTCAGGTTACGCATAGAGGGCTGTATTTTTTGCAAACTACAACAGAAGCATTTAGCTAACGAATACCACCGTAAATGAGTCAATTATCAAAGTTTTTTTCAGAAAAAATTGAATATACCAACATTATTATTTTAGCGGCTAATATCGACTAGTGGGGTAATATCAATCAGAAAGTCGGGTAATATCGACCAAATATTTTTATTAGTAATTTTGGCGAAAAATTTGAAAAAACAAAGAAAAATACCTCAACATTTGACACAAATATAATGTGTAGCGGCTTCAATGTCTGTGCAATCGGCATGAGTTCAAGAACCACACGAACGGCATCTCCACCATAGCTCATTTTTCCCCCCAAAACTGTGACATATGGAACATTTACCATCGTCCATGGCTTTTTTCTGTGAAACAACGCATCTTTTCACTTTTGAAACCTTCCCTTTTTCTATATTTCTTTTATTTTCCTTTCTTTTCAATTCTTCTTTCAATGGCGTAGCTGTCATAATTTTTGAGTGCTGGGTTTTGCGCAGTGCATTTCTAGTTTTAATTTTTGGTGAAAAACTTGTGTATCCTATTTTTGGTTGTAGGGTTTTATCCTCCTCGTCAGTTATGTTATCTTCCACTACTTCCTTAAGATCTAATTTTGAAAGAGAGGAATTTTAGTCGTTAGAAGAGGATCTGCGGAGTCGTTTACATGTATAGTTAGATGGTCCAGGGATAGGAGATGGAGTTCGCTCAAAACTTCTATTTATGGGATCTTGTGGTGCTGTTGCAGCCGCGGTAAGAGGTTCTGGATTCTGGTAAAATATTGGAATTTCGACGTCTGGTGAGGTTCTAGTAAATTCTTCATTACTGAATATGAATCGGTTGCAAGGAAATATTCCTGTCACCTCAAAATCTCGCACTACCTTTTCTACAGTTGCTGTTCTATTGTACACATTTTTGAATAACTCGGCGATATCAGTGTGCAGTATCTTTTCATGCCCTTTTGTTTCAATACATCTGTCACACTCCTGATTTTAGGCAATTTTTGAAGGTGCAAAGAAACACACATCAAGAGGCTGCAGCCTGTGGAATGTGTGAGGCGGAATTGGGATCACTTTGATGCCGTTTTCTCTACAAAACTTGTATGTGGCTAAGTTCGAATGCGTAGAATTGTTATCCATGATGAGCAATACCGGATCGTCTGTGGTAGCCTTGGCAAAATGCTCTATCCATTCGGTAAAAATAACTTCTGTGATCCACCCTGATTTGGAGCATCTGTAGATGGCGCCGGTCGGTCCGTTCTTTTGCTAGCGCTCTGTCATTCTCTCTCTTTTAAAATCAAACATTGGTGGTACAAAATGTTCTGCGGCACTTATAGCGACAACAACATTGATCAACTGCCTCCTTTCCTTGCTTGTAATGGAACCCACTTGTTTTTGAGTTTTATTGGCTATAATACGGTTTGGTACATGAACGTTACTAATACCAGTCTCATCGACATTAAAGATGCGGTGAGCTTCAAATGTATGTTCATCATAGACTTTTTGTAAGTTATCAAAAAATATTGTTACTTCTTCTTCATTAAAAGCTAACACTCGGCTCAGGCTTGTTGCTTCTGGTTTGCGAAGACTTAACAATGGATTGCGTCGCAAAAATGAATAAAGCCAGTCTTTACCATAAAGCTTCTAAAGATATGATTCAGCCTATTGGTTTCTGCGAATTGATAGGCGAGTTCTCTGACAGATTTTGCTGTGAGTCCATAGAACACTTTTGACAGACTAAGAATGTGATTTGCAAACTCCAAATCTTGCTCAGCAGTGAACACAGATTTTCTACCCAATTTATATTTTTTGGGCGAAAAGCGACCTCTTATACGATCCTGAAGGGTCCCGTAAGGCACATCAAACATTTTTGCAGCTTTTCTTACGGCTACAGCTTTCTCATTTACTGCTTGAAGAGCACGTCTCATATTTTCCTCTGACCACGAGGATCGTGTACTCGTTCGCTTATATTTTTCTCGAGGCATCTGAAACAATAATAAACTCCATTAGTACAATATCCACCACATAGTAGGGTAATATCGATCACTATGGTGGATATTGGCCAACTGCATGAAAAGAACATTGATTTACTAACAAAAAATAGGTTAGAAATTAAAGTTGATTTTACTGTAATGCTTAACTATTTATGATATAAATTCGCTATTAAAAGGAACACTAGATTTAAGTACAAGTAAAAGTTCGTCTTACCTTAAAATCAACACGTACAATATTATAAGTATTTACCGAATATTAAACAACAGTCACTAACTCGGCAAAATACTGAATAAAATGATTGACGTACGTTTTCGGCAAAGTGTACCGTCTGAACGCTAGGTGTCTCCCTGTGTTACGGAAATTGAACACTTACAGATTAGTCAGGAGGCGTTTGGTCGATATTTGCCCATGGTTGATATTCGACCACTTTCCCCTATCACTTTCAAAAATAAATACGTAAGGTCTGGTGCATCAATGAAAAACTTCCGCAAATCGTCTTCCTTGAATCTATGTGCCTTCTTGGCTATGTCAGGCTTGCCAAGTGCCTTCATGAAGGCATATGATTTTATACCGACCCCTCTGTTTACCCTCAGCATAGTTTCCATTGGATAGCCCACATAGTCGACGCCTTGTTAGTAAATAGTAAGTGTAGACATGTAGCAACCCAAAAGATAGAAAATGAGAGAAAATTTATATTTGAGTTATTTAAAGGGTCAAGCTGAAGAAAACGAAAAGTTTACCCACCTAGATTTTCCGTTTTTCTGGAAAATCTGCTTATTTTCAGCTTCTTTTTTCATGGGGTAAATCAGGGTGATATGTTGAATCGGGGGATATGGTGAATTGCTCTATCTCTCTTTTGAACGCACAGATGTCGCTGTAAATTTGAATAACGACAGTTTATGATCGTCTGTTCACTGATCACCTGTTAGAAATCGGCATCGTCTTAAAAGCCGTGAGTAATGTTTTAGATGCTCTATAATTTTTATAATGTGTATGCGTTTATAGATTTTGTTTCATGTAGCACAGTTCGCGACTTATGTTTTTCTATATTCTATCTTCTTAGACTATTATTCACAATTTGACCTATAGCAAATGGGAGATGCGGTGAATTCGGGCACGGGTGATATGGCGAAGGACTTTTCGTATGCATAGCGCGTTTATTCACGTCACAACCAGTTTCTGCTGCATGTTTTCTCTATGTGGAAATTAGTTATTTTCTGATCTATCCAATGTTCTGCTGTAAGGATATGGCCCAGTGAGAATCTGGGGGTAACGTCATGTTTTACTTTTTCTAGCGGAGAGTGTTTAAGTCTAGTCTAACTTTTCCGCCCAACTTTTCCAAAAGTTGGAAATTTGAAATTTTTTTTGAGTTATTTTTACGTTTTCCATCAGAAACAACCCAACCCGGTTCTTAGAAAGAAAATCCTGTGTGTATGTTGTCGTCGTCGTTGTCGACGGCCACTTTTCGTTACATGTCTTGTTAGCACGATACAGCCTCCGGAGTGCAACAAGTCACCAATTTTACTATTGAATACTGTTAAGGACATGTCACAGATAAACCCTACTGATTCTCAGCTCACCAGAGCCAGCACAACGGGTGCTATGGTACTAGACGTACGACAATTTAGTCATTTTATGGGAAATTTCAGTTTGTTAGCACGATACAGCCTCCGGAGTTCATCAAGTCACCAATTTTATCATTGAATATTGTTCAGGATACTTCACAGATGAACCCTATAGATTTTCAGATCACCAGAGCCAGTTGAACAGGTGCTATAGTACTTTAAGTACGATATTATTGTCATTTTTGGAGAAATTTATTGTTAGCACGATACAGCCTCCGAAGTATATACAAGCGACCAATTTTATGATTGGATATTATTCAGAGCGTCTCAAAGATGAATCCTATTGATATTCAGCTCACTAAAGCCAGTACAGCGGGTTCTATGGTAAAGTACCAAATTCTTGTTATATTTGGAGAATTTTCAGTTTGTTAGCAAGATACAGCCTCCATAGTGTATACAAGTGACCAATTTTATGATTGAATATTGTTCAAGGTGTCGCACAGATGTACCCTATTGATTTTCATCTAACTAGAGCGAGTACAGCGGGTCCTATAAATCCCGATATATCACATTTTCGGTTATTTTTGGACAAATTTCGGTTTGTTAGCACGATACATCCCCCGAAGTGTATACAAGTGACAATTTTATGATAGAATATTATTCAGGGCCACAGATGCGGAAAATTTAGTTTTAATCATTAAAACCGTTTATTTTCTGTTATAATGGGGTTTGGTTTGCTTTGTTATTAATAATAAAAATAGAATAATGTACTCGAATTTCTTGGTCTACGTACACGATCCATCTATCACAATTGTTCCAGGACAAAACCCTACGTTTTATAAAAGGAAAGGAAGATCCAGTTGTGCTGATTGAACAGAGGAGCAGCATGAAGATGCCGTAAAAGCAGCTCAAAATTAAATTACCGTCAATGCAGCCTCAAAGGAGTTTGGCGTTCCATGGTCAACGCTGATAAGAAGAATAGCGAACGGGTGCTGTGAGAAGATGACAGTGGAACATATTCTAAAATCACAAAAATTCGGATTTTCACCGACAAGGACAGAAGTAAGGCACATGGCATATAAACTGGATGAGAAATACAACCAGCATCATAAGTTAACAAAGAATAGAAAATAGCTGGAATGGATTGGCATTGGAAGTTATTCTTAAATAGAAGTTTAAAACTTTCGGTTCGCAAATCGGATGGAGTTTCACGAGCACGATCAAGGGGTTTAAACAAGAGAAACGGTTCAAACTACTTTTCATTGCTGCAGGACATCTTAGATGAGCACAACCTCCTTGATAAGCCAGGAAACATAACCAATGTAGATGAGTCCGGACTTCTACTGAATAATGAAGTAGATTGTGTGTTGGCCGCAAAGAGATCCAAAAGCGTTCCAGAAATAACATTCGGTGAGAAAGGCGAAATTATATCTGTAATTGCTTGCTGCAATGGGGAGGGCTTATTTTAACTCCATCATGTATCTGTAAGGGCTAAAATGGAAAGGACTAGTACAAGGACGGTATGCCACCGAGTTTTATTAATTTCATGTCACAAAAGTTGGCGTACGTTGAACACTGATATTTATTTCCTGTGACCAAGGAACCATTTTACACCGCAGAAGCCTGGGGGAACAGTCATGGTCATTTTGGACATTGCAGCAGTGTGGATACATTGTAGTTTGCAGAAGAGAATAACATAGTTTTCCTCTGTGTACCAAGCCACTAGACAGGGCCTTTTTTAAAGTTCTCAAATTCTACCAATACAATGCGTGCTATTCCTACACCAAAATTAATCCAAATAGAAAGTTTTCAAGACTCGTGTTTGAAGGAATGCTGACAAAGGCATGGGTATAAGCTGCTACGACAGAGAATGCCATATCGGGTTTCAGAAGTACAGGAATCATTATCTTCAATCCCGATGTAATTGCCTAATACGACTTTTTGATATCCGCGTCGGAAAAACAACAGAAAAATAAGGAGCAACGTGAACATATTTCGCCTCAACCAGGTTGTTCACACTGGTATGAAGTTCCGCGGAAGCAGCAACTGTGGAAGTAGAGATTAATCAGAAATTTGAACATGCGGAGAATCCACTGGAACACATGCAACCCCTAGTGCATTTCTCATCAGAAGCCAGCGATCAAACTTCAAGAGTGGCTAGAGGACAATCTGAAGTAACTCCTGGGAAACTATCGGATCAAATTTCGCCGATACCTATCCTAAAGCAAGTAGAATCTGCAAGGAAGAATTCCATAGCTTTAGCTGAGATTTTGAATTGTCCTTTAAATATCGTCAATCTACGAATAAAACGACTAAACAAAACCATTGAGTCAGGGAAGCTGGAACTACTACACGGACGACCAAAGGAAAGAGGAAAATCAAGCAGGCTAGGAATCGAAAAGATTTTACATCTGACACTAAATCCGATTCTTCGCTGGATATTCATTTGGAAGACGATGATGATTGAGATTGTTGTTGTGTATGGTGCGGTGAACTGTACAGTTGCACTACAGAAGACGTGGACTGGATCAAATGTATTCGTTGTCAACTTTGGCTGTACGAAGACTGTTGAAAATATGAATCCACGTGGTATATATATGGGAAAAAGCAGGAGAAGTAAGTTAACCATTTTAACCAAAGTGATTTCATCACTTCACCCTTATGTATGGGTGAAATAGCAGATTTGATAAAAATCCCATTTCTCTTCAATTTTGTTATGCGATGCATTATACTTGAGACTCCTATGTTATGGCATATGAATCATTGAAAAAAGAGTGTTTTATTTTGTTCAAATTAACAAGTTCTTGTATTATATAAGGCTCAATATTTTTCTTCGCCATATCACCCTGATTCACCCTAATTGTTTAAATAATAAAAATACGGAAAAATTTTAAAATTAATTAATAGAAATATTACCAGCTTATGTAATGGTTTTGTAACTTTTTTTCTTTAATTTGTTTAAGAAATATTGGTTTTAATGCCACTTCTTCCTCTTTTTTTAGTAATTTATTTTTTATATATAATAGATAACCTTTGGATGTTGCCATTTGCTTATTTGTATTAATTTCTCTATCAAAATTATATTTGTTCAGAGGAACATTAAACGATATATAGAGCATTTACAGTTCCTATGAACAAATATTATTTTGATAAATTAATACAATTAAGGGGGAGTAAGGGGCGAAGGTCTAATAATGCCAGCCCAAATGCTCGTGTGATAACTAACTTTATTTGGTGCCCCCTGCAAGATAACTATCGAGGCTCTGACGACCGAACGATTGCCGGAATTACCAATCCACCTCCAACTTGTCAAATGCTACGGGCGGATGAACACGTGAAGGAAAGGGCATTCTTTTGTCCTGAGGCTGAGAAATCGGCATCAAAGGCGGGGGAATTACTAAGGTTATCAACGGCTTAGGGATACCAAAGGCAACGGGAAACCATCATATAATAGATCAATTAGATATCCCATCACAAACAATTATGGCATTAACTCTCTCGACCCTTACTTCGTGGAATCTACTCATATTAGTGTTTTAAATAAAACTCACTGTTTCTAGCTAATTCCACAATATAATGAAAGTTGTTGAGAATTCTAAAAAAATTTTCGATAAATCAATATCATCGTCAGAATGACAGAAGTTACATTTCATTTGATGCCTAACTGATGTTCAGTAGTTATTTTTGGCTTGACCAAGAAGTGACCTATCTTGTGATTGACTTAATATATGTTAATAGAAAAAAAAGAAGATGTGATATTACAAATATTGAAGCTTAGATATTATTAGCCCTATGGTGATATCCTGGAAATCATTTTTCCAATTAAGATCAGTATAACTGTGCAATGATATAGAAAAACCAGGAAAACTATATCTGCTGATCTTTACAATTATCAGTTAAGAAGACAGTTTATTAGTGGAGAACTCCCTAGATTTATCTGTTCATTGACAACTTCATATTGTGGGCTTCTTAAATGTCTCCTAATTTCCAATTCTTCAAGGAACTTCAGTTTTTGTTTCTTTTCACAAATATGCGGCACTTCTAGTTCTGTGTTAGATGTCAATGAATGATTGGTGTCAAGTAGATATTTTGCGTAGTGGGATTTATCTGGTTGTTTTAATATGTATGCTCGTAGGTGTTCACTGTATGGGATTTCAAAATTTCTAAGGGTCTGGCCTAAATAGACTAACGTTATTTTCAGTTTTAAAAGATATTGTTGTATTCGTTGCTAAAGCCGCATTTTCAGCACGGGTTTTATATGCACAAAACGACTCTTTAAACACTAGTGTTTGAAATGCGAATAGTCACATCTCGTTCATCTTTTGTTCTTTAAACGTCGAATCAAGTGTATCGTTTGTATGTTAAATTTCATGTTCCGTGATAATTTTGTTGTTCTGTGTCATTTGATTTGTCAGTCAGCCGTTAGCCATCGTCCGTAATGTTATGAATATAATTAAAATATAATAAAAAATGTCCCTTCTTGCGGGCGAAGAAAAAGTATAGTAAGCACCTCGTGTTAAAAACGTCTTTAGTCACTCGTTTCACAAGGCACTCGTTTCGCTCCGCTCCACTCGTGCCTAGTAAAACTCGTAACTAAAGTAACCTTTTTGACACTTGGTACTTAATATACTATAAGATGCTGTATTAGGTGGACAAAAGTCGCTAGTAACAACAAATAAAACGAAGTAACACAAGGACTGAATGACTCAAGAAATACTCATGTTGATGGAACGGAGACGTAGCTTCAAAAACACAAACGCAAATGAATATAGGGAAACCCAAAAACTCATCAGAAGAAAAATTAGAGAAGCCAAGGAAATATGGATGAAGAAAAGGCGCCAAGATGTGAGAGAACTATATGAAAAACACGACCTCTTCAGCCTACATAAGAAGGTCAAGGAAATTTTAGGTAGCCGAAAATATTCATGTACTTAACCAAGGCAATAAACAAATAGACGATGGGGAACTTAGGGAGGTATGAGCAAAATAAGTAACTGATACATTTGAATGCAATAGTCCACCTTTCCGCAGTCAAGATCCGACGGAGCTGACACCGGAAATACTCCACTCTGATGTCCCAAAAAGCACTAAGGGGGATGAAAACTAGAAAAGCGGCCGTACCATATGACATCCACCCAGATATTTTAAAGCTTATAGAGGAGGAAAACATACACATTTTGGTAAAACTATTTAATAATATCCATAATTCGGGGTACATCCCTCGTGATTAGCTGAAATCAACCTTCATACACATACCCAAGAAGCCCGGAGCACGGAAGTGTGGAGAATTTCGATTGATCAGCCTAATGATCCAGGTGTTGAATGTGTTCTTGAAAATTATTCATAGGCGCATACGTAGAAAATGCGAACAAGATATAAGCGAAGTACAAATGGGTTTCCGTGAAGGAATGGGTACCAGGGAGGGCTTATTCGCACTTTCTGTCCTGTTACAAAAATTCAGTGATCAACGTAGGGGAGTATATATGTGTTTCATAGATTATACGAGGGCTTTCGAGTATATCAATCACATCACACTATTAGAACTGCTGGAAAGGAAAGGCGTCTGTGCCCAAGATCTAAAAATCGTACAGAATCTTTATGAACAGCAAATGGCATCTATAAAACTGAAAAACACCATACCTATAAGGTGTAGAGTCAGACAAGTGTGGGTACTTAGCCCCATGCTCTATAATATGTATTCAGAAGTTATTTTTCAAAATGCTCTAGACGAGACAGAAGACGGTCTGAAAGTCAATGGGAAACTCATGAACAACTTAAGATATGCTGATGACGGTGATGATCGTAGACAGTCCTGAAGGACTGCAACGCCTAATCGACAGCATATCGACTTCCGGTGACGAAATGGGACTGAGGATTATTATCTCAAAAACAAAGATCTTGCAAATAAGTCGCAGCCCGAACAACTACTTTAACATAAATATATACGGTTTACCGATAGAGGAAGTCACAAAATTTAAATACCTAGGAAGTTGCAACAGCGAGGATCTGAATCCTGAGATAGAAATTAGATCCCGTATAGAGCAAGCTAGAGCCAATTTTATTAAAATGCTAAACCTGTTAACCGACAGAACACTCAATTTAGACATAAGATTTAACTTCGTTAGATGTTATGTGTATTCCACGTTACTGTATGGAGTCGAGGCCTGGACGCTAAAAATCAGCAGTATCAACAAGCTGGAAGCATTTGAGATGTGGGTATATCCCAGGATGCTGCGCATTCCATGGACCGCACATATCACCAATCAAGAGGTATTACATAGAGTGAACAAGGAGCGAGTAAATCTTGAGACCATAAAAAAAGAAAGACTGCTTATCTTAGCCATGTCAGGAGACAGGACAAGTACAGATTCCTACAACTGATCATAGAGGGTAAGATTGGGGGAAACGTGATCCTGGACGAAGACAGTGCCCTTGGCTGTGAAACATAAGAGATTGGACAGGCTTAGATACAAATCCCCTTCTAAGAAGAGCCCAATACAGAGACGTATTTGCCAGAATTGTTGCCGATCTTCATTGAATGGAGAAGGCCCTTCAAGAAGAAGGATACAATTAAACAAATAGCAACATTCAACGGTTATCCATTAAATATAATAAATAAATAACCTACTTAATAAAAAAGAGGAAAAAGTGGCATTGTAAATAATATTTCCTAAACATAATAAATAAAAAAAAATTACGAAACCATTATGCTGGTAATATTCCGAATAATATTTCAAAGATATTACCTTCAGCAACAAATACAACTATTTCTATTAAAACAGAAAGTAATTTGAGTACAAAATTGTTAAATGTATGAACAAAAATATCCCCATTAAAGAAGTCTAGTATGTATAAACTTAAATGTTCAGAATGTAATGCTCTCTATTTGGGAGAGTTAGAAATTAGAAGACGCCTAAGAGAGAATATGAAGCCGTCAATGAACAGAGAAATCTATATCAACACATTTAGATGGTTTTCTATCATTCCACAGTTATACTCATCTTAAATGGGAAAAGATATCCAGAATATTCCCATAGCGTTAATAATTTATAAGATTTAATATTTGTAATATTGTAATAAACACGAAATATGGCAAAGGGAAATTTAGGGACACCCTATATAGATATAATTCTCTTTACAATAAAATGAGTCGAATTCAATTTAATACAAAAACAAAAGTTGACCTAGAGCAGAAAAATTTTAAACAAACAATTTACACAACCGACAAGGTCGATGACAAAACACACGATGGTTTGTTTATCAAAAATATAGACAAATCTTGCAACTTAGTATAAAGAAATTAATTGAAAATTAACCTTCAGTTACGAAAATAAAAAATATGAGACAAGGGCAAACCGAAGGAAATTAAATAACACAACTACAGTCCTCATCCCAAATCTTCTGAAATAAATAGCAGAAAATTTGGTAACAGGGGCAGTGAGGAAGTAACCCTCATAGAGTAATCAGGTATGGCCTAGCACTCCCCCATCTTCGACGGACCGTATGTGAACAGTGATATTGTTTTGTTGTGATTTGTGAGATTTCAAAACGTAAGTTTTTTTCTCTGTCATTATATTTTTTTTAACAAATATCTTATTGACATTCATTTGATTTGTCTGGTTGTCCAAAGATACATTTCCTGGTCATATTAAGTGCACTATTGACATTTGAGCCCATCACCTAACATATTTAGGAAATAGTACGATTTGCAATCGATTTAATAATCCAGGGGAACCCTAAATTTTAGTCAAGGGAGTTTGAAGATTATACAGGGATATTCATATGTAAGAAATATCATATATATATATATATATATATACATATATATATATATATATATATATATATATATATATATTAAGCCAGTCCTCTAGTATAGATAAATATTCATATAATAGATTGAATTAAAAAAGGAATTTTTTTTGTATATACGTATGGTGTATCATCAGACACTACCTAATTAAGAACAACATTTAACATAAAACGAATGAATGACTTAAGCAAATGTATTATAAAATATTGAGTACATCAATTTAAGAAATGGATTAAGGATAAGGAATAGAATGGTAATGATAATATAGAAATTAATTCTTAAGAAAATGTTACCTTCACAAATAAATCCTAAGGTCAAGTCAATGTCAACCATTTTCATTAAAATCAATCTGAACGCTGCTATGTCCACACTTGAATCGGGAAAAGGATGTTAATTTGTTCAAAACCTAAAATAATAAGAATTAATAATCAAATCACTAATTTATTAACGATATGCAAATACAATAAAAAGTTGCAATTTGAAAAAAGTAATTTATAAAAATAAAACTGTATGAAATATGACATTCGGAATAAGAGCCATATTGTATGTCATAGAAATCTAGTAATCAAATCGAAATCAATGAAGGAAGTGATTGAATCTAGTTATAATATTGCCAACCTAAATTCAATGAGTTGGAAGTTAATATAAAACAGAGAATGTAAATTTGAAAATAAGTTAGAATTTATATAAAGCGAAATTAGTGCTAATTGAAGAATTAAAAAATAAACAGTTCCATATATATAAATCATAAATTTAGATTGTAGAAATTGTATATTAATTGTAAACAAATTTACTAAAAAAAAAGGAATTACAAGGATAGAAACCATTGTAATACATGTAAAAGATTATTTATATATTCTATAAGATATTGTTAAACCATTTATACAAGTGATTTCACTCTCCAAGACTATTTTAATTGAAGAATTCAGTATTTCCATAAAAAAAACATTATCATTGACAATTGTTGAATAAAATAACAAATTAGGAGGCTGTGTTTTAGAGATTGTAAAAATGTTGTTGATTTTTAAAAAGAAAAGAGAGTCGAGAGTTAGTTGGGGAATGATGAACTGGGATGTAATTCTCTGAGAAGATTTTTGTAAAAACTTTAAAGTAAAAGTAATAATTTTAAATCTAAATCAATAAAAAATTCATAATATTAATGTCGATTAACCCCTGTGAAAAAGTGAAACATGCCGAACGAGTATTTCTTGGGTAAGGAATACCTAAGGAAAGAGACGAGATGTTGCAGGTCCACCACGCCGAGAATGGAATATAAGGTCTGTGTTATTTGAGTTTTTTTAATTTGGAATTCCAAACAAACAAAGAAAAAGTGAACTTTTGAAATTAATTTGAACATTTAAATTTGAATAATCTAAAATTGGCCAAAGAAACTTTAAAATAATCAATACAAAAATTTATCCATGGATAATTAAAGAACTCTAATTTTCTGCAACAATAATTTTAGATATTAAATATGTACTTACTTGTAAAAAGTTTTTCGTTTGTAAAATAATCAAAGTTCACACCACTCATAAATGCTTTTCCAATCTTAATTTCCGCTTTGCATGCTGACCTATTCTTATAACTATCAAACACACACTTAATTCACAACTTGAATTATATATGTAACTGTTTAATATAAGTTTTCAACCATATTATTCTAAATGCACTAAATTGATGCACATTGAACTGTTAAACGTTTGCATCCTCCATGTTAACTGTATACTATAATTTTGTGACGACGAGAAACGTTGAACCGGAAGAGTTGCTCCGTTGCGCCGAAGCAGCTACTATAAGCGTTCAGTGCGCATGACCATCAAAGAATACAGAGGAGGTTCAGGAATATTTGTGTGTGTAAAATTTTGAAGATTTCATCAACAATTTATTAAAATATTTTTATTTAAGTGTTGGTATTTTTCTTATTCCAGTCAATGTCCATAACACTCTTCATGAACATTGTTTAAATCATTCATTCGATTATCATATGGTGAGATGATTGAAATAAAGATATATAATTTATTCAGGAATAGACCTATCACGAAATCATAATAAGTAAATGTTCATATATGTAAAAAATTTTTCTAATAGGTGTCCAGGACTCAAAGAGAGAAGTCTCATGCTTCCGACTGTAATATAAAATTTAAACAATACATACAATTAAAAAAATTTCATATAATCATATAGGGCTAGCCGAAGGTA
This sequence comes from Galeruca laticollis, assembly GCA_963921935.1. Taxonomy (NCBI): domain Eukaryota; kingdom Metazoa; phylum Arthropoda; class Insecta; order Coleoptera; family Chrysomelidae; genus Galeruca; species Galeruca laticollis. Next base: position 171,494,622 of record OY998179.1, on the reverse strand, counting down.
AAAACGGGTAAATAAAGGTAAATCATATAAGTATAAATAATAAAATATAAAACATATCCACTATAATATATATATATATATATATAAATATATATATATATATATATATATATCATTCCTCCCGTCCTTACAAGCAAGCGAGATAGAGGAAAATCTATGTACCGATCGAGATAGATGGAAGCTGGAAATCAGAAAACGGCGAAGAACGTTATGAACTGATATATATATATATATATATTATAACCAGGTCAGATTACCTTCAGGTTACGAAAGACTTTTTTACTAGTCCTGATAGTTGCTTTTTGTTATTATACAGGGATATTCATATGTAAGAAATATCTTATTCATATCATAACCAGGTCAGATTACCTTCAGGTTACGAAAGACTTTTTTACTAGTCCTGATAGTTCCATTCTTATATTATTCAGGGATATTCATATGTAAGAAATATCTTATTTATATCATAACCAGGTCAGATTACCTTCAGGTTACGAAAGACTTTTTTTACTAGTCCTGATAGTTGCTTTCTTATATTATACAAGGATATTCATACCCCAGATATCTTTCATTTATGTTATAATCAGGAAAGACTACTTTAAGATTATGGAAGACGTTTTACCCGAGTCATATTAATTTTTTCTCATACCTTATACAGGGATAGTCATATGCAAGACCTCTTTTACTTTTGTCATAATAAGGAGAAACTACTTCCAGACTATGAAAGACGTTTGTTCCTTAATTAATTGCCAATGTATTGTACCGGGACATTCTCTCACGAGTAACTTTTATTTTGTCCCAAACAGGGTTCAATTACTGTACTTAATTATTTTGTGCTTGTAATATATATGTACATATTTTCCACCCAGTATGTTTCCTTTACCAACAACCCCTACCCTCGGACCAGCAGGATTGGACACTCTTGGCAAATTTGTCAGTTGAGCTCTGCGTTATTGATGATCTTCTGTTAGCATATTTGCCAGTTCTTTTAGAAATTTTCTTCTTACACGGGAATACTTTTTATTATTCGCAGCATAAATTCTTTGTCAATTGATACCAGCGATATTCATTATATGGAAAAAAATTACCATAGGCCAACGTTGCGTGTTTCTTGCTACATTATATGTGGCACAAAGTTTGTCCACAGTATCCATTCCACCTTTGGTTGCATTATAGAATGTGATCATCTCTGGATTATTTTTGTCACCGGTATCTGGATCGATTGTTCCATCGCGGTGCATGCTGGAAGCAATAATTACGTTCTTTCCTTTACGTGGTACATACGAAAGAATTGTGGTAGTTTCTTGATAACCAAAAATACTTGATAAATCAGGACGACTTTTTGTATTGACAAATTCAGAAGGTAGCTTCGCTTATTCTTTCGTACTGTTCCAACATAGGTCAAGTTATGCTCTGACAAGAGTCTCGTTATAAGCGGAAATGAAGTAAACCAGTTATCACAGGACATATTACGACCAGTGCCGGAAATAGGAGAAACATGTTGTAGCACAATATTACATGAATCATTTGGAACAGAATAACGTCCTTTAGGTTGTGTTCCAACATAAACTTCCATATTTTGAATATACATCATTTTTGCATCCACCATGGCAAAAATTTTAATGCCATACTTGTTGGGCTTACTACCGATGTATTGTCGAAATGGACACCTTCCCCTAAAGGCCGGTAACTGTTCGTTGATAGTTGCAAATTGACTAAGTAGTTTTTCTTACAATTAACAACAAAAATATCAAATAGTTCTCTAATCGGGGCTAATTTATCTTAAGCTTTTCTTTCATCTCTTGTTTGTTTGTCGTCAAATCGCAAATATCTTAGTAAAAACAAAAATCTTTCTTTAGACATCGTCGGCCAAAACTTTTCATCGCCGGTACCATCCCTTTCCCATAGGTCATCAACATTTAGATGGCTGCTTCTTAGAGTTTCAGCTAAATATAGTAGACCTAACAAGACTTTTATTTCGATTTTATCGGTTTCTTTAGCATCTCTTTGTCGGGAAAAATTAGATATCTGCATATGAATCATTTTATTCGTATTTTGTACAATTATTTCCAATATATTATTACAAAAAAAATAAATTCCAACATTCAAATGGAGTCTTTGCATTCTTAGCACAAGGTCTAACACCAGGAAGTGAAGTCACAATATTGCATTTTCGTGTTCTTACATTTTTTTTAGTGATATGTTTTTTCCAGGTTGTTTTGCCATCCTTTCCAATAATTGTTGCAATCCGTGGAATTTTTGCTGGGCGACCAAAATTTTCTTCGTCGGATTCCGCCTCTTGCTCAGTATCTGTGTCTTCGTTTCTTTTTTCAAGATGGTATTGCTTCATGAATCTGCGGTTCTTCAATTTTATCTTTTTCAAAAAGACTGAAATTATCATCTATGTCGTGTTCAGGTGTAGGAACTTCAGCATTAAGCCGTAAAAGATAAGCCTGTTCCTTCTCATAAGACATCTGAAAATAGTATGATATTTAATTATAAGAGCTGGTTACAAATTAATTAAAAATATTACCTTTAAAATAGGTCCTTCATAGTCGGCGACATAAATTCAACAGTAACACGACTACTCCCGCCGGGTCTAACAGACCTTAATCGACAATTACCACTCACAAATAAGACTTTTTTGATATAGCGCGTCACGAGGTTGAATATCAACTGGACATGGAAAGCTACTGAGCATCCCAGTATTAAACAATTGCAATAACAAAGGGATACAAAAATCCGGACAAACGGAAAACCTAGCAGCGTAAACTTTTCGGTTTCATCAATTTGACCCTTCGAAGTACTCAAATTCAATTTTTCTCTCATTTTGTATTTTTTGCGGCTTGAACTTTTACTAGGCTATGTACTGCTACATTCTTTCAAGGTAAGCAAGTACAACTCGCTCATCTGTATCTGTTATCTTTTGCTGTTCCATCCATTCCATAAACTAATCGTATTCTTATTTATAAGCGTAATCCGATTTTTGCGGTATTAACGGAGGTTGTCCGCGGGCTGTATTTTACCCATCAATGGCTTATACCCTTACACCGTTGACTTCTTTGGATTTCCCACCCATTTTCCAGTTTTTTTGTGTATGTTCTCGTTTCCTACTTTTTGCAGAATTTATTATATTCTCTCTTTCATCGTTTTAGTTAGCCTACCTACGTCTTTTTACGTGTCTTCTGGAGTCTCTTGTAGCATTCTTTGAAAGTGATGGTGATATGTAAGTTTTTTTTCTTATTTAACTTATTGTTTTTCTATTATATTTCTGATTTGTTCTTTAATACCTGTCAACTGAAATCTATTTTTGTTAAATACCATAGTATTAGATGAAACATCAATTCTACCATTTGCCTTGTCCCAAGGTGTCAAACTTTATTGTTTACATACATTCCTTAGATTTGCAATTATTATACTTGATCTGAATGCATTGAATATTATATATAAAACTGAATTGCAGCATTTTTCGAATGTATACATGAAAATCAATAAATAAAACAATGAACTATATAGAAAAAATATTATTCCATAAATATGTTTATATAAATATTAAGGACATTTTTAAAAACATTCAATTCATGGAATTGGTAAATGATAAATTGAATGATGGAAATGGTAAAAAAATATTTTCTTTTATTACGAATTATGACAAAAAATATTGAAATTCAAAATGGAAAATAATAATTGGGTAATAATCTAAAGTTAGTACTTTATCGACTAAGCCACCTGTCCTAAAGTAAAGAGTATAGATATGCGATTTAATTTTAAATTAAATTGTGCATTTTCATTGTGTCACCGTATAGATAAAATAGTATTTTTATTTGAGCATAAATCATGACAATACCACTGAATTTACTTATAAAGAAGCTATAAAGTTTACTAATGACAATATGTAAAGTTATAATAACTAAATCATATGGATGTTGTATATTTTTCATTAAGAACTACAATGAGAGTGTTTCACTTTATCATGTACACTTGTATATATTTATTTCCACACAGCTTGTTACTAAACGTATTGACCTCTTCAAGGCTAACAGCTTCTAGTAACTTCTTAGATAATTTATAACCTCGGGCTAATATTCAATACTGGTTATAATCAAGAAGCAATTGGCAATGTAATTGAACGTAGTCTGTACATATCAGTGGATTAAATGCATCATTAAAATTTTTCATGAACTAGTAATTAAAAAAAAAATCTTTCTGCACATTTAAAATGGTGTAAATATGTTTTGATACGGTCTGACATTATTTCGGAAGGTGAATCCAACTAGTTAATAGCTATATTGTTAGTTTCCTTACGACTATTGTGTTTCTATTTCGACTAAGAATGGTTATTTTAACTCAAATACAAACATGTTCCAAACGTAATGTCATTAAAGCCGAACACATTTGAAATTATTCTACACAGAACGCCGTTGCTAAAGTTCTTCCTAGTAGAATTTCGAAACTGGGGAGATAGTTAGGTATCAAATTATAGTGTGCCAACAACTAGGAGTGTCTACAACAGAGCTGTTATCAAATATTGAAATTGTCTTACGTCGGAAGAAAAATTGATAGTTCATTGTTTCTATCTTAGAATTTTTTAAATTAAATTCAATTTCTTTCGTTGGCCTTCTCTCCCTATCTCCATATTTGTTTTGTTTTCACTTGGTTTCTGCACCACTTCAATATTCTCTTATTGATTTTTATTTCGATTGGTTCTTCTGAGATTTGTCCATTAAATTGTTCGTTTTCTTCCACTCTTTCGTATATTGTCTTTGCGATATGATTCCACACTGATAATAGAATTAAATAACAAATAATATCTAGTCCAAGATGTCCTAAAATTCTTTTGGTATATTTTTATCCTCCAAAATTTGTTTAACATCTCTCATATCCACTGTTTGTTTCTATTTGCAAGATTATTTTTGAATCTATCCTCAATTCACTTCACAAGTTCCAAAATTTATTCATGCCTCTTCAACTTTTTCATATCTAGTGATGTTCTTCAGCGCTGCATCTTTTTTAGTTTGCGTATACTCTTCAAGCATATTAGAAAGTTACAAAATAGAAGTATTTGTATTGTTTTTATTACAGTTTTTAAATTCTGAATCATATGAAGAATATTATGTTACATTGAGATATAACCGTCATTAATGTTATAGTCATTTAAATTTGTACCTGAAATTGCCAAAAAAATTTCCTAATATAATGAACTTTAGGATGATATTATTATATATCAATAACTTTTTATGAAAAAGGAAATTTCAGTAATATCTTCCGGTATTTAATTTAAAATTAATTACGAAGTATGAAGGTAAATTTTACAGGGGTGAAGTAAAAAAATAATAAGTTAAACATTATTAGTCCATTTGCATGCTATAAAAATATATAGAACAACTTGGCATTTTATATATAAATAATGTCTACTTGTAATATATTTGAATTTTTGACAACACAAAAATTGAACTGAATGATATATTCAACTAATTCATCACAAATAATATGGTGAATAAAATCTAATGTTTATTGATGTTAAGGTTATATTAAATATACAATAAAGAATAGTTGCATTGCTTAATCTTCATTGAGATTATCTTCTTGTGAGGCAAAACGATGACTATCTGAAGAAGTGTGAGAGAATAATCATACGTATTCTAATGTCAAGAACAATTCTAATACGACTATCCTTGTTGCTTTGTTGGATAAATTATTTTGTATTATACATAATTACTTTTGTTATAAAAAGGATTTTTGACCACTTTATAGTTGCCAGTTAATGTCTTTTCAAGGATTGTGCTACTTATAAGGTCGAAACCAATATTTTTTTTATATTTGAGAAATTATTATAATTGGGATTCAGGAAATAATAATTATTTACTATACTAATAAACACATTTTTAAGCGTCTATCTTAAAAGCAATTTTAACGATAGAAAGGTCTGTGACCATGTGCTTGTTTCAAAGATTAAGCCATGCATGTCTCCATAAAACAAATTAAGGGAAATCCGCCAAAAACTCATTGAACTAGTTATGGTCTCTTAGATTATATCCTGATTTACTTGGATAACTGGTAATTCTAGAGCTAATACATGCTAACAAAGCATCAATCGGGGATGGAAGGCGCGCTTTTATTAGATCAAAACCATTCGGTGGCGGGCTTGCTAGTCATAATACAATTTGGTGACTGGTCTCGCACCGGCGACGCATCTGACAAATATTTACCTTATCAACTGTCATCAACTGGTAACGAGGAATCGGGGGTTGATTCCAAAGAGACATCCTGAGAAAAGGCTACATATCCAAGGTAGGAGTGCAAATTACTCATTCCCGGCAGGGGTAGGTAGGGACGAAAAATAACGAGGTCCCGTAATCGGAATAAGTACACTCTAAAACCTTTAACGAGGGTCAATTGGAGGGCAAGTCTGGTACCAGTTGCCGCAGTAATTCCTGCTCCAATAGCGCATATTGAAATTGTTGCGGTTAAAAAGCTCTTAGTTGAAACTGTGACCCACGCCGCAAGTTCATTGTACGCGGTGCCACTGGCCTGCCGTAGAGATGTTCAATGCGTACCGATACATTGAGGTATCGATACTTTGTGTTTCGATACTCGTTATTTTGTCCATACAAAGAACTGTGATATCGTATAGAAAGAATGACTACATTTTTATGCAACACTTTTTACACTAATGCAACATTGGTTACCGTTTGTATTCGGATTGCTTCGTTTATTTATACTATTGCGGTATATTAACCAATTTCGGACGATGCTATATATCGATACTTTCGTGAGTATCGAACACCTCTAGCCTGCCGTGGGACGTCCTGTCGACAAGCTTAGCTCGCTAGGGCGGCCCTACTGATTCCCAACGCGGTGCCCGTGACTCAGTGTCTAGGTGGGCAGCACGCTTACTTTGAACAAATTAGAGTGGTTAAAGCAGGCCAAAATTTCGCCTGAATACTGTATGCATGGAATAATGGAATTGGACCTCGGATTTTGTTGGAATATAAATTTACGGATTGGTCACCACCGGGCAAAGGCCTATTCTGGATTTATGTTTATAGTGTACATTCATTTATATCGCCAATCACAGCACATGGATGTACGTAATCAATCATTGAAATTCCATAGTAGTCCGATGTATAATTTAGAAATTATGTCAAAACATAATTACGAATTCTAGGACACCCTGTATATCGTTAGGTATTGAGAAGTTCAAAATACGTCTGCACTCAAGTACTTAACAAAATCTATTGTATTTGAAAAACCGAAGCTTCACTAATTCATCGAATAGTGAGAAAGCAGCAAATTACAGAGTTTCCAGTTAGTATTAATTAGATTTATTCTTTCTATCCCAGATTCCCAGTGGCGGCTTCATATCATACAATTTTTTGTATTTAACTCCTTATCCCTCCAATATGAAAGAAGTTAGAAATAGATGATTTCACGACTACATTACTAATCTGGACAGACATGACAGTTCAACATAAAAACCAATTAATCACATAAAAAACCCTAAAACTCCAATATCTCCAATCAGAAACGATACAGTACGTGTCCAAGGGAGAGCCAGAAATGATGGGGAGAAGGCAAATAAGTTCGCAAAAGTATTGTAATGGTTTCCTTATTCATTTAAATAGTTCTTAACACAACGGGTGGGATAAACTTATACACACGGTATATCTACTTACTTTAATTATTTATACACTTGTACACTATCCACTTATACTTAATTTATGTACACACTTTATTCTAATTTATATTTAATACACTGTTCACTTTTATTGTTAACTTGTTCTGCTCATTTGGCTATGAAAGCAAACTGTATACTGACTCGTCGCTGGTAGGTGGTCTCGTATATATTAGAACCACCTTCTTGATCCCTCAGATTGCAGAAACTTCTAGTATGCGGCTCCCAACAAACAAACGACCTCCTTGGAGATCTCCATAAAAACAATCACAAAAAATAAATCGACGGGTTACTGCCAAAACAAGGTAACTCCACTTTTACTCAATTCGGTGTTAAGTACTCCATTGGGTTAAAAATGTTCGAAAAACATATTGACAAAACCTGACAGCTCCAAACAAACTGTTAAGCTAGGCAAAACAAGTGGTCCAAAAAACCCAACTCCATTTTTACAACTTTTAGTCTGCTAAAACGAGATAAGTACAGTTGGATCTCAAAATAGAAACGTATTTTATCATTTGAAACCAAAACAAGGCAAAACCCAGTTAGCTTGTTTTTGCTGTAAAAAACATTTTATAAGTATATTTTTATCATGCGAAACTAAGGCATTTGCCAGATATCTGGTTTTCGCTGTACTGTTTTCGGCAAAATACACAATCTTCATCACATTCAGTAAAATAATTGGCACTCAGTTTATTTTGGCAGTATGAAATTCGGAAATACACACGTGATTCTGTATCAGCTGTTCGGATTTGTCTAAAGTTTTTGTATAAACATAACCCAAAAATTTGAGTTATGGCGTGCACTTATTGTCGGAAAATTTTCAAATTTTTTAGTAGTTATAATAATTTAAAAATGTCCTCTCGTAGTTCTCGTATGCTGAAAATGGTGTTTGAACCTAATAAATGTATTTTTATTAAATGAGATGTTTACATCTAGCATTGTTATTTATTTCGCTTGTTAGAAGACAAAATGCCGGTAAATAACTCACATAATAAGCCCAGTACCTCGAAAGAATGTGTCTACTAATATAGAGGAACAGAGGACATCCAATCTAGAGCCCGAACAAGAGCGTGTACGTAATGAATTGGCAGCAATTTTAGTCGATTACGATTGCTCGATAAAAGACAAAGAGTATGTGCCAGGATCAGACAGTTCTTCAGAAGAAGGTATATTTTTTTATTATCTAGTTTTGACGTTTTGTTTTTCAAAATAATATTATGAAGTAAGTTCTAACTCGTTACCCTTATTTTTGTTTCAGATATTCTAAAGGAAAATTTCAATCTACATAATACTTTGCCGAAAGATCTGACATCTAGAACACGCTGGAAAAAATGTGATCAGTGTAAGTGGAAGAAGAATATTAAAAAACGCCAAAAATTAGAGACTAAAGCTGCTAAACCCATTGATTGTTCTAACTGTCTCTTCAATTGCACAGATAAGTTAAATCAAGTTGCAAGGAATATGACATGTGACAACAATTGGTCAACCGATTTTGATCGGCGAAAGGATTTCATCCTAAGCAGGGTTGAGGCCGTTCACCTGAACTAAGGAGATCAACTCCAGGAAGTACTAAGAAGCTGCGACTGGATTCTAAACGCTACTTTCTTGAATATGATAATATCAGGAGCAGAGACTGCAGGGATTATTTTATAAAAACTCTTCGTATAAGCAAAGAAGTCGTTGAATATGCCTTCAAATTTAAAGGTGAAGGAGGCTTGTTTGCCAGCAATGATCAAAGAGGTAAAAAAGCACCCTACATTAAAACAAAGGATTCTGATATAGAGATGGTGAAAAATCATATCCAAAGCTTTCCTGTGATGGAATCTCACTACACGCGGAAATGTACGAAGAGGCAATATCTTGATAGCAAGTGAGGTATTCCAAAAATGCATAACTTGTATAAGGAGATGTGCGAGAAAGATAATCTGATGTCGGTATCTCTCATAACATACAGAAGAATATTCTGCACGAATTACAATATGTCTTTTTTCACCCCCATAAGAGACCAATGTCAGACTTGTACACAATATGAGACAGCTGATTTAGAAAAAAAGGAACAACTTAAAGAAAATTACGAGAGTCACATTGTGCGGAAAAACGATTGCTACAGAGCCAAATTGGAAGATAAAGAGAGAGCCCATCGAGAATTTAACTTCGTCTGTTGCACTTTTGACCTTCAATACGTACTGCAGATTCCAAGTAGTCCAAGTAGTCCAATGTACTATAGCCGCAAAATTTACACATACAATTTAACAGTGTATGAATTATCCATACCCAATAATGCATATTGCTTCTCATGGACTGAACTAAATGGAAACAGGGGAAGCCTCGAAATTGGTACGTGTCTCTTGAGGTATGTAGGTAAACTCCCTTCGGATGTAATGAAACTCCTCTCTCTTCTCTGATACCTGCAGCAGGCAGAACCGTTATCAAAATATTAGTTCCTTGTTGTTGTATTTGGTTCAAAGAAATCCCAACTTATCTGTGATAGAACAGAAATTTCTAGAGAGTGGACAGAGCTATGTGGAAGTAGATGGCATGCATAGCGCTATCGAAAAGGCAAAAAATATATTCCAGTTTACACTTTGCATGACTGGCTAAATATTTTTCGTATGGCAAGGACGTCTAGGTCAAATAAAAAGCCGTTTACCGTAGAAGAGCTGAAGTATAAGGACTTCTTCGATTTGGAAAAGTTTTCACAACAAATAATGAGAAATAAAACCAAAAACACTAATTGGGAAAAAGTCAGCTGGCTGGAAATAAATTGCCTGAAATATTTGAAAGTCAAACCTCGTATTATTTTATACAGGTATGATCACAAATCCGATTATAAAGAGAAACGTTTTTGGTAAAGGCCGCACCATTTTTCTCACTGAGATCGACTTAAAATAAACGGTTTTAAGGATTAAATCTAACTTTTCCGCATCTGTGGCCCTGAACAATATTCTATCATAAAATTGTTACTTGTATACACTTCGGGGGATGTATCGTGCTAATAAACCGAAATTTCTCCAAAAATAACCAAAAATTCAATATATCTGGATTTATAGGACCCGCTGTACTCGCTCCAGTCAACTGAAAATCAATAGGGTACATCTGTGAGACACCTTGAACAATATTCAATAATAAAATTGATCAATCGTATACTCTCTAGAGGCTGTATCGTGCTAACAAACTGAAAATTATCCAAAAATAACAAAAATTTGGTACTTCAAATACCATAGAGTACCCGCTGTACTGGCTTTAGTGAGCTAAATATCAATAGAGTTCACCTTTAAGACGCCCTTAATAATATCCAATCATAAACTTGATCACTTGTATATACTCCGGAGGCTGTATCGTGCTAACAAACTGAAACTTCTCCAAAAAAGACAAAAATATCGTACTTAAAGTACTGTCACACCTGTTGTATTGGCTCTGGTCAGCTGAAAATCAATAGGGTTCATCAGTGAGATGCCCTGAATAATATTCAATCATAAAATTGGTGACTTGTTGAACACCGGAGGCTGTATCGTGCTAACAAACTGATATTTCTCAAAAAATGACAAAATATCGTACTTCAAGTACCATAGCACCCGTTGTACTGTCTCTGGTGAGCTGAAAATCAATAGGGATCATCTGTGACATGTCCTTAACAATATTCAATCATAAAATTGCTGACTTATTGCACTCTGGAGACTGTATCGTTCTAACAAGACATGTAAGGAAAAGTGGCCGACGACAACGACGACGACGACATACACACAGGATTTTTTGTCTAAAAACCGTTTTTTCGTGTTGTTGTTGATGGAAAACGTAAAAATAACTCAAAAAAAAATTTCAAAATTCCAACTTTTTTTGGGGTAAACCAATACTTTTCTCGCATATAGAAAGGTTGGGCGGAAAAATAAAATGCATACTCTAAACCATGACCTATCAGTATTCAGAAGCAGCAGGATTTGCTAAAGCTCTGCAAATCAGGGATCATCCCGGATGAATTTCATCAGTATTATAAGTCGTTAGCAACGTCTAAGAACATGGAAGATGGTATTCCTGAACCCGATGTTCAGGATAGTGATGTTCAAAGTGATATGGAGGACGAATAATTTTGTTCTGCCAAAAAAAGACAAGTGCTATAAACATTTTTTTACTGAAAAAATTAAATTGTTTTTATGTTTAGAAATTCTTATAAGGAATGTTCCTTTTGTTTTGTTACTTACTATGATTTTTTTCAATGAATAAATCATTTTGAAGCTGCGGCGATTTTTCATTTCAATTCAAATTTTTAAACGAAGGTTTCTCAAAATTTCAAATTATGGAGTTACTTTGTTTTGGCAGTAACCCGACGAAAGGGTCCTTTTCAGAAATCGGTGCGCTCCCGCCAAAATTTTGACTTTTATGTATAATATTAGACAGAGTCGGATTAAGGGTCTACACCAGTGTGCGATTTCGTAACAGTACCCACCCCTAACGATGACGTACCAGACAACTAAATCGAAAATGACTTATCCAGTATTCCCAACAACATAGAGGAACTAAAACTTTTCACTCTAAAAGAAATTGAAAATCAAATTATGTTACTGAATGTTCGGAAAGCTCCAGGTTTAGATGGAGTCACTCCAAAAATGCTTGAAAAACTTCCTAAAAAGGGACTAGTGCTACTAAGATGTATATTCAATGTTATGCTTCGATATAAATTTTGGCCCAAGCAACTCATAATAGCAGAAATCATTTTAATAGCTAGACCAGGAAAGGATCTCCCATAAGTCTATTATCAATATTTTCTAAACTTATTGAAAAACTTTTACTTCATAGAATAAACTAAGACTCCAACACAGAAGAATGGATACCTTTAGACTAATTTGGATTTCGCGAGCATCACTCTACTATACAACAAATACATCAAATAGTTAGTAACAAAATAAACCAATCACTAGAAATAATACACATCAGTATTCCTTGATGTTAGCCATGTGTTCAATTACGTAAGATGAAAAAACTACTACCTATCAAGTATTTTACAATATTGTAATCTTACTCAGAAAATTGAAAATACAAAAAAAAATAACGAAAGCACTTCTGACACCCTTCCGATAAAATCTAGAGTACCTCAAGGCAGTGTACATTATTCTGTACACGGCGAATATACCAACTAACGAAAACACTACTATAAGTACCTTTACTAATGATATAGTGATACTTTCAGAGAATAAAGATCTCCGGACACAGCCATCAGAAACCTACAGAATTACCTTCACCAGATACAAAACTGAACACAAAAATGAATGAAAATGTCACCACCTTATGAAAAGAACAGTGTCCCAGAGTCTCTCTCAATTGCGTTCAAATCCCTCAGTCCACAAGTACAAAATACTTAGGAATACGTTTGGATGACAAAATGAATTAATTGGAAAGAGCGCATAACCAAAAAACGTAGGTAGGCCTAAAAGTTAAAGAAATGCAGTGGCTAATTGGAAGGAGATCCAAATTATCACTAAAAAATCCCAATGGAACAAGACCAATTGGACAGGCTTATTTCAGTAACATTTTTGCATAAAACCAAAAATAAAAAATTAGATACAAACGTAATAGAATGTTTTGAGATGTACGAAAAACCAAAGTAACATTTTGGCATCAAATCAAAAACATAACAAAAAAAATCTGGTAAATTTGTGAGATTTCTTAAATAAATGTTTTAATATACGATTTACAGAAAAATGTTAGATACATAAGTTGTAGAACGTATTGAGGTCTATGAAAAAGCTCAGTAACTTCTTTGCGTGAAATGAAAAACAAAGGAAATACGATTTTTTTTCAACTTTGACAGGCCGCCATTTTGTTTTTACTCGGCCGATTTAGCTCATTAACGAAGATTTTGGCCTAACCGATTTTTATAGCGAGTTTAGCTTCAATCTGTCAAAAAATCCTCTATCGTGCTTACAAATTCCGTTATAACACATAAACATAAATTTTTTTTCACACCTTTTCGGTGGTATTTGATAATTTCCGGGCCACTACGCAGCCAAGGGCACTACCATTGTCAATAGGGGGACATGATCCGCCGGATGAATCCAACGGTTCCAAATATTACGGCCTTTTGCATCCACATTACGGTGTTTTTAGGTAAGTTAAGTTCTTTTATGTGTCGTACTGTTACGTATGGACAAGGCCGTTTGCGCTTATGATTAAAGGGACTATTGTTACCTTCTACAAGTTCCAAATCAATTTCATCTCTTGTGCAAGCGATCCATATTCAGTTATTTTTTCCGCATATGCTATAGAGATATTGTCGTCCTGCGGCACTGCGAAGTCAATTATGATGGCTATGTTATCACTTTTATCCCAAATCACCATGTCCGGCCGGTTGTGCTCCACAGGTCTATCTGTTATAACTGTGAACTCCCAGTAAATGTTCATGGTGTTGTTTTGAAGTACGTGTTGCGACACATATTTGTGTTGTGCGGTAAAATGATTCAACAGACCTCTTTGCAGGCATATTAATTGGTGAACGACTTTGCCCATATTGTTGTGTCGTTCCCGGTATCTGGTAGCAGCAATTGTTGTGCAGCCATATGACAAATGCTGAATGGTCTCTTCGCTAGTGTTGCACAATCTACATTTGGTGGTCTCAACTTGTTGTTTTAATATGTGTTTGGAGTACGTTCGGGTTCTAATGACTTGATCCTGTATCGCCAACATTGTTCCTTCGGTTTTCGGGAAGAGGTATCCTGCCGCTATGTAAGTATTGGATGCTTTCATATCTACTTCTGTTTGATGTAGAGAAGTGTAAAACCTTCCGTGTAGCGCTTTTACTTGCCAACTTATTTTCATTTGTTCTAATTGGTTCTCTGTTTCAGGAGGCGCAGGATTAGCAAGGTTAAGGGCTGTGATTTTTTTGTCCCATACCGCCACTCTTTTATGAACTGGTGAGTTTATATTTCGGAAGTATTTTATCAATTTTTCCCTTTCTTCCAGATTTGCCGCCACCAGGCTAGTTAGTCCTCGTCCTCCCTCTAATCGTGGCAAATATATGCGCTCCATAGCTGAGTTAGGATGCAGCATGCCATGTTTGGTCATTAGGGTCCTGATTTCCCTGTCTAACCTCTCTAGATCTGTTTTGGACCAGGTGAGTATTCCAGAAGCGTAGGTTATTGTTGGTATGGCCCATATATTGATTGCTGCCACCTTGTTTCTGGCATTAAGCTGGGATTTTAATATCTTGCTTGTTCTCTTCATAAGCTCTTTTTCGGCATTCTCTTTGTTTTCTTTATGGCGAATTTCGTACCTCTGCTGAATTCCAAGATACCTGTAAGTGTTTTCACAACATTAGACCGCTAATGTTCTCTTTTAAAATGTAGTGGTGGGGAGTTTTAGAACCTAAATGAGTTCCTTCAGGAGGGATTTAAGCATAAGTATCAATTTTCATTTATAATTTAAATTCAATTTTTCGTTTTCTTATTGTATTGTAATTCAATAATAAGGCAGCGGTTTTTATTTGAATTGAAGTTAGAAATTATCCTATTTTTTGTTATTTCCACTAATTCTTCCAGACAACCTTGAAAAAGAAAGAAAAAATCTTTCGAAAGCTCGGTTCCGTATAACAAGAATTTTCAACATTACTTAGGCTGCAATCCCTGTGATATTTTGAATTTTGTTTTTTAAGATTTCAGCTGTGACTGTCTGTATCTATCTATCTATATATAATATATATATACATATATATATATATATATATATATATATATATATATATATATACATATATATACAGTGTGCACGTAAGTTGGCGGAATATGGGAAACTTTTTTATTATTAATTTTACGAAAAAAAGTTATTCTTTATAAAAAGTTCTGCATGGTCTAAAACCTAAAATTCAATCATCAGATGTTAATTTTTTTCAATCGTATACGAGGTTTGTCAAAGAATGTGATTTTTGCTGTAGAGTAAAGTACCTTTCTTTCTGACAATATCGAAAATTGTTACAAAGAAAAGATATTTAGAATTAAAAATAGCTTTCAAATATTCAACATTGTTTATTTACATTGAAAAAATATTTTTCTTACATTTTCTCTGCGATTACGTTGGAAATTCAAGTTTGCACGTATAATTAATCTGGGATGCACTGGCATTTTTTAAAACTGATAATTAAAGTAGGCTTTGCGAATATTCGAAAAGACGTCAACGATCGTATTTCAAAAAGTTCCACGGTATAAACACTTTTTTTAGGCAGTCTAACAGTGTTTTTAGAGATTCGTATTGTACAGTTTTATGTTTGACAGACGTATTTGTTTATGAAAAATTAGGCATGCCACCAACATTAAGTCTGGAAGAGAAAATTGAAATTGTGCTAATAGTGGGTGATAAGTATAAAACATTTCGAGAAGCAGCAGACATTTTCAATTTCCGACCAGGAGATAATGATAGACGATTTGAATTCTATTGTGACATACAGGGAATGTTAGTAGATAACCCATTTATGTCAAGGTGTATTATTTTTACGGATGAAGTAACATTCTCATCCAATGGGATAGTTTGTAGCCAAAACTGTCGTTGGTGAAGTGATAGAAATCCACATTTTACGTTGAAAACTCGGGACCAATATTCGTTCTAAACAAATGTGTGGTGCGGAATGTATAAAAATCAAATAATTGGACCTTTTTTTATCCGAGAAACCTTGAATGCTGATCGCTATTTGTGCTTTTTAAACAATAAAATAAATGATTTTCTTGACAATCAGATGGTGCCCCATGTCACAGCAGATTAAATGTACGTCGTTTCTCTGAAATTCCTTGTACTCTGCGGTCTCCAGATTCAACCCCACTCGGTTTTTTCTTGTGGGGTTACTAAAAGCAAACAGTTTACCTTCAAAAGCTATTTCAAGATGTTGACCATTTAGAGAGAATAATTGCAGAAGCGATTCGTAATATAACTCCCCGTATGGTTAGATATGTGTTAAGAGAATTTTGTAATAGAACTGTTACATGAATAAACAGAAATGGAGGATATGTGGAGGCATTAGTTAAATGAGGATAGTGATTATTCATTAGTATTTTTTATAACAAAGTGAATTATGCATACAACTTGTTATTCATTTAAACGCATCGTTAGAATGTTACAAACTAGTGATTAAGCAACTTAAAGGTTATCAGTGTTTAATGAAAATTAACAGATAATCGTTTTTAAAAGTTTATTCACAATTGTTTAATCAACCTTATAATTAATAATGCAATGCATTATTGTGCAAATTTGAATTTCCAACGTAATCGCAGAGAAAATGTAGAAAAATATTTTTTTAATGTAAATAAACAATGTTGAATTTAATTCCAAATATCTTTTCTTTGTAACAATTTTCGATATTGTCAAAAAGAAAGGTACTTTACTCTGGAGCAAAAATCACATTTTTTGACAAACCTCGTATACGACTGAAAAAATTTAATATCTGATGATTGAATTTCAGGTTTTGGACCATGCAAAACTTTTTATAAAGAATAACTTTTTTTAGTAAAATTAATAATAAAAAAGTTTCCCATATGCCGCCAACTCACGTGGACACACTGTATATATATATATATATATATATATATATATATATATATATATATATATATATATATAACCTTTGGAACGGAGGGTGATTTTGGCATCAGGGAACACCAAAACGAAAAACTGCATTGAAAGTTTTCCGAAGTCGCGGCATGCTACTCTCTACAATAGCCCTATTTCATTCTGAAATAAGCCTAAAAATAAAGTACCAAAACAATCATTAAAGCGATATTGGTCTACCGCATAAAAGTTTGGGGTTGTGCAAGCTAATTTAATTTGGCAATAATCCAAAGAAGTCAGTATAAAATTGTAAGAATGATCAAGAATGCTCCCTGGTATGTGTCAAAACAAACTCTTCATGAAAATCTCAACGAGGCTATCCTCATGGATGTCATCAAACATAAACGCAGACAAAACCACAGAAAACTTCAAAATCAGATGAACACACTCCTGCACCCACTATTAGAACAACAAATTCATAGAAGACTTAAGGAGAACTGGTCTATTGATCTGAACAATTATTGCGCGAACCTCCTCTCCGGAGAAGGCTTTATCCCGTCATGGAAGAACTACAGAAACTAGTTCTTAAGTTATCCCATTAGCCCCTGGAATGTATAGTTCTGATTACTCATAAAGTTTAATAAAAAACTCTTTGCCCCTCCAATATGTCACAGCTTCTATCTTATACAGTTTATACCTATATTTATTTCTTACAAATTAATTAAAGCAATCAAGGGATTTCATCATCAGTCAAAAGTAGAAGCAATATTAGTCCAATTATATCGGCAACAAACAAACAATTCAGGAAAAAAGTAACGAGTCGATGGAAAACATGTTTAGTAAGTAAAAGTGTTTATTGAAAACAAAATTACCTGTGGTTATATATATTTCCTCGCCCCAGACACGTAAAAGCTCTTATCATTATTTTAGAGAATAAATAAACCTCTTATTTACCGATATATCTTTCTCGAGGCTTTTGAGAAAAGTTGGGATGTCTGTCTGAGAAAAAGAAGAAAAAAAGGTTAGGGCTAATGTTGTATTAATATTCCACTAGTTTGAAATACACGAGAAGAATACTTTGAACTTATTAAGGATAATTGGATAGCTTTCAAGATAAATAAAAGAAATAATTCACAACAAATGGATATACAGGTTGAGTAAATTCACCATTCTAATGAAATTGCAAAGAAAAGGAAAATTAAGCTCATTTGAAGGGATTGTCTGTTAGAACCAAAATCGAAATGATTCAGCAGAGGTGTAATACATTCGTATTTTTCGCAGATAGCGACAGTTCATATATATATATATATATATATATATATATATATATATATATATATATATATATATATATATATATATATATAAATATATATATATATATATGCATACTTTTACACCCCTATTTGATGTATCGTATGTATTATTATCTACCACTAAATAAATTAACACGTAAAAACGCAAAACTTCTATGGACAGAAGAGTGTGAGACTGCTTTTAATAAGTTGAAAAAATCGCTTATTGAACCGCCAATGTTGCAATATCCAGAATTTTCCAAACACTTTATTTGCATGCTCTGCAATATTAGGTCAAAATCACAATGGGATAGATTTACCTATAGCATATGCATAAAAAAACTTTACTAAAAGCGAGCTCAACAAACCTATAATTTCAAAAGAATTAACCGCCATTCATTGGGGAATAAATTATTTTAAATGTTACTTATATGGTGCACCTACATTTTTAGTGAAAACAGATCATAAACCATTACATTCATTCGCAATGAAAGATCATTCTTCCAAACTAACACGAATTAGATTAGATCTAGAAGGGTATGACTTTGAAATACAGTACATAATAGGTACAAATAACGTATCCGATGCTATCTCTGCTCGAATATCCAGAATTAAAGCAAATGCAACTGGAGAATTCACAAATTTTAGCATTAACAAGATAATGGTCCGAAATAAGCAATAAATTAACTCAAATAATATGAAATTGCAAAAGATTGAATCAATTAATTTAAAAGTTTTAAAATTAAATAATAATGTCGAGGTGTTGACATTGCCTACTCTGCAATTTACACATCATTGCCAATGATCGTAAAACATAAGGGTAAATTTCTAATGCAAGAAAAAACAGTGAAAACTGCAGAGAACAACCTTGACCTAGGACAAGCGTTGTAGGTTGGTAGTTAAAAATAACATTAGGAAAGTGAAACGAATGATTTTATATTTAAAAAATGCACTGAACAAGAGTTCAAAAGTAAGGGAAATGAAATTTTGAAGCACATATCAATTGTGTTGTGTAATGTACCGTCACGAATCGTGAACAAAGATGAAAAGTTAGATTTAATTAAGAGGTGCCATAATAATCTACACTGGGTGACAGCAAACATACCTCTGTAGATAAGAATCGGTTGGATATATGTAATCCAGAACAGTGACTAATAAAAACTATGACATGTAAACATTAACTATTGTATGTATTATTATTTTTACAATAGCTAATTCGTAATTATTTTCTTTTCTTTAAAATGCATGTTTTTACTTTTAAGGAGGGGGAAGCTAATGGCTAACCCTAATAATTTTATTGACATTGTTATCTATTTGGAGATTGTGGAGCCGCCCCACGATATCAATTTTAATAATTAACTATATTCTGTAGATCAATTACGTAGCATTATGAATTATCTGCTTTAACCAAAACTCTTCCACGTAATAAAAAAAACTCTTAGATGAATGGCTTAAGGCTGACCAACCAAAAGTCATTCTCCCTAAGGTGGGGTGTAACACCCTGGTATATCAAATAATTCGTTAGTCATTAAACATTCAAAAATATGTGACTCAAGGACTATTAGACTCAGCATTTAGATATACAACTCTTCTAACTATATTTAATATTTATATGGAATATTGTGAAAAAAACGTTTAGTAAACAAATGGATAGAAGTTTTAGTTAGGTCAAGTAAGTGGGCTACGAATCATTATTAAAAATATATTCTGAATATTAAGAGATATCTTTTGGCAAGAAGGATAAATCATTATTGATCGAAACCAGAGTGAGTTCTTTTACCAATACCTTACACCAGTTTTCAGCTAGTTAATAATTAGCCAATACTGGCTTCTATGAAACCTCATCTATTTTGAATATTCCAGTCACTACTGTTATGCTGTCTTCCATTAAACATAGTGGTTCGCAGGGAATAATAAGGAGTTGAGATGATGTGGTAACTGTTTTTTACGGATAGTATATAATACCTTCTATTTATCTTAGAGATCCTGGACAGAAAATCAAATGATTTGTACTGAAGAGGATCAATAATGCAGAAATCGATGTAGAAAGTATGTACTTGGAGAGATATCCAAAGCGAGCTCTAGAGCAGAAGTGGCCAAACGGCATAGTAGGGGTAATCCATCCTCGTAATCGACACTTAACCAACCCCATGGAAGTGAAGCCCTAAGGGCATTAGCACGTAACTTTGTTATTAATGGTCGTATTGAAGTGGGACAAACGGCATTACGAAGAAAAGAGGGTAAGTAGTATGGATGATAAAGTCATAAGCTTATGCAGTTATGGCTCACGCAGGATCAATATTCCGAATCCCCCTAATAATCTGCAGAATACCCCGAGTATCCCCTCCTCAACTTCGCTAATGCCGTTTGTCTCACTTGAATATGACCATTAATAACAAAGTAACATACTATTGCCCTTACAGCTTTACTTCCAGGGGGTTAATTAAGTTATTTTTCGGGTTGTTACGAGGTGCACATGCTCATAACGTATCGTTTACGAGGGTGGGTCACCCCTACAATACCGTTTGGCCACTTCCGCTCTAGAACCCGCTTTGTTTATATATATATATATATATTATATTTTAAGGGGATATTGTTTCAACATCAGCTTTTAACTCCAGAAATTGTTGTTATAATGATGTATATTTCCATACGAACAGAAATTGTTTGTAGGTATATTGAATATGCTTTAATAGTTGAATCGGTTATGTACAACTAATAGAATATCTGCGCCTATGTGTTGCTGATTATATTAGGATTTTCAGATGCGAACAATGGAAAGCTACAATATAAAAATCATTATGCAATGTCAATCTAAAGGTGATGTGAAGGTCGAGAGGGATCCCTCGATAATGTAAATAAATTAACTAATTTTAGAAACAAGTTTATAATAATAACATATGATAATGAATATAAAACAATAATTTGTACAATTTCAAATTATTTATGGAATTTGTGGTCAAGTAAATTACATAATTGATGTTGCACGTATTATTTTGTTATGTAAATTTGTTTTTAACAGGAATGATATAACAGAATTCAGAAATAAATTAGAAACTCAGATATCAAAAAATGACTAATTAATAATTTTTTTAGAGAAATTTTCAGGTTAGTATGATGTTACCTGAAGATTCCCGGAAACTTGCAAACTCACATCATATTGAGTCCAAAACTCACAGATCCATTACACAACTATTTATAATTTTGGTTTTCTGATAAAAAAATCTAGTTGGGTTAAATTGGGTGATCTATGTGGCTGTTACAACATCAAGCCTCGTCTGTCTATTCAACGACGAGGAACTGTTCCGTTTGAAAACTGTCCTCGAGAGTGTAATGTGGAAGTGCCCCATCTGAGAAAGCTTTTGACATATTACATTTTCAGTAATATTAGAAGATCTCGAATATTCGAGACAACAACCTACATAGACACGGAGGTGCATATTACTGACACAAATGTTGTGTTTGACTATCCTGCTGAATTCTGTTATACTTTCTCATGTTCCATTCAACACCTTTGCTCCCGTGTTCCACATCTTTTCTTGGTTGTACCGTACCGATGACAGCTAATGAGCCAGAAACATGCATGTCTGCGGTTACCACTCTTTTCAGTAGCCCCTTGTTCTATTTGCGTGCAATACCCACTAATCTATTCGTTGTTTATTGTTCATATGTCACGCACTATTCGTACATCTTGTTGTTATTTCATTAATCTGGGTCGGAAGTTTCAGACGAGATTGTTATATGCACCTCCGTGTCTATGTTGGTTGTTGTCTCGAATATTCGAGATCTTTTAATATTACTGACACAAATGTTGTGTTTGACTATCCTGCTGAATTCTGTTATACTTTCTCATGTTTCATTCAACACCTTTGCTTCCATGTTTCACATCTTTTTTTGGTTGTACCGTACCGATGACAGCTAATGAGCCAGAAACATGCGTGTCTGCGGTTACCACCCTTTTCAGTAGCCCGTTGTTCTATTTGCGTGCAATATATATATATATATATATATATATATATATATATATATATATATATATATATATGTTGAAATATATTTTTCTATATCAATTATTTAATTAATAATGCACCCGCGTTGGGAGCCAAGTTGACATGTATATTTTTTATTGTATCAATTATTTATTTATTTAATTTATTTTTTCGCTCTACGTTGGAGTGAGCCAATTGAGAATATATGCATCTATATTCAATACAATATTTATTATTTGAATTATGGGCGCCAGAATTGGTTCGCTTACCACGAATCCCAATTAAAATTGAGATATAAGTTTTGAAAATCTGTAAATTTGTTTTATATTGTTGTTACCTTATCTCAGGGATGGATTCGGCACTTCGCGCTCGCCAGCAACAGGAAGCTATAGGTAGATATATCAAAGAAAATACAAGACGAACATACACAAACGATTTATTAATTGGTGAAGAAACGAAATAATGGTTCTTTGTTAATTAACAAATTAAACAATACATATTTTTTAAATTCAATAGAAATATTTGCGAAAATCTTCGCATTAAATGATTCATACCAGTTTATAAATTTATTTAAATCAAACTTATCAAGTAAGTTGCGCTCAAACTATCTATTATGTGCGTATAATGTACATTCGTTGCGTTTCAACCCCAACTTTGATTCTTTCAAAATATAGCCGTCGCGTGGTGTGTGTATTCTGTGGTATAATTTACTTAGCAAAGATGAAGAGAGGTGAGGCGTATTTAGGAATTTATTATTGTTTATTATATGAATTTGCTAAGTAATTATTTGAAAAAGTAGTTGGTGTTTCGTGTCCGTGGTATTAGTGGAGATTGAATTATCTAAATCTAATATTTATTAAGAAATTGATATCAATAGTAACGTTAACCTAACATCTAAATATACTTGTGAATGTTTTTTATAGGAAAAGTTTAATATGTACACGAGAAATAGAGTTCATATTCGGCTTTCTCTTGACTCTGGATATGATGTGTGTAGAGAAAGATCGTGGCTACGATCAAATAAACCGGAACTCAGGATGCAAAAATTGATGAATAGTGAATTATTTCACCAGCTGAGTACCACAATTAGTGGCAAGATGTATGAATAGTCATCAAAACTATGCTCATAAGGTAATTTATTCAATCTTACCAAGTCTAGTTGATAGCACAAATTATTCCACTTATTTGTTTAAATACGAATTATGTTTTTAGTTAATTTTACGTTCAAAACTTTGTTGAACACTTTGGTTAACGTTTCTATATGATTTTGTTGAAATTATGTTAACTTATTAATTAATTTGGAGAAGAAACATTTTACACGTCCCTCCATTTATAAAATCACGAGCTTGGAATCAACAACTTGCAAATGTTTTATTTTTTGTTTTTCATTGTTCATTGTTACTAAGTAAATAATTGTTTTTATTAAATCAAAACATCCATTTCTGTGTTATTGTAGATAAATTCACTGTGTTCATGTTCACTTCTGTAATCACTCCGAATCACTCTACCCGAACTATTGAAAGAACGTTAATTTCCGCGTTAATATTTCGGTTTGACATTTGATATTATATAATTGAAAAGTTTGTGCTATATACAGGGTTTCTGAAATATAATAGTTGAATTTTTGTTTCAAATTCATGTGGTTCTATATACAGGGATTACTATAATTATATGCAAAATATGTTTAACGTAATTTACTTGTTGTTATTATTTTTATTCTTTGAAATGTGCTTACTAAATTGAGTAGAAATCCCGTAAGTCATTTTATTAACTGTATATTATACGTAAATATTTCTTATATATATATATATATATATATATATATATATATATATATATATGTATATGTATATGTATATATGTATATATGTATATATGTATATATGTATATATGTATATATGTATATATATATATATATATATATATATATATATATATATATATATATATACAACAAAGTGATTCATGGGTAATTCACGCAAAAAGAAGAAGGGCTACTGAAATAGAGTGGTAACCGCGGACATACATGTTTCTGGCTCATTTGCTGTCTTCAGCACACTATAACCAAATATAAGGATGTGAAATTTGGGAGCAAAGATGTTAATCGAAACATGGGAAAACACAAAACAACGGAATTCAACAGGGAAACCAAACGCTTATTTGGAAGTTCCCGAGTTGTCGGGACAACAACCAAGATCGACACGGAGGCGCTTATAGCCCCCCTGCCTTAACCTTCTGACCCATTGTGAATAACGAAGGAGATGTAGAAATATCGCGTAATATGTAAACAACAACAAGAATAAAGAGATTCTTGGGTAATTCAAACAAAAAGAAAAAGGGCTACTGAAACAGAGTGGTAACCGCGGACATGCATGTTTTTGTTTTGTGTTTTCCCATGTTTCGATGAACATCTTTGCTGCCAAATTTCACATCCTCATTTGGTTATACCGTGCTGAAGACGGCAAATGAGCCAGAAACATGCATGTCCGCGGTTACCACTCGGTTTCAGTAGCCCTTTTTCTTTTCGCGTGAATTACCCATGAACCTCTTTGTTGTTGTTGTTTACAGATCACGCGATATTCCTACATTCATACTCTAAACTCAGGCTAAACAACATGGAAAAATAAGTTCTGTGAATCATTTGCAAATCAAGGTTGGAACCAAGTAACTCACGCTCTGTTATTTAAATACAAGGATGTTTTGTTGGTGGACTATGCCATAAATAAGTAAAAACTTAAACTGGATATGAGGAGATCAATAGATACAGGTACACTTGTGAATGTTATTGCGGCAGGTTTGCCAAGGATTGTACTGGAGAAGATAAATAGAGGAGCATTGAAGGATACACTAGATTTATTCAATGAAGTAAGGATGTGTGAACATTTGGTAAATTGAAATAGGACTGGGGCCTACAGAAAATATGAAAATAAAAAAAATAACAAAAATTAAGAACGTACTCCATGCAAAACATGCGAAAAGTTAAATAAAGGTACTCGTTAACATCCTTAGGCTGCATGCTGGATTTAGGTTAAAGATGATGATAGAAGACCTATAAGAAATGTAAACAATTAAGTAATTGAAGCAGAGTTGAATGAAACAGCACAAAAAACTAATAGTGACACTGTTTCTAAATAATTCTACAATATATTGAAAAAAAGTTAAAAATTCTAAGAAATTTGACAATTGTGTCGATATTAAATATCACCTCTTGGTATTATGGAATAGAATAATCGAATGTGTTGACGCTTGACAATAATTTGTCAATATAGAAGTGTCAAAGCCATCAAATCAAATAAAGCAGAAGTGGAGACAATCAATAATAAATATAATTTCTAATCTCACAAAATGAGATAACTTTTGTGAATGCTAAAATGATACGTATGATTACTAATTTGTTCAATTATGAATACTGAACTGCAATGACATGTTCTACAGCTAATTGTAATTACTAATTGTTAATTTGTTCATTGTGAATGTAACTTCAAAATTTTGTAGACATTAAAACTTATATTGGAAACAGTGTGTACCATAATATGGACGAATCCGACGGCGGTTATTCTACACCGGAAGGGATTACACAAAAAGCAAGACATGCGCACTAAATTTACTACCTGAAAAAGAAAATATAAGCAAAAATATAAACATTTTCTGGATTGGTCTTTATTCCATTTCAAAGTAAAGCGAAGATGTCATTTGCAACCACTTATTTGCCATTTTTCATGACCCGCACATAACATTAAATTGTACAGTTAAAATATTTCCCACCTTTCTTTATTTGATTTTAGAATCTAATAATTTTATGTGTTGTGTGTTCCACGTTGCGAAAGTGGTTTTTCGGGCCTCAAGAAGTAGCCAGGCTACGCCTCGTCTGGCCATTTCTTCTGTCGGCCCGGAAACCTAGCATTTTCGCGCCTAGGTACACAAATAGCTATTTTTATTAATTTGCTTTCACACCTAACACCTTGTTTGCTTGAACTAATTTCATTTTGTGAGAATGTGTTTATATAATATTTTAAAAAACAATGCTGAAAGAAACACCGACTGCACTGAAAATTGGTGATATTGACTGTTGTTGTATCGTAATTCGCCCCGAAAAAATGGGAGAGAGGGTGGAACCTATAACGAGTACATATTGTTACGAACTGGCAAACCGAAGTAGATACCAAGTACGGTCCTGTAACCTTATAATAACAGTGTTAAAAAATGGTGAGCGCGCCGAATTCTGAGAAGGCCTATTGTGATTTTTTGTGACCGTTTTTTATAGACATGTTCTCCGAAGATCATTTAAGAATTGAGCCGGCATTTGAGAAATATCCTGAAAAGAAAAGAATATTCCAGAGAGCCAATTGTTTTTAACACTGTTAACATAAAATTATAGAAGTCTCCAGTAGTGCTCCTCAAGAAAAAGGTTGGGACTACAATATTTTGCGTTGACAATCGCCAGCTACAAAACGTGACGAAGAAAGACAGCTATCCTCTGCCTCGGATCGACGATACGCTAGATACTTTGGCAGGCAGAAAACTGTTTTCCACCTTGGACATGAAGACTGGTTATTGGCAAGTGGAAATGGACCCAGAAGACCAAGAGAAGACTGCTTTTACCACCGGATCTGAATTATTGCAATCCAACGTCCTGCCATTCGGGATCTGTAATGCGTCCGCGACATTTGAAAGACTCGTGAAAATTGTCTTGAGAGGGTTGTCTTGGAAGACATGCCTGCTCTATTGAGACGACATCGTAATATTGACAAAGACATTTGACGAACACCTGAAGAATTTGGAAGACATATTCAAACGACTTCAAGCTGCTCAGCTCATGTAAAACCCGAAGAAGTGTCATCTATTCCAAAACCGCGTCAACTACCTAGGTCATATAGTGAGCAATGAAGGAGTGGCGGTGGATCCAGAGGAAATTTCTTCTATTCAGCAATGGCCGCGACCAATCAACAAACATCAAATTTGGAGTTTCCATATTATAGAAGATTTATCAAGAAGTTTGGAGATATTGCCAAGCCTCTAACTCAACTTACAGAAGAAGCAACAGCTTTTAAATGGGACGAAGACTGTCAAACGGCTTTTGAATCCTTGAAGAGGCATTTAACCACGGAGTAGATAATAGAATACCCATTACCAGAGGGAGACTCTATTCTTGACACTGACGAAAGCAACGTAGGAATTGGAGGAGTGCTCTCACAGATCCAGCCGATATGCAGTGCCCTTGGAGGTCCACAGCGATCAAGGAAGAAATTTGGAAAGCCATCTATCCCAGGAGATTTACGACAAGCAAGGAATGAAGAAGACCAGGACAACAGCATTACATCCACAGTCAGCTGGAATGGTCGAGAGAATGACCAGGACTATTGGCAAATACCTGTTCAAAGTAGTTTCCAGCCATCGAAGAGATTGGGACCATTATATTTCCCTATTTGCATTGGCTTATCAATCTAAGCGTCCACGGGTGAAACACCTGCGAAAATCCTGTTTGGACGTGACATGAGGCTTCCTTTTGACCTGGAATTTGACTGTCGGCCTGGGGAAGATTTAGCAGGAGAAGACTACGTGATCCAATTGAGAAGAAGGCTGGGCGACATTAATGAATTAGTTCGAACAAATCTTCAAGTTGCCAGCGACAGAATGAAAAATCGGTACGACACGCAGGCTATAGTAGGCGGTTTTAAAGAAAGGGGCAAAGTATGGTTACATAACCCGATGAGGATAAAAGGATTTTCTCCAAAATTACATAAATCCTGGGATGGTCCATACTTAATCAAGGAAAGGATCAATGATGTTATATATCGCGTAAGCAAGATCCCCAACGGAAAACCAAAAGACAGACCATGACCTAGAGGAAGGAGTAAACCATATTCGAGATGTGTCTGACCCTACCTCCGATGAATTTACGGAGGTACCAGGAAAGCTAGATATGGAGTCACTTCAGAACAATTACAAGATTTGTTCACTCTCCCAGAAGAGTATTCACTGGCATATAACATCCCCGCCCGTATCAAGAACGCACGAGGGTTAACAACCGTGTTTCGAAAGGAGTTCGGGCAATTGAAAAAACTTGGAGACCAGATTCCAGCCCCTGGCTAGACACTTAGACTGAAATACAATTCGATTCCAGCCCCTGGCTAGACACTGAGACTGAAATACAATTCGCGGTACGTCTTCTACGTGGTAACTAAAAATTAATTTCAAGATTGATCTACCTACCGCGTGTTGGAATCCAGCGTGATGAAACTGGCTATGCCTGAGATAGCGAGTAACCAGTTAGATTGGTGAGTCATCAGGAACATGGTAGAGGTTATCTTCCAAGATACTGGTGTCCAGATATTAATTTGCAGCTACAACCCCCGTTATCAGTATCCGATGAAGACAGTTGCCAATTCAAACAACCAGTCTCGGCTACACCAAAGTGCCAGGAGGAACTTCCATTTAAGGAGGGGGTAATGTTATGAACAGGCACACCGAAATATATACTAAGTACGGTCCTGTAACCTTATGTTAATTGTGTTAAAAAAATGGAGAGCGCGCTGAATTCTGAGAAGGTCTATTGGGATTTTTTGTTACCATTTTTCATAGACATGTTCTCCGAAGATCTTTCAAGGATTGAGCCGGCATTTGGGAAATATTCCGAAAAGAATAGTTTAAGTGAATATACTGTGTACATAATATAAATTAGTGAATAGTGTACTGAATAAATAAACTAAGTTATTAGAAATAACGTGTGTGTATAAATTCATCCTACCTGCAATAAAAACGTTTAAATAAATAAGAAAAACATCACAATATGAACAGAAAGATGTCCTCCTTTATACTATTGTTATCGAATTATGTATTTTACTATGAAAATACTTTATTTAAAAAAATTCTTATTAACAAAAATTCGTTACAATTTGAGATTAAGCCGTACAATTAATGTCGAACTAAAATCTAGAACAATTTACACTTAACTATCTTATATATATATATATATATATATATATATATATATATATATATATATATATATATAAATATATATAAATAAACGCTGATCTTGCATTTTTCATTGTTGTTGATCTTGAATTTTCTATGCCTGTAAATATCGTATTTTTTTTTATAAAAGTGGCTCCTTCAGATTTATATAGAATGGGTATTTTCCATTGAAATCTCTGTATAAAAACTCCGATTAGATATTATTTTGTGTAAATTCTGCCTCAAAAAAGTTTTGTTTATACCATGTCCTTGACTGTAATGATATCATTTAATAATCATTTAAATATACAAACAAAACAATTCTTCACTCTCGTTTAAGCTATATATAGTTTCTTTTTGAATTTTTAATATGATCTAACCTTTCTTGGCATTTTGAAACAAAGTCATTTAAATATCTAATCCAAAATATTGACTTTCTATAACCTTTAGAATAAAGCTACTCACGTTTCTTAGTAGGAATACCAAATGAGTATAGAATGAACTGATTAAGTGACTTCCTAGTTTTAAATTAATGTAAGGTACGCCACGATATTTAAGCAAGCGATCTTGCATTATTTATTGTGCGTTGGTGATATAATTACGACAAATATTTCAATTTCCGTCTTGATTAATTTCCTATTGTTACAGATAACAAAATAGCATGTCAATACTTGACATTTATGGGTTATGTTAGTGATAGAAACTATATATTGAATAATTCAATTCCAATTGCTATTGTGAACAATCCGGTGCCTAAAAAAGCATAAAGATAAGCCGAGAAGTAGAAGAAATGGACAGGCGCTTACTGAATTAAATTAACCATTATATATTATCTATGCTTTTGATAAAATGATAATGTTTGTGATATGTTCAGAAATATAAAATTAAAATAAAAAAGGTGGTGGTGTTCGTTTTACATCGATAACTGAACAATTAGTATATATTAATAGATCGGGGTTGGTAAATTGCGCACAGCGGTCAGTTTGTAGCCAGGTATACCCAAAATGTTTCTTTTTCATAGGTAAATTGCGCACAAGTGATCCTAAAGAGGGTCTAGGTAAATGGCATACAACTTTCTACCGATTCCACGAATTTTAAAAATTAGGTTAGGTAAGGTTAAGTTAGGTTAGATAGTTTACAAGAAGTGTTATTTTCATCAACTTTTATTCGTTGATTATGTCAGAAAGAAAAAGTTTGGAGGTATACCGGACTAAGGATACAATTTGACCGCTGTGCGCAATTTACCTATACAGAGACTTAATCCCCTGGCTGCAACTACCTGACGAACCCATCCCAATTTTGGGAAACTCAATCCACTCCACTGTGCGCAATTTACCTACGCCCTAGTAGATATACCTAGAGTTACCTAATTATAACGTTAAACTGAGAGAAATGGAAAACAAGCAGGTCGATCTCGGTATTTTATATTGAATATCTTTTAGTTAAAAAAAAATATTAACATACCTTTAGTGGATGTATCCTAGGAGAAGACAAATCATCCAATTCCACGCGTTCGCCAGCCTTATCTGTCCTAGAAATAATTAATAATCTTTGTATTGACACAATTAAAAAAAAAACAATAAAATACGAAATCAATGCTTCTTAGCAATATAAAATACCGTTTTATTCAGTAACCGGTCCAACAATATGATGCCAGCCCTCCAACCCAAATATTTTACTGCTGCTTGAGGTTGACCAATCAGAGCGTATTTTCCCCTACGATTCCGTGTCTATCGCGCACTGTGCATTAGTTTACGTTGCTGACTCTGTAGCCTATTTCAACTATAGACATTTTGGTCTGTAGCCGCAGAAAAACGACCAAAAATGAAATCAAAAACTGAATTTTCAAATACATTCCTTATAATATATAAATCAGAATGTTTGTTTAGACTTTAGGCGAGGTGAAATTTACTGTTTCAACCCCTACGGTGAGAAAGTTGTGAAATAGTAAACTACAGATTGTAAATTGTAAAATGTTTTACAGGAATTGAGTCAACGCAAGGTCATCTAACCGCATTAGAACACCAAGTGAAAATG
Source organism: Galeruca laticollis (assembly GCA_963921935.1). Taxonomy (NCBI): domain Eukaryota; kingdom Metazoa; phylum Arthropoda; class Insecta; order Coleoptera; family Chrysomelidae; genus Galeruca; species Galeruca laticollis. The sequence continues at coordinate 171,463,149 of OY998179.1, read as the reverse complement.
TCGCAACATTTTATAAAATGAAATAAATAATTTCATCTTCATGCGTTACTATGTTGAACGCCGGTAAGGAAATGATATAAGTTCCCTCCAATTGGGATGTAACAAGAGACAAACAGTGCTGCCAACAGTCAAATCAGAGAACTATAGAGATGTATTATTTTAGAAGAGAGGAAAAGGGAGAGAGAGTGCGAGACAGAGAGAGGGGGAACGCTCTCAAATTGTGTTATTTATTTCATTTTATAAAATGTTGCGACATTTTCACTTGGTGTTGTAATGCGGTTGGTTGACCGTCCGTTGACTCAATTCCTGTGAAACATTTCCCAATTTACAATCTGTAGTTTACTATTTTACAACTTGATGGAGTCTAACCTCACTTCGGAGGTAAGTACACACGTGGTTGTGAACTTCAATTCAAATTATTCTTTATTGACCACAGTATTTAACAGTTGTTTTTTCATTTTAGTCTCCCTGATGATGAGGACAATCATCGTCGACTCGAAAGCTTGGACATTTTCCGCTAAGAGTTTATCTTTTCCATTTTCTTGCTGCAATTCCCCAATATTCACTAGTTATATATATATATATATATATATATATATATATATGTATATATATATGTATATATATATATGTATATATATATATGTATATATATATATATACATATATATATATATATATATATATATTGTTATGTTTTATAAGGGTGGTGTTAATATTTGTTTTTAAAAATATTTATTTTATATTGTAATTAATTATTATTTTTTTGTACACCCTTTGATTATATGAAACCCTTTGTACATTTACTCTTATTATTTGATTTCTAAATCCGGCTAGCTATTAAAAGGGGACTCTTTATCTCAGGTTGCGGTTCCTCAATTAATAATTTTTCTAATAAAATAACTTACATTGTTTATTATGTAATCGTTAAATGAAATGAATATTGGAGCTCTTTGAAAAAATTTGAATGGAAACTTTATTGAAAAAAATTTTTCACCTTTTTTAACCTGTTTATAATAATTTGCAAATTTCCACTGCAATCAAATATTCTTCTTCTTTCTTTTCATTCTTTTCATTTATTAATGATTTAATTAATGCATTCTCTGTTTAACTATTTAAAGTTACTTGTCGTGTTCCCCTCGTAACACAAACATGAATCTGTTAGATAATGTGGTTTGGGGGCATGCGCAAATACACAGTAACTGTTTCTAATTTCGACCGTAATTCGGCGACGATATTCAACTACACGATGGATGGTATTTATTTATTTGAAGAAGTGTTATTGAATTGCTTTGGAATATTTGTTCCAATAAGGTAAGCTTCCTTTCAATTTATAACTATGAATATCAACAATCTTAGCTTACTTGATGAATAAGAAATACACAATTGAAAAATAAATGTTTTCACGATGAGCAAATTTATAGGTTATTTGCTTTCAGGATCTTTGACCAAAAATATTCGTTTTTCTGCGATGTGGGATATAAATCAATCATAATTGCATGCTGATTTTATACACCCTATTTAGAAAGTAAAATAAATCTTCTCTGGAATAAACTGCATACGGTATCCGTTGAAATGCTGGGACCTTATCCACAGTCAAGGTTAAAAATAAATATAGGATAAACACAGCTTACCGCTTTCTAGTCGATAAGTGGAGAAATCTCTTACAAGGTCAGTGCTTTTTCAATTTTTCAGCTTCTCTGGTATGAATTTTGGTACTTTTAATTTGATTTTACGTTAATTTTTCACTTTTTATCATCTCCCAAAATGTGTACCTCGTTTTCCCGTTTCAAAATTCACAACTAATTACCTTCCTTCTTTTATTTTTCCCAAGACCACTTTCCCTGTGATCCAATCGTTTTAATGTCATTTTTTGACATCTATTGATATTAGTGTTTTTAAATGAAACTCAAGGTCTCTAGTTAATTCCACAATATAATACAAGTTATTGAAAATTCTAAAAAAAATTGACAATTGTTTCGATAAATCAATATCATCGTCAGAATGACAGAAGTCACATTTCATTTTATGCCTACCTGATGTTTAGTAGTTAATTTTGGCTAGACCAAGAAGTAACCTAACTTGTGATTGGCTTAATATATGTTTATAGAATAAAGAAGAAGATGTGATATTACAAATATTGGAGCTTAGATATTATTAGTCCTATGGTGATATCCTGGATATCATTTTTCCAATTAAGATCAGTATAACTGTGCAATGATATAGAAAACCAGTAAAACTATATCTGCTGATCTTTACAATTATCACTTAAGAAGACAGTTTATTAGTGGAGAATTCCCTAGATTTAACTGTTCATTGACAACTTCATATTATGGGTTCCTGAAATGTCTTCTAATTTCCAGTTCTTCAAGTAAATCCAGTTCTTGTTTTTTTTCACAAATATGCAGTACTTCTAGTTCTGTGTTAGGTGTCAATGAATGATTGGTGTCAAGTAGATGTTTTGCGTAGTGGGATTTATCTGGTTGTTTTAATCTGTATGCTCGTAAGTGCTCACTGTATCGTACTTCAAAATTCCTAAGGGTCTGACCGAAATAGACAGCATTACATTCTGGACATTTGAGTTTATTTATACCTGACTTCTTTAATAGTGGTATTTTTGTTTTTACATTTAACAATTTTGTACTAACGTTACTTTCTATTTTAAAAGAAATTGTTGCATTCGTTGCTGAAGATATTATCTTTGAAATATTATTAGAAATATTTCCTGCATATGTGATGGTTTTATAAGTTTTAATTTCATCAGCTTGTTTAGGATATATTAGTTGTAATGCCACTTTTTTCTCTTTTTTACTAATTAGTTTATTTATCATATCTAATGGATAACCGTTAGATGTTGCTATTTGTCTAATTGTATTAATCTCTCTATCAAAATTACATTTGTTCATAGGAACTGAAAAAGCTCTATGTATCATTGAATTATATGCTGCTAGTCTGTGTGAGACAGGGTGGTTAGAATTGAATGGAATTGTCACATCAGTCTGTGTTGGTTTTCGGTAAATTGAATAATCAAGTACATCATTAACTCTTTGAATTTTTAAATCAAGAAAATTGATTGAGCTATTTTCTTCAATTTCTAATGTAAATTTAATTTTCGGGTGTAAATTATTGATGTGGTTGAAAAACACATCTAATTGTCGCTCACTACCCATAAAACAAGCTAATATGTCATCTACATATCTATACCAAAATAAAATATTTTTCGAAATATTACTTTCAAAGATCTTTCTTTCTAAATTGTCCATAAAAATGTTTGCTAAAATAGGTGATATAGGGCTTCCCATTGGTAAACCTTCATTTTGAATATATATCTTATTGTCAAAAGTGAAATAATTCTGATTAATGCATAAATCAAATAAATTAAGTATATCTGATATTATTCCTGGATAAATATTTTTATCTTCTAGTAATTTTCTTACAAGTATTAGACATTCTTTAGGAGGAATTTTAGTAAACATATTAGTTACATCGAACGATATGAGTTTATAGTTATCTTGCAAGTGGATTGATTTCAACTTTTTGATTAGTTCTATTGAATTTCTAATTGAGTACTGAGATTCATATCCGTAAGTATTGAGTATATTGTTGAGCTTCTTTGCCAATATATTATTAGGAGCATTAACATAAGAGACTACAGGTCTAATTGGTTTCGTTATTTTATGTAATTTAACTGTTCCATATAACTGTGGACAATGTTAATGCTCCTAATAATATATTGGCAAAGAAGCTCAACAATATACTCAATACTTACGGATATGAATCTCAGTACTCAATGAGAAATTCAATAGAACTAATCAAGAAGTTGAAATCAATCCACTTGCAAGATAACTATAAACTCATATCGTTCGATGTAACTAATATGTTTACTAAAATTCCTCCTAAAGAATGTCTAATACTTGTAAGAAAATTACTAGAAGATAAAAATATTAATCCAGGAATAATATCAGATATACCTAATTTATTTGATTTATGCATTAATCAGAATTATTTCACTTTTGACAATAAGATATATATTCAAAATGAAGGTTTACCAATGGGAAGCCCTATATCACCTATTTTAGCAAACATTTTTATGGACAATTTAGAAAGAAAGATCTTTGAAAGTAATATTTCGAAAAATATTTTATTTTGGTATAGATATGTAGATGACATATTAGCTTGTTTTATGGGTAGTGAACGACAATTAGATGTATTTTTCAACCACATCAATAATTTACACCCGAAAATTAAATTTACATTAGAAATTGAAGAAAATAGCTCAATCAATTTTCTTGATTTAAAAATTCAAAGGGTTAATAATGTACTTGATTATTCAATTTACCGAAAACCAACACAGACTAATGTGACTATTCCATTCAATTCTAATCACCCTGTCTCACACAGACTAGCGGCATATAATTCAATGATACATAGAGCTTTTTCAGTTCCTATGAACAAATGTAATTTTGATAGAGAGATTAATACAATTAGACAAATAGCAACATCTAACGGTTATCCATTAGATATGATAAATAGGCTAATTAGTAAAAAAGAGAAAAAAGTGGCATTACAACTAATATATCCTAAACGAGCTGATGAAATTAAAACTTATAAAACCATCACATATGCAGGAAATATTTCTAATAATATTTCGAAGATAATATCTTCAGCAACGAATACAACAATTTCTTTTGAAACAGAAAGTAACGTTAGTACAAAATTGTTAAATGTAAAAACAAAAATACCACTATTAAAAAAGTCAGGTATATATAAACTCAAATGTACAGAATGTAATGCTGTCTATTTGGGTCAGACCCTTAGGAATTTCGAAGTACGATACAGTGAGCACTTACGAGCATACAGATTAAAACAACCAGATACATCCCACTACGCAAAACATCTACTTGACACCAATCATTCATTGACACCTAACACAGAACTAGAAGTACTGCATATTTGTGAAAAAAAAAACAAGAACTGGATTTCCTTGAAGAACTGGAAATTATAAGACATTTAAGAAACCCACAATATGAAGTTGTCAATGAACAGTTAAATCTAGGGAATTCTCCACTAATAAACTGTCTTCTTAAGTGATAATTGTAAAGATCAGCAGATATAGTTTTCCTGGTTTTCTATATCATTGCACAGTTATACTGATCTTAATTGGAAAAATGATATCCAGGATATCACCATAGGGCTAATAATATCTAACCTTCAATATTTGTAATATCACATCTTCTTCTTTTTTCTATAAACATACATTAAGCCAATCACAAGTTAGGTTACTTCTTGGTCTAGCCAAAATTAACTACTAAACATCAGGTAGGCATAAAATGAAATGTAACTTCTGTCATTCTGACGATGATATTGATTTATCGAAACAATTGTCAATTTTTTAGAATTTTCAATAACTTGTATTATATTGTGGAATTAACTAGAGACCTTGAGTTTAATTTAAAACACTAATATGAGCATATTCCACGAAGTAAGGGTCGAGACAGTCAATCTATTGATATTTTAAGGTCCTTTCATATGTTTGAATATCAATGTTCTTCATCAACTACACTTTCTTTTAATTGGTTGATTCAATTCGCGATTAAACACTGTCACTCCACAAAATTTTAAAATTAATAACATAGATCGGTTTGGAATACAATATCTATCACACTCTACAAATAGTGTGTCAGTTCTAAAATTATTTATTGAGATTTGTAAAGATATTTTATAATTATCATTTTGACTTGAAATTCTTTTGTTTTCATTAAGAATTTCAAGTTTTGAAGTAGTACATGCCTCACTTGCTGGTGGAGTACCTCATGTAGTATGCTGGTGATTGCTTTTAGTTTTAACTGTGTGCTGATAGCGTTTATACTCTGATCTGTAAGTGTGTTTTATCATGACATTTCATCATAGTTGTATGTGACCATAAATTATTTTAGTTTACTCCTGATAGAAGCAATAAAATAATTGCTAAATATTGAGATTTGAAAGGAAAAGAGTTGTATTTATTGTATGCACTGACCGGATCCCGATACCCCAAATATATACATATATATATATATATATATATATATATATATATATATATATATATATATATATATATAACAAAAACAGAATTAGCGGGCATATCACGCAAAAGAGGTTACAGAGAATGAGTGGTAACCGTAGACATCATCGGTACGGCATAACCAAGAAAAGGTGTACAACTTGGAAGCAAGGATGTTAATTGAAACATGAGAAAACACAAACAACGGATTTCAACATGATAGCCAAACGCACATTTATGCCTTCGAATGGAAGATCCCGAGTTTTCAGGACAACAACCAACAGAGACACGGAGGCGTCTATAGCTCTCCTGTCTGAACCTTCCGACCCTGGGAATAGACAAATAATCAATGAAAAGATGAAAGAATAACGCGTGAAATATAAAACAAAAACAGAATTAGCGGGCATATCACGCAAAAGAGGTTACAGAGAATGAGTGGTAAGCGTAGACATGCATGTTTCTGGCTCATTAGCCTTCATCGGTACGGCATAACCAAGAAAAGGTGTACAACTTGGGAGCAAGGATGTTAATTGAAACATGAGAAAACACAAACAACGGATTTCAACAAGATAACCAAACGCACATTTGTGCCTTCGAATGGAAGATCCCGAGTTTTCAGGACAACAACCAACAGAGACACGGAGGCGTCTATAGCTCTCCTGTCTGAACCTTCCGACCCTGGAAATAGACAAATAATCAATGAAAAGATGAAAGAATAACGCGTGAAATATAAAACAAAAACAGAATTAGCGGGCATATCACGCAAAAGAGGTTACAGAGAATGAGTGGTAACCGTAGACATGCATGTTTCTGGCTCATTAGCCTTCATCGGTACGGCATAACCAAGAAAAGGTGTACAACTTGGGAGCAAGTATGTTAATTGAAACATGAGAAAACACAAACAACGGATTTCAACAAGATAACCAAACGCACATTTGTGCCCTCGAATGGAAGATCCCGGGTTTTCAGACAACAACCAACAGAGACACAGAGGCGTCTATAGCTCTCCTGTCTGAACCTTCCGACCCTGGAAATAGACAAATAATCAATGAAAAGATGAAAGAATAACGCGTGAAATATAAAACAAAAACATAATTAGCGGGCATATGTATATATATATATATATATATATATATATATATATATATATATATATATATACATATATATATTTATAGTTTTTTTTATTCTTTGGATTAGGTCCTTATTATAAATTTAACGAAAATTTACTTTCAGAAGAAACATATTTATTAACGTTTCGGCTATACGGTGTAGCCTTTATCAAAATACTACAAAAAGATAAAAAGCAGTGTCAATATTTGTAAACTATCTTTCAAAACAAAACAGCTTACCACAAAACGAACCAGCAAATGAGGAAAAGTATACTCCTCATTTGCTGCTATTCCCAATAAGATATTTTTCAATTTGTATTCTAATTGATCAGCAAAGATCACGGCGTTTTCCGCTTTTCAGCTATATATTAATAGAAAAGAGAAGAAGATATGATAATTGAAATACTGAAGCTTATATATTATTATCCATATGGGGATATCCTGGATATTTTTTGCCATTTAAGATCAATATAAATGTGCAATGATATAGGAATCCTTGATCTGCTGATATTTACAATTAATACTTTAGAAGACAGTTTAAAAATGGAGAACTCCCTGGGTTTATCTGTTCATCTTCATATTGTGGGTCTCTTAAGTGTTTTGTAATTTCTAATTTGTCAAGGGAACTTAGTTCTTGTTTCTTATCACAAATATGTATTACTTCTAGTTCTGTGTTAGGTGTTAATGAATATTTAGCGTCAAGTAGATGTTTTGCGTAATGAGATTTCTCTGGTTATTTCAATCTGAATTCCCGTAAGTGTGTCTGTACCTAATTTTTAAATTTCCAATGGTTTTACCCAAATAGACATCATCACATTCTGGATATTAAAGTTTATATGTATCATACTTTTTTGATAAGAATATTTCTTGTTTTTATATTTAACAATTTTGTACTAGCATTAGCTTCTGTTTGAAAAGAAATTGTCCTATTTGTTGCTAAGATACTATCTTAGAAATGTTACCAGCATATGTGATGATTTGTAATTTTTCATTTCTTCAGTTTGTTTGGGAAACATTAGTTCTAATGCCAGTTCTTTCTCTTTCTGATTACGATTTATTTATTATATGTGATGAATAACCATTGGATGTGGCTATTTATTTAATTGTATTAATTTCTCTGCTCATATGAACTGAAAATGATCCATGTATCATTGAATTATATGCTACTAATTTGTGTGACATGGGATGATTGTAAATGTATGGTATAGTCACATCAGTGTGTGTTGTTTTTTTCGTAAATTGAATAATCAAGTACATTATTAACTATTAGATTTTTCTTCAACTTCTAATGTAAATTTAATTTTTGAGTATCAATTATAAATATATGTATATGGAAAAATACATATAATTGTCAATCACTTCCTATAAACACAAAATGACATTTTAGCTTCAAATTCTATGAAAAATAAAGTAGAAAATTATAACCTCAGAATTACAAAATCTGACAAAGGTAATGTTACTGTCATATTGAAAATTGAATATTATAAATACAGGACAAATAACTTTACAGAATCTAGTGATGTCCAAATTCTATGAGCAGACTCAACAAGAAAAATTTATAATAATGTAAGAGAGATTGACAATAATTCAAATTATCTATTAAATAATTCATAAATGAAAATTCCCAATCACCACAGTTATATGGAACCATTAAATTGTATAAAGTATCGAAATATTTACTTATAAATGAATTACTTTTTTTAATGGAATATTTCTAGTACGGTCCGTTGTATTTGATTTAAAAGCACTTCTGTGATGAATGCAGGTGTCCGAAACAGTATCGCCAACTGACAAGAAGAAAAAGCACTTTGAATTAAGATCTACAACTATACGACTTTATCTACACAAGATACCAATTTTTATTTTGCAAACCATCAAAAAGTACATTATTTTGCACATTAAAAGAGAAAGAATACTTATCAACGATGACCTTCCATTCAACAACATTCATACTAGTGAAATTTATATCTAATACATGTAAGTATGCAACTTGCTATACATTTAAGTTGGTAATTATTCAACAGAGTAAAATATTAGAAAATGGACGATAGGTATCAACCTATATCGGAAGTAATTCAATATATAATGTTTTTTATACACACAAAAGTATTTATTTGAAATGAAGTTTATAAAATACCTTTTATCTTCCACTAACGTTCGAAAGGTGAATATTCACTTCTATTCTTTCTTTTTAGGCTATTCTGGGCCCTCGAAAATGGACACATGGTTCAGTTGAATCAACTCATTTATGAAAATCGTTCAGTATTTATTTTCGTCAGGAATCGTGTAAAAAGCTATTTTCACTATTTACACTTTTTATTTTCTTCGGTAATCGTTGAAAAAGATTAGTTTCAATATTCACACTTCTTAGTACTTGTATTTTGTTATAAATTTTGCAATTTTTTATTATTAAAATGAAAATTGATGTGCTTCTTGTAGCTTTACATTTTTTAGCACCCACGCTCAATCTCCCCTTTTCTAAAATCAACAACTTTTTAAAATAAAAACATCAAATTTATTAACAAGAATTTGCTTTCTATTCCTTGAATTTTTTTGAGTTTGACCTAACAAAAACAACGTATGGTTGTTTATTTAATATATTTCAGAAACGAGATTATACAGACAAACTTCTGAGAGACAAAAATTCTTGCGAGGAACGTGAAATATGAGAAGAAAACACCCAATATTTAGAAGACCCACCAACTTTAACCGAAATTGAGGAAATAATAAATAAGCTAGAAATCAGCAAAAGCCCAAGGAATGACCAGATAACAGCAGAAATGCTTAAATATGAAGGAGAAACCATAAGCAGGTGGATACACCAGCTGGTTGAAAAAATTTGGGAGCAAGGAAGATTTCTCAAAGACTGGAATGAAGCGGTACTAATTCCAATTTATATAGGAAGGAGAAAAAATGGATTGTACAAACTACAGTGCGTGACAAATGAACAATAAGCAACATCTTTTCTTGGTTGTACCGTACCGATGACAGCTAATGAGCCAGAAACATGCATGTCTACGGTTACCACTCTTTTCAGTAGCCCCTTCTTCTAGTTGCGTGCAACACCCACTAATCTATTTGTTGCTTATTGTTCATATGTCACGCACTATTCGTACATCTTGTAGTGATTTTAATAATCTGGGTCGGAATTTTCAGACGGGAGTGTTATATGCACCTCCGTGTCTATGTTGGTTCTTGTCTCGAATATTCGAGATCTTCTAATATTACTAACACAAATGTTGTGTTTGACTATCCTGCTGAGTTCTGTTATATTTTCTCATGTTTCATTCAAGACCTTTACTCCCATGTTTCACATCTTTTCTTGGTTGTACCGTACCGATGACAGCTAATGAGCCAGAAACATGCATGTCTGCGGTTACCACTCTTTTCAGTAGCCCCTTCTTCTATTTGCGTGCAATACCCACTAATCTATTTGATGCTTATTATTATATATATGTATGTATATATATATATATATATATATATATATATAATTTTGAATTGATTATTTGCCAACTTAATAATCAGGATTATTTTTTGTGGGTTTGTGGCAATGATACCAAGTGTACTCATTCAAATATTTATTTTACGAGCTTTCGAATACAATCGTATCCATTTTCAAGTACTAAAAATTATAAAATATGGTCAAAAATTAAAATAGAGGGTATATGAAAATACTTACATTATTTAACGAGATTGCAGGTGAAGTTGTAAAATATATGTATAATAAATCATTTCAAATAGTATCCAAAAATTATTATAAAACTTCAAAAACAATATATGTATTAAATAATGTCACCAAGTCAATATGAATTTTTTTCGATTTGTATTACTTTTATGTTAAAAATAATTTTATTATAGGTTATTTATATGATTTGTACTCAAATGTTTAAATGTTGCTTTTCAAATTCTAATAAATATGCGTTTATTACACTAAGATTATTTAGGTCTGTTTTTTTATTTATACAATCAACATCTTGATTGATGTAAGCTGTTTCTAAAAACAGGCGTTTTTTATAATTCCTTTCTGTACTTAACACCTTAGCGGATTGATAATTCATGCTATGGCCTTCATAAAACACATGTTCAGCAAAATATTACTAATTTCGACATATCAGTCTGACCCTTCTTCGAAGAGGACAGCAACTACTTTCCTGGCTGATACCACGCAGAATATTGAATTACATCCTCGTCGCAATTGTAAGGAGAAAGGTATAGTACGCTAACCGGTTTCTACCTTCTTGGGTCTCTTCAAGAGCTTTCTAGTCTCTAAACCAAACTGAAGATTCCGCTTCCCTACGACCTCTATTTGGCTCGTGTGACACACTTACGAGAAGAAGTCAGCTCCCCACCTAATATAAACATAGTCGTTCTCTGTATGTTATTATATCGTTACTTTTGGGAAATTTTATTCTACCAACTTTTTGAAAAAATTTAAGTTGACCATATTTTGACAGCTGAGATTTTTCCATTTTTTTTTAATAACTTTCAGCTTTGTTATAATGTTTTTATCTTCTCTAATAAATAAAAATTTTAATAACGAACATAATTTAAAAGCTTAACTAAATTCATTTTCTGCGCAACAGATTCCTTAAAATTCACGCTCTTTGTGCCGGTCAGTGTATATAAAAAGAAATATAGTGTGCATTAATAGAAATAAGCTAATGTAAATATTACAGTTAAAGGACATGAAAACTCGAATCAAAATATATTTAAGTGTAGCTATTTCCATATCTTAAAAAGGATTTCCGGAGCTTATTATAATACCCTCTATCATTTGATTTATACCTGCTAAATGTAATACTGGATAAATCATTTCCTCGTCATTTGATATCACAGCTTCATTCAGTTCGCAAGGAAATGGGAAAAAGGCAAAAAATGGTTTCCATTTACATGAAATATACAACTGAATTTTTGTAAAGAAATCAACTTTCTACGCATTAGGGTCCCCGTTTCAGCTGTTTAGAGGTATTCAGAAAGTCTTGTCGCTATTTATATATAAAGCTTTTGATAAATTGGTACGTTAATGTGCGTAATTTGTCTTGTTGATTATTGAGATTTATCAAAGTGGGAAATAAATTTGTTTAAAACAGGCAGATTTAACCTTCTACTATTGTATGCGCTGTATAAGAAAAGTATTGTAAAAAATTAAGCTGATTTTCAGCACACCCCCCACTATTCATTCATAAATCATAAATTCGATATGCTATGAGGCCAATATCAATTTATAGGCCAAGTAGGGTGGGTCGTAAGAGTAGAAGCGAAGAGGGGATGATCGCCTGAGAAGAAACGTCACAGAATAGGGTATAGCCACTGTTACGACGCCGTCATTAGTTAAAAAAAACGGCGATAACTATGCATACAACTGCAGGTCAGGGTTTCAATGAATGAAAATGAACTTTTCAAATGTGAAACCCAGTTGCCTAGTATTCATTCAAATCTTAGACTTACCGGATTTATTATAATGTAGTACGACCAATATTACGTTTATTAGTTGTATTAATATGTAAAAAGTCAAATTAATCCAAATAATAATTAAGTTCACCCTGATACATTTGAAATATTACTTTCAATAGTGCATCTGCAGCAAACACAAAATAAACTAAACACAAACTGAATTTGGCAACAGATAGATAGAATACTACTCCATACTACTTCCACACCAGACTTTTGCTTAGAATGTGAAATGATGTTCGCTTCAAGAATAACGTAAACAGTTATATATTTTTTATTCTTATACCTGTGGTACAAACTAATATTTCAGGTTTCAGCATATCTATCGAACACAATCAGCAATATAAAGATGTTACTATCTTTTTTCTGCGCTACAGATGCCCCGAAAGTGGTTATTAATAACACTGCTCAATGAAAAGCTGTACATGGATAGTAGAACTGTACTATCAAAATAATGAGTGTGCTAGTGTCACTGCTCTGTTTCGTACAAAAAAGATAGTCGTGAGCGTTATATCAGAAATGTCGCTATTGAAGTAGCTGTTCCTGGTGTACCTGGTGTGACAAATTTTAAAATGAGGAAAAAATTTGACATTAAAACAGCAGATAGCCTGTTAGCAATAATGATTTTCGGTGAAGTTAATGAAAAAATTGCTGTAAACGATTATGATTGAGTACGGAATTAAAATTTCTAACAGATACTGGGGCTTCTATTACTGTTATTTTCAAATAAAATGTTAGAAAAGGTCATTTTATTGATAAAAGTAAAAATGTCGGAATTCCTGACATAATACTTACTTTAGGTTGTATTTCGCTCATCATGATTTTTCTATAGCTGACAATACTGCGTCCAAATTTAACGGAATAATTGTGTCAGATTTTTTAGTGAGTATGGTGCAGTTATAAATTATGAAGAAGTTTCTTTAAAATTCGAATATAAAATTCCTCAGGAATCTAATAATAGTAGTTACAGAATAATTTCACCTAGATATGAAATTATTAAATATTTTCTAGTAAAATTTATTAATGAGAGGTATGTGAAAGGGTTCTCGTAGGGAACATTCTGAAGATGATAAAATTGCAGTCAGATATTTAAATATGACTCATAGAAAAGTTAAAATCAAGAAAAAATGTAGTGTTATGAATTTGATAAATACCTTAATGTCTGCTGAACGTGTAAGTGAAGTTTTAGATTTATTAAATATAGAATCCTTGTCAAAAGAAGACACATTTGCAGTAGAGAAAATATGTGCCAAATTTGCTGACGTATTTTATAAAGACCAAGATTCAGTTACTCTCTCGTAAACACAAAATTCAATAAAAAAATTAGTTTCTCCACATTATATAAAACTGTCGGTTGTTTATTAACAGGAATAACTTATGACTGAACATCAAAATTTATATTTCACAAATTGCAAAATTATATGACAGGCAAATAAAATAATCGAAGACACAGAATAAATTTGAAATATACATAACCTTAGTAATAAAATTACTAGAAGATAAAAATATTAATCCTGGAATAATATCAGTTATACTTAATATATTTGATGTATGTAATAATCAGACTTAGTTTTGAGTTTTGACAATAAGGTATATATTCAAAACTAAGGCTTACCAATGGGAAGACCTATATCACCAATTTTGGCAAACATTTTTATGGAAAGTACAGAAAGTAAAAACTTTGAATGTAACATTATGTAGATATAGATGCCATATTAGCTTGTGTTATAGGTATTGAACGAGAATTAGATGTATTACTTTTCCACCCAACCTATCTATATGCGAGAAAAGTATTGATTTACCCTCAAAAAAGTTGCAGTTTTGAAAAAAACGGTTTTTAGAAAAGAAATCCTGTGTGTATGTCGTAGTTGTCGTCGTCGACGTCGCCGTCGTTATCGTTGGCCACTTTTCGTTACATGCCTTTTTAGCACGATGGAGCCTCTAGAGTGCAACAAGTCACCAGTTTTATGATTGAATATTGTACAAGACATCTCAGAGATGAACTCTATGGATATCCATCTCACCCGAGCCAGTACAACGAGTGCTATGGTACTTGAAGTACGACATTTTTGTAACTTTTTGAGAAATTTCAGTTTTTTTGCACGATACAGCCTCCGGAGTGCAACAAGTCGCCAGTTTTATAATTGAATATTATTCAGAAACTCTCACAAATAACCTTATCGATTTGCAGCTTACCAGAGCCAGTACAACAGGTGCTATAGTACTTTAAGTACGACATTTTTGTCATTTTTGGATAAATTTCAGCTTGTTAGCACGATACAGCCTCCGGAGTGCAACAAGTCACCAATTTTATGATTGAATATTATCAGGACATCACATAAATGAACCCTATTGATTTTCAGCTCACCAGAGCAAGTACAACGGGTGCTATGGTATTTGAAGTATGTATCATTGAAATATATGCTGCCAATTTATGTTACATGGGGTGATTTGAGTTATATGAAATAGTTACATCAATGTGTGTTGGTGTTCTGTGAATTGAATAATGAAGTACATTATTAATTCTTTGAACTCTTAAATGAAGAAAATTTATTGAGTTATTTTCTTCAACTTCTAATGTAAATTTGATTTTTGGGTGTAAATTATTAATATGGTTAAAAAAAGTGTCGTTCACTACCCATAAAACAAGCTAATATGTCATCTACATATCTATACGATAATAAGACATTTTTTGAAATATTACTGTCAAAGATTTTTCTTTATAAATTGTCCATAAAAATGTTTGCCAAAATTGGTGATATAGGGATTCCCATTGGTAAACTTTCATTTTAAATATATATCTTATTGTCAAAAGTGAAATAATTCTGATTGATACATACATCAAATGAATTAGGTATATCCGATATCATTTCTGGATTAATATTTTCATCTTCAAGTAATTTTCGTACAAGTACTAGACGTTCTTCAGGAAGAATTTTAGTGAACATATTGGTAACATCAATTGAAATCAGTTTAGAGTTATCTTGCAATTTGAATGCTTTTAATTTTTTGATTAGTTCTATTGAATTTTCAATTGAATGTTTAGATGTATATCCGTAACTATAAAGTATATTGTTAAGTTTTTTTGCTAATACATTATTAGGAGTATTAACTACTAACTTAACTACAGGTCTAATTGGTTTGGTTATTTTATGTAATTTAACGGATCCATCTAATTGTGGAGAATGAGGTTTTTTATGAACGATGGACTTTTTTTCGTAATAACTTAAAAGACAATTTGAATTATTCATAATATCTCTTACATTACTAGACAACTTTTCTGTTGGGTCTGCTCTAAGAACTTGTACATCGCTAGATTCTATAGTTATATATGCTAGAATTATAATCATCAATTGTCAGATTTTGTTATTATTTTCTATTTTCTTTTTGATTGAATTTAAAACTGTAATGTCATTTTTTGTTTGACGCTTAACTTTTGACGGGTCAATATTTTTGATTAAATTGGCAATTTTCAATTTCTCATAAAGAAAATTATTTGAATTAGATTTTAAAGCTATTTTTGACTCTGTAGCCATTATCTGTTTAATATTATTCGTAAATTTTGGTGGTATGCTGTACTTTCAACCTTTATTTAAAAATTCTATTTCATTATCTGTAAAATTAGTGTCTGAAAGGTTTTCAAATCGTGGTGCAAAGTGTGTTGGTATGTAATTACTTACAGTTTCATGATTTTCATAGTATTGAGATCTATTGTGTGTGTTCAAGTTTCTGTAGCTTTTGTTCTTGTTTCTTATATTTCTTGTGCTCCATCGTGCTGACACTTTGTCTGATTTTCTCATCTAAACAGTCCAATTCTACTGGATGTAGTTGGAACGTCAGTTCAGAATTTACAACTTTTATGTAGTAATAATAGACCGAAAAAGATATGACGTCATAAATATAGCCACTGACAGTTACTGAGGGAAAACAATTATTTATTTACGTTCATTTTACGTTTGTAATATGCTTAAACATGGCTATTGTTAATTTGTCGAGCATTGCGGAGCAGTTTTGTAATTAAATTAAAATGTTAAAGAAATGTGAAGACAGTTTAAACAGTGGATATGTCGTAGATATAGAGTATATGATGGAAGTTTAGGAGCGAAGCAATAAGGCATAATTACTTGATAGTCACTGCAGTGTCACTTTACAAATGAAAAAACGAATACACTTTTAAAATATTATAGTCCGTCTAGAAAGTATCCGGAATTTAATATTTCTCCTAATTTTAACATATTTCTTTCATTAGTGTTTTTAAATGAAACTCAAGGTCTCTAGTTAATTCCACAATATAATACAAGTTATTGAAAATTCTAAAAAATTGACAATTGTTTCGATAAATCAATATCATCGTCAGAATGACAGAAGTTACATTTCATTTTATGCATAAAATGGAATGTAACTTCTGTCATTCTGACGATGATATTGATTTATCGAAACAATTGTCAATTTTTTAGAATTTTCAATAACTTGTATTATATTGTGGAATACTAGAGACCTTGAGTTTCATTTAAAAACACTAATATGAGCATATTCCACGAAGTAAGGGTCGAGACAGTCAATTTCATATTTCTTCTAAGTAACATCCTAAGACGGAAGTAATGCATCAAGTAGTTTGTGCCGATAGTAGGCCATGGCCTAAATGATATGACAGTACCATCTGTCATATATTGTTGATTGCAAGCAGGCTTAAGTTTTGTGTAATAATGTCACAACTACAAAAATGGAAATTGGTGGAGTATTTGTATAGATAAGGCATTCAAAACGTTAAAGAATTAGTGGAATTGACGAATTTCGGAAAAAGTGCAATATATGAGACAATAAAGAGGACAAAAAATAGAAGAGATATGAGGCATGGACCAGTTTCGGGAAGACCGCGTAAGATTATGGGAAACAATTTAAACGCTTTAGTGACCTCAGGACGACAAAATCCGTCCCTAGGGTTTCTTAAATTGGTTAACAGATTCAAAAATCAACGAAGAATAAGCGTGTGTCCAGAAACAGTCCGCAAGTCACCGAAAAGACACGGCTACATATCAAGGCAATCAAAATCCTTGCAATGACACCTTTACAAAGGCAACGAAGAATAGATTTTTGTCAATGTTTTCGAGAAGATAACTTTGCTAATGTTTTTATATCCGACTAAAGTTGTTTTTGCTTGGTGCAAATCACCTAAAAATCCTATCAAGAGAACAAATTTCTGTTCAAATTTCCAAATGCTTTATATACAGAGGGCTGGCGTTTACAGCAGAATAATGCAAGATGACATACTTCTGCAAATACTGCAGCTTGGATGCAAGAACAAATCTTGACAACAATGCTATGGCCAGTAGCTTCACCAGATCTTAGTTTCATTTAAAACATATGGGCACTAATGAAGATCGAAGTGGAACGAGCAGCTCCACGACATAAAAAAGCGGTCAGTTTTACAAGCCTGGACCACCATCACCGAACACTATAGCGTTGACCTAGTTTCGGGTTTGCCTTATCGTTTAATTAGGTATTTAGAGTTAAATGGAGGTTGCATAAGTAAATGAGATGAATTATTTCTTATAATTGTATTAATTTAAGTAATAAAAATATATACCGATAACTTATAATTGAGCTTACTGTTTTCCGGATACTTTCTAGACGGACTATACAATGGTCAAGACAAGACATAAGTTGAATAATTGATTTGTTTTCCCTCAGTAACTGCCAGTGGCCATGTTCTGACGTCACACTTTTTCGGTCTATTGTAAAGATCAGCAAATATAGTTTTCCTGGTTTCCTATATCATTGCTTATGCTGACCTTAAATGGGAAAATATATTCAGGATAAGACTAATAATATCTAAGTTTGAATATTTGTAAAATCCTTTTTTTAGCCTAAAATAATTACTAAACATCAGATAGGCATCACATGTAATGTAACTTCTGTCATTCTGATGATAATATTTAATTACGTCGAAGCAATTGTCAATTTTTTAAAAAAATTTATCATTTTTTTTATTATATTGTGGAAATATTAGAATCAGTTAGTTTCATTTAACAAAGTTAGGATAGAAACAGTAAGTTTCATGAAATATCACGTTACTAAATTATTTCCAAAGTTGATTGTCTTATAATTCCTAAATTTGTAAAATGTTTAGTTAGAATATGGTTGCTAAACAATTTCGTAAAGATATCAGCAATCATGTCTTGCGTTGGCATATAAAAAACGTCTACATTCTTCCTATTGCGAATTTCTCGAATATAGTGGTACCGAATGTCTATATGCTTTGTACGAGAGTGGTTAACAGTATTATGAATCAACTTCTGTGCTCACTGAATATCGCAGAATAGTACCAAAGATTCTTTTCAAATTCTAAAGGAAATTCTAGCTCACGTAAGAGATTTCTGGGGTAAACAACTTCCTTGGTTGCTTCCGAGAAAGCCCCATATTCATCTTTGGTGCTCGATAGAGAGGCACGCTTCTTCTTTCTTGCCTCCCAACTAATTGGAGAATCGGACAAAATAAAAATAAGGCAGCTGTAAGATTGTCTCTCATTCAGATCTCCTCCCCAATCTGCATCAACATAGCCACGCAATGATTTTCCTGACTTTCAGAATAATACATTCAAATCTTGAGTTTCTTTTAAATATATTAACAGTCTTTTCACCGCACACCACTGATCATTATTGAATTGACTGAGTAGGTTGACGGGAAAATAGATGTCAGGTCTTGTGATAGTTGCTAGGTATAATACGGACCCAATAACTTTTCATTTTCGTGAAAAGTAATTCTTTCAATAACATTGCTTTTCTGGCTGGCCCTTGAGATTGGTATGTTTGTTTCAATGTCTCCCATACTACATTCGATGTTGAGCAATTTTTAATAGTACACAGTTCTGGCAGTTGCATGGCCAAAACGATGTCAGCTTTCGCTTTTTGATCAACTTTCTCCCAATTTTTTTTCTCTTTTGTGTCTATTTGTCTATTTGTTCTCTCAATTCACCAGTCACCTACGACCAATGATCATTTTTAATTAGAATTGCTTCTATCTGCATACGCCAAGTATAAAAAAATTCTTCATTAAATTTCTCGATTGAGAATGTTGATATAATTCTAATTGATTGAAATATCACTATTATCCCGGGTGTCCCACTATACAGTCACACACTTTGACGGCTTATTACTCGAGAATGGAAAAACTATCGACTGCATGTTTCGCTTCCATATTTTTTAATACCGTCTGATAAAAGTACCGTGAGTGTGTGTGTGTGTGTGTGTGTGTGTTACCAACGCGTGTTACCAACTTTGTGCCAATCTCAGAGAGGATAGCTCTTCTACAAATTAATGCAAGGCCCGTGAATGTTAATCTCATCCAAATTTATGCTCCTACTACAGACTACAGCAACGACGACGTAGACCAGTTCTCCAAGCAAATATCAGATATAATCAAAACCTTGCCACAGTATGATATGAACATCATTATGGGTGATTTCAATGCTAGATTGGGAAAGGTTGAACTGGGGAACAAATTGGAGACTTTGGACTAGGCGAGAGAAACGAACGTGGCGACACTGTAAGTGCATTCGTAGCGGAACATGATCTGATTGTTACCAATACATTCTTCCAACACCATCCTAGAAGATTGTACACGTGGAAATCGGATGATGGAAAAATTAGGAATCAGATAGACTTTGTACTCATTAATAAGAGATTTGGAAACAGCATAAAAACCTATCCAGGAGCAAATGTACTGTCGGATCATATCCCGCTGATAGGAAGGATGGAAATAAGGTTGAAGAAGGTAGAGAAAAAACGTGTAGGGAAATACGACTACAGAAAACTGAAAGACACAGCCACAAACAATTTGGTAGAAAGCGAACTCTTGACAGAGATCTTAGAACTGATGGAAAAGAGTAGATTGTATAAAAATAATAAACGAGAATACATGAACATACAAAAAGAAATAAGGGCGAAAATAAGAACAGTCAATGAAGAAGAGAAATTGGAAAAATGTATGGAAATCGAAGAATGTCAAGCTAAATGTGATAACTTTAATATGCACAAGAAAGTAAAGGAAATGGCGGGAACAGTGAAGAGAAAAACAGTCAATGTACTTATATGGATGGATAACCAAGTCCGATTTATAGTAGAGAAGTCGGAAATTTATAAAACCTGGGAAGAATACATTAAACAACTGTTTGATACCGTGAGAACGGTGCCACCCAATATCGAAGAAACAGATAGTACCCCAATCTTAGAGGTAGAAGTGCAGGCAGCCTTGAAAATGCAAAAGATCAAAAGGCATTGGGCCCCTACGGGTTTCCTGTAGGAATATTAAAGGTGATCAAAGGGAAGAATCTAAAATGGCTTACAAAAGTATTCAATGTGATCTATGATACGGGCGTCATACCCACGGAATGCTAGGGAATGTAGCGAGTTTCGAATAATAAGCTTGATGAGTCATCTGCTAAAGATTTTTCTGGAGGTAATTCATAATAGGATATTTAAACCGTGTGAGGAGCAGATGTCTGAAACTCAATTCGGCTTTAGAAGTGCTGTGGGGACGAGGGAAGCTCTATTTTCGGTCCAGGTGCTGTTTCAGCAATGCAGGGATGTCAACTGCGATGTCTACGCATGTTTTATAGACTACAGGAAGGCGTTTGATCAAGTACGGCACACGAAAATGATGTGTGAATGTGATCTGTAAAAAGCTGGCCTGGACGAGAAGGACCTCAAAATCATCAGAAATCTCTATTGGAATCAGAGGGCTTGTGTCAGGGTAGACAAAGAGACAACAGAAGAGATACAAATATTACGTGGTGTAAGACGGATGCATACTATCTCCTGTAATTTTCAACCTGTATTCGAAATGCATTTTCAGGGAAGCCCTGCAAGACATTGAAACTGGAATCCTGCTTAACGAAGAACGACTGAAAAATATAAGGTAAGCAGATGATACCGTTATTTTTGCGGACAACCTAGCTTCCTAACAACTCCTAATTAACAGTGTTACAATATACAGCCGACAATTTGGTTTGGAAATAAACACCAACAAGACAAAGTTCATGATCATTGGTGAGAACCAAAACACCCGCGGTATTTTGTTGGAGGACGAAATTCCTTTAGAAATAGTCAACAAATACGCATATTTGTGTGCGAACATAAATGATGATTGGGACAATTCTGTGGAGATCAGAACGCGTATTGAAACAGTCAGAACAGCGTTCATCAGGATGAAGAAAGTCTTTACCAGTCACGACTTACAGCTGTCAACGAAAATTCGCCTACTGCGATGTTACGTGTTTTCGATCCTTTTCTATGGGGTCGAATCATGAGGCATTCGAAATGTGGCTGTACCGAAGAATCCAACGAACACCTTGGACAGAGAAAATAGCCAACATGGAAGTAATGAGAAGGATGGGAAAGGGAAAAGAAGTCCTAAACACAGTCAAGATCCGAAAGCTACAATATCTTGAACATATAATGCGTAATGATAGCCGATATACCCTATTACAGAATATTCTCCAAGACAAGGTATGGGGAGCTAGAGTAGTGGGAAGAAGGTGAATATCGTGGTTGAAAAATTTAAGAACGTGGTTCAACAAATCAAACACTCAACTATTCCGAACTGCTATTAACAAAGTTCGAATCGCTAACATGATAGCCAACATACGGAGCGGATAGGCACTTTAGGAAGAAGAAGAAGAAAGTGCCTTTCTTCCCCTTTCCAAAAATGTATACATTATCCACATTTACTAAAAGTTTTTGGAAAAGATTTAATTTTGTATGTCAAGAACTTACAAACGTAAAGTTTGACATTTCAACAACTTGGAAACGTTATAACTCGAAAATGAGACAAGGGATTAATGAGCAACTTTCACTGAAATTGTTAAAGATGCTTATATTTTTCCTAACACCATTACCAAGTCTCAAAAGTTGTCTAAAATTTTTGTAAGAAAGTTAATTTTTATAATTACTTACGAAAAGGTGACTTTGAAATTATCAAACGTCTAAAAGTTATTTATCTGAACTATAGCAACGATCACAATCACATTTATTAAATGTATACTGTGATAGAAAAAGCGCGTCGTATTATATGCTGAGACAAAGTCAATAACAGTGACCAGAAGGAGATACAGAGCCATTTTTGACAGACATCCACCTACATGAAAATCGATATTAACTTGGGTACAACAATTTACAGAAAACTAGAAAGGAAAACGCTGTAAACGCTCAAGACAATATGCTCAATAATATTCTAGAAGAAAGAGGAATTGTAGCACTTAACAATAATAGAATATGAAATATCCCAAATTACAAATTTCCAAAAAGTAAGGTTCACAGGCTCCAAAAAAGTATAAACTACAAACTTTGCAAAAAATAGAAATAATTCATCCGTACAAAGATTTTTCATGTCTGGTGTAGTGTATCTAAAACTAAAATCTACGGCCCCTTTTTTTCATGAAGCAACAGTTAACGGAAACACTTATACCGACATGTTGGAGTTTTTGTATACCTAATAACAACAAGGTCAAATTTTAAACACTATATATTTTCAACAACATTACTCTTCAGTTGCTCCAAATTCATTATCAGATTATTTCGGCAATACATGGATATGCCGAGCTGATCCCTTCGAGTGGGCATCGTATTCCCCGGACTTAACCATACCAGACTCCTACATATGGGATTACGTAAAGGAGATATGCTATAACCCAATCCCTACAAATCTTCAGGAGTTAAGAAATAACAGAAATGCTGCAAAATGCGTTCAGTAATTTTTGGCTGAAATTAAGATTATGTAGCGATGCAGATGGAGGTCACATACAACAACTTATTTATTGATGATGATTTTTTTGTTTTGTTTTAATGTGTTTTATGAAGTTATGTTTGGTTCCTTGTTCTTATATCTAAATAAAAATGTTTCTGTTCTTAATGTTTTCTTTCTTTATAGTTTTCTCGATTCTGTAAATTTTTGTACCCAAGCTAATATAGATTTTCGTGTATAAGCGGATTTCTGTCAAAAAATGGCTCTGCATCTTCTCCTGCTTAACTCTATTAATTTTTTTCTCAGCATAAATGCCATACGACACACCACGCTTTTTCTATCAAAATAAACATTTTCTATCAATAAATGTGATTATGTTCGTTCTTATAGTTCCTATAAATTAGGAAAAAGTAACTTTTTACCAAAATGTTGGACAACTTTTGAGACTTGGCAACGGTGTTAAAATGTTTCCAATATTACTAAAGGCCGCTTGATATGGAGCAATACTACCTGCAATGCAATGCAAGATGCAATATTTCTTGATCACAAGCATGCGCAGATGAAGCTCAGCTGATAGGTCTCGGAATTGCTACTTCATCCGTTTGGTGCCATTTCTATTGCATGCAAGTTGCAATTCTAGGGAGGAGTCTAGTTACTTTTGGTTTAACAGCCATTCAAATGTCAGTCAAATCACTTGATCACAAAATACGGACGACGGGTCCGTTTTTCTGTGCACTTTATTGACTGTAGAACTTTTTTTTTGTAGAACTAACCTTCTTGTTGATTCGTGATTCTTGTTAATACCATTTTTTTTTCAACTTTTTTATTTGCCTTGCATAATGTCAAACAACGTGCAAGATTCATCACATGCAATATTTTACCTTGCAATAAATTACATGCAATTTCTTGCAGATTGTATTGCTTCATGTCAAGTGGCCTTAAGAATTTCAGAGAAAGCCGCTCATCCAGGGAGAAGGCGATGGAGCAGTCAGCTTAGGGCCTTCCTCGCCGAAGCAGGCAAGGAAGGTTACGACTAAGGCAGCGAACAGACAAACACAGTTCGACGACGATATAAACAACCGCGAAAAGACAAGGGAGTATAGCCACCAGAGCTACGCATTTGATAGGATAAGGAGACCTCCCGGAACCTTTCACAGAATTAGAGAAAGGTGAGGGAGAATACGCGACGCGAGCTACGTTGAGGTCATGTCAGAATGATAGGGGGTGGATGGAATATCCTACTTCGCACTCACTCGCGGACCTAGTCCGGGAGTGGATGTTTAATGAGTCGGGATTTCTCACGCGCCCGCGTGTGTGCCGCTCATCCATCCCTCGTATCATTTTGAGTTATAACGTTCCCAACCTGTTAAAATGTGATAATTTACCTTTGGAAGTTCTTGACATAGTTTCATAAAAGAGTATATGCCGATAATGTATACATTTTTGGAAAGGGGAAGAAACGGACTTTCAGATGATATTAAAAAATATAGTGTGTTGTGTATAAAATAAACCGACAATTTCGCTTCAAAAGAGCTCATTTTTTTTCAGCGCTTACGTGAAAATATATACATTTGGCAACTATGTCAACAAAAACTTGAAGGAAATATAAGAAGTTTAGCGAAAACTGAATGTCGATATAACTTTCCATTCTCGTGAAAATGTGTTACTTTATAGTGGGACACCCTGTATATTATTTTGCAATTAGAAATGACCTGGGCCCATAACCCATTGGTTATTAAATAGCAGGAATAACTTATGACTGAATTTCAGAATACATATTTGACAACTTATAAAAATATATAACACACACATAAAATACAATGTGTACAACAAATTCACAAAAGAAATATGAAATATCACGTTGCTAAATAATGTATAACAATAAGCACATAGATGGTCTTAAGCTTAAAAACAAGAAATAGATAATCAAGGAAACAAAACGTTGGCTAATGGAATAATTGAGCCAACAAATTCAAATTGAAATTCAACATTTATACTGGTACCTCAAACGATATATCAAAATACCGCAAACAGTGATAAAAACAAAAGTAGCAAATTAAACATAAACGAAACAATTAGTGATACTTTTCAATAACAATACGATTTTAAGAATATACTTGTCAATCCTTTCTCATACTCACTGCTTTTTTTTAGTATAATATAAAAAAAAACCAATATCTCAGAACCATTCAAAGTTTCGTAAATTATTTAAATTATCTGAAACCACTCTTATATTAAGGACAACAAAACCACTGTTGACCAGTGTAATGGATTAACTGCCATTTAAAATTAGCATTCTCTGTAGATATTAGATATAATTTCACACGTCAACTGACCCTCGTATCCGACATAAACTTTCCGTTGTTCGGTACGTTGAATCTTTCTCGAGGATTAAGCAGATTTTGATATAACTTTTCCAGGCCACTTAACAATCTACCATAACCGCTAATTGGCGATCTACAATGGCAAGAGCATATAAGAGGATTGATGGTTTTACGAGTAGTTTCCAGAAACTTTTCCAAATATTCTGGTGGTTTTAACTTTTTTCTTCGGAAAGACGTTTTGTCAAAAAGTAAGCTCAATTAGGATGCACTCTTGATACTTGTATGAAAGTTTTCGTCTTCGGATATAACGAAGAGGATCGGAATTGATTATCATGCGGGTGAAAAGTTAACCGCCCCAAACTTCCACTTTACAAGTAAAATAGTCAACAAGTTTTGAAGTTGGCAAAATCGAAAAGCATGATTAATGTGTTTTATGTCAATTAAAAAAAAATTAAAAGGACAATCTACCATTAGTAAAAAATTCTGCTTGTAGGGAAATAATTTTGTCAATCAGTGAGAAAAAATTCTACCTCAAGGAAGCGGCCAGCAAAAAGAAAAATTTTGTCATTTTACTTTCGATATAGATGAAGATCTTGATATCTCAGCCACATAAAAGTAGAAATAGAAGCTGTAGGTCAGAATTTTTGTACCTTTTTGAATAAGCGCCCTCATTGCAAGTAAAAAAATCCTGGCTAGCCCCAGCGCCATATAAATAACTAATTTTGAAAACTACAAATTTTATTTTTTCCCTGTTGAAACCTACAAATCGAAAATAGAACAAAGTTTCGACAAATTATTGAAAAAATTAAACAGGCCCATCCTCACTGAAACTGTAATTTTTGTATTAAGGTGAACCTGGGTAAGTGTGAATCGGGGGTAACTGTGAACATATCATTTTAAAATGACAGGAGTACATCGATAGGAGTGCGTTTTTTTGTTCGTAGTAGTATATCATCCTAGAACACTTGCCCGCTAAAAAGCACGCCTATGCGATAATTGGCGGGCGCGACATAACCTATTTAATTCATGCCATAAAGTGATTACAGTTGATAAGTGCACCGTGTTATTTTTAAAATACAAGGAAAAATCGTTTACCAACGTAAGTTATTTTTAATTATTGCTATTGTATTTGAAATGTGTTATAGTTTAACATAGTATATATGCATTTTCGGTTTTATTTTTCGTACTGTTGATAAATATCGTGTTCACACTTACCCCTTAGTATTTCGCATAATGAGGTAAGTGTGAACATTTCATCAGTGCAAGTGTAAACGTACATTTTTATGGTGTACAAGTTTAATAAAAAAATTTCATTTCAGAATATGCCAAGAGTCTACGTAAGAAAGACTAACAGAGGAGGAGCTTATTCAAAGGAAGATATAAATTTAGCTGTGGCTGAAATTAAACGCGGTGCTCTAACCATACATAGAGTCCATAGATTATATAATATTCCGGAAACCACTCTATTTTATCACCTGAAAGGTACCTGAGGAAAAAAAGCGAGACACAAGGCCGTTCTACAGTGATTCCTTCCAAAAGAGGATGAAATCAAATTAGCAAATGCTCTTCGCACACTTGAGAAGTGGGGCTTTGGAATCACGAGAAAAAAATTGCTGATGATTGTTGCAAGTTATGTTGAACAAAATAATATTAAGACGCCATTCAAGAACAACATACCTGGTGATGATTGGTCCAGACACTGCAAAATACGTCACCACCTGAGTATAAAGAAGCCCCAATCAGTTGAGTACGCCCGAAAGAAGATTACAGATCCGTTCATCATTAATGCATATTTCGATATTTTGAATCAGACTTTAACAGATTCATCACTTCATAACAAGCCCGAACAAATTTGGAACCTATAGTTCTTTTTCTCATTATCCTAATAAAACAAAAATTGTTGGTGCAAGAGGAAAAGCTTGTTATAGAATCATGTCAGGTCCGGGCCGGGAAAATACAACTGTTTTAGCTGCTGTATCTGCGTCCGGATTAAAAGCCCCTCCACTCATTGTGTATAAGGAGAAGAATATTTGGGATGCCTGGGTTCCAAATGAAGAAGACTCGTATCCGGGATTGTCATTCGCTGCCAGCATAAAAAGGCTGTATGGAGACAGAAATTTTTTTAAATTACTCTGAAAAAACTCTACTGCCTGCTCTGATACCACACAGACCTGTTCTGATTATTTATAATGGTCATAGCACCTATGTTAACATTCTTCTAATAGAATTGGCAACTGCCAATAACGTAACAATTCTCACACGAGCCACCTTCTTCGGCCACTAGATATATCAGTGTTCAGATCACTGAAGGGTACATGGGATGAAAGATTAGTCGTTAAGCAAAGGAGAAATGTGGGAATTGAAATACCAAAGAAACAATTTTCGGCAATGATCGGTCAAGCCTGGAAGAACCTCAAGCCTATCACTATTAGGCTTATTTCAGAATGAAATAGGGCTATTGTAGAGAGTAGCATGACGCGACTTCGGAAAAACTTCAATGCAGTTTTTCGTTTTGGTGTTCCTAGATGCCAAAATCACCCCCGTTCCAAAGGTTATATATATATATATATATATATATATATATATATATATATATATAAGTAGATAAATCAAAAATCTGTCAATATCTTAGGGATTCCATCGTAAGTAGGGCTGAATTAAACTCTTATTTACTACCCAACGATTCGAAAAATTTTATTTTCTTTTTCAAGGCTGAAATATGGATATGTTGGTAAATTTCATTAATTAACAATTTTTTCTATACTTACGTGTAAAGTGAGTTAATAATTATTGAAACAGTTCATACTCGGAACAACAAAAAATTATATTTTATATATAGATACTTTTTAAATACTAATTCAAAAGGATCTTTTCGATTTGAAGGAACATTATATGTTTGTCAGAGTGTCACAGTTTGAGTGACAGTTTTTTGGTTGAGACATAACCCAGTTGATGTGTTAAACTTCATGACTTAAGAGACAGTCTTCATTATTAGTATCATGACTTGTCACTTAATCATGATCCTATGAACAAAGGAAGTCCTATATAGCATATATTCTCCCTTGTCAACGAGCGAAAGTTGTAAGGTATATTACTCTCACTAATTACCCCACTCAAATCTCACGATAACAAGAGTGAATGTAGTATATACACAACAACTCCGTTATAACTCATTAGTTATATAGATGTTTATATTTATAAGCTAGAAATATCTAGAATTTGATAAGAATAAGAACAATCAAATTCTAGATATTTCAAATTTATAAATATAAACATCTATATTAATGAGTTATAACGGAGTTGTTCTGTATATACTACATTCACTCTTATTATCGTGAGATTTGAGTGGGGTAATTAGTGAGAGTAATATACCTTACAACTTTCGCTCGTTGACAAGGGAAAATATATGCTATATAGGACTTCCTTTGTTCATAGGAGCATAATTAAGTGACAAGTCATGATACTAATAATGAAGACTGTCTCTTAAGTCATAAAGTTTACCACATCAACTGGGTTATGTCTCAACCAAAAAACAAAAAACGAAAATGTCGAAGAAAATCAAAATGTAGAAGACAACCAAAATGTCGAAAGAAACCAAAATGTCGAAGATAACTAAAATGTCGAAGAAAACCAAAATGTCGAAGACAACCAAAATGTCGAACGAAACCAAAATGTCGAAGAAAACCAAAATGTCGAAGAAATTCCAATTATAGAAGCTACAACTAGTCGATCCACTTCAAAATTATCATTTAAAGAGCTTCTTTTGGAAACAATAAGACACTCTGATAGTGGCCAGGTACAAAAAATAAAAAAAAAGCTAGATCACAAGACCAGAAGACCAGACTAAGAAATTTTCCAAAGCAAAAAGTTAATAAAAAGCGTACAATCCAGAAAGAAAGTGACATCGAATCCACAGATGAAGAGGTGGACTATTTCTCTGCAATAATTGATTCAGCAGATGACTTGGACCCAGAGAGTTCTGATACAGAAGAAGAGCTAGATACAGATAAAACTCTGGACAAAATAATCGAAGAAGAGCAAACTAATATGAAAACGGCAAATGGGTGGTAGTTCAATATGAAACCAAGAAGAGAATAAGGTATTTTGTTGGCAACATTTTGAACGAAACTGATGAAGGATGGGAAGTTAAATTTTTAAAAGTCGGCATAAAAACCTTTTTCCTGGACCGATACAGACGATATTGATACGATTAATAAAGAAATGATCATAAGAATCCTGCCAGACCCCAAGACAGGCCGCAGAGGAGACACATTCATTTTCTCAGTAGATTTGACAAATTTGAATTTAGGCACTTAAGTTATACTTCATTTTGAAGAGTTCATAACTTTTCAATTATTTTAGATTTTAAAGTGTTCCAAAAACGGAATTGTAGCTTTTTTAACAGTATTTCACACTTGCCCCAAATTATCTGAAAACACCTTATATTGTAGACAGCATGAACCGCATTCACACTTGCCCCACAAAGTGGGGCAAGTGTGAACACCGGCCAAAAAAAGTGAAAAAAAGGTGAGTAAAAGTGTTTTGCTTTTAACCAGCAAAACTCGAAAGGCATGTAGACAGATACTCATACTAGCTATGTTTGAAATATGAAATTTAAAAGACATATATTTTAGAAGTTATAATGCTTTAAATTGGCACTAATCAAAAAAGCTTCCACTCTTACCCAGGTTTACCTTATAGTATAGGACTTCCAAACACTTGTTTTTTTTCTTCAACCCGCGACCCTTTGCGCGAGGCTTTGCGATCCTCCTGGAGTTCATGATCTACAGGTTGTTCAACAACATCAATGTTTTATAAATTGAGAAACAGATCTTTATATTATCAATTACGCTTATAACATTAAATCATCCATCCTACATAAGGTTAGACTATATAAGGGTTCATGGACTGTAAGCGAACCTTCCAGATTTATTCTATAACCTAAGGAGTTCCTTGCTCAGTTTTGTCACTGTTTCAAACAAAAAGTCAAACTTTGTCCTCCCAGCTTGCAGTTTTTATTCTTCTATCGTCGAAAACCTTGGTTTTATTGGTCCTCGTCAATGATACAAAACTTGTTTTGGAACTAAAACTATGTATTCGCACGTCTGATATTCTTTATTAATATTACGATGCCCCATAAGCAGACCGGCCAGAATTCTGATATTCTCGATATTGGCTAATAATGCCGTATGTTCTTCGCAGCATTTACAAAGAATAAAGCTTAGTGAAATTAACAGTAAGTTCCATTTAAAACACTAATAAAGCTTAAATCCATTGAAAAACATCACGTCCTCGTGGTTGCTAATATACCCTACATGTCTATATACCCAGGTATGTAATATATAGTGTGTCCACGAATGGGTTGCCCAAGAGGTAAAACTATGACAATTGCAGTTTTAAAGAAAAATTCTTCAGAACCCCAATAAAATAAAATAACATTAAAGCTTTTCAGAATCTGCTTCATTTTATATTCAATGTTATGTAAAACCCTTATGAATTTTTGCTCTCAACTTCGGTGGATAATTTTCAAATTGTCATTATTTTCAACAACTTTTCAGTGAATAATATATCTTATAAAGTGCTAAAATATTGGAGCAGTTTTGTACAAGTACGCAATAGAGTGTGCAACAAAAAATCAACCTCATGTTTTTTCCTCTGAGCTACAATTTAAAAATATTGATTTGAAAATTCGAATTTGTAACTATTTGAATAATTCGCCATTGCGTTTATGACATCACATTTGTGCTATGAAGTCATCGACAAGCCATTAACTACTAATGTGTAAAGAAAAGACATGCGAATGGTAGGTATGTAGGTATATTTAGTCTCAAAGAAAACTAAAATTTAAGAGCATAACATGTGAGCAAACCAAAGTTTAGAGAATCTGAAATTAAAAAACTAGCAATTATCCCATGAACTGTCTACTTGCATTATAATTAAATATATCTCAACTAGAATCTGAGTAGGAATCAGTAGCTGCATGATTTTAACAAAATTACTAATAAAATTTTTTTTCATGATTTCAACTTTAGCATAGCAATTTATTTTTTGCGTGTATTCATCACCAACAATATATCAGTCTACCGATATTATTCAAATTATTCCGATCGTTTGAATTAATGAATGACATAAAGGGGATTATTACAATTCTATAAAAATATCACAAAAGCCGAACACTCCTTTTTAAATAACCTTCCCATCAGCTGTTATAATGAAGAAGGCAAAAATCCTTGACTGTATTCTTATTCATTTGTTATACATTCAAACTACAAAGCCGTGTCGCTATCTTGTTTCTAAAAGGATCTGAATTTCCTTTCTAATTTTATTATCGATATTATAATTATTTTAGAACTTATTTTAAAGCTCCTGTGGAAAACTGGTATTTTTTCATTTTTATTTTTTTTATATTTGAAGTAGCATCCACCCAAAGGGTTATTAGCGTCTGCTGTATTTATTCCACACTATAATACAATTATGTACAATTTACATTTTTGATCATTACTTAGATTTCAATAAAGGTAACGTTTGTAGATATGCGTACAAGATTGCAATGCTACATTATTCCCCTAAGACCAATTTTATGTTAGTTTCTATTGGCCATTGCAATCTCGCGTGTTTGAATGACGGACACTCTACAAGAAAATGTTTTATCCACATTTGCTTTTCACAAGGTTCACATACAGGTTGGTTTGTTCTTATGACGATGTCTGAATGAGTAGAGAATCTACGCCCAATTCTTAACCCAGTTAAAATCACTTTATGTCGACGATTCGCTTGAATATTCTTCCATTTATTTACAGATTTATTTACTTCAGAGTGTTTGGATGATCAATTGATCCAGTATATTTGCCAGTCGAAGGTGATAATGTATCTATCAAACTGCTCAAGATCTGCAAGAGCTGTAGCGCTTTTAGCTAGTTCATCTATTTTTTGTTACATTTTGTGCGATGCCTACATGTTATGTAATCCACATAAATTTTATTATCCTTTTGGCGTTATTGAAGGTGAAAAGTTCATTTTTTATCTACGGAACAATTGGGTCAGAATGTTGGAACTGCTATATAGCAGTGAGAGAGCACAAAGAGTCGGTTAATATTAAGGTTTTGTTTGTTATATACTTATTCACGTATTCTACCTTCCCAAATAACATATAATTAAGCAGAAAACATGGAAATATTTGGTGCTAGTGTGAATGACGAGAGCAGAACCACCGATGAAACCACACCATCTTCTGTTTTGGATCCGTCAGTATATAAATATGCATATATATATATATATATATATATATATATATATATATATATATATATATATATTAATAATGATTAACTTATTTTATTTATATATAATGCCTCACTTTGGGGTTGCAGTTTAAATATGATTGCTACTTTTTTATTTATATAGTTTACACTAGTTGAATATTATTGGACTTTAAGTATTAATATACATCAATGTATGATTTGAATATATGGATATGTGAATATGAAATGATATTATATGTATTGCAAATTTTAAACTTTTTATACTATTGTTGGGTTCGCCAAATTACATACCATTTTTTTATTCAATGCTTCCTTTTATTTATTATGCTATTTATGAACATGTAGTTTATTTAATTCTTATGTTTTCTTACCTCGGCTGCTCTTATTCGTTTACGACTCTTAAAATCAGTAGGGTTCTGGGCATATTATGATAATAAACTCAACCTTGCTTATTAATGTGATATATTTATGTGACTGATAAAAAAATTTGTGAAATAAAACTTTTGAAAACACATGTAAAAATATGATTCATATACAAACTATTTGTTATAGCTTATTATACAGTTAGACTGATGAAATTATTTATTAATAAAATAAATGATTAACCTTTTTGTTCTACCAATTCTTACGTTATACATAAATAATGAGTTATTTTATATATATCTAAATTTCCACTTTGAATATGACTTTCTTTATATTCCAAAAAAATTATATCTTTCTTTTTAACCACGACTTTTTCAGGTTCATTTGCATAACTTGGTCGAAATCTTGTGAGCGTTGAAATTCTTAGAAATTTGCAAACACCTGCTCTTTCTAACTTTGCTTCTATGTTAAACAAAAAACTTTTTAAAGTGTTTCCTTTTTTTTAACTAAGAGGATTTATGAAATGATTTTAAAATGTTAAATTTTAGTTTTCTTCGGGACGTGAACTTGGAAACATATTTGATATTTTATCGATTCAAAATTTACGTTTTTAAACATTATTTTACTGTATGGTAATAATTGTGTATTGATATAAACTGGAATTAGTTGTGGTCTGTTACTAGTGGAAATTTTTATATATATTTTTGGTGAAGTTCGACATGAAAGAAATTATACATTTATCTACACTTCATAATGGTAAGTTTTAATATTACTTTTTTCTGGTATATTATATTCATGTAAAGATAACAGAACTTTAAACCAGGTATATGAGCTCTTAAAATTTTTATATCACTTGAAATTATTATTTTAAAATTATTGTTTATACGTTCTTATTTGAAAGTTTCATTTATTTGGTACCAAATATATTTAATAAACACACAACCGACCTTTTGTTCCTTTTTCTTGAAATGATGCTACATCGGAGGAGACGCTTCCAATAGATTTTCCCGCCTTTGATGTTGAATGCCTTTGCTTTTCATTATCTGGGTGATAATTTTCTTCCTCTGCTACTTGTAATCTCACAAACGTTTGTTACACTTGATTTAATTTAAAATTGATTAGATTTATATTGATTTTTATACTTTTCCTTTGACTAATTATAAATTTGTTACATTAAATAAAACTAGGATAACTTGATATTAGTGTTACCTATATGACCACTGACTTTCAACTACCAATTTCCCGCATTTTACATCGAACACAACCCTTTTTATCGTCTGTCACCGGAAGTGGTTTTTGTTCTCGAAAGTTCGATTGAAAATTTCACCTGTCACTTTGTTTATTGTTGTTTTTATTGTTTTTCTGACTTAAACTTATTGCAAACTATAGTTTTTTATACCTAATATACTTATTGTCATTGACTTATTCACTCACACCTTATTATTATTGTCTTTTTCCATATCACTGTTTATTTGCGCTGTTTTGATTGGTCAATGCTATTTCATTAATTCTACGTTTTCTACCATCTACATATTTACTTATTATACATATATACAATTCATTTCTCATTATGTTTGATATTATTACATCTATATACATAAACTATGTCGGTAATCATTTATTTCATTATTGTTTTTCACATTCAAAATAATTTATGTTGGTATAATTTGTCTCAACTGTTTTATTTTGGTATAAATTTGACCTTGCCCATATTACAGATTCCTACTTATTATACTATTTCCTATACCTACTTTTATGATTAATTATTAACTAAATATCTTATTCTATATATTTTATTACTTCTAAATGTCTTTTTATTGTTTAATCATTATAGTTTTAGTTACATTTGTTAGAAGTTTCTATTTATTTTTAAAATATAAACAGATGCTCTGGGTGTCTAAGATTCCATGCAGCGTTATATTATTTCTTGATCTGCGTTTACTTGTGAGGTTCTGTCTAAGGTTGTTTTTATTAAGTTGAAGAATTAATTTTTACAACTGTTTTTCTGATGTTTGTTTATGATTTCTTTTTATATTTATTTACTATCTTTTTGATTATAACCATTGGTCGTACTTAGTTATATTGTTATACGAGGTATTTTATTATTTTGATACATCATTTTGTAAATTATTTTTATTGACAAAATTTTAATTTTATATCCTTTATCAGGATTCTATATGGGTTCTGTATATGTTCTATTTACAACAATATATATATATATATATATATATATATATATATTGAACCATATATCTTATATATATTAAAGAACATCAGCTGTTATATTTTGCTTAGTATTTAAAATGGATTGAAACTATGTAATTAAAAACACATTAAAAAAACCACAATCATAAGTAAAAATGCATATAAAGTCAGAATATATTAAATCATTTGTTTATAATAATTAAATATAATAATTAAATAGAGTAACAATAAATATAAAGAAATTACCTTAATAATTGTCTAAATTTTGAAAACGTTTTACAAGTATAGAAGAGAACATTAAATCTGCCCAATATGGATATGTGTTTGTCAGGAAGGAATCAGCTGTTTCTCTGAAAAGAAACAAGTTTTAGTGATCTAATTTAATATAAGAATTATTTAAACAGTAATAATATAAATCATATTCATATTTAGTATGAAGAATTAGATAAGTTTAGAAGATAAATATAAATGACATAAAATAATTATATGTCAAATTTTTATATCAAATTTATGGAGGCAATGGATCAGAAAATGGTGATGGATTTAAGTAAATATTTCCAACTATAGAATTTGGATAGTTCAAATAACGAAAGCAAAAGATATATATATATATATATATATATATATATATATATATATTCATATATATATATATATATATATATGACAAATAAAAGAAAGTATGTCCATGAATGTAAATATTATTTTCAAGT
This sequence comes from Galeruca laticollis, assembly GCA_963921935.1. NCBI lineage: Eukaryota > Metazoa > Arthropoda > Insecta > Coleoptera > Chrysomelidae > Galeruca > Galeruca laticollis. The sequence goes on along the minus strand of OY998179.1, from coordinate 171,426,930 downwards.
TGTCACAAATATCAAAACAAAACTAGACATTGTCATATTGAAATATAATAATGAATTTCACTATTTGTAAAAGACTTGTTGTATTGAAATTCGTTGAATTATAAAAGAAAACAGATAATTTTCAAGTGAAATTCACATTCATAGAGTGTTGTATTCCAGAAAGTATATGATTGGTGTAAAATGACAGGACAAATTTTGATAAATTAAGAAGAAACAACATTTTATTGAAAATTAGTGAGCTGAGAAACAATAGTTTATTTGTTGTTGAAAAAATTGAAGATCGAGGTGAAGCGTTAGTAGTTGGTTTTTGGCGTCGAAGTAGCGAGGAGGTATGAACAATTTTTCAACAAATTTCAAGTAAAATCACTAAATATAATGATCAAAGCTATAGATTCCTTGTAAATATAAAACTAAGAACACTCACATGTGTATGTATCCAGTTTTTTCCATGAGAATATCCCACATTCTCAAGAAATTATGCAGATTGGATTTCGGAAGGCGTATTCCTGTTTCCAGACGAGTTAGATCCAGAATCCAGACTTCAGGTCAGTGTTTCTTTAAATATTATTGGCCAATAATAATAATAATAATAACTAACTAATATAAATTCAGTGACTATTTCCATGTGTATAATGATTCTTGCGTCTATATGATCGACCAAACTAAAAAAGAAATAAAGACGTTATGTAGTTTATTTATTAGACACAATTTCAATATTATTTAAAAAGGCCTACATGCATGTTTTTTGTAATTCTATAATAAAATAATGGTTGTACTTACTTCATTTCAAATAGTATAAGAAAAATGCATCTTAATCCATTGATATAATATTTCCAATTGTATTTATAATTTTGTAACCTATTTATTTTGAACAGTTTTATCACAAGCATTATAACGGCAACGATTTTATGATACATCGATTATTCACACAGTTGCTAAGCGTCTCTAAGAAACGTTCGGTTTTTCTCGTATTCATTCGCATTTATTTGAGCATGCGCATAGGATGGTGTATGTTATCATTTATGACTATGGTTTTGGTAATGTCATAGGCGTAACTGTCTCATGTAAATTCAAATAAAAATTTCTTTTAAAAACTCAAATCATTGAAAGTACCGTGTTTCTTTTCATTTACTTAAGCATAATAAATCAAACAAAGCCAGAACTCGAAGGGTAGAATGAATCTCATGCTCCCGAATATAATATAATAATTATAATATAAAAATTATAACAAAACTGAGTTAGCCACACAAATCAAATTCAAATAAATAAATATCTATCTAAATCTTAAAATTAATAATAAAATATATTAAACATAGTTTAATATATATATATATATATATATATATATATATATATATATTTTAATCAGAAAATCAGAACAGATTTTTCTGTGGTAATTATCGACCGTCCTATTTATCTAAGCAAAAGGTGATGATTATAAGGTATGCGGTCAGTATAAGAAATATTACTCTATATTCTTATTCTCAATATTTCGCTATTGTTCAATAGCTTCATCAGGAGACACTACAATAATTAAAATATAAATAATTTAACAATGATACGAACATAAATACTTACAGATAATAAGAGTCAGTAAATTTGAATATACACAATTTATACTAACTAGACTAATTATTAATTTCCAAAAACGGTTCTGGTGTGAATTGATAAAAACAAAACACAATTTAAGTTAAAAATGGATAATAAAATAAGTAATCTGAACGTATGAATATCTGGCGTGATAGAACAATATTAAAATGAATTTAAGAGTTTATTAGTGTCAGATTTGAGATTAACAGCATCTTTTTGTTTGTTGATGTGATACATTTAAAAAAATAAACGATTCCTGTATTGGTCAACTTTCTGCAGAATTTCTGTCTGGTCATAATTGAACGTATGGCCCTGTTTTTATAAAATGATCCACCACTGCACAGTTATTCTTACCTACTCGACAATCATTTTTGTGTTGGGTAATACGGTTTTATAACTATCGAAATGTTTGACCAACGTAGCATCCCGGACACTGCGCGCAATTTATTTTGTAGATAACGTTGGTTTGAAATAATAAAGATGTTTTATCTTTAACTTTGGATAATAGAGAGAATTGGTTGCTAAATTGTAATTGGCAAATCTGAAATTAGTGAACTGTTTAAACAGTGGTGAAATCAATTGAGTTAAACTATTAATATACGGAAGTCTTTTATATTGAATAGCCTGTTGACTACATTTGTCATCCTGACCATCGTGGAAGTCTGTGTTATAAAATATTTTTTTTAAAATGTGTTTGGGGTAACCGTTGTTAACAAAAATATCAAATAACGATTTTAAGTTATGATCAACAAATTTGTCATCACTAACGTGTAGGATTCTATTTTTCATTGTTAAAACTAAGTTGTACTTTAGACTATTAGGATGATCAGAGTAGACATTCAAAAACCTACCAGATGATGTTGGCTTTTGATATCAATCTAACAAGATCATGTTGTTATCGGATCTCATTACTCTGGTATCCCAGAATGGTAAGATGGCATCAATCTCCAGTTACATAGTGAATTGTAAATGATTATAAAATGAATTGAAAACGTTAAGTGTTAAATCAGTCTTATCAAACGGAACAGCACAAATTATATCATCAACATATTTATACAAAAAAGGTAATTTGAAGGGCAATTTAGGGATTACACTGTCAAGTAACTCGCCAAGGACAATAGTGGCTAGAATAGGACTGATGGGGATCCCATAGGTGTGCCAAAAGTTTGGTGATAAAATTCGTTGTTAAAACTGAAAAAAGTGTTATCATAAACAAATGTAACTAATGATAAAAAACTATCCTTGAATATTATAACTAACTTCCTACATAAATTGAAACCTAACAAATTCCCTATCCACACTAAAATGTTCGATAAAATTAAACGTTTTTTAAAATCTCATCTGGAAATTTATATTTTATTAGCAGACAAAGGGTGTTGTACAGTTTCTATGAATAGATCAGACTATGTTGAGAAAACTCAATTGTTATTACGAGACGAGTCGACTTATATTAAAGTAAATAAATAACCTACCACCTCTGTACAAAGGAATTACAATATTTTAATTAAAAAGGTAAAAACTAAACAGGAACTTTCCGATGATATCGCTAAGCTGAGTTTTTATTCATTTATAACTCCAATTTTCTCAAGTTGTATTGTTTACCTAAAATACATAAATTGGAGATACCCCTTCGCCCAATAGTTAGTTCCATTCATTGTGCTACTTACAATCTATCAAAATTTTTATCTGATATTCTATACCTTGCGTTTCAGGATCACACAAATTATAATATTAACGACACATTTTCTTTTGTCAATGCCATAAGGGGATGTGTATTACCAAATGATTAAATACTTATTTCTTTGGATGTAGTATCTTTATTTACCAACATCCCATTAAACTTAATTACCAATATAATTGATGAAAAAAGGTTTCTTTAGGAACCCTTTACTACATTATCCAAGGATAGCTTTTTATCATTAGTTTCATTTGTTTTTGATAAAACTTTTTTCTTCTTTATTTAGTTTAATATAAGTTCACTCGTCTCGTAATAACAACTCAGTTTTCTCAACATAGTCTGAACTATTCGTAGCAACCATACAACCTCCTTTGTCTGCTAATAAAATATGAAGTTCCGGATGAGATTTTAGCAAACGTTTAGTTTTATTGAACATTTTGGTGTGGATGGGGAGTTTGTTAGATTTCGAATTATGTAGGAAATTAGTTACAATATTCAAGGATACTTTTTCATCATCAGTTACATTTATTTTTGATAACACTTTTTTCGGTTTTAACAACGAATTTTAACGCCAAACTTTTGGCACACCTATGGGATCCTCCATCAGTCCTATTCTAGCCACTATTGTCCATGAGGAGTTACTTGCAGTGTAATCCCTAAATTGCCCTTCAAATTACCTTTTTTATATCAATATAATGATGTTATAATTTGTGCTGTTCCGTTTGATAAGACTGATTTGAGACGATTTTAATTCATTTTATAATAACTTACAATTCACTATTGAACTGAAGATTGGGGCTCTTACCATTCACGGATACCAGAATAATGAGATCAGATAACAACATGACCTTGTTAGATTGATATCAAAAGCCAACATCATCTGGTAGGTTTTTGAATTTCTACTCTGATCATCCTAAAAGACTGAAGTACAACTTAGTTTCAACAATGACAAATAGAATCCTACATATTAGTGATGACAAATTTGTTATTAATAAGTTATGATGGTTATTTGAGATTTTTGTTAACAACGGTTACCCCAAACATATTTTAAAAAAATTAATTTATAACACAGACTTTTACGATCGTCAGGTTGACAAATGTAATCAACAGGCTATTCACTATAAAAGACTACCATATATTAATAGTTTAATTCAATTGAATCTACCACTGATTAAACAGTTCACCAATTTCAGAATTGCCAAATACAATTTAACAACCAATTCTCTCCTATTTTCCAAAGTTAACGATAAACACCTCCATTAGTCCAAACCAACGCTATTTACAAAATAAATTGCTGGCAGTGTTCGGGAAGCTACGTTGGTCAAATATCTCAATGGTTAAAAAACCGTATTACCCAACACAAAAGTGATTGTCGAGTAGGTAAGAATAAATGTGCAGTGGTGGATTATTTTATAAAAACAGGCCATACGTTCAATTATGACGAGACAGAAATTCTGCAGAAAGTTGACCAATACAGGAATCGTTTATTTTTTTAAATGTATCACATCAACAAACAAAAAGATGCTATTAATATCAAATCAGACACTAATAAACTCAGTGATAATTATTGTCACCTGTTAAACTCATTTTAATATTGTTCTGTCACCCCATATATTCGTTCGTTCACATTACTTGTATTATTGTCCTTTTTTAACTTAAAATCTATATCCTAAGATTCTTGAGGAATACAAACAACAGAATTATAGATGGTACCATAGTCAAATTTTGTTCTAATGATCGATCTGTATGTTTTGGTTGGAGAGTTTTCGATCGAAAAACATTCCTTGGAATTCAATTCCATCCACATACGAAACCGATTCCTCAAAGTATTGGAAATTTGTAAGTACTTCATTCGGGTTGCGTTTATTAAATAACAAGCTTTTGGTTTTTTGTGCCGAAAATTGAAGTCCTGAAGTTTTGACCATGAGCTGGCATTGAAACTCATTTTCCATCTCTACTACTAATAGATGAGCATAAATACTAAAAAGGTCGATAACAGAGACGATTATGGACGTTGAAGGTTTATTTGTTGTATATTTAAATATAGATACGACTATGTAATAAACGTCATATTAATACTGTGATTAAAAACAATACAATAATCTACTTAATATTCAATATAAACCTGACCTTGCTCTCTTTGGCAATGAGAGTATGAAAAAAATAACAATGGCATTAATAATCATAATAATTATAGGATGGGTACCTACAAGACGAATAATTGTACGTTGTCTCAAAGAGAAAATGATTAGTTGATACGTCATCGACACGTTGTTGAAAAGATAATTAACACACCTTCAGTTAATAGTTAAGCTTTTATGTTGTTTTATATACAAATATGCAATTTTGTTTGTCAAGTCAAGTTTGTTAAAACTGAATTTTGATACGAATAAAAATTCACTACCATTGAATGAAAATTTATTTGGTACAGTTAGATAAATCCAGTCGACTATATTAGGCGTTCCAGAGACACATTCAAATGTGATACTCTGGCATTTTTCCACAAATCGAATTATATTTTTGACCTAAAAACCACGCTGCAATTAGAGCTGTCTACTAATAAATCAAATGAGATATTTTAATGTCATTCTCAGCTACTGGATTTTGTTTTGGCAACCAATATATTTTCTCAAGCTGAGATCGACAATCTATGTTAAGAAAAATTGAAATACATGATTACAATATGATTATTATACTTAAGTTTCTTCAATATTCACAGTTTCAATAACGTTTCTTATATTATCTCTACAATTAACTCGATTTCTCTGATATAAGCTATTACTAGCACTATACCCGGAGTTATTTGCATTTGTACTGTCACAACTTTTCAGAAAACACATCTTTGCATAATAACATTTCTTTTTACACATACTACATATTTCTCCGTAAGCCGGGCACTGTCTGACTGGATTCTGTTCATCACATCTCGTAGATTTGTTTAAAATGCAGAGTTTTTTAATATTTTTTTATAATTCGCGTTTAAAAGATACTTCATTATAACATTGTTTACAATGTCACAATGAAGCTCTTTGAACACTTTTATAGTAATTTTTAGTGTACAGTTGGTTATTTTATTTAGTTTTATTTTTATTTGCCATTTGACTTTAACCTTGACACAAATTATAAATAAAATGGTCTAGCGTTGTTCTAGCTAGCAAATTATTATATTAAGGGTAAATTAGAATGATTTATATATTAAAAATATTAATGAATAAAGAACGCTAACGTTTATTTATCAATGATTTGTCAATTGTTTATTTTTATATTGTATAGGATCAATATTTAGGCATACAAAACGTTCGATTTTTGGGATAAATAACCAGATATCTATGTGAAGATGTATTACTGAAATAATTCTGTTCATGATATGATATAAATCGCAAGAGCATATACGAAGAAGCTCTTTTGTAAACAAATAATCATCCTCTTTTTGCTTAAATGGAAGTTTGTTTACAATTTACACAATTAATCGGTTATAATATGTCAAAAGTCAGAAGTACTCAATAAAACCATCTGTGATCTGACCAATTAGGAATCTACAGAATTGCCAACTTAAATTCAAACCACTTCTCCTAGTTTAAAACAGGGATTATATGACATTCTATTTTATTTAAATAATTAAATAAATGCGAATCTTAAAAAATATTGTGTAAAACTTGTGCCACAATGACTTTCTGTAGTACTCGAGATTTGCACAACTCACCGCTTCGCGGTTCGTTGTGAAACTTCACTCGTACTACAAAACGAGTCATTGTGACACTTGTTTTACAAATAACTATTATCTTCTTGACTTGAGAGTTTGATGTTATTTTGACACTTCAATTGGCGTGCAATATTCTTGAATAATTTTAAGACTCATATCAGGTTCTCTCGTTAGTATTTGTTGTACCTGTATATCATAGACACCTAAAATTATTCTATCTTTAATTGTCTATTGTACATGTATATGAACAGTGGGCTGCCTGCTTCCTCAGTTCAGTAATGTAGGTAAGCATTAATTGTCTGGTCTGGCTTTTGAAGAATGTTGTTAAATTTAAATGTTTCCATTGTTATGTACCTGGCAGAAAATAGTGGTCAACATTTGTTAAAATATCTTCTAGTTTAATGAAATTACCTGTCTCGACCCTTACTTCGTGGAATCTACTCATTTTAGTGTTTTAAATGAAACTCAACGTTTCTAGCTAATTCCACAATATAATGAAAAATTTGAAAATTCTAACGAATTGACAACTGTTTCGAATATCATCGACAGAATGACAGAAGTTACATTCCATGTGATGCCTATCTGATGTTTAGTAGTTATTTTTGGCTAGACCAAGAAGTGACCTACCTTGTGATTGACTTAATATATGTTAATAGAAAAAAAAGAAGATGTGATATTACAAATATTGAAGCTTAGATATAATTAGCCCTATCGTGATATCCTGGAATTAGGATCAGTATAACTGCAATGATATAGAAAACCAGGAAAACTATATCTGCTGATCTTTACAATTATCACTTAATAATTGACACCCAAAAATTTACATTAGAAGTTGAAGAAGATAACTCAATGAATTTTCTTGATTTTAAAATTCAAAGAGATAAAAATGTACTTGATTATGCAATTTACCGAAAACCAACACGCACTGATGTGACAATTCCTTATAGTTCCAATAACCCCATGTCACATAAACTAGCGGCATACAATTAAATGATACATAGAGCATTTTCAGTTCCTATGAACAAATGTAATTTTGATAAAGAGATTAGTACAATTAGACAAATAGCAACATCCAACGGTTATCCATTACATATGATAAATAAACTAATTAATAAAAAAGAGGAAAAAGTGGCATTACAACTAATATTTACTAAACAAACTGGAGAAATGAAAACTTCACATATGCAGAAAATATTTCTAATAATATTTAAAAGATAATATCTTTAGCAACGAATACAACAATAGCTTTTAAAACATAAAGTAATGTAAGTACAAAATTGTTAAATGTTAAAACCAAAATACCAACATTAAAGAAATCAGGTATATATAAACAAAAATGTCCAGAATGTAATGCTGTCTATTTGAGTCAGACCCTTAGAAATTTTGAAATACGATACAGAGAACACTTACGAGCATAGAGATTAAAACAACCAGATAAATCCCATTACGCTAAACATCTACTTGACACCAACCATTCATTGACACCTAACACAGAACTAGTAGTACTACATATTTGTGATAAGAAACAAGAACTGGATTTCCTTGAAGAGTTGGAAATAAGAAAACACCTAAGAAACCCACAATATGAAGTCGTCAATGAACAGATAAATCTAGAGAGTTCTCCACTATTAAACTGTCTTCTTAAGTGATAATTGTAAAGATCAGCAGATATAGTTCTCCTGGTTTTCTATATCATTGCACAGTTATAATGATTTCAATTGGAAAAATGATATCCAGGATATCACCATAGGGCTAACTATATCTAAGCTTCAATATTTGTAATATCACATCTTCTCCTTTCTTCTATTAACATATAATAAGTCAATCACAAGGTAGGTCACTTCTCGGTCTAGCCAAATATAACTACTAAACATCAGGCAGGCATCAAATGAAATATAACTTATGAAATATAACTTCTGTCATTCTGACGATGATATTCAGTTATCGAAACAATTGTCAATTTTTTAGAATTTTCAACATTTCTCATTATATTGTGGAATTAGCTAGAAACGTTGAGTTTCATTTAATACACTAATCTTCTAGTTTAGTTTTTTGGTCATCTGGAAACGTGTTGAATATGTCAATGCCACTTTCACGTATTACGTGTAGTAGCAAAGTTATTTTCATCTTTTCTTCTTGTTTATGTTTCGAAGCCAACATGAAAATCTTGAACATATGCTTCCATTTGGGCCAGTTATTTACACCATCTGGACAAAATGGTTCTGCTGCTATGATATTATTTCAAGAAGGTAATCAATGGACTAAAGGCAAAGTAGTATATAAGTGTAATGATATGTCACAATGTAATAAAATAACAGCAAGGCAATGAATTTTAAAAATAAGACCTTCCAGTAATAGAATTAGAATATTCATATTGATTCCTATTTAAACATGACGATCTTCAACCCAATCAAAACATAATACCTGACAGTCCTGATAATGGAAATGTAAGTAATGATAGAACAATCCGATCACGTCAAGTAATGTTACCATTATACTTAAGTGAATATGAACTCTATTAAAAAAAGCATGTTCTACGATTACACGTGATTATCAAAAGTATACAAACTGGATAGAGGAAACTACTAAAAATATTTGATTTTTGGTAAGTACATTTTAGTAAGTGAAATTTTGCATTTCACATCCAAGCAACAAATATTAACATATGGAGGTAACTTTCGAACATGTCCCAAAGTTGGCCGGCAAACGCAAATTCTGGTATCATCAAATCTGAAAAGGGTGTTGTACCAAACATAGGCCGTTGTTTTACAATCTTTTAAATTTTTTTTTCATGTGCAATAATACCCCGCAAGTCACGTCGCCAACTTGGTGCGCGAAATTACAAAAATTATAGCGAAGAAAAATTAAAACAGGCCCTTGATGAGATTAAAAGTAAATCGATTTCCCTCAAAATATACCAAATATCAAAAAATACTCTGTGGAATAAACTCCCTGGGAAGCATCGTCGATTACCCGGAAATCCGAGGGTCGTCTCGGAGCAAGAAGAAGTATCCTTTAATTGACACCTAATTACCTTATCTGCATTCATTTTCCCAGTAACAGCTGAATATTTAAAAGTACGCGTTAAGAGTTACTTAGATAGACAAGGAAGAAAAGTTCCTTGTTTTCAAAACAATTATCCAGGTTCTAATTGGGTTAATTTATTTTTAATGGGCAGACTAGAGCTTACTCGTAGGTTTTCTCAAAATATTGCTCATGATAGATGAAGGTATAACTAAGGAGTACTTTGATAATCTGCAAAATGAGCGGGAAGGGGACCCGCCATATGATATTTATAATTACGACAAGACCAATCTACGTTCCAGGGAAATAAAAAGTTATTACAAAAGGGGAACGAAATATCCAGAGAAGATTCACAATTTTTTAAAAGCATGTTCCTCCCTAATGATATGCGAAAATTTCGAGGGCCAGCTTGCTCCAGTATATATTAATTACAAAGCTCAGAAGCTATAGTCAACTTTGACGGAAGGCGGTCCTTCAAATGGTCGTTATAACCCCAAGAACAGTGAATGGTTTGACTTCCAAGTATTTGAAGACTGGTTTGTCAATTTAATGCTTCCCTCACTAAAACGTCAAGAGGGCCGTGAAGTTCTAATTGGGGACAATCCTAGCTCACCACTTAATATGGACGTAATCAGACAGTATGAATCAAATAACATAAGATTTAGTGCATTGCCCCCCAACACAATATCATCTCCTCCAGCCGCTGGATGTAGCCTATTTTCGCCTCATGAAAATACACTGGAGGCAAATACCGAACAACTGGAAAAACATAGCCGAAGGATGTCGTTTTAGTGGCATACCAAAGGATACCTTTCCTAGACTTTTAAAAGCTTTAACGACAAAACTGAAAGAGCGTGGAGCTGAGAACCGTAAATCTGGATTCAGAAAATGCGGGTTTTATCCTTGGAATAGAGAAGTCCTTTTAAATGGACTGCATGGACGTGTTGTTGCTGATGACCTCGCAGTAAGAAAAATTGTTGAAGAAAGCTTTATGGAGCACCTTGCCCAAAACATCAAGAAACCGCAGCACCACGTATTCGCAGAAGAAAAAACTCCAAGTGCCTTCTGGTAAAGGAATAACTGTGTCCGATGTAATGAATACCAGTTATCCTGTCAACAATTCACAGCCCTCCACATCTGGACTTCAGAGCACGAGTATCCAAGAAAATCTTCAGGATTCAGATTCGCATGCCTCTCTACCCTTATTTAAAATGGTAAATAAGAATAAGTCTAAAAGGCCAAAGTGCAATTCGGATAACCTAAGTGAGAGTGTAAAATAGGCAGAAAGTGAAAACAGTCCTTTTAATCCAGACCTTTCCGATGATCTAGAACCAGAAGAAGAAATCATAGAGTCATAATTTTCTGTGAAAACCAAAAGTGTTGTTAATTATGTTTCATTTACTTACAACAAATATTATCCTGGCCAAATAACGAAAATTGTAAGGAATGAAGCCATTATAAATGTTATGACACCATATGGAAAACAGTGGAAATGGCCATCCTGCAAAGACGAAGTATTTTACAGTGATAAGGATTTACTAATGGCAATAACAGAACTAGAACGACGACGACATCGAGAGGTTTTTGATGTTCCGGAATGCAACGATTTAACATAAAATGTGTTCTAAGACTCTCTAGACTTCATTTTTTGAGTTACCATGTTTTAGTTTGTAGTTCACTACTTTAAAATACCAAGGGGTTTTATTTTTATAAGTTTACCTATACCTTTTTACATTTTTAAGATTAAAAAAATATGATTTAATGCAATAAGAGTTTAAAAATAAACTCATTCCAAGTAAATCATTTTTCTGTTCAATCTGAATTTGGAAATAACAAAAAAAAAATATTTTTCTACGCCCTATCTTTAATGTACCTTGTATTTCATCGGTTTGTAGCGCTTAAGGTGGTTGATTATGGTTAGAGTGAAAAAAAGTAAAAAAGCGTTAAAAAAAGTAACCATAACGTTAACTTTATTTCACACTATCCATAAGATAACACAATGAAACTTGGCTGGGCATCGAGGATGGACTTCTAAGATACTTGGCTGGGCATCGAGGATGGACTTCTAAGATACTTAGCTGGGCATTGAGGATGAACTTTCATGAAACTTGGAATACATATAATTGTAATTTACCAAAGGAGCTTAATTAAAATATCTATTTGCATTTTATTTTTTTATATAGGGCTGTAGAAAAAATAATGTATGCAACATGTGCATAAATTAATATTTTGGGTTGCTATTTCTCCAAAAAATTGAATGCAATGTCAAATTTTGGAACAAAATCATATAACGTTGAATTATTCATACAAAAGGCCAGCGTACCATGGTTACTCCAATTGGCATGGTTATTTTGGGACACTTTTAGGCCTTAATATTGTAACATACATCATAAACAAATTGGGTGGATCGTCGTCATTATTGCTTGATGCACTTGGAGTACTTCTAAAAGTATTCACTATATTTTGATAATGCTCGGCAGTAACTTGTAAATACAGTTTCATCCTGCTCGAACTTCCTTGTCCAGTAATAATTTTCATAGCTTACTGTTCACTAAGGCCAGATTTTTGTGACTGACTGACTGCAATAGCACGATAAGACTGATTCGCTATTTTGACTTTTTTAATGTTTAATCCTATCTCATCTGTACGATCTTGACGATTCATAGATGGCAATTGCTAGTTGATCACAAAAATGCCCAAATACTGGCCACTTTCTGGTGAAAGTCTCCAAGTTCTGCAGTCAGATCTGGAAGACCTCATTTTATGTATAATCGATCAACGATAGATCGATCGATCAATCGATATCAAATATCACTTTGGCTTACATACGTATGCGAAGTATTTCATGCCATCGATGAAGAAAACGGCTGGTTTGGTAAACGGAATATCGTAGTACTTGGAGATCTATTACATTCCTCAAATTCTCCTTTTACAAAACTATCGTCTCAATAAGTTACAAAGGTAATAGGGGCTCTTAATTTTCCACAAATATGTGAAATGACCTTCTTAAATACCAAAAGTTTATACAAAACAAGCGGCAGTTGAATGATATGAATTTCTTGAAAATGCTACTAAGAATTAAAATAGGAATCACCACAGAAGACCGCCGTATATTATCAGAACGTTTCATTACGCTGAAATTGGGTTCTAACGAGGGTAGATTACACGAAATAGCTGAATATCTCAGTCGGCTTCCTGCAGATACAGTTTATTTGTGACCGACTAGAAATATAGCTGAGCAAATAAATGATGTCATGTTGCAAGCTATTCCTAATCCGGAAATTACACTTAAAGCCTCTTAATGTGTCGATTGTCCCAGACACCTTGGAAAAAATCTAGCAAGTCCATTGAAAAGTATAAGGTGGCTGCTTCTATAACAGCAGAATTAGAAAAAACTATAGGTATTAACAAAGAAAAATAATGCTTAAACAAAATATAGACGTTTCATTGGGTTTTCTTAATGGTGCTATAGGCATTGTTGACAAAGTAGAATAGGATTGAAACGACAAGAATAAATCAGGAAAGGTTATATTCATTTTTAATAACCGTCTTAGGTATGAACTAGCACCTGTAAAATCAAAATTTCAATTTATCAATACAGCATTCTTCACAGTGAACAGTTAACAATCGTCGCGTATGATATCACCATATCTAAAAGTCAAGAGCTTACTTTGAATGATGCTCTAATTGATACTGGTTCATCCACGTTCTCCTGTGGGCAAGTTTATACAACACTCTCTAGAGTTACTAATTTGTTAGATGTTCATTTTGTGTAAGCCATTTAATATCAGTATACTTTTTATCGCCAGCTGGGCGGGCTTTGGAGAATAACGGATTATATGCAATTCTGTTTGTGAAAACAGCCTTTATTGTCAAATTCATCCTTAAAAAAATATAACATTGAAAAAACTGGTTAGTTGCCTCTCCAAGCCAATTATTCTGCAGCTATATGAAAACATTTCCTTTTGGAGATATAATCATAATGAAAATTTAGAATAATTAAATTAAAAATAATTGTTTAGGTTTTAGCCCAAATAGCTTTTATGAACTACTACTTAATATAATTTATATAAATTATATTATAAGAATCCTAGTAATTAATAATTTTCAACTCTCCAGTACTAACATGATTTCTATAACGTTAGCACTAACATCGGTCTATGAGACCAAATTTAGAAAATGACATTTTTTTATTTTGTTTATGAAAAAAAAATTTTAGTACTCCATTTATTATTTATTGATAATTATAACATCTTATTATAAATATTTAAATTAAAATTAGTCATCTTCGTCACTTCCATGTCCCTATCAATCGCTGCATATTGCAGTAACGCGTTATAAACATAAAAAATTGCCACATTGATTACATATTTATACTTGGTCTTCCGACTTTTTTTCGTGCTACAGAAGAACCATCTACCGTAGGGCCTGTCCTGATCTTGAGCCAGGGGTTTCGATTTCCATTTGGCATATTTCTCTTATTCGTATTCGAGATAAACGTGGCACTTGTTGAACCATTGCACGCCTTCTGAGATGATCTGTAATCAAGTCAATTGACAGTTTTTCTAGAAAAACTCTTCTAAGCATATCCAAGTCCTGATTTTTCAAAATAAAGATGGCGAATGCATTTGTAGCAGCGATATTTAGTAATCGATAAAAAATTACCATAGACCACCTACTTGTATTCCTGGCACAGTTATAATTGATCGACTTTGTCAACACCGCCTTTTATATGATTGTACATCATAAGGATTTCTGGTTTTCCCGTATTTTCGTCGAGGCTATCCTTGTCATACATTGACGATATGAGAAGTACATTTTTTCCTTTTTTCGGAATGTATGACACTAATGTACATCTATCTTCAAAACCGAACATACTTGAACCCTCTGGTCTAGTACCTTCCAAAAATTCGCATGGTAGTTCTCACTTATTCTTCTTTATTGTGCCAATCATAGTTAATTTTTTTTCTAAAAGGCTCTTACATAATGGTAAACTGGTAAACCAGTTGTCCATGGTGATATTTCTTCCAGTATTGGCTATAGGTTGTGCAAGTCTCTCAACAACTGATTTTTCCAGTATTCTCAGCTGAAAAAGTTCCAGGGGACTGCCTCCCGACGTAAACTTTCATGTTTAATGTATAAAACGTCCTTGCAAATATTTTAATCCCGTACTTTTCGGGCTTATTGGGGATGTACTGTCTGAAATTACTCTTTCCACCAAAACCTGTAACCATTTCATCCACAGTAGTATACTCCGATGGAGTATAATTTGCTTTACAGTTTGAAATAAATAATTCAAACAGATCAAGTACGGCTGCCAACTTATCTGTTTTTTGTCTTTTAGGTCGATTGCTTTTATTGTCAAACCTCTAATGTCTCAACAAGAATCGAAAACGTTCTAGTGACATCGTTATCCTGAACATTCCAATTGACGTACCGTTGGTCTCCCACAAATCTTCTGCGTTCAAACAATTGGTTTTGCGCACGGCGGAGAGGTATGAGAGCCCTAGCAATGCTTTCACTTCAATTATATCCGTGTCGATGTTCGATATTCACGAGAATACTGTTTCTGGGATATTAATAAATTTGTGTTTTCTACAAGTAAGTTTAATATTTCATCAGTGAAAAAGCATGCCCAAATATCAAAAATACTTAATGAATTGCGTGCTGGTCCTTTTAGGCCTGGCAAGTGAATGATCATTTTTTTTGCAGCAGTTTTAACCTTTTGATTTGGAGGGTGTTTTCTCCATTTTGTATATTTGTCTTTACCAGTAAAGATGGGATCCGTAAGCTTTGCTCTCTTGTTAGGATGAGAATTGTGATATGCATTTATGTCTTCTAACTCTTGTTCCGATTTGGAATCTTTTTCACGCTCCTCTACATGGTCTTCCTCACCGGAGTCTTCCTCATCATCTGGAATATTAATTTGATTTTCCTCCTCGTCTACCTCATCCCATAACCTTCTCAGTCGTTCTCTATCTTTTTCATAATAACTCATGTCTAAAACTAACAATACTTTGGTATGCAATATTACTAAAATATAAATTATGTTACCTTTAATTCTACTCGTAGTTCAAATAAATAGTATTGTAGCGCCACTACTAACATCCGTACAGGAGACCAAATAATGTACAAAATCGCCAAAAACCCTGACACACACCTCCTACTAAAAGAACTGCAGAACAGCTCGATAATTACCTAAAATTAAGATACAAGCAACTGTTTAGTACGCAATTTTACAAAACATAATAAAAAATTTCACCATTTCTTAGAACTCAAATAATACCGTCACTACTAACATGTGCCCGGGAGACCAAACACTTGTAAAATCGCAAAAATTGCTAATACACACCTCAAATTCACACACCTGGTCGACAACTAAATAAAATGAAGATAGCTAGCCGCAGGCACGCGACGGAATGAAAAGTGGGGGGTCGGTCTCTCAGACGGCATGTTAGTACTGGAGGGTTAAACTCAATGTATCTCAGTATATTCCCTATAATCAAAAAAATTGAGAAAAATAACTTCATTTTTTAATTTCCAATATAATAATTTTCAAACTCAATTTAATATTCCCCCTATAATTATGCTTCAAAATAAACAGAGTAACTCTATATATCTAAATTCCACATATGACATTATTTTCTCCTGGTTTTTAAATGCTTTTTTTTTAATTATCAAAAACTATATTGCACACTTGTTTGTAAAATTTTGCGATTTTACTTTGTTTAAATTGATGCATCTTTCGAGCATTTTATTAGCGGCATTTTGCAAGTTATTATTTATATTTTCACGTTTTTTCCATAAATAATCATTAACAACTTTGAAGTATGAAAATCATCAAAACTAATCTTATTAATTGATTTTATCAAGTTCATAATTTAATTGAATTTTTCGTTTTTGTATGAGCTCGCGTCCCTCATGTTGTAGTAGCTGAAACCCTTCAAACCCATTATCGATAGAATGCACTAACGGTACACTTCTAAATTTCCTGCTCTCCAGATTGTTCATCGATTTCTTGTCCCTCGGTCACTTGGTAATTGCTCATCAATTTCAGGTGTTGGATACCGAAAGCTTTCGAGATTGAAAATCAGATTAAAGGAGATCTAACAGCGAACCCCGGTGCTTTATAATTAAGGCCCAATACACCCTACTAAGATCTTATCAAGTGTTAACAACAGTAGCATTCAACTTTTTTTCAACTTTTCTGATCATCGAATCAAATTTTTTCAGTTTATATGTATATAAACTTATCGAAACGATTTTCCTCATGTTGTTCGCCAATTTTGAATCGAGACGACCCATTAACCCATAAAACTTAGTTTACACTAATGATTTCAACCCAATTGCGGTTTAAAGAAAAACATATACAAATACATTATTCATACCTTGAACTAAATAAATGAAGTAATGCTAAATTCTTTTGTATCAAACAAAAAACCGTTGTTGATACAATAACTTTGACGTAATACAGAGAAAAAACAGAAAGTCATACATTCAAATTATAAATAGGTAATCAAATATTTGACCGAGTAAATTGTAATAATAACTATGTAATATTTGTCTTCAAATATTTATTCTGGTTGACAAACTGAATGATGCAACAAAGGGAAATTCAGACGAACTCTATATTATCATATGAATGGAAGCAGCAGGTAACAAACAACAATAAAGAAGTACTAAATCATGGAGGAATGAAAAAATAGAAATTGGTTGATATTAGGAAATAAAACAATAAGTCGACAAATATAGATATTTTTTTATTTAACACAAAGTGAAATTATATAGTTACATTAACGCCTTTCAGATATTGAATAACTTTTAGAGGTTGGCGGTAATACAGTGGGCATTCGATCATAAGGAACTTTACCGTTATTTGAACATGGCAGTTTGGGTTATTTTTTAAGAACCTTTCAGAAACTTGCCAGAGCTTTTGAACCGGAACATTATCATAGGCGTTTGTAGAGTTGACAAAAAGCAGATGTACTTATCTGTTTGTTGCCACTTTCATATAGTTTACTCATTGTACCTGTGACTATAGTTAGAGCAGTCAACCCATCTTTCTTTTTTAAGATGGGAGTTATCCATGCTTCTTTCCATGTAAGTGGGATTTGTTCGCCGTTAATATACCTTGTCATCAACTACTTGAGGTACTCCATTAGCTTATTTGTAGCATTTCCTGCAGGTAATCAGTCCCTCTGGTTCTGGTGCTTCTTGCTCCTTATCAAAAAATAATAATTCAGAGTATCATTAGAAGGAGAATGTACCTCTTAACCCTCAGTCCCATTCAATATTCTAACGATAACATCTATCATAGTGATTGCTACAAATATTCATTTAAAGAGCCTCCCTTGAAAACAAAATTGACAAATATTAAAGGGGGGAAGTTATCGAATTGACACCCCACCCCGTATGTATGAGATTTCTCGTAGAAATAATAAATCTACCTGAAGCTAATTAAATGGAAATGTAAGTAATAAAAAATCATATGATAGCATCCAAGGTGACTGAATGGTAATGAACATTATATTATATATTCAATCTTAATTAGAGATCATTAAAACAAACATTTTTCATCTAAAACACAGGTGTAAACTTCCAAGAAATTGATTAGACATATTGTTTCAAGTGAAGTTACGATATTTTTAAGAATGTCTATCTGATGAATTATTAATAACAACATATGTGTAAATTGTCTCACTTTTTGATGTGATTGGGATAAGATACGAGGATACTCATCTGTTAAGTTAAATATTGTTTTAGAAAAATATTCAAAATAACGACAATCGGGTCGATTCTGTTTGCACTAGCAATATGGTTATTCAAAAGATATGGCTATCATAGCAAGATTTGCAAAATATCGTATTCTAGTCGTCGATTTTAAGTAATGTTATCTATCATTTCTTAATAGATCTTGCTAAAAACCTTGTTATCTTTGCGAGGTAGTTTTTGAACTTGTTATTCTTTATAACAAGCTGGATAAATTGTTAAAATGGCGTTTCCCTTATTTTTTTATGTGAATTTTTTAAGTACGAACATATAGCAAACAAGTAAGTTATTTAAGTTAAATACATACTTATATATTTATCCAAAATACTATTTTAAGAGAAGTTATGAAACTAGAATTTAGGCACACCCGAGACACTAGTAATCCTGCCCCGGAACAGATTTGTTAAACTCTTTCGTTTAGATAAAAGAGCTACTCTTGACCTAATAGAAGAGTTGACTCCATTTGTGGAAGAAGCAGGAAGGAGGAATTCATTTCCTTTTCATTTACAAGTAAGTGTAAAATTTAAAAAATGACATGTGCGTTTTATAAATTCACTCCCTGTTTGGTTTTTGCTAGTCTTTTATTTTTTGGCCAAGGAAATCACCAAGCAACAATTGGAGATGATATAAATCTTGAGATTAGTCAACCAGCTGTCAACCGAATAATCAATAAAATCAGCAGGATTATATCTGATAATTTATTACCCCGGTATGTAAAATTTCCAATAACAGATGAATATGTAAGAAAAACTTAGCAAGGGTAAATATTCAACTAATCACATATATAAATCTTTAATCTGATATTTATAGATTAATGAATTATAATTTTCCAAATATAAATGGTGCGATTGATTGTACGTATGTAGCAATAGTGCCTCCTAAAATTCCGTTCAACCCACGGCAGCATATATAAATAGAAAAGGCTTTCATAGCATAAATGTTCAAGCTGTAAGTAGAAACAACCTTTATGATAAATATTTGTTCATAAAACATTTTATCATAGATTTATAATGCAAATCTAATTATAACAAATATTAATGCTCGTTATTCTGGAGCTACTCACGATGCAGCAATTTGGAATTCCTCAACAATACAGAGGCATGTAAGAAGACAATATCGAGAAGGAAGAAGAAGTTGTTACGTTCTTGGAGACTCTGGCTATCCTATTCAGCCATGGATGTTAACTCCTATTCCTGATGCTCTCATTGATTCTCAAAAAGACTATTACAATATATTACACAGGAGAACGAGAATTATTGTTGAAAGGGGTTTTGGAGTCTTAAAATCACGTTTCAGATGGCTCAAACAGGATAGAATTTTGCACTACAAACACGCAGTAGGAGATTACATTATTTCTTCTTGTGCAGTTTTGCATAATATATGCAAGAAATATAATGCTGGAGATAAAAATGATGAAGATGAGGATGGTAATTATGACGATCCACATAATCAGGATAATAATTTTAACCAGAACGTAGTAATTAATAGCAAATATAAAAAAAATGAAACTGTAAAGATTTTTCTTTTCTTTGTAGATCAAGAGTTATGGGTCTGTTATACCCATTAATTTTCAAACAAAGTAAACTTTCCACCGAAAACAAATTAACACTATACAAACAAATAATCCGCCCTATCTTAACTTATTCAGCACCTGTCTACCTTACAGGAACTAAACACAACTTTCACTCTTTGCAGATGGTACAAAACAAGTGCCTCAGAATGGCAATCAAACACCAAGTACCTCACCCTCATCTCCCCAAAACCTCATGGCTACATGATAAAGCTGATCTACCCACTATCAAAGACTTCGTAACAATAACCTCAAAAAAATTTTACGGTTACTGTCTGCCAGAAAATCTTCGAAATGCACTCAAAGCCGTACATCGCGCAGTAGTTACTCATGATAATGAGTGTAGGCTGCTGCATAGTACGTTAACAATATAACTTGGTTGTCACTCAAAAAGCCCTCATCTATTGCAGGAATAATCTCAGCCCAGCCCTATACATTAGACTGAATTACCCCTAGCTTCAATCACATTAAATTATCAACAACTGCCATGTTGCTTTCTCCAAACCTATACCCTTCAATTGATGAGACCCTGTTTTTCAGCTGCTTTTCAGGGAATACACAGCAGAAATATTTTAGGAGCGAGAAATATATACCGGGGACAAAGTTATTAGAAGAATCAAAATATATGGAGAATGTGCATCAACACAAGGAGCCATATACACTCTGCATACGTACACATCAAGTTTAAGGATCGTTTGACCATCGGCTATAGTATTTTATATTTTTGTACATGTTGTATTAAGGGAACAGTAACCGATTGCAAATCAAGATATTTTAAATATTAAAATGAACTGGCAAATGGAAGGTATTATAAAAGAGAAACGGTGCAATATATTTATCAAAGCCGATAATTTTACAAAATAAATTACTGTTAAACAATTTGATGTAAACAATTTTGTTAACGTTTTCTAAATTATTAGTAGAAGAAAATTGTATGCTGCTCGTGTGTAATGTACTATTTTTTACTCATGTGTAGAAAAGTCACTAGTTGAATAAATAACTATTTCCTTTTTATTTAATTAAAATCTAGAAACAAAACCAAGATTTGATTAAAAAACAAGTAAAACAGCATTCTTAAAAAATCACAGTTAAAAAACCTTGGAACTAAATTTAAAAAAAAGACCTCATAAAAACTCTACAAACTAGTTATTATTAGAAAATATAAATATTTTTTTTCCAAAAATAGAAACATCAAAAATAACTTTTGAAGTTCGGAGACATTCCCTTTCTTTTTTTCTTTTGTGGCACCGTTCCTAAAATATTTATTAATTCAAAATATTAATTTGTAATAAAATTATACCTATAGTAACAGAGACTAATTATGTCATTTATATTTTATTTAAAAATTACATGTTAAAAAATTTACCTCTGGAGTTACTTGTCCTTGGAGTTACATTTTCATTTGCAGTAACTACTTCATTTATAATAATTTCAATATTTTCTATACTTATTATTAAATGGTTTTATTTAGCTCACCCCGTTTGTTTTATTTATTCTTGGGTCAAATTTAGTAATTCAAATTTCACCCTCTTCCTGTCAACCGATTAATCTGAAATTTTGTATACACTTTCGATTTTGGTGACAATACAATTATGTTTATTCATTATCATTATAAATTCAAGATGGCCGCCGCTACAAAATGGCGGATAATTTATGTTTTATTAATCCCATCAATATGGGTATCAAATGAAAGGGCTCAACAAGCAGAATACAATATACTATAAAAAATTGAAATCCAAGATGGCGGCCGCTACAAAATGGCGGATAACGTAGGTTTTATCAATCCCATCAACATGGGTATCAAATGAAAGGGCTCAACAAGCAGAATACAATATACTATAAAAAATTTAAATCCAAGACGGCGGCCGCTACAAAATGTCGGATAACGTAGGTTTTATCAATCCCATCAATATGGGTATCAAATGAAAGTGCTCAATCAGTAGAATACAATATACTATATAAAATTAAAATCCAAGATAACGACCTCTACAAAATGGCGGATAACGTAGGTTTTATCAATCCCATCAACATGGGTATCAAATGAAAGGTCTCAACAAGTAGAATACAATTTACTATGCAAAATTAAAATCTAAGATGGCCGCCGCTACCAAAGAGTTGGACTGCAATAAACTAACGGGCAAGAAACCTTGCAATAATGAAGCACTAAATGAATTAAACAGAATACGAAATAAAAACTAAAAACCAAAAAATAAAAATAGGTAGAAAAACTTTTTAAGTTAAACGGTTTTATGTTAAACATACATTGCAATGTTTAAGATAAATGTACTAAAAACCAAAAAATAATAAAATAGATACAGTCGTGGGAATTATAAACATATGCATAGACTAGACTAAAATAAAACCGTGGGGCACGTCAATTGTCGGTTGAACAACTGCCTAATTAAAGTGTAACATTACAAAACAAAAATTTTAATCAACGATTGTAGACAATTGACGTGCCCCACGGTTTTATTTTAGTCTAGTCTATGCATATGTTTATAATTCCCACGACTGTATCTTTTTTATTATTTTTTGGTTTTTAGTACATTTATCTTAAACATTGCAACATAAAACCGTTTAACTTAAAAAGTTTTTTCACCTATTTTTATTGTATTCCATGTTCCCATTTCGATATCTTCTATTACAAATGGCACTTCATTAATGTTTTCGATTATGTCCGGATCTACTTCAACGGTCGCTCCCGGGTACTCACCACATGAACCCATCCATAAACTCTTAATAACCTATTTTAATGTTATTAAGTTCTTCACAAACCCGCCACCAGTTTGCCTTATAGAATCATTATTATTTATGGCTTTCTTTTCAATTCATATAAGAACTACAATTTATTTAGGTAGGTTATTACATCATAGAGTGAATTTCAAATATATAGATATATTTACCGTTTTCCAATGTTTTTTATCCTTTCGTGCACCATTATCAATATTATTAATTAAATTTGTGAGCTCATCCCACTTGTTTTCGATTTCTGAAATATTTTGGGGGTGCATTTTACCTGTTGTCATGACGCTATTTCTTTCTAAAAAAATTACTATCATCACAATTTGGGATTTTGTTGATTTTTTATTTCTTGTTTTATTATCGATTATAAAAATTTACCACCCACAACCGGCCGATTTATTCAAATGTCAAATTTAACCTCACATTCTTCTTTTTTATCACAGAAAGTGAATGACTACATTGTTGCCAATTTTGAAATTCGAAGTTTATCGTAAGGCGATAACAATATTGTTACGAACATAATTGATAACCAATATTGCTATTGTAAGCGAAGCAGAATACGATCTTAGATTAGCATATTGTTATTGGTTATAAGATGTAACAATATGGTTGCTGTAACTAGTTTTATAGCAATGTTGATCTGAATCGACCCGAATATCAACATAATTTTTGAAGTTGTCTCACAAAAACCTACTGAAATTACTTTTTACATGAAACTAACTGTATCTAAATAACTCCACAATACCTACATTGAAAAAATGGTAAAGATTCTAAAAAAATTCAGAATTGTTTCGATATTACTATTATCGTCAGAATGATATGGTATTGGGAATATTAAAGCTTAGATAGTATTAGGGATATCCTGGCTATCTTTTTTCCATTTACGATCAGTATAACTGTGCAATGCCATAGAAAACTGTATCTGCTGATCTTTACGAATATTTGGTGTCAATTAGAAGTTTTGCGAAGTGGGATTAAGCTAGTTATTTTAATCTGTATGGTGGCAAGTGTTCACTGTATCTAATTTCAAACTTTCTAACGCTTTGATCCAAATAGACAGCAATACATTCTAGATTTTGGGGAAATATGTACAAAATGACATATACGGGTAAAGCGACGTATAATTTACATTTTCGCGGCTAATACGTTTATAGTTTATACACTCACCGTTGAAGGCGTGCTAGGTAATCTCGGACATGCTGCCAAAAATTTAGTACGCTCCATGCATCGTTACGAGCAGGTCGACGTACCACGTGATTTTGCCGAGTTTGAGTTTTTTTGCGGGTTGTCGTATTTCGTCAATAAGGTAAGTATTTTTATTTTAAAATAAATTTGATCATTATTCGGCATTGCTTACCTGTTTGATTTACCATGCCTATTAATAATTCGTGAATGGATCTAACGGTTTTGTTTTAATTCAGTTTGGAGTTTGATAGATCAGTCATGTACAAAACGACATATACCAACAACGTCCAAAATGACATACTATGTCATTTTACCCATATTTTTTGCAGGTTGAAAACGATGCCGCGCAATTACAAGAGAACTTCCGAACGGCAAAGCTGGAGTGAATTATCAGTGGCAAAGGCAATTGAAGCTGTGAAGAAAAATGAAATGGGATGGCTGAGGGCAGCTAAAAGGTTCAGAGTTTCTCAGGCAACTTTAAGAAGACACGCGCTCAACAAAAACAAAATCCTAAAAGCCCAAAATGAAGGATTGGGAAGATAGAAGATCACTTTCCCAATGGAAGTAGAGAAACAGCTTGCAGATCATTTGAAGTTAATGGAAACGAGATTTTTTGGTTTCACTTGCAAGGAGGTACAAGAACTAGCATACCAACTAGCAGAAAAAAACGGTTTTGAGCATCGTTTCAATAAGGAAAGAAAAAGAGCAGGTCAGCAATGGTTATCTGGATTTCGAAGGAGAAATAAAGACATCAGTTTAAGAAAGCCGGAACCCACGTCCGCTGCTAGGGCACAGGCGTTTAACAAGCCCATAATCGAACGTTTTTTTAAAGCATTGCAAGACGTTTTAGACAAGTATAAGATTTCTCCGTTTCGTATTTACAATGTAGACAAATCGGGTTTATCTACAGTTCAGAGGCCTCAAAATATTTTTGCAGCTGCTGGTAGCAAGTAAGTTGGAGTGATCACAAGTGCAGAAAAGGGAGCCAACGTAACTTCTGTTTGTTGCATGAGCGCAACAGGTAATTGTGTACCAATTGGCACCGTAGAGGTAGCGCAAGAGTCAGGCTGGATGACTTCTAACCTGTTTTACAAGTGGCTTGTCCATTTTCAGTCACACGTCAAGGTGACTCCGGAAGATAACGTACTGCTTATTTTAGATGGACACATCAGTCACAAGAGAATTGAAACTAAATTTTGCGAAAGAAAAAGGTATTATTCTCTTCTGTCTACCAGCTCACTGCACCCACAGAATGCAACCTTTGGATGTGTCCTATTTCGGACAACTAAATACTTATTTCCATCAAGAAATAACGTTGTGGCTTAAAGAACATCCTGGCAGAGTGGTGACACACTTGCAGAATGGATATATTTTTGGCAAGGCAGCAACTGTACAAAATGCATGTAGTGGTTTTAAAAACACTGGTATATGGCATCTAAATCCACATATTTTTCCAGACAAAAAATCCAATAATAACACTACAGTTGTAGACATCAGTCAAACAGTTGCAACACCTGAACCTGAGCCTGAATCTAGTGAATAGATCCTGGTAGTAATGGATTATTTCACAAAGTGGGTGAAAATTTACGCGATCCCGAATCAAGAGGCCACAACTGTCGCAGATGTACTGGTGAAAGAATTTATCTGCCTATATGTAGTGCCCTTGGAAGTCCACAGCGATCAAGGGAAAAATGTCGAGAGCTGGGTAATACAGGAAATTTCTGACAAGCTGGGAATGAAGAAGAAAATACCTGACCAAAGTAGTTTCCAGCCATCAGAGAGTTGGGACTAGTACCTATTGCTATTCGCGTTGGCTTATCGGTCAGCCATAACTGAGTCCACGGATGAAACACCAGCGAAAATTCTATTTGGACGTGAAAATAGGCTTCCTTGTGACCTGGAGTTTGGCTGTCAGCCTGGCGAAGATATAGAAGGAGAAGGTTACGTGATTTAATTGAGAAGGATAGACGGTCTACGAATTGGTTCAAACGAATCTTCAAGAAAAAACGCTACGATACTTAGGCCACAGAAGGCAGTTCCAACGAAGGGGATAAAATATGGTTACACAACACGACAAGGAGAAAAGGATTTTCTCCAAAATTACAGAAATCATGGGAAGATCCATACTTAATCAAGAAGAGGATCAACGTCGTCATATATCGCATAAGCAAGATCCCCAATGGAAAAACGAGAGTAGTCCACCAAAACCGACTAGCGCCATTCGAAGGACGCCATGACAAAGAGGAAGGGGTAAACCATCTACAACAAGAGTCTGACCCAGCCTTCGAAGAATTTGTGGCTGCATACGGAGGTACCGGTAAATATAGATACGGATTCACTAGAGAACAAAGACTATATTTGTTCACGCTCCCGGGAAAGTAATCACTGGCACATAACATCTGCGACAGTAACAAACAGGCACGAGGGTGGGCAACCGTCTCTCGAAAGAAGTTTGGACAACTAGATAAACTTGAAGATCAGATACCAGCCCCTGGCAAGACACTGAGACTGTGGGAAGCGCTACGAAGCCTTCGAGATCATGTGTTGGAATCCCACGTGGAGAAACACGCAATGCCTGGGATAGAGAGCAACCGGTTGGATCGGCGAGTCATCAGCAATATCATAGAGGTGAACTTCCAAGAAACCGTTGTCCACATAATATAATTTGCAGCTATACCCGTCGTTATCTGTACCCATTGAGAACGGTGCCCTGTTATTTACATACGACCGGAAAGTGCAGACATGGGACCAGTTGCCGATTCAAACATCCAGTTCCGGCTGCACAGAAGTTCCAGGAGGATCTTATTTTTACGGAGGGAATAATGTTACGAAATTGCACACTGGTGTAGTCCCTAAATCCGACTCTGCCTAACATTACAATATTAATAATTTACACCCAAAAATTAAATTTACATTAGAAGTCGAAGAAAATATTTTAATCAATTTTCTTGATATAAATATTCATAGAGTTTCTGTTATCCTAATACAAAATCGTTTTTTAATGAAATATCGTAAATTATTTGTTAAAAATACTAAGTTTTCGTTCATTTAACGAAATTAGGATTTGGTATCAGGATAACAGAAGAGCGAAGAGCGAAGAGGTATACTATCAACTACTGTTTATTTATACACCTCCTCGCGTTTCTGTTAACCTAATACAAAATCGGATTTTGACTGAAATACCGTAAATTATTCCTTGATAATATTAAGTTTTCGTTCATTTAACGAAATTAGGCTTTGGTATCAGGATAACAGAAGAGCGAAGAGGTATACTATCAATTACTCCTGTTTATTTATACACCTCCTCGCGTTTCTGTTATCCTAATACAAAATCGGATTTTAACTGAAATACCGTAAATTATTCCTTGATAATATTAAGTTTTCGTTCATTTAACGAAATTAGGCTTTGGTATCAGGATAACAGAAGAGCGAAGAGGTATACTATCAATTGCTCCTGTTAATTTGTATTTTGTACTTGATTTTTCAAGTACAGAAAACAAACACACTCTGATGTGACTATTCCATATAATTCCGATCATCCCATGTCACATAAATTAGGAGCATTCAATTGCATGATACATCGAGCATCTTCAGTTTCTATGGATAAATATACTTTTGATAGAGAAATTAATACGATCAAACAAATAGCAACATCCAACGGTTATGCATTACATATAATATATAAATTACATAATAAAAAAGAGAAAAAAGTGGCAATACTAATATATCGTAAGCAAACTATAGAAGTAAAAAATTACGAAACCATCACATATTATTATATATTGTAAACAATTTGAAGGCTCTAAAGTTTTTAGTCTTTTGGAATTTTATTGAAATTTTTGAATTTTTACATGAGCATAAGTTTTTTAAGGTTTTGAAGTTTTTAAGGTTTTAAAGTTTTATAAAAGTTTTTGAAGTTTTAATGTTTTTATTGAGTATTCAATAGTCATAATCACCATTTGCATGTATATCTTTGTAGCATTGATAAAGGATTCAAATAAATCCGAAATGTCAGCATAGTGGAAAATCTGTTTTCTCATTATCCTACAGAACCGATAAATATTCATAAAATAAATAATACATAAGTATACGATCACTGAAATTTCTACTAATATTTCATAGATATCTTTAGCAACAAATAAAAGTACAAAATTGTTAAATGTGAATAAAAATATCCCCATTAAAGGAGTCGATCATTTACACATAACATAGAACTAGAAGTACTACATATTTGTGATTAGGGAAAAGGACTGGATTTCCTTGAAGAGTTAGAAATTAGAAGACGCTTAAGAGACCCATAATCTGAAGTCGTCAATGAACAGATAAATCTAGGGAGTCCTCCACTTCTAAACTGTCTTCTCAAGTAATAATGGTAAAGAACAGCAGATATCGATTTCCTGGTTTCCTATATCAATGCACAGTTATACTGATCTTAAATGAGATATCCATGATATTCCGATAGGACTAATAATATCTAAGAATAATATTTATAATAGCATATATTCTTTTTTCTATTCCTATATATTGAGTCAATCACAAGGTAGGTCACTTCTTGGTTTGGTCAAAAATAATTATTAAACCTCAGTTAGGCATCACACGAAATGTAACTTCTTTCATTCTGGCGATGATAGTAATATCGAAACAATTGTCAATTTTTTAGAATTGTTACCATTTTCTCAATATATTGTGCAGTTATTTAGAAACAGTTAGTTTCATTTATCAAAGTAATAAAAAAGTAGGTACATACGTCATATTTTTTCAGCTTTTAAAAATTAATTAACAATTTAAAATACCCTAGTATTGTTATTATAAATTTTCTTCATAAGGTATTTATTTTTAATTCTGTACATTCCGGAAACCTTATTAATTTCGCTGAGAGTTAAAGTGGGAGATTTCAAAAAATTCTCGTTGCGAGTTCCGACTAATTAAATTAATATATTCAAATGTATTTTCAAGACTTAAACTGAAAAACAGTACGGTAATGTTAATTAAATTAGGCTTCGTTTTTCGGTATGTCTGTTGAAATTTTTGTTGTTAAACTCGACGATATTTCGTTTATTAGAAAAGCAGCATTTACATACCTCATAGTCGTTTATAAGAAACATTCTAACATTCACCCCGCAGTATATTAATAATTTGAAAACTGCTTTCCGATGTAGCAACTTTGGAATAACAAACATACTTCGCGCTATTACCAGACGGCACATACATTGTTCTCTCTCTCTCGGATTTTCATGAGAATATTCCACAAAATTATGACAGAATGTGATGAGAAGGATTCCATTGAATTGATAAATCTTATTATTATAAATTGTTTATAGCAGCGTTTCGAATATTTACAAAGTCTTGTTTCTACTAGCATAAGATAAACCTCTCACTTCTTTGACAAGCGCTTGAAAACCTGCCAAACTGCCTGACACAGATTTCGCTTCAACAGTAGAGAGCTCACAACATTTTTCTAGGAAGTCTCATGTTCCATAAAGTATCCTTTAATAGAATAAAAGATGTCGATGGTGGGAAAAGAGAAAATAAGAAAAAGCTGATAAAATGACCCCAAGACAATTTCTAAAAGGACTATTGAAGAAGTGAGAGTTTTCATTAACGCCGATGAAACAATTTTTAATCAGATTTGAATAAAAAATTTTACTTAATACACCTCGTAAGTTTTCCACGGATATAATTTCGCAACTGTTGCTGCTATTCACGAAAATATACGGTATACAACAGACAACGACGGCGTGTTGTGCTATACAGCTCTCCATTCAAGATATAAATTAAGATCTGTCAAAAAAATGAAAGCAATTAGTCAATTTCATCCACAACAACTTTTTCATGGGCGGAAAATGATGGAAATACTTAACGCGATTGCTTTGGATTAGTTTTCTTTATTCACACTGGAAATCCTGCGTATAATATCTAATTTTTTTGTAGATTCAAAAGTGGTCCATTTTTCATATGTTTCAATCAATTTTCTTTTTTTCATTTGTTACTGTAGCTCTCTGATATGTCAAATTTGAACCAAATAATAATTTTTTTGATAAAGGTAGCAAATAATTAAGCTTCAGTTGTTTGAAATCCTTTAACGGTAAATTTTAACACGAATAACTGATATATGTTGAAATATGTTGAAATTTATCACGATAAAATGAATAGCAGTCTCATTTCTACAAATTTAATACCATGGCTAAAGAACTAACTATGTGGGAAAGTTGTCGAAAAATCGAAAATGTCACAGAACGTGTCGACCTCAAAGTCTAGAAAGTTGAAGGAAAATTGGCTAAAATTACGGATTAATGGATGCATTATTTCAGAGAAAATGTCTCGAACGAACTTTCCTATCCATCTTGGATTTTAATTAACTTTGGCACCGAATGTATTATCAAAGTTTACTCGAGTTAAAGGTATAGATGCAGCCTGAATCACAGAATCCTTTTAAGAGACCTTTTTTTTGGTATAAACTCTTCTAGTTACAATATACAAATGATTTCCATTGTATAGAGACAAAATTTATGTACTCAGAATTTCCAGGAACTTAATGCCAAAACGCGAGTAGAAGAGGGAAAAATAATGTGATAGGTTTAAATATGTAGAAAATTAGAATGACAACAAAGTAATAAAAGAATTATGAAAATTAAACTGCAAATGACAGAAAAATAAATCACTGGGATAATAATAGCATATGGGCCCAATAAAAATGATTTAATAACAGAAAAACACATTTTCTGAGAAAAACTTCAATTATGAGTCTAAACATTCTGTAATAATTATGGGAGATTAAAATGCTAGAATAGGAAATATCACGACAGGAACAGAAGAAATAATGGGAAGCTTCGGCGAAACAACCAGGAACAGGAATGGATTCCAACTCATAGATTTTTTTGCACAAAACGGACTAATAATACAAAACTCATTCTTCCAACATGAAGAATGTCACAAATATACAAGAGAAGAACCAGGGAGAGATAAGAAATATATCATGAAATGTATTATAAGTGAAAAAACATACATAAAACCGATAAAAGACGTATGTGTAGAATTAGACTATTTGACTATTTGGTAGTACCACCTATATTGCAAACATTTCTAAAAATAAACGGTTTTAAACATTAAAACTAACTTTTCCGCATTTGTGAGATGCCCTGAACAATTATTCTACGAGTATATTAAAACTGTCACTTGTATACACTTCGGGGGATGTATCGTACTAACAAACCGAACTTTCTGCTCGTAAGAAATTTCTTAGAACTATTTATTCAATATATTGTGGAATTATTTAGAAACAGTAAGTTTCATTTAAAAACAGTAATATGAGTAGATTCCACAAAGTTAAGGTCGAGTCAGTTAATTTCACTAATAAATATGTTTAGTTGTTTTATAAAGCCCTCTGCTGCATTTCTCTTTCATCAAATAACAATAAAATCTTTCTTCAAATCACTCGGGAGGTCTTCTATTCCTAGAAGGGTTTTTTCTAGGTAACGGTTGCTCTTGAATGTTATGACTTGGGGAATAACTTGTCGATGGTTCAGAACTAGATGTCGCAAGACCTCAAGGTTCCATTTTGGGTCCTATCCTTTTCCTGGTATACGCTTCTGACTTAACTGCTAAGTTTAAATGCAAAAACAAATCGTTTGCTGATGACATCAAGTTTTACCATTGTCCTAATATTCAAAACTCTATTCAATATGACCTGGATGAATTATTAAAATGGTGCAAGGAGTAAATCATACCAATGAACTTTAACAATTGTTGTGTTTTGCAGTGCGGTTACAACAATCCTTGAGTCTTGAGTCAGTGCCAATAAAATCAGTTCCGGAAATCAGTGATTTGGGTGTCATAATTAATACAGGTTTGGATGTGTCCTCGCAGACTGCAGAAGCAATTAACAAGGCAAACTCAGCTCTGTTTTTGATATCTAAGGCATTTCCAAGAATGAGTCCAGGCCTGTTCTTGAGGCTATACAAAAGTTACGTCCGACCTCACTTCGAATTTGATATCTCCGTTTGGTATCCGCACCTCAGACGTGATATACACCTTATAGAGGGAGCTCAACGTAGAGCTACAAAAGTGCCACTAAATTTTTCCCACTTAAACTATGAAATAAAACTAAGCAGCTTTTTACATTAAATGAAGATAACAGGTTAAGAGGTCACAATTGTAAATTGAAGAAAGAATCTTTTAGATCTAGTGTTAGGCAAAACTTCCTAGTAAATAAAGTATTCGATAAATGGAACAATTTAAGTAGTAACATTGTATCAGCTCCTTCTCTATATGGCTTCAAGAATGGGCTGGACAGGTGTTCTTGATCTGGTGTTGTACTTGATTAGTGTTTTATAATTCTATAGTTCTAGTATCTTTTTAAATCTCAAATTATTTTAAGCTAAGTTTGTAAAATTAGTTCTGCTAGTGCTAACCTATTAGTACCTATGTAATTTGATTTGTAATTGAGCCGTATAAGCTTTGCTTTGGCTCGTAATCACTGTGTAATAATAATGATAATAATATATATATATATATATATATATATATATATATATATATATATATATATATATATATATATATATATTCGTTTATTGAACATTTTACATACAGGGCACGTTTATAGTCATCTCATATGAAATATTATTATAATTACAAACGATTAATAGATAATTAGTTACATTATAAGAAAAAACAAAAAAAAGAGAACAATCACACAATAAAAAGTAGAAATAGTTACAAAATATCTACAATAGAATAAAAATCTAAAAGTACACCAAGACATATTATAAAAGGATGAAAAACTATATAAAAGTATAGAACTGTATAGAAAAAATAAACAATTATCGTAGGTTAACCATATTTCATCAGGTATTCAAGTATAATGCACTCTCAAAGGAATAGCTCATGTACTCATCAATGCTGTAAAAACAGTGTTCTATCAGATAAATTCTGACAAATTTAGAAAATTTCGCATCGCTCATTTCCTTTATTTTTTCCTCCGGGTATAGTTTATCTAATTTATTAAACAGATTGAAATCAAGTCGGTTCCGTTTAGCCGTTGACAGACGTGAAAAGATATTTACTAGATCATTTGCATTTCTAGTACTGTAACCGTGTAAATCGCTATGACTCGAAATATAATTTAGGTCCCGATGTATTCTCAGAAGTTGGTCAAAGATATATTGGCAGGGTAGACACAGAATCTTATATTTCTTAAAAATTTCTATACAATGCGCTCGGTATGCTGATCCGTCCACAATTCGGATTGCTGCCTTTTGGAGCGAAAAAACCTTATGGAGCCTGCTTGAGTTACCCCATAGCGATATGCCATAAGACAGATGACTGCGAATCAAGGCACAGTAGGCGACTTTCATTACATTATTGTCACTAATATTTTTACGTAACTGTCTCAATACGAATATTTGAGAAGATATTTTTGAGCATAATCGATCAATCTGGCTCGACCAAGTCAACGAAGTATCGAATACAATTCCCAACAATTTAACAGGCTCCGACTTTTCTGCAAATTTGTCAACACTGAAAAGAATATGTTGAGTTTTTGATTCATTTAGTTTGAGTTTATTTGCTTGAAACCAATTTTTTGCCATATCAAGACTTCCATTCCTCGCAGCAACTCCCTCGTTTCAAATTAAGGTAGCATCATCAGCATATAGAACCACTCTGCTCTGCTGTTCCAAAGATTGGGGTAAATCATTGACGTAAATTAAAAATAATAAAGGGCCCAGAACGGAATCCTGGGGTACTCCGTTATTCATTTTAAGTTCGTGTGAATGTACGTTGTTCAAGTAAACGTATTGCCGTCTATTATTGAGATAAGAAAACATAAGGTCATATTGCTTATCTCTGAACCCGTAAAATTTCATTTTATCCAGAAGAATTTGAGTATTAACGCAATCAAACGCCTTAGACAAATCACATAAAGTAGCGCGAACTTCATGTCCCCTATCGAGGCTGTCCACTATGTCATCTACAATTGTAACCAATGCAGAGACAGTGGACTTGTTCTTTTGGAATGCGAACTGTGACGCCGAGAGAATACTTTGTTTTTCCAAATAAGATATAAACCTATCCCTTATCAGGATCTTAAATATTTTAGATAATATGGGAACGATCGCTATTGGTCTGTAATTATCCAGTTCATCCACATCTCCCCCCTTATGAACGGGCACAATTTTTGATATTTTTAAAGAGTTGGGCCAAATGCCTTCGATAGTGCACTTGTTTAGAGCAACTGTTAGGGGTGCAAGTAAAGAAGTGCTGGAGGCCTTAATCATTTGTGCATTTAAGCCATAGTGATCGGTACTTAATTTGTTTTTGAGGGAATGAATGGCCTCAAGTACATCAGATTCTAAAAATGGTAGCATGAAAAATGAAGATGGAGGTTTTTGCATTTTATTCAGGAAGGAAATATAGTGCGTATATGCATCATTAAGTGATTCAATAAGTTTTTCAGAAACGGTAGTGAAAAAATTATTTCAATCGTTGGCATTTTTATTAACGCTATTTGAACGGGATTTACTTTCATGCCTTAGTTGATTTATAGTACCCCAAATCGTTTTACTCTTATTATCGGATTTTAAGATTCTATTCGTACAAGCACTCTTCTTAGCTTCCTTTAATGCTTGTTTATAATTTTTTCTTAATATACAATATTCGCTACAATGTAATGGTGAATTTGAAGATTTAAATTTATTTCGAAATTCATGTACTTGCTGCTGCATTAGTTTTAACTCTGGGGTAAACCACTTCAATCCAGGCCGTGTACAGTGTATGGATTTCAAGGGGAATGCTCTTTCAGCAGCATTTGATAAAACTTCAAGAATTTTATCAATAGACTGACTTGAGTTCAGAGAGTCGATATTAAAAATATCCCAATTTATCCCTTCCAAGTTATCAACAAAATTTTTTATTGTGTTCTCGTTTATAATCCTTTTCTTAAAGTGTTCTGGTTTTTTAGAAATGTTAGAGTTCAGAAAGAGATGGATGCCACTATGATCCGATACAAGTGGCTCTAGTACACCAGAGGCAAGATTCTCCTCGCCAACATTAGTTACTATGTTATCAAGGCATGATCTTGACGAGATAGTTATTCGAGTAGGTTGGTGGATTAAGTGGCTGAAGCCATACATATTGAAGAGATTGCACAGATTTTTTGCGTGATCCGTATTACCATCGAGATCCAGATTCATATCACCCATGATAATGATCTTTTTATATTTGTTATTCAAGAATTCAACCAAATCCGTTAGTGTTTCAATGAAAACTGACATATTTCCTTTGGTGGGAGACCGATAAACCGCAATGACAGCTAGACTGCAGTATCTAACTTCATTAGCACAGAATTCCGCATCAAACGACCTACAGAACCTTCCAATATCAATTCTTCTGACAGAAATTTTAGATGTTGTATATATTGCCACCCCACCGTGCATTTCTTTTGTTTGGCGACAAAAGGACGCTATTAACGAATATTTGTTCAATTTAATTTTGTCTAAGCTATTGATGTCTAACCAATGCTCAGAAACACAAAAAATATCAAATGGTTTGCTATTTAAGAATACTTGCAGTTCTGTTATTTTGTTATGTAAGCTCTGAACGTTTAGGTGAAAAATTGATAAGTTGAAATCTCTGAAAAAATGTTTGTTGAATATATCATCACTGTTATCAATTACATTCGAGATATCACCCCGAAAGTGCATCAACTCTTTTCGTATGAAAAAACCGATTTAAAGTAACTCTACTAGGCCAAATTTCGCTCTTTAGAATGTTTTCAGATTCTTAAGATAATACACTTATTTTAAAAGACGCATATAAGTCTGGATTTCTCGAATTTAGCTTCTCCACCTTTACACTGGCAGCAAAGCTTTTTAAATAGTCCAATATCTCATTGCCACACACATCTGGATGCCAGTTCGTTACGTGGTAATGATAGTATTTGTCCATGGTTTGATTCGCTGCTTTCAGTGGACCAAATATATCGTGGTTGTTTCCAATTAGCATCTGTCTAGGTCTTCTTTTTCCAACGTGGCTACCAATATTCGCATTTGCATTTGCATAAGAAGGTTGATTGAGGCCAATATATTTTTCACACAGAAGCTGGGATTCCACATTATGTAAGGCATTTTTGACATTACTTTTTGTTACAATGGTATGATCTGACGTAGATGCATCATTTTGCGGAGCTTGTTGCTCGACATTGGTCTTCGGTCGCACTGAAACACTCGTTTTTGGGTTTGGCTTCTGACTATTTTGCATTGTTGGAGAAACAATGGAATTCCGTAATCTTGATGTTTCTTCATTTAACAAAGATATTTGGTGTTGAAGCGAATCTATAGCAATTTTTTGATAATGGATAGTCTCCTCCTTTTGCTTTAATAGTTCTTCCATATGTCGTATTGTTATTTTATTAATGTCCACAGCCTGCTCTTGGGCTAGACCAGACCTGTTTTCAACCTCAGTAGAAGCAACACTTGATAAAGAATCAAATGTACCTCCAGATTCACCGCAGCAAATAACCATGTTATCCTTTAAAAATTGTACGTTTTTCACAATTTTTAAACATGCATAGTGCGACAGACGATTACACTTTTGACATCTATATCCGGTTTTAACGGGCTTTCTACATCTAACGCAATGATCAAGATCCATATTTTTCTCCTCTAACGATTCTATTGTAAGCATTTAATGACTCAAACAGGTTGATAAATCAAAATTTCAGATTAAAAATTAGTCCGAGTGCAATTGTCCACGTCGATTTAATTTGGTTTTATGAATCAGTAAAAAGTATCGAAGTAAACTTGGTATTTTTGATGCGGAAAAAGTTTCATATGTTTATAATATCGTGAAATAGAATGATTTTTTACTTGCCAACAGTTACATAGATGTTAATTTGTAGTATATCACTCCAAAAGCACTTTTCACAAATTAAAATAGTCCAATTTCAACAGAAAACTCAAGAATTTCTAACCACTAAGGAAATACGTGTGTGTGAATCAACATCAACTCAACTAATAATAATAATAATAATAATAATGATAATAATAATAATAATAATAATAATAATAATAATAATAATAATAATAATAATAATGATAAAATAATAATAATAATAATAATAATAATAATAATAATAATAATAATAATAATAATAATAATAATAAATAATAATAATAATAATAATAATAATAATAATGATAATAATAGGCTCAACAGATACAAAGAATCGTACAAAAGAAGAACCGACAACAAGATTTTTAACCAGAGCCAAAGAAACTTTTATAGAAAATTAAACAACAACCAAACTAACGATGATAATGCAAAATACCCCACAACTGAAGCCATAAAGAAATTCTGGGGTGGAATATGGGAAAATTCTATAAGACACAAGTCCTCCGCTAATTGGATAAAGACGGAAGGGAAGATTAGAAACAAAATACCGATCATGATATCCCAAAAGATCACCATGGAGGACCTTACTAAAGCACTGAACCACACCTCTAACTGGAAAGCACCGGGGCCTGACAAAATTCAAAACTTTTGGTACAAAAAATTTACCAATATTAGATCAAAACTTCTGGATCTTTTGAATGACCTAATAGCCAACCCAGAGAAAGTACCGAGTTTTATGATGGAGGGTGTGACATACCTTATCCCCAAAACAGATCAGCCGTCAGAAGACCCTTCGAAATACAGACCAATCACCTGCCTTCCCACCCTCTATAAGATTCTAAGTGGTATTATATGTAACAAAATCTACGAACACCTCACAGACCATAAACTTCTTGCTGAGGAACAGAAGGGATGCAGGAAGAAAGCGCAAGGATGTCGGGAACAACTTATAATAGACAACACTGTAACAAAACATGCAATAAAGAAAAAGAACAATATGTATATGGCATTCATCGACTACCAGAAAGCGTTTGATAGCGTTCCACACTCTTGGCTTATTGAATGTTTATCTATGTACAAAGTAAACCCCAACATAATTGAGCTTCTGAAAGTGATGATGGCACAATGGGAAACCAGACTAATTGATGGAGCCGCAGACAGCGATGAAATCAATATAAAAATCATGCGTGGAATCTTTCAAGGTGACGCCCTAAGTGCGCTCTGGTTCTGCCTAGCCATCAACCCACTCTCTACTGCTCTTAATGATCTAAAAAATGGATATGAGATAAATGAACATGTTCAACTCTCACACTTAATGTACATGGATGACATCAAAGTATTCTCGGCAACTCAAAATGGATTACAAAAAGAGCTTCGATGCATTGAGAACTTTTCGAATGATATACGAATGAAATTTGGATTAGAGAAGTGCAAGATCAACAGTATTCGGAAAGGAAAATGGCACGAAACAGAGGATTACACGCTCACACTGGCATCAGGTGGTGGAATCATCTCTCGCATGGAAAAAAGTGATACTTACAAATATCTGGGATTTGCTCAATCGCTAGGCATCCAAGAGCCGGAAGTAAAAAATCAGCTTAAAAACAAATTAAAAGAGCGAACCAAAGACATTCTCAAAACACAATTATCCGCACAAAACATCACGACGGCAATAAATGCTTATGCTATTCCTGTAGTAACATATAGCTTTGGTGTCATAAACTGGACTATTACGGAACTCGAAGACCTAAATAGAGCAACTAGAGTATGCTTTACTAAACATCGGAAACATCACCCCAAAGCATGCAAGGAGAGGTTCCACCTACCTCGGAATAAAGGAGGCAGAGGTATAGCTGACATTCGCATTATGCACAAAAAACAAATAGAACTCATGCGCAACTACTTTTACAACCGAGCAACAGATTCCCCCCTCCACCATGCAATCATAAATGTCGATAAAAATATAACCCCGCTAAAACTAACTGATACAGAATACGCATGCGACCCGCAGCACTCCGTCTTAGCACTGGAATCACAATGGAAAGAAAAAGAGCTGCATGGACGATATCCAAATACACTAAATAATACTTCCTTAGACAAAGCTGCTTCCATAGCATGGCTCAATAGTGGTAATCTTTTCCCAGAGACAGAAGGATTCATGTGCGCCATCCAAGACCAGGTCATCCCTACTCGTTCATATCTTAAATATATAGTCAAAGACCAAAGCATTATATCAACACAGTGCAGAATGTGTGGAGACAAACATGAAAATGTTGAACACCTCCTTAGCGGTTGCAAAACACTTGCTCCTAGAGAATACACTACTCGACATAATAACGTCGCTAAAATCATACATACAGAACTTGCCCGCAAACTAGATTTAACTGAGGCGAAAACGCCATACTACAAGTACACACCCCAACATGTGTTAGAAAGCGACAAGTTTTTGCTATACTGGGACAGAAATATCCAAACAGACAGGACTGTACAACACAACAGACCCGACATACTGGTTTTCAATAAAACTGAAAAAGAAATACTCTTGGTGGATGTTTCGGTTCCAGCGGCTGCTAACATACAAAAAAAGGGCATGGAAAAAATAGAAAAATACTTACCATTGTGCGAGGACCTGAAAGAGACATGGCAGGCGAAAACGGTTAAAACCATCCCAATTATTATTGGAGCCACTGGAGAAATACCGAAAGACCTGAAAAAGAACCTGGATAGCCTAGGACTCCAGAAAAATCTTTGCTACGAGCTACAAAAAGCGGTCATTTTGAGCACGTGCAATATAATCAGAAAAGTGTTGAACAAAAATAAATAGGAAATGCTGGAAACCTTGCAACTAACCTTGCCGGTTCTCACGCTAAACATCCGGTTAACGTGAGCAAAAAAAAAATAATAATAATAATAATAATAATAATAATAAGGGGTCTAAAGGGTAGTGAAGCGACTCTTATAGCCTCTCCTACCAATTCCTACTCGCACCTCTACGTCGGTGGACCCTGGTAACCATCTCTGGAGATTCAAGATCGGGTAACCAACCCCCGGTGGCGGATCAACAGCAGTTGGGCTAACGCGAGAGGGAGAACAACCATTCTAGGGGCTAGCAACCCCTCAATGTGACTTTAATGCTGTGCGCACAAGAAGACAGCGTTACTCGGGCGGGGTAGGAGACCAGCCTCCTCCTATTCGGAACCGTCCTGATGATCCCCAGGTTGGCGCAGGATCTAGTGAGACAGGTGGCGCTAACCTGTGTAAGGAAACCACCAAAGCTAACCTTAGGAGTAGAAAAACGAACTCAGAGCCAACTACTCCACCTACAGCAGATGTTGAGGAACGTGAAGGCCCTCCCATACCTGTAGGCTGTATCAAAGGCAGAAAGGCCCGATTCAAATGGTCAGAAGACATTAACCGTCACCTATATCGGACCTATCTGCTAATAACAGAAATGGAAACTAACTCAAAACCATATGGTAATCTGTTGAGAGATGAAATGGTGAGACAGTTTCCAGAACTGCAAACCAAAACACTTCAAAATATATTGGATCAGAGGCGTCAAATTTTTCTCAAGAACCGCCTCCCACAGGGAACAATCCAGAACATCAGGGAAGAGGTGGCTCGGGAACTTGGATTTACACCAGTAGTAAATGCGTATAATAATCGAGAAGCAGAACCAGAGGTGACACAAATCCAAATAATAATGCCTGAAAACCAAGAAGCGTTCAATACACTGAAAGAATTCATAGCCAAATATACTGGATTAGACCCAACATCTAGACCTCCCATTAGGAAAATCCGCATTGATAAAATAACTAAAGCAAAGATAAAAGAGGTCAACGACTTATTACAGACTGAGATAACTAACTGCAACAACATAAATGAGCTGCACGACCTAGTCTACTGTGCAGCTCAGACCACTGTAAAAATATGCGGATACACAACAACACAAACCAAAGTGGACGCGAGGAGAAACAACAGGCCAGGGTGGGATATAAGACTGACAAAAAAACTCAACAATACACGGAGAGAAATTGGTATATTAACAGAAGATCAAAAACATAACGCACAAAATAAGAGATTAAGACGTAAAGCACAAGAGATAATACAAACGTACAAAGATAAAATCAACCCATCGCAAATAGAAATAATGGACCTCCTAAAACAGCGCTTAAGAGTCATTGCCAATAGGCTCAACAGATACAAAGAATCGTACAAAAGAAGAACCGACAACAAGATTTTTAACCAGAGCCAAAGAAACTTTCATAGAAAATTAAACAACAACCAAACTAACGATGATAATGCAAAATACCCCACAACTGAAGCCATAAAGAAATTCTGGGGTGGAATATGGGAAAATTCTATAAGACACAAGTCCTCCGCTAATTGGATAAAGACGGAAGGGAAGATTAGAAACAAAATACCGATCATGATATCCCAAAAGATCACCATGGAGGACCTTACTAAAGCACTGAACCACACCTCTAACTGGAAAGCACCGGGCCCTGACAAAATTCAAAACTTTTGGTACAAAAAATTTACCAATATCAGATCAAAACTTCTGGATCTTTTGAATGACCTAATAGCCAACCCAGAGAAAGTACCGAGTTTTATGATGGAGGGTGTGACATACCTTATCCCCAAAACAGATCAGCCGTCAGAAGACCCTTCGAAATACAGACCAATCACCTGCCTTCCCACCCTCTATAAGATTCTAAGTGGTATTATATGTAACAAAATCTACGAACACCTCACAGACCATAAACTTCTTGCTGAGGAACAGAAGGGATGCAGGAAGAAAGCGCAAGGATATCGGGAACAACTTATAATAGACAACACTGTAACAAAACATGCAATAAAGAAAAAGAACAATATGTATATGGCATTCATCGACTACCAGAAAGCGTTTGATAGCGTTCCACACTCTTGGCTTATTGAATGTTTATCTATGAACAAAGTGAACCCCAACATAATTGAGCTTCTGAAAGTGATGATGGCACAATGGGAAACCAGACTAATTGATGGAGCCGCAGACAGCGATGAAATCAATATAAAAATCATGCGTGGAATCTTTCAAGGTGACGCCCTAAGTGCGCTCTGGTTCTGCATAGCCATCAACCCACTCTCTACTGCTCTTAATGATCTGAAAAATGGCTATGAGATAAATGAACATGTTCAACTCTCACACTTAATGTACATGGATGACATCAAAGTATTCTCGGCAACTCAAAATGGATTACAAAAAGAGCTTCGATGCATTGAGAACTTTTCGAATGATATACGAATGAAATTTGGATTAGAGAAGTGCAAGATCAACAGTATTCGGAAAGGAAAATGGCACGAAACAGAGGATTACACGCTCACACTAGCATCAGGTGGTGGAATCATCTCTCGCATGGAAAAAAGTGATACTTACAAATATCTGGGATTTGCTCAATCGCTAGGCATCCAAGAGCCAGAAGTAAAAAATCAGCTCAAAAATAAATTGAAAGAGCGAACCAAAGACATTCTCAAAACATAATTATCCGCACAAAACATCACGACGGCAATAAATGCTTATGCTATTCCTGTAGTAACATATAGCTTTGGTGTCATAAACTGGACTATTACGGATTTCGAAGACCTAAATAGAGCAACTAGAGTATGCTTTACTAAACATCGGAAACATCACCCCAAAGCATGCAAGGAGAGGTTCCACCTACCTCGGAATAAAGGAGGCAGAGGTATAGCTGACATGCGCATTATGCACAAAAAACAAATAGAACTCATGCGCAACTACTTTTACAACCGAGAAACAGATTCCCCCCTCCACCATGCAATCATAAATGTCGATAAAAATATAACCCCGCTAAACCCAACTGATACAGAATACGCATGCGACCCGCAGCACTCCGTCTTAGCACTGGAATCACAATGGAAAGAAAAGAGCTGCATGGACGATATCCAAATACACTAAATAATACTTCCTTAGACAAAGCTGCTTCCATAGCATGGCTCAATAGTGGTAATATTTTCCCAGAGACAGAAGGATTCATGTGCGCCATCCAAGACCAGGTCATCCCTACTCGTTCATATCTTAAATATATAGTCAAAGACCAAAGCATTATATCAACACAGTGCAGAATGTGTGGAGACAAACATGAAAATGTTGAACACCTCCTTAGCGGTTGCAAAACACTTGCTCCTAGAGAATACACTACTCGACATAATAACGTCGCTAAAATCATACATACAGAACTTGCCCGCAAACTAGATTTAACTGAGGCGAAAACGCCATACTACAAGTACATACCCCAACATTTGTTAGAAAGCGACAAGATTTTGCTATACTGGGACAGAGATATCCAAACAGACAGGACTGTACAACACAACAGACCCGACAACTGGTTTTTAATAAAACTGAAAAAGAAATACTATTGGTGGATGTTTCGGTTCCAGCGGCTGCTAACATACAAAAAAAGGGCATGGAAAAAATAGAAAAATACTTACCATTGTGCGAGGACCTGAAAGAGACATGGCAGGCGAAAACGGTCAAAACCATCCCAATTATTATTGGAGCCACTGGAGAAATACCGAAAGACCTGAAAAAGAACCTGGATAGCCTAGGACTCCAGAAAAATCTTTTCTACGAGCTACAAAAAGCGGTCATTTTGAGCACGTGCAATATAATCAGAAAAG
Organism: Galeruca laticollis; assembly: GCA_963921935.1. NCBI lineage: Eukaryota > Metazoa > Arthropoda > Insecta > Coleoptera > Chrysomelidae > Galeruca > Galeruca laticollis. Next base: position 171,383,100 of record OY998179.1, on the reverse strand, counting down.
TGTTGAACAAAAATACATAGGAAATGCTGGAAACCTTGCAACTAACCTTGCCGGTTCTCACGCTAAACATCCGGTTAACGTGAAAAAAAAAATAATAATAATAAAGATGAGATATTGCCAAACTAGTGCTGGGAATGGGAGATTGAGCTGATGTCATAGATGATTGACTTTCAGTAGGTGATTGACTTTCATCACGTCTCGGTAATTTTTCTTGGAAATTTCCCTCCAAATTCTCTTACAGTGGGAATTCATAAGTTAATTAAGGTCTGATTTCTTCCACATGTTAAAGCTCCCTGTCCCCCTCGATTTCTACAATGTGGGAATATGGAACTGTTTGTTTTACTACAGTTCCAGTAACTGATCTTTTCCCAATAGTTTTATCAATACATGGGAGTTGTTTTTCCGTAAAAACTCTATTTTTATTTTTTTATCACGGGTTTTCTTTTGTTTTTGTTGATCTAAATCTATATTTCTTGAAACATTGGGTTTTAGAAAAGCACTGTATGGCATTGCAATAAGATATTAGAAAAACGTTCGTCCTGACTTTTCACTTGATGTCTACTTGCTGACATTCGTGATTTAAAAATATTAATTGCACTTTCCGCTAACCCATTTGTCTTCGGATGGTAAAGCATTGCCAAAGTATGTGGAATACAAAGATTTTTGCAATAGTTTTCAAATTCCATAGAGATTAATTGAGGACCGTTGTTTGAAGCTATTATTTTTGGATATCCAAACCTACAAAATATTTCATTAGGGTTGTTTATGGTAGTTTTAGGGGTAATGTTTCGTATTGGTGATATTTAAAACCATTTGGAATAAGCATCAATTAAAATTATCCACATCTTCCCTTCAAATGGTCCCGCAAAATCAATGTGAATCCTGGCCCAAGGTTCACGTGGTGCGCTACAGCAATAAAGTGGTCTGCTTGCCTGGATTCTTGACATGATGAGCAAGTTCCTACTAAATTGACAATATCTTTATCCTTCCAGACCAATAGACATGTAGTTTTGCATAGGATAACGTTGATGAGATGCAAGGATGGTCATGGAGCAGGTTTAAAATTATAGGTTTTAACAATGTTGTAATGGAGACACGACCTTTCCATAAAACGATCCTTCATTCAAACGATATTTCATCTGATTTCTCGTAAAACGGAAACAATTCTCTAGGAATTTTGGATTTTCCGGGATCTAATTTTTATCTTTTTGAGTATCTCTTTTTAGTTCTCTTTTGATACTGGAAAGTTGTAGACCCGATTTCTTAATAAATGAGCTCTTTTTGGTGAACCAAAATCTTCTTCTGGAGAGCATTGTGTTTTTGATAACTCATGATAATGCATCTGCTGGACCGTTGTCTTTTCCCGGCTGGTGAGCAATACTATTTAAAATCATGACCTATGGAAGTAAACTGTTTCCGGCAACATTGGGTGTTTTACATTCCGTACTAAAAATTCTTTCGAGCGGTTCATGGTCAGTTGAAGTAAAATATCTTCCACACAAAATGTGATGAAAACGAGTAACTGCAAATAGTAAACCAAGTGTTTCTCTTTCGATTGGGGCGTAATGTTGTTCTGAGTTTAATTTTCTTGAGGCAACTCGTTTAAGATTACCATTTGAAAATTTGTGGAAATAACTCCCTTCTCAAAGAAAGTTTAAAAACAAGCCACCAATCAAGTCCAAACAGAGGGATGTCGCTGATATTTGTGACATAAACTTATCTACTATTTTATTAGGTTTAAAGTAATCGTAAATCATCTTAAAAGTATCTGGTTCGGCCTTACCAAGCAAGACATTCTTTCTTTTAAGCTTTGAGTTGTCATTAGTTTGTGATGATCCAATATCGTGAGAATCTAATTCCATGAATTTAAAACATGAAAGAATATGATTTTACACCATTACTTTAAGGTTAATTTTTAACAAATTGTCAATTCATTACAAGTATTGTATCTCTTTAACAACTTCATCTACTTACAGAGAACAAGTGCACCATTTTATGTTTTTTACACATGTAGTAACTTTTTTGTGACGACAGCTTTGATAATGGCCCATTGGCTGAAACTTAGCTGGATTTTGTAATAAACTGCACACTCAGTACTCGTCGTTTCATTCATTCAATTGATATCTAATGTGTACACCATCTTCATAAAATATGTTATTTTGGAAAAATCTATGCCACACTAACATTATTTTTACCTCTTCTACTCCCAGCTGAACTTTTGTCATTAAGTTTATGGACACCCCGTAGAGGTCCTTCCGCTCTTCCTGCATCCCGAAATTTATACTCAGTGTATCAATCAATAGTTAAGCTGAGATTTTTTGGAATTCCGTCGAATTCAAAACGAGTTTTTAAGACTCGCTTTTAGAAGTAACGCTAGCGGAGATCGAAGCTATCAAAGATTTTGTCATTCAAGTTCTATAAAAATAAACTAACTTCGACTTTTTTCAGAAACGTCACGGTACAGAAAGCTGCAGGATAATCTCTTTTCTTAAGCCTAAACAAAGCTCTATCTACTACACTAGAGACTGAAGACTAGGGTAATCGGTAACACTTAAATTTCCCAATTACCACAATTCTGTTTTTTATCCTTCGCGTCTCTTTTTTAAGTGAGATGTCCTTACAAACTTGAAAGCTTTCTTTGAAATTTAAAAGATCAAGTTATTACCCTACTCGACACATCAATCAAAAATGTTTGTGAATGTCATTCGTTAATGTCAAGAAAAAATGAATTATTTCAGTTTAAGGTAATATAAGAAATGGCATTTCAACCTACTTTTTTATGAAGCCGTATACATAAAAAAACTACGAGTCGAATTAGAATTTTTGTTATTAATTTTTTGAAGTCGGTTTGCCTTTTCGAATGGATTTTTCATAGCCACAACACAAAGAAGAGCTATATTTATTTATTTAGGTACACTGCTCTACGGACAAACCCAACTACATAGCAGGCGAATATTGCGGCAATAACAAATTTCAAATAATTTACAATTACAAAAATATGATACATTTGACTAAGTAAAGAGATGAGACAATATAAAATACGTGCAAAAGGAAATGTCTATCATAGATAAATACTTTTAATACGGGGAAGAATGGAATCTCCTGTACTAAGTCCGAAGCCACAAAGTTTTGTCGAGTGCTGCGCCATATATTGTGGTGGAAGGTTACTATTCACCAACAGGGAAAAAATAAAGGAAGAGACCTGCATGATTAGTCACAGTTTACTAGCTACTACTAGATGGCAAGCCAAGCAAATAATGAAGGTTTTATAAAATATGCCTATATTGTTTTTTCTCAAATCAACAAATAAAAACATTCAAACAAAGTTTAAACACTTTTTGAAACAACCTGTTATTTTCTTTTGGCTTAAAAGTAGGATAGATTGTTTCAAAAAGCTGTTTAAAGCTTTTATCCGTTTTCATTAACCAGGATAGTTTATTGAAAGACGAATGTCGACAAATAGTTTCAAAAATTTAATATAAAATTTTGTTTATAAAATTGTACAGGTTTCTTCTCAAAAGTTGAGCCATTTTATTCTTTGTGGTAGTTGAGGTAAGTAAAGCATTTGTCATCCAAGGGGCGATCTGCATGTTTTTCCTTTTACATTTTTTTGTATATGTACAGTCGTCTATATATTTTTTAAGTGTTTCAATGAAAGTATTTGTTGCATAGTTAGGATCTGGATTCAAGTATAAGAAATCCCAAGATTTTTGTCTGTTTGTATTTTTAAGTTTTGTTTCATCTATGTATTTCACTATTCATCGTTCCTTGGGGCATTTGGTCTTTTCCAGTACTATCTGTTGTATTGTTGAGAAATGATCTGTAATGTCGGTTTGCTATACTAGGGACAGTATTTGATCGAGTACGTTGAATTTGGATTTTAAAAATATGCGTCGAATGTCGAATTACTGGAATTTTTTCATATAACGTTTTCACATTATTTTCAAACGATGTTACTTGCAGGTTACTCGGAATTCTTTGTGTTTTTAAGAGAGTGCCAACGCTTTCAATTAAAGTGTTGATTTTGAAATTTAATTAAGATATTTCATCTATCATCAACCTTTTAAATTCTAAAATAAATTTAAAATGTGATTAAATATAAAAATTAATTGATATTGATTTATCGAAACAATTGTCAATTTTTTAGAATTTTCAATAACTTGTATTATATTGTGGAATTAACTAGAGACCTTGAGTTTCATTTAAAAACACTTATATGAGCATATTCCACGAAGTAAGGGTCGAGACAGTCAATTTCATGAAATTATTTAGTTTAGTCACCTTGATCATCAAGTGTATCTATTTGTGGTGATGATTTATCTCTTTTGTGAAGTGTTCATCTGCTTCCACTGCCACAAGGTTTTGACTCTTAAAAAAATTAGAAAAAGTACATTATAAAATTAAGTATTTTTATACTAAAAGTCAAATTTAATATGCAAACTTTGGGTTATTATAAATTATGATTCAACTTGAGAAACAAATTACCTCTAGGAACAGCAAATATCGCCATATCATTCGATTCTTTATTCTCAAGGGAAATTCCTGCAGCTTCAGACCTCATAGTTTCGGCAATAGATTCCACTTGAAGCTCTGGAGAAGTACTACCCGATTTATAATTCCCAGACTTTTTATACAATACTGAAAAATATATTATTTGCACAAAACATTCTTATTAATTTCTTTAAATACTTACAATTTGTTTGTGGTGTCGCGTTGCCATGGAATGAGTGTCATACCATCTTGACGTTTACCGTCGTCGCGGCAAGTACCTAACGGTTCCAACGAACAGGGAATCTTTGCAGATGCCATGCCTCGTTTGATTAGGACATTTACTGCGGAATGGCGTGAAAAACGACCGGCACTTAATTTGCAGCTTAGGCCATATTCATCAACATCAGCTCCGCAACGACAGTGATTTTTTACACAAATTTCAAATTTGACAACCTAAACGGAGACCAATAGAAATTTGGAAACTTTCGTTATCTAAAAGCGTACCTAATGGGGCCGACGGTAAAGCGTTCAACCATGCTCCTGATTCCTTCGAAAATGCTGCATTCAAACGAGATTTGTCTGGTAAATTGATAGCTTCCTGAAGCAGATTTTCGTTTTCATTGTTCAATAAAGGAATATCCCAGGATTTTTGAAAGGATTTATAATCATCGGGTACAACTTTGTTAGACTTTAATGACCAAATACTTTCTGCCTCCATTAATAAAGGGTCTTTTGTGTGGAAAAATATAGGCAGAATGTAATTAATGAAATTGTTTGAACTATTTAATGATGACAAAAAAGAAGGAAGAGCTACTGAAACGATTGAGCGAATTCCTAAACCAACATATGAAACAGGTAGTGAAGCTTGTTTCCAAGAAATGTCCTCTAATTTAATGTTAATTAATGACTCTAATGAATGACGAATGGCATTGTCAAAATTGATTAGGATATCATTATGTAACCAGGTCCGACTACATCTTAAGATATATGTTAATTTTGGAATTAATAGGCAATTCTTGAGAAGGTAATAAGCAATATGTGTCGGTAACCAGGATAAACGAGATTAAATTTTTTTGAAAAAGGTTAGTTTTTCATTGTAAGCTGATAGACAGGATTCGTTTAATAAAGGAACACCTAATAGAAATAAATTTTGTCAGTTGGTAATTGTTATGCCTGGTGCTACAGAATTAAATTTATCAATGGTTAGATTATTTGGTGATTCTAAGAAAAATAACTCGCATTTGCTGAAATTGAGTTCAAGACCAATATCCTTGGAATTGTTTATTATATAGACAAGAGACTTGAACACGGAATTAGTATTACCACCTAAAGAATCATCATCAAGGTACCAAGCATTGAATTCTGTGTCAATGTTGCTAATAAGTTTGTGTATAATTGTAAAGATCAGCAGATATAGTTTTCCTGGTTTCCTATATCATTGCAGAGTTATACTGATCTTAATTGGGAAAATGATATCCAGGATATCCCCATAGGGCTAATCATATCTTCTTTTCTCTATTAACATATATTAAGTCAATCACAAGGTAGGTCACTTCTTGGACTAGCCAAAAATAATCATCAAACATCAGGTAGGCATCAAATGAAATGTAACTGTTGTCATTCTGACGATGATATTTAGGTAATATCAAAACAATTGCCAATTTTTAGAATTTCTAACATTTTTTCAATATATTGTGGAGTTAACTAGAAACAGTAAGTTTCATTTAAAACACTAATGTGGGAAGTTTGATTATGGCAGGAAAACTAGATCAACATCTTGGGTTTAAGCAAAATTCGATGGCCTGGAAGTGGAAAATGCCAAAAGAATAAAACAACATTGTACGACTCGGACAGTGACAAAAGAAACCGTCCTAATGTAGTCGGTATCTTATTAGACAATAAAACAAGTCAAGCTGAAATTAGCTTTATTCCACTCTCGGGTAGAGCCCTGTTCATCAGACTAAATGCCCAACCTACAAACATAAATATAATCTAGTGCTATGCTCCGACCGCAGAAAAACCTGATCTATGGGTGGAAACATTTTATGAAGAAATAGAGGAACTGTTAGGATATTCCAAAAACAACATTGAAGTAGATAAAATCGCCGGTAAGTACGGCCTAGGGGAGACAGGCTAATACAATTTTGTCAAGAAGAGGAATTTGTGATTGCTAATACATTGTTCAAACCACCAGAAAGACGTTTGTATACTTGGCAATCTCCCCAGCACTGCCCAGATAACATCGTTCGCAACCAGATCGCCTATGTCCTTATCAAAACTAGATTTAAGGACGGAATAAAAGGCATGAAAGCATACCCTGGGGCGGACATAGGCTCAGACCATAATCCTGTGGTAGGTCATCTGAATGTGGAATCTAAAGAGCTAAGAAAGAGTAACAAAAAAGTATAGACATGAAAAAACTTGGAGCCAAAAATACACAGACAAAGGCAAAAGAACAAATAAATGAGAAAATAAAAGAGGTAACGCATTTCAACAAAAACCAACCCGTACTCGGTATACTAAATGAAAATATTGAAATGATAACAGAAGAGCAAGAATTATTAAAATTATGGCAAACATATATTCGGGAAACATTCGTTAGTGATACGCCACAAATATACGACGGGAATAATGAATGTGAACAGGCTCCAACAATTCTAAAATCAGAGTTGGTGAAAGCACTTAATCTGAGTGAAAATGGGAAGGCAACGAGTCCGGACGAAATCCACATAGAAATGATAAAATTGTTAGAAGAAGAAAATTTGTTGTCACTGTTACAGTTACTATAGAAAGTGCATGCAACAGGTAATATTCCAAAAGTCTGGTGCACCTCCGTATTTATTCCCCTCCCTAAAAATCAAAAGCCAAGAAATGTGATGAGTTCAGACTGATAAGCTTGATGAGCCAAGTGCTTAAGATCCTACTTAAAATTAAACAAGCTAGAATCTACCACAAATGTGAAGCCCATCAAAGTGATACTCAATTTGGATTTCGTGAAGGTCCTTCTGACATTACTACAGAAAAAAGGGTTAGACAAACAAGGCATCGAGTTTATTAGAAATCTTTAATGGAACCAAGAAGCAAAGGTTAGATATGGACAAACGACATAGGAACCGGTGTGTATAGAAAATGAGGTACAACTGGGTTGTGTTTTGTCGCCAATACTGTTTAATATATACTCTGAGCACATACCTATTTAACCAGGCAATAGGCGATGACGAGGATGGAATTAAAATTAACGGCAGGACGTTAAACAACATACGTTATGCAGACGACACGGTTATCATTGCAGACAATTCATAAGCTATTCAACGTCTAATCAACAAAGTTGTAGAAGTGGGGGATCAACTAGGCACGAAAATTAATGTAACAAAAACAAAAGTAATGGCCATAACCAGATTACCGAACCCACAATTGAACATAAACATCTATAATACCACAATAGAGGAAATTGAGAAATTTAAATATCTTGCTAGCTGCATAACAACAAATGTAGACTCTGACATCGAAGTAAGATCACGTATAGAGCAGGTCAGAGCCATATTCCAAAAGTTGAAAAATCTATTGTGCAACGCAACCTCAAACTTAAACTTAAGATACCGTTTTGTAAAAGCATACGTGCACTCAGCTCTCCTGTATGGAGCAGAAACATGGACATTAAAAGTGGACGTCATGAAGAGACTCGAGGCTTGTGAAATGTGGATCTTACGTGGACTACTAGAAATATCATGGACTCAATATATACCTAACGATGAAGTGCTTAGACGTATGGGAAGGAAAAGAGAGTTACTTACAATAATAAAACGAAGAAAGGCCGCTTATCTGGGCCACATATTCCGTAACAACAAGTATGATATACTGAAATTAACAATAGAAGGAAAAATCGAAGGAAAACGTGTTCCTGGTCGCAGACAACATTCGTGGTTAAAAAACATACGCGACTGAACTGGTATAAGCAGGTCATCTTTAATTCGTACCACTCAGAACCGAAATAAGTATTCCGAAATTGTCGCCAACCTCCATTCAATGGAGATGGCACCTGAAGAAGAAGAAGATTAATCTGTTGTCATGAAAAATCATTGTGTAGTCCAATAAGCACACCTCCGTCATTGGAGGTATTACAACGTAAAAAGTTACGATCCGCTCTGTAGATATTGAAGTTTTTTCGAAATAATTCCGAATCATTAATCGAAGAATCAAGCCACTTTGAGCAACAGCATTGTAAACTCGTTTAAATAAAATATCTTTAACATGTTTTTATTACTGTTAGTGTTGGACTCCGTTTGAAGACAATTTAAATTTACCTTCACAAGGGGATCCCGATGCCGTTAACGATGTTGCTACTTATTGAGAAAAATATTGTTCTTGAATTTTTTGCACGGATCTATGTAATATGTACATTCATCTTTTTCCCAGATAGAATGATTAAAATTGAAATTTTTATCTTTCACACTAACGCAATTTGAACATATTTTTATTTGAGATTGGCACTGTTATAGCTCATGAGAATCGCCACAAATCGTATAGGATACAGGCTTAGTACAAGTGCGAGAATAATGATTATAATCGTTGCATTTAAAACATCGATGCAAACCAATAGCATCAAAAACATTGCAGCTATCGTAACCAACAAATAATTTACCGGATGCGAGAGCTCGCTCATAAACGACTGGTTTACCTGTACAATAAACTGACATATATTAGGATCCTTTTTTGGTGGATTATACTGTTAAAATCTTAGATTTCGAATTATCCTTGAAAATACCAGAATTACCGCTTAAAAATTGCAAGTGTACTCATCTGAATATTTATCCACCATTCCTACCACACGCAAACAAGCTTTAGCTCCTTTAACTTCAGTGATGTCATACGTATCCGCCATGTTCAGCCGCCTCATATCCTTGATTTTTTAATTTTCCGATTGATTTTGAAACCCAATAAGCAGTTCACGGTCTGCTTAGTTTGAGATAGCGACTGGTTGGTGTTTTTCGGCTTAATTATAATGGCTGATGAGACTTGTCTTTTAGTAATTCCACATATATAATAGGTGGAGGTAATGGAGATGCTTGCCTCTTGCTTGATTTCAGTCTTCAGTTGATTTTTTGAAGATGATATGGTAGAGTTAGTGGAAAACGAGTAGAGCTATTAGTCACACTGGCGCAGAACACAATTTACGTTTGAAATAAGATCCTACTACCTATCTCAACAATTTTAGGCACTTTCATTTCAATCGCGCTCTCATTCACTTGGATTCTTCGAGTCAGAATATTTTAATAGTGCGGTGATTTTCGTTTTGTTTTAGTCAATTTTTTCTTAGTTTCTAGTTAGGTATTTAATAGATTTAGTAATTGTTACTATTGTCAGTTTAATTTAGTGGATTTTTGTGGACAATAATTTGTGAAAATATTTTGTGTAGGCAGTGGATTAGTTAACTGGACAGTAAGGTATGTATGAATTTGTTTCCGATAAAATTAAGTTTGATTTATAGTCGAGTGGCGCTACTTTGCGCAGAAAATCGAATGTTTAACCAATATTTCAGTTGTTACTTTTTCAAATGGTTTAAAAATTGAGTATATGAATTTGTAAATTTGAATAAAAAAGAAATGAGAGAGTATTTTTTTCAATTTCCATATTCACTTACAAATGTTAAAATGTTTGTTCATTAATTCTTGACATCTTTTATTTCAGACAAAATCTGGAAACATTAGTGGCTCCAATAAAATAATTCATAGTCAAGCACGACAAATCATACACAGTCTATATTAATTTATGAAAATGGAAAAAGAACGGGATGCCCCAAAAATTCCCCTGAGCAGTTTGCAGGAGAGAGTAGCCAAAGCATGTAATGTTTCTGTCGCCTCGGTGAAACGTATTGTTAGTGAAGGTAATATAAAATCCCCCGATGAACGCTTTAAATCGCCCAACTTCTAAAGGATCTGTTGATGAATTTGAGGAAGAAATAATTCGAAAAATAATTTATTCATACACAGCGATACATAACAGAAGGCCTACCATGAAAAGAATCTTCGAATCGGTAGAAAATTAAACTGGGATAAATTTTACTGGCAAAATAGATTCGTTTAGACGATTGGTTAAAAGGATGGGATTCAGATGGAAAAAAATTAAAGATAACAGAGAAGTATTAATGGAGAAATTCGACATAAAAGCAAAAAGAATTGAATATTTAAGGAAGTTGAGAAAATACAAAAAAGAGGGACCGTTCATGGGAAAATATTCATATTGGTCTAAAAATTTAATTTTAACTTAAATTTTGATTTCCAATTCTAATTATCAACTGATGATTAACATTTCATTTTTTTACTAATATTTATTTTAGATATAGTGAAATATAAGCTTATTACGGCTGTAATAAGCTTTTAATGCTTTTTGGGTAATAAATAAATCAATGTTTTAAATTCTATTGCTAAATAAAATTATAACGTAATTAGTAACCTACTTCTCCTCGGCAAACCCATTTTATGGTACCATCAGACAGACTTTTTCAGGTCTCACTTTAATAATTCTGTGCATCGTTGCCGTTTACTTCTGCGCAACTATTTCCAAGGTCATAGCTCTAATCGTTTTCCACTAACATTATCATTCAACTTAGATTCCAATTGGTTCTAAAAGCTATCAGCATTGATTAATAAGCAATTATTTATACGGCTATCACACTTCCACGACAGCCCGTTCCAACCTGTAGAAGTTTGATCATGTTTTCTGTTTTCATGATGCAAATAACGTCAAACTCACTCCTACAGCCATCACAAGTAATGCTGTCTTGTTCGACTAGCTGACGAAAAACACGTTGCACAGTTAACCATTACAATTTATTGGGTCACTGTCACAAATTTTCACGGAGGTAACAGTTCATCTTTTTGTTGACTGATTTATCAAAGAAAGTTCGCTAATCATTCACTTTGTTATTGACAGATTAATAATCACACAGTAGGTAATAAATATGTGGCTGTGCGCTACAATACACGTTGGAGATGCGCAACAAAAATCACAAGACTCTGGGAGCAGTTTTAGACACGTCAACACAGGTACACGTTTCACGACCACTCACTCACATATAATAAACAAACAATGAAATCACACAGAGCGAAATAACAAGGACACATAACCAGAAAGCAAAGTAGCAATTAGGTCGAAAGAAGACTGATGAAGGGAGAAGGGGGACCAAGAAGAAGAGAAAGTCCAAGAAATAAACTGTTACCCTAGATCACAGAAGATCTGAGGATTGCGGGAATCAAGAAATAGTAAGCAGATACCAAACAGACAAGAAAGTGGAAAGAGCATGAGATCTCTTAGAGAAAGTCCTTATATCGGTCATTCTGAAATGTATATAATTTAAATGGTAATCAAACTAGTTTTTACGATTCCGATCAATTATTAGAATATGTATAAAGCTTTTCATCATCATAGTTATCAACAGTATAGTTTTTCGACGCATTTCAATTCTATTTTGGGCCAATTCGTTTCAGTTTTTTGAACTACTATTCTCAACTTCGACATCATTCTATCAATTGTTTTGGTGATAAATATCACAACTTATCTAAAAACATGATGGAAAGAGCCACAGTGTTTGGTATGCGTAGACTTTTAGACAGTAACTTCAGTTTAATGAGTGACTCTGTATAAAAGAATTACTATTTTTCTGCTCTGGAACGGTTTCAGACCATACTGATTCCGAATCCTTGTATATCCAAGCTCTAACACTTACCGTTCGTCCGCTGATGCTTAAATCGGATAGACGGACGGCCAAAGCAGGAATATGACTTCGATTTCTTCAGGCGTTATGAATTAATTCGAATTTGGAACAAAGGCGTATCCGGAACACATTCCCAAAAAAAATTAGAGCTTCAAAGTAATTTGTAAAGTGAGAACGGTTACAGAGAAAGGGCGAAGATCTCGAAGCTCCCGTTGTATAAATAACTTCCTTACAATGTGGATTCCAAGGATTGACTGTTAAATTTAATAAGTTAACGTTGCATTCCGACCTATAGAGTGGAGAGAATTTACTGGAGACGCCTAATAGAAATTCTTCGTTGGAAGTTTTGCGGAACTCGAAATAAAGAGGTGTATTTAATGGTATTACATTCGGAAGAGTATCAGAGAAAATAGAATTTGGTAAAGTCTGTAAGATAACATTGAGAGAAAAGAAAAATTATTCTGACTAGATTCTCGAGAATGTTTTCGAGTAGTTACGGAATAAATGTATAAAAAATGTATATATAAAAGGTTGCAAATTGCAAGTTCTAACGAGAAATGGTAAAAGAAATTGAATGAGCATAAAGAGACGACGACGCATTTTCGTATGGGATTTGAATTGATTCAATGGCAGACTTTCAATCTCGAAAAGTTCCGCACAATATATACAGATTATTATTTAAGCGTCAAGGATATTATTGAATATTTAATGTTATCATATAAGAGTAGTTCCAAATATTAATATTGATATTTTAATAAGAAGGATCCTTCCGGTGCTTCTAAACAGGCTGTAGTGTATCAATTGGTAAATTTGCAATAAATAATAGATCAATGTTCAGTGGAATGTGCAAACTTGTAAGTATAACTTTTCAACACTTTAAAAGAATGTAGGGGAGAGGGGGGCACCTTTCAACATGTTTGTGTTTGGAGTGGTGGTTTAATGAATTAAAAAGCAATAAATCAGTAACCAATATACAGAGGCATCATTTTAAGTCTAATCAATGTTTTTCCACAGATAATAATGGCTTAATCTAGTATGATTCGATTTTACGAAATTTTCAAAAATGTTGTTGCTCTCATGGGGCACATTTGAACGCAGGTGGGGTCACTTTTGAACGCAGGTGGGGCACATATGAACAATATGAAAAGTACACAATTTTCAATAAACTTGTAGACTGTTTCAAATCAAAAGTTTATTCTTAAAAATATCAAATGAAAATTATTCAATAATACATGAAATAAAACAAGTTTGATAGGTATAAACTACTACCTATCGGAAATTGTACATTGATCGGTTGATATTGAAGGAAATTAGAGACTGCGTTCTCTCAGTACCTTCAATGTTTGACGGAACTGTCAATTTTTGAAGCACATCCTTAATTTCAACCGTTGATATATCATCAATGACAGGATAATAAAATTTGAAACCTTTTCGTCTTAAATCTTTAACCTGCAATTACTTATAATTTTTATCATTATCTGTCCAACAAAGTGCACAACTGTTTGTTTTTGTACGAAACTTCACAACAATGAAGTCGCCAACCGAGAAATCTTCATTTTTCACTCCAATTTGGCACTCTGCTTCTAAAGAACCTTCGGACAATGGTCCGTCCGAATTATCGTGAACAGAAAATGAATCGATGTCGCTGGATGTTTCTTTGGTGTTGAAAACATTCTTTGGGACCTTGGGTTTTTTCTTTTTGTCAATCATTTGTTGTTCTAATGCATTTTTTCAGGTGTTTCCGTGAGAATCTTGGATTTTCCCCTTTTACGGCCACGAGATTTTTCGGCTCTTGGGGGTGCTTTAGGAAACGGGCGTATGGATTAGACAGATACATTGATTGATTTGTCAGATGGTAGCGATAAGTTGTGTGCAGTTTAAGGAAAGGTGCTACATGATGGAATTTTTTCAGGTGGCAGACTTATTGGATCTGACTCTTGAGGTACTGGAGCTGATCCATTGGGCCTGTCAGTGACATTTGAAGCATCGAAATATTCATCGCTAAACGCTTTTCAGTCAAAATGATATATTCCTGGTTTTTGAAAACCAGCAATTATGTTTTTTATGGTGAAAGAGTTTTCAAATGCCTTGCCAGCTAGATGATCAACATTGTGGATAGTTTTCGTTTTGCCTGGATGTGATAGCATCCAGTCATTTTGAGCCACTTTATATTTTGTCCCATGACCGATACATCTAAGGGCTGTAGCCGGTGTGTGCAATGAGGTGGGAAGGTTACCATTACGATTCCATTTTCCTTTGCATAGATTACAGCCTCCAATGAACAGTATCTTTCATGATTATCCATGAGAAGTAAGATGGGATCTTGCATGGAACATCTCGTATGAGTGACTAGATGCTCTAGAGTTTTCAAAATGAGTGATGCGTTCATCCACCCACTATTTGGACTATTCACCAGACCTAAGCTGCCTGGTGGAGCACCTATCATAAAGGTTTCATGAAACATGGCACGCTGAAAAATAAAAACTGGCGGTAGAGCATTTCCAAATGCACTCACTATTCCCCCCATAGTGACAAGACTTCCACGCTCCCCAGAAACAGCCAGTCCCACCTGCTTCACCCCTTTCGCTGCAAATAACATTTGGCGTTTGCACAACCATCATCACGCCTGTTTCGTCGAGATTAAATATTCTCTCGGGTTTGAAAGGATGTTTCTCCAAAGCGCAGCGGAGGTTTTCGTAAAACATCATTACATTCGTCTTATTGAAACTCGTACTTCTCGAGAGACTGGTGTTTTCTGGTTTCTTTAGTGAATGGTTTTGATGCCTTTTCATGGATACTTTTATCCAGTCTATGCCTACTGATTTCTTTTCATTCCACTTATCTGGATATTGTCATTGAAGCCTGTAAGCAGATTCGTAAGTCAGAGTTTGCAGCATTTTATAGGTACGTCGGTAGTTCATACGCGAACACTTTAAAATATATGAAACCAAAAATTCTTCTTGCTCGTTCGTAAAAACCTGTCTAAAGCTATGCTTAGACGAGAAATGTTCGCGAGTCCCTTGTGGTTCAACACAGTTTTCATTTTTTTCAGGCGGTAGAAAAGTGCAGTGTGGGTGACACCATAAACTTGGGCAGCTCTTCTTAGGGATAGTTCTTTTTCTTGTAAGCTTCTATAGCCCTTTGCATATCGTCTTCACTGAACTCTGGCATAGATCATTTTTATACATAAGTCCTTACCATTGTAGAAATCTGAGAAAAAGTAACAAAAAAATTCATTAGCTTTTCACTACAAACATTTGAAACGGGGCACCTTTGAACATTGTTCAAATGTGCCCCTGCTGACTTGTTCAATTGTGTCCCACCTATCAGCAAATCAATAAACAAAAATTTCTAATATTTTAAGTGTACCTACCTATATATTAGTAACAATACAATAAATCTTGACAATCGAATACGTAATGGAAGAAAAAAATTGAAGAAACTTACAATCTCTAGATTAAAATAAGAAGAACTTGCCACGTGATATCTTATAAATAAGCGGCGTAAAAAAAACAATGTGCCGCGTTCCGGCGCAAATAACTAACTGATCACGACATTTGTTTCTAGAGGTTTGTAAGAATATGGACAGTGTTACCGAATGGTATTAAATAAAAACTCGGCATGCTTGAAAAATTACAGGGCCTGTTCAAAAGTGCCCCAGTTCATAGGTGCCCCCTTCTCCCCTATGATATAAAGCAGTGGAGTTTGGCGATTATTCAATGAAGGAGCTAAAACGATTACTGTGTTTTTATCATGTTAAATAAAAAAAGTCGATTATATTACAGGGTCAAGCTGATCTATTATTTGAGTGAATGAAAACGACGAATACTCAGTGTGTAAGAACAATGTTCTTAATCAACTCGATGGTTTCGACATTTTTTAAATGACGACAGCTTTGAGAATGGCTTAATAGCCGAAAGCGCTTAGCTGGAAATTAATAAACAAATACACACTGAGTATTCGTCGTTTTCATTCACTCAATTTACATCTAGTGTGTACACCATATCCACAGACAGTTCTGATCTATTATTGCCAGTATTGTAGTCGCATATTACAATAAAAATAGTACCTGTTTAGAATATTGAGATAGAATAGTTGCTGATATGTTTCTAATAGTTTCTGTTGGAACAAGAACAACTTGGGTAAGTTAAGGCATTAGCATTATACACACAGTTCGTCATTCATTGGTCTTCTCGGCTTTTTATATTATGTCATAGTTCTTATTAGTTACAATCTTCCTATTACATTTCTTCGATTCTCGTTTGGCCTCCCTACTCCCTAGCCACCATAGTCACCAGTATCACCGAGGTCAAATTTATGTAGGCTAGGCCTTAGTAGTGTTTGTTCTGTGCCGCTGCCATATTAATTATCGATGTGATGTCAATATATAGATATGCGAAGTTGTTATAATGGTGGTGAATAAAGGATACCAGTATAATCTATAAACATCATTTAATATAAAATTCACTGTTCTGATCCCTACTCTGTGGTATCTATTCATATTACTTTTTTAAATGAAACTAGCTTTTTCTAAATAATTCCACAATATAATGAAAAAATTCTAAGAAATTGATATTTGTTGTTTCGATATTACTATTATCATCAGAATGATAGAAGTTACATTTCCTGGGATGCCTACCTGATGTTTAATAATTATTTTTGGCAAAACCAAGAAGTGATTTGATCAAATATATGACAGTGTAATATATTAACTTTGATAATAGATGGACTATGATAATATGTTCTCCTAGAGAGAACCTATGATGATAGTTAGACAGAAAATGGCGTCTGGGAAGTTCAACTGGACTGTTGCCACAACAAAACAATTGATTTCTCAATATGAAGACAATGAAATCCTATACGACGTCAAAAATATTGACTATAAAAATAGAAATGAACGTTTGACGGTGTACACATCGATTGCTGAAACTATCAGTAATATAAGTGAAGGTTGTACACCACCAGATGTCCGAAAAAAAATAAACGGTTTAAGGTGTCAAACCTCCCACCCCAATATTCAACCCAAAAATCTCTTTTTCCCCTTTTAAACAACCTCGAACTTCTCAACGGACACATACTATATCTCAAAGCTAACTTCAATAGAACAGCCCTCCTCAAAACCTCTTCCACGTTGTCAGTAAACACAATCCTTAGAAGAATCCAAAACTCCACTGGTGACCCCAACATCACTATTCATATTCTAAACTCCACTCAACGTCCACCCCAACCAGTCAAAACCCTAATACCCTCTTTCTCACTGGTCTGCAGGAATGTAGACCCAACGATCCCTCTCGAAGAATTCGAAGAAACTCTTCACGATCAAGAATTCCCGTTCACCAAAACTTGGCGATTTATCGCCAAGGCCACAAATAAACCCACTTCGATGTTCCGCATCATCACACATTCCGAAATCCACTACTACCAAGCCCTCACTTCCGGCATTTCATTCTTTGGCTTTCCACACCAGTGCGAACCATCCAACGCCAATCCTCTGTCCCCCGTCCCAAAATATTGCAACCGATGTACCAAATCCAGACACTCCTCCGATTCTTGTCGGTCTCAACCGATTTGCCCTTCCTGCGGCCAAACCGGCCACCGCATGGAAAAATGCCCCGAAGTCCGGAACTCCTACTTGCACCAATTGCGGTGGACCTCACGCCGCTTTCCACCCTCACTGCCCCCATAGGCTAACCACACCAAACACCCCCCAAGAAACCGCCCCAGTAACCCTCGATAAGCCACCAGTTTCCTTCCAACTCTCTTCAGACTGCAAAAACATCATAGAAATCCTTACCGTCACCCTAATGAACGCCGTTCCCAACTCGAAGGACATCATAGCCGACACTCTTCGTCATCCAATTCCATCCATATATCGACACCACTGCTCCATCACAAACATAGGCAGGCGTGCTCACTTCGCTTCCACTCCCATCAGGAGTGAAAGCACTTCTACTTAAATCCTTAAATGTATTCACTAGCCAAATGGGCCGACATCGACGAAATTTTTAGATTTAATATTATTATTATTACTCAAACCTACACTCAACTCAAATCAATTCTACATAAACAATAAACTACAGCCTCCCCTCGAATTCTTCAACCAACCATCCACTCTCTCAACATCAACACAAACACAACCCGCCAACCACCACCGAACGCGCACACAAACCCCAAAAAAAAGCCTCCAACCCCGCCCTGCAGAGGAACCGAATCCTATATCAGGGCCTTATATCGAAAACCACCAAAACCAACAAACCCACCAGAAAATCTCTCGAACTTCTCTCTCTCTCTCTCTCTCTCTCTCTCTCTCTCTCTCTCTCTCTCTCTCTCTCCAGTGAATGTCAAGAAGACTTCTCAAAAATGGACTTCAAGTTGGCGTTAGTATAAATGAAAAGAGATTGTTATAGTGTTTAAAAATAAATTCATTACAATAGCTTCAGGAATATATTATTAAAGTGACGGCGACAGAATAAGGGGAGTTTGCAAAAAAAACGAAGTTGCCATATGGCAACACGAGTCCTTTCGGAGGACTACTTTTTCATATTTTTCTAGCCATGGGCTAACTCTCGAAGAAGCTCTTCAAATTGCGTATAATTGAATACTCCAGTTCAACTTGTTTTACGTGATGAAGATGTTGAACCACAAATGGAAAATATTGAAAAAGTTGCTTATGAGGACATTGAATGGATCAAAGGAGATCTGGTAGTACGTTCACAAAATTTTGTTTGTCCTAATTATGAAAATTTCAACCCCAACAGAGATGTTTGAGTTATTCATAGACAATGGCGTAATATCTTTACTGGTAGAAGAATCAAACAAGTACGAAGAAACATGTCATGTTCTCAAATTACTTTGGATGAAATTAAATGTTTTATCGCTATTCTATTTTATCGGGATATTGTGAATTACCTGGAAAGAGAAGCTACTGGAACACTGATGGAGATCTTGGCAATCAACTAGTGATGTATACAATGAGGAGAGACCGTTTTTTCACAATTTGGCGGTGTTTACATTGCGCAGATAATAATGCACTAGATCCAAATGACAAATTATATAAGCTGCGACCTCTACGTCAGAAATTTTTAAATTTTTTTGTTCCAGAAGAATATTCAAATTACGATGAGTGAATGGTCAAATACTTTGGGAAGCACTCAGGCAAGCAATTTATCCGAGGCATTAGGTTTGACTACAAGATATGGTCGCTTAACAACAAATACGGATATCTTGTAAATTTTTCCTTATATCGAGGCAAAGATAGGCGCGTGAACGAAGAATGCCAAACTGTATTCGGAAAATCTACTGCCCCATTGCTGACGCTTTTGTATGAGTTGCCAGAAGAAAAGAGAAAACAGCGATAAAACCTTTTCACAGACAATTAATTTACAAGCTTTCACCTTCTTAGTCATCTAAAAACAAGAGGTTTCTCTTTAACAGGAACCATTCGCGACAAACGAATCCCTAAAAATTGCCCTTTACTGACCAAAAAGGATATGAGTAAGAGACAACGTGATGACTTTGATTCCTGTTTGGATAGAACCAACGGTATTTTGCTCGCGCGTTGTACTGGTAATAATGTAGTTTCAGCAACTTCAGCCAAATATAGGGTAGCTCCATTTGCTAGTGTCAAACAGTATGCAGTAAAGGAGAAAAAAATTGTTCAAGTAGCAAGACCGAACTTGATCTCGAAATATGCGTCTCTGGGTGGAACGGATCTGATGCATGAAAATATTGCA
The DNA here is from genome assembly GCA_963921935.1 of Galeruca laticollis. Classification (NCBI taxonomy): domain Eukaryota; kingdom Metazoa; phylum Arthropoda; class Insecta; order Coleoptera; family Chrysomelidae; genus Galeruca; species Galeruca laticollis. The sequence goes on along the minus strand of OY998179.1, from coordinate 171,363,162 downwards.
GGCTGGAAAAAAAATGGTGGTGGTGTCTTTTCACATGGCTAATTGATGCCGCAATTTAAAATGCCTGGATCGTGTATAAGAAGTCTGGCAACAAAATAACTCAACTGGACTTACCTGAACAAGAATCCATCAAGAGGAAAAGGTAGACCATCTGCGAGTAAATCAAGCAGATCGTTTGGTCGTGTTGGAGATTTTTGTTAACGAACCGTAGCAGTGTAAGTTACTCTCGTTGCTATATGTCAACATCAATTTTTGAAAAAAGGAAGATTTTACTATATTTCTTTGGGCAAATCTATTGGTTTTGGTCTGAATATACAGGTTGAAAATATACAAATGCCGAAGTTAAAACAATAAATCCGTCCATAATTGGTTAAATTTAATTAAAAAGAAAGTAGAAAATGATAACCTCACAATTACAAAATCTGACAAGGGGAACGCCACTGACATGTTAAAAACGGAAGATTATAATTCAAAAATAAATAACACAACAAAAAAGTTTTCTAATAATGTATGAGATATTTTTATCAATTCAAATTAACTTTTAGGTGATTATGAAAAAAAATCCATCATAAATAAAAAGCCTCAATCTCTACAATTATATGGAAGCGTTAAATTATATGAAGTATCGAAACCAATTAGACCTGTAGTTTCTCATGTTAGTACTCCTAATGATAATTTAGCTAAAAAACTCAACAATATACTTATAATTACGGATATTTATCTAAATACCCAATTAAAAATTCAACAGATTGATTTTACCAATATGTTCACTAAAATTCCTACAAAAGAGTGTCTAATATCATTGTAAGAAAATTAGTAGAAGATAAAAATATTAATTCAGGAACAAAATCAGATATACTTCATTTATTTAATGTATGTAATAATCAGAATTATTTCACTTTTGACAGTAAGATATATATTCAAAACCATTTTAATGGACAGTTTAGAAAGATAAATGTTTGAATATAACATTTCAAACAATATCTTATTGTGGTAGATGACATATTAGCTTGTTTTATAGGTGGTGAACGAAAATTAGCTTTATTTTTCAATCATTTTAATAATTTACACCCAAAAGTTGAACTTACATTAGAAGTTAAAGAAAATAACTCAACTCAGAGAGTTTTTTTTTATTTTTTCGACCAGTTGGCCATTTGCCTTGGGGCCTTGACCCATTTAGCCACGAAAATTCATTATTATATTATAATTGATTTACTATGGAATCACACGATCTTTTATGCACACATCCCTAAACTTCCTAGCTTCTAGAGAATATGGAGAAGAAAAACAAGTAGGATCAACAGGGACACTCCCTTCACGCAAAGGTGCCCGTCATAGCGACTTTGTTAAGACATACATAAAAGGCAACGAATAATGGGTACTTGCTACAAAAGGACAAACGGAAGGAACGAAATCTACATTATTGAAGTGACACTTTTTATGGGACACTAGCGTTTTGTCATGAGAGTTAACTCGTCGAGCTAACAAAACTGTTAAACTCCTTGTGAGAGAGGCGGAAAAAATTAACGAAGATCCGCACAAAGAGGAGACGCCGAGAATAGTCGCAGGACATTGTTTATTGATGGCGATCATGTTATTCCGTTTATCAATTCCCACTTCGCTGCGCGAACGATAAAGTGAGAACGCATTCGGGGGGAAAAGGATACCAAAAGCGCTTAATAATTTCTGCCGATATTGGTATAATCCAGTGCGAAATTAATATAGAAATTGTTTACCTTTAAAATTAAGGCGATAAAAACTAGGAAATTTCTTTGCATTGTGTATTTATTTGTATTATTTTGAAAAAAATATGTAATAAAACGTAACAAGAGTATTGAAATATATTGAAAAAGGAAATAAACAGGTATACTTGTCCGTACAGATAAGTTCTGTACTCATTAAAGTTTAAGCATAAACTGTGTTATCTCCTACTTTCCGCATTGAGACCAACGCGCATCGTGGGCGTGTCCACTTTCAAACTTTCAGCTATATTTGCTAACCTGTACGTAGAAGAGCAAGTAAGTCTCAGTTCATCAGAGAAAGTCGTTGTAACTAGTGTTGCTTTATTTATGGAAATATTTTTTTTGTAATTGTAATTTAAAATTATTTTTTGATAAATGAAAATGAATGGACAAAAAACTTCAGTCGTATATATATATATATATATATATATATATATATATATATATATATATGTATATGTCTATTAAATTATTTCATATTAAAAATTTTTCGATATTGTTTTTATTCTCAGTTATTGTCAATGAAGATACAAAAAATGTATGCGTCAGTCCAAAACTAACAGCGTCAAAAGTGAAACTTTTCATGTAATTCAAAAACTGTCAATGAGTGTACAAAAAAATACATTGCAGCAAAGAAAAATTGACTGGAAATTATAATAAAAATGATTTATAATAAGAATCAAGAAAAATCTACAGACTATCCCGAATTAATTACTACGGAAGTTTCACTTGTACGTATATGTATATAGTTTTATGTATATGTAAATAATAGTATGTACAAGTGAAACTTCCGTAGTAATTAATTCGGGATAGTCTGTAGATTTTTCTTGATTTTTATTATAAATCATTTCTATTATAATTTCCAGTCAATTTTTCTTTGCTGCAATGTATTTTTTTGTACACTCATTGACAGTTTTTGAATTACATGAAAAGTTTCACTTTTGACGCTGTTAGTTTTGGACTGACGCATACATTTTTCATGCTATGTTGATATATGCATCCATACAAAACAAAAGAATAGTTATTTATTGATTTTTTTAAATATAATATAGTTACATTATCCCTCCTTTTAAACCAGGAGAAGTGATTTGAATTTAAGTAGGCAATTCTGTAGATTCCAGGACACAGCTGTTTATAGTCTTCACTTTCGACATACATTATGATCGTACAATTGTGTAAATTGCAAACAAACATTCACTTAAGCAAATAGAGGATGATAACACAGGCCAAGAAAAAAATACTTTTTTTGGTGCCCAGATTTTTTGAGCTGATTTTAGCTATATTTGTGGCGCTGAATCTAAATTTAAAGTCAGGTTTTCCCTATCAGCTCTAGTTTTTTTAGATATTAGTTATACTTAAAAAGGTTACACGCACCTGCTTGCTATTATTCGCTCCCTGTTTCAACTAACGTTATACATTTTTTTATTTTTTATATTGGTCTAGTATTCGATTATCAATTTGAAAAAAAAAACATTATTCAATCTATGTATTTATTTACAATTTAATAAAAAAAATAATAAAAATACTATGTATTTTCTAACAGTAACCCAGTGTTAAACTACACCCCCAGTATCAAAAACTAGGGCTTATTTGCATTTTATTGTGTTCTAAGAAATGACGACAATGGCTTATCAACACGTGCACTGTCGCGTCATACTGGCGTCACTTGCGGGGCCAGTTACGGATTTCTTATTAACCTAAGGTATTAACACTTGAACTTGCGTTAGTTAGTTTGCAGATTGACGCCGTAGAGAGTAGAAAACAGAAAAGCTGTTGGTAAGTTCATAAAGAGAGCTTATCTTGGATACTTTGGTGTTAAACTTGGTGATCAGGATAAAACCTGGGCACCAGTAAAACGTGTACTGAACATTTACGACACTAGACTGCTGGGAAAAGAAAATATTCAAAAATTTGGCGTACCCATGGTTTGGAGGGAACCCAAAAATCACTTTAATGACTGTTACTTCTGCCTAGTAAATCGCAATGGAATTAATCGAAACAACTGTAGCAAGAGAAATTATCCTGATTTAGAGTCTGCAAGGCGCCCAGTCGCTCATTCACATGAAGTACCAATTCCCACATTTCATCAGCTACCAGAGCTTGGCCAGTACGGGAATTTTTCCTCTGATCACTCTTCTGAAAGTGATAAATGTGACTGTGATTCTTTGGGGATGACATCAATGCCCCAACGTTTTAATCAAAATGAGTTAAACAACCTCAGCAGAAATCTCAATCTTTCAAATGAAGTTTCTAGGTTGAAGGACAAGAATTTACTCGAACAAGGAACTAAGATTACTTTTTACCGAACTAGAGAAAAAGATTTTGTACCTTTTTTTCTCATGAAGACAATCTTGTATATTGCCATATTCTAGAAAAAATGGGACTTTGTTACTATTTTCCAAAAGAATAGCGCTTATTTATTGATAGCTCTAAGCAAAGTTTAAAATGTCCTTTTACACAATGGAAACAAATATGGTTCAATACCAATTAATCACTAAACGAAAATGAAAGAAGCATACGACACCTTTGGTATGGACAAAAATAAATTATACTGAGCATCAATGGGTCATTTGTGTGGACTTAAAAATGGTAAACTTCCTTCTGGGTCAGCAGTGGTTTCACCAAATATCCATGCTTCCTGTGCTTCTGGGACAGCAGATATAAAACACACCATTGGATTAGAAAAGAGTGGCCTAAGAGAGAAAACCGGGAAGTGGGAAAACATAACGTTTTTAACGATTCCTTAGTTGAACGAGAGAAAATCATATTCATCACTTCATATTAAACTGGGCCTAATGAAACAGTTTGTGAAGGGTCTTGATAAAACTGGACCGTGCTTTGCATATATAGATAGAAAAATGCCCCAGTTAAGTTCAGAAAAACTTAAAGCAGGAATATTCAACGGCCCACAAATTCGGAAACGTATAAAGGACCCTGCATTTGTAACATTCATGTATGAGTCGAACGGAAAGCTTGGACCTTATTTGTTTCTGTTGTTCAAAATTTTCTGGGGAATCGCAAGGCTGACAACGACAATCAAGTGTTCAACGAGATGCTCGACAATTTCAGATCCCTTGGGTACAACATGAGCGTAAAATTACATTATTTGCATTGTCACTTGGACCGTTTTCCATAAAATTTGGGAGACTTCGATGAGGAACAGGGTGAAAGGTTTCACCAAGATATTAAGACTATGGAGGACCGCTACCAAGGACGTTGGGACGCAAACATGATGGCAGATTACTGCTGGAATTTAAAAAGAGACTATTCCCAAAATATGCACTCAAGAGTTTCACAAAAACGAAGCTTTCAAAGTGTGCATGAGTGACTGCTAATTTTAATAATGCCTTTTATCTGTATTTTTGTACAAAAATATACTTATATGTTTGAGTAATATATAATAATAACATACATTTTTGTTGCTTTAAATTAATAAAGTGGTGAACTATGGGGTTTTCACTAAAATGTAGTATTTCAAAAATTTGAGCTCCTAGGCAGAAACTAACAACAGATTTGGGATCAGGACATCAAATTTATACAAAAACAGCTAAAAATTCCCCGGCACCAAAACCACTGTTGACCAGTGTAATTTGTTAAAAAAGAGTTTCTTCACATATTCTTGCGTCTTATTTTTATTATATCATAATTGAATCATTTCTATAGTATATTTTCACTTAGATATCTTGTTATTTATCCCAATACTCGAACGTTACTTTTACCTATCTATGTATTTATCATACATATAAAATAACAAAATAAATAATTGACAAATCAATGATGAATAAATGTTAGCGTACTTTGTTTATTAAAATTTTTAATATATAATTTGTTCCAATTTACCATCAAGATTAGTTTATTGATTTGCTAGCTAGAACTACGCCAGACCATTTTGTAATTTGTTTTAAGGTTAAAGTCTAATATTAAATAAAAATACAGACAATAATCAACGGTATGACACTAAAAATTACTAAAAAGAGATTTTTTTGTCACACTGTAACAATGTTATAATGAAGTTTCTTTTATACGTGAATTATAAAATACTTATTTGTAAAACAAGTGCCACATTGACTCGTTTTGTAGTACGAGTACTGCAGAATGTCATTGTGACACAAGTTTTACACAATATTTTTAGTAATTCTCATTTATTCATTTTTTTAAATGAAATATAATTACATAATCCCTGTTTTTAAACTAGGAGGAGTGGTTTGAATTTAAGTTGGAAATTTTGAAAATTCCTCATTGCTCAGATCAGAGATGGTTTATTCAGCACTTTTGACTTTTGACATATTATGATGGAATAATTGTGTAAATTGTAAACAAACGTTCATTTAAGCAGATAGAGGATAATTATTTGTTAAAAAAAGAGCTTCTTCGTATATGAAATTAACTATCTCGACCCTTACTTCGAGAAATCTACTCATATTACTGTTTTAAATGAAACTTACTGCCTCTAGATAATTCCACAATATATTGAAAAAATGTTAAAAATTCTAGGAAATTTGACAATTGTTTCGATATTAAATATCATCGTCAGAATGACAGAAGTTACATTTCAATTGATGCCTACCTGATGCTCAATAATTATTTTTGGCTAGACCAAGAAGTGACGTACCTTTTGATTGACTTAAAATATGTTAATAGAAAAAGAAAAGGTATAATATTAAAGCTTAGATATTATTAGCCCTATGGGCATATCCTGGATATCTTTTTCCCAATTAAGATCAGTATAACTGCGCAATGATATAGAAAACCAAAAAAACTGCTGATCTTGACAATTATCACTTAATAAGACAGTTTAAAAGTAGAGAACTCCCTAGATTTATCTGACAACTTGATATTGTGGGTTTCTTAAGTGTCTTCTAATTTCCAATTCTTCAAGGAAATCCAATTCCTGTTTCTTATCACAAACATGCAGTACTTTTAGTTATGTGTCAGGTGTCAATGAACGTTTGGTGTCAAATAGATAATATTTAATATTGAAACAATTGTCAAATTTTCTAGAATTTATAACATTTTTTCAATATATTGTGGAATTATCTAGAAACAGTAAATTTCGTTTAAAACAGTAATATTTTTGTTTTTAAATGAAACTCAAGGTCTCTAGTTAATTCCACAATATAATACAAGTTATTGAAAATTCTAAGAAATTGACAATTGTTTCGATAAATCAATATCATCGTCAGAATGACAGAAGTTACATTTCATTTTATGCCTACCTGATGTTTAGTAGTTATATTTTTTTGGCTAGACCAAGAAGTAACCTAACTTGTGATTGGCTTAATATATGTTTATAGAAAAAAGAAGAAGATGTGATATTACAAATATTGAAGCTTAGATATTATTAGCCCTATGGTGATATCCTGGATATCATTTTTCCAATTAAGATCAGTATAACTGTGCAATGATATAGAAAACCAGGAAAACTATATCTGCTGATCATTACAATTATCACTTAAGAAGACAGTTTATTAGTGGAGAATTCCCTAGATTTAACTGTTCATTGACTACTTCATATATTAAGCCAATCACAAGTTAGGTTACTTCTTGGTCTAGCCAAAAAAATATAACTACTAAACATCAGGTAGGCATAAAATGAAATATAACTTCTGTCATTCTGACGATGATATTGATTTATCGAAACAATTGTCAATTTCTTAGAATTTTCAATAACTTGTATTATATTGTGGAATTAACTAGAGACCTTGAGTTTCATTTAAAAACACTAATATGAGCATATTCCACGAAGTAAGGGTCGAAACAGTCAATTTCATTAAAAAATCTTCGAGAGAAGATTTGACCCGACTGTACCAGAAGTTACTACAAAAACGTTACAAAGCATCACAAAACATTTGGTTTAACCAAGAATGCCTTAGAAAAAAGGTAATACCAAATTATGTGAATATAAAATGTCACACTAAAACACCACAAGCACAAAAAGCTATAAAATGTGCTCAACGAGTTTGGATAAAATCTGAATGTACGAAATGGTTCAAAGTTAGAGACTCCTTAGACAACTACATAAAAGTTGTACATTCAGAACTCACATTCCAATTACATCCAGTAGAATTTGACTGTTTGGATGACAAAATTAGAGAAAATATCAGCACTATGAAGCATATGAAATTTAAGAAACAAGAAAAGAAGCTACAGAATCTTGAACACACACAACATAAAATTCAATACTCAAAACATCATGAAACTGTAAGTACCTACATACCAACACACTTTGCACCACGATTTGAAAACCTTTCAGACACTAATTTTACAAATAGTGAAATAGAATTTTTAAATAAAGGTTTAAAGTACAGCATACCACCTAAATTTACGAATAATATTAAACAAATTATAGCTACAGAGTCAGAAATAGCTTTAAAATCTAATTCAAATAATTTTCTTTATGAGAAATTAAAAATTGCCAATTTAATCAGAAATATTGAACCTTCAAAAGTTAAACGTCAAACAAAAAATGACATTTCAGTTTTAAACGCAATAAAACAGAAGATAGAGAATCATAACCTAACAGTTACAAAATCCGATAAGGGGAATGCTACTGTCATTTTGACGACTGAAAATTACAAATCCAAAGTATATAACTTTATAGAATCCAGCGATGTAAAAGTTCTTAAAGCAGACCCAACAAAGAGGTTTTCTAATAATGTAAGGGATATTGTTAATAATTCAAATTATCTTTTTAATGATTACGAAAAGAGGTCTATCATACATAAGAATCCTCATTGTCCACAATTATATGGAACAGTTAAATTACATAAAATAACGAAACCAATTAGACCTGTAGTCTCTTATGTTAATGCTCCTAATAATATATTGGCAAAAAAGCTCAACAATATACTCAATACTTACGGATATGAATCTCAGTACTCAATTAGAAATTCAATAGAACTAATCAAAAAGTTGAAATCAATCCACTTGCAAGATAACAATAAACTCATATCGTTCGATGTAACTAATATGTTTACTAAAATTCCTCCTAAAGAATGTCTAATACTTGTAAGGAAATTACTAGAAGATAAAAATATTAATCCAGGAATAATATCAGATATACTTAATTTATTTGATGTATGCATTAATCAGAATTATTTCACTTTTGACAATAAGATATATATTCAAAATGAAGGTTTACCAATGGGAAGCCCTATATCACCTATTTTAGCAAACATTTTTATGGACAATTTAGAAAGAAAGATCTTTGAAAGTAATATTTCGAAAAATATTTTATTTTGGTATAGATATGTAGATGACATATTAGCTTGTTTTATGGGTAGTGAGCGACAATTAGATGTGTTTTTCAACCACATCAATAATTTACACCCGAAAATTAAATTTACATTAGAAATTGAAGAAAATAGCTCAATCAATTTTCTTGATTTAAAAATTCAAAGAGTTAATGATGTACTTGATTATTCAATTTACCGAAAACCAACACAGACTGATGTGACAATTCCATTCAATTCTAACCACCCTGTCTCACACAGACTAGCAGCATATAATTCAATGATACATAGAGCTTTTTCAGTTCCTATGAACAAATGTAATTTTGATAGAGAGATTAATACAATTAGACAAATAGCAACATCTAACGGTTATCCATTAGATATGATAAATAAACTAATTAGTAAAAAAGAGAAAAAAGTGGCATTACAACTAATATATCCTAAACAAGCTGATGAAATTGAAACTTATAAAACCATCACATATGCAGGAAATATTTCTAATAATATTTCAAAGATAATATCTTCAGCAACGAATGCAACAATTTCTTTTAAAACAGAAAGTAACGTTAGTACAAAATTGTTAAATGTAAAAACAAAAATACCACTATTAAAGAAGTCAGGTATATATAAACTCAAATGTCCAGAATGTAATGCTGTCTATTTGGATCAGACCCTTAGGAATTTTGAAATACGATACAGTGAGCACTTACGGGCTTACAGATTAAAACAACCAGATAAATCTCACTACGCAAAACATTTACTTGACACCAATCATTCATTGACACCTAACACAGAACTAGAAGTGCTGCATATTTGTGTAAAGAAACAAGAACTGGATTTCCTTGAAGAACTGGAAATTAGAAGACATTTAAGAAACCCACAATATGAAGTTGTCAATGAACAGTTAAATCTAGGGAATTCTCCACTAATAAACTGTCTTCTTAAGTGATAATTGTAAAGATCAGCAGATATAGTTTTCCTGGTTTTCTATATCATTGCACAGTTATACTGATCTTAATTGGAAAAATGATATCCAGGATATCACCATAGGGCTAATAATATCTAAGCTTCAATATTTGTAATATCACATCTTCTTCTTTTTTCTATAAACATATATTAAGCCAATCACAAGTTAGGTTACTTCTTGGTCTAGCCAAAAAAATATAACTACTAAACATCAGGTAGGCATAAAATGAAATGTAACTTCTGTCATTCTGACGATGATATTGATTTATCGAAACAATTGTCAATTTCTTAGAATTTTCAATAACTTGTATTATATTGTGGAATTAACTAGAGACCTTGAGTTTCATTTAAAAACACTAATATGAGCATATTCCACGAAGTAAGGGTCGAGACAGTCAATTTCAGTAATATTTTTCGTATATGCTTGCGATCCATTTATATAATATCATGAACAGATATATTTCTATAATAGGTACATCTTCACATAGATATCTGGTAATGTATCCCAAAAATCGAACGTTATCTATACCTATATATTGATCCTATACAATATGAAAATAAACAATAAACAAATCATTGTTGAATAAATGTTGGCATAATCAATTTATTAATATTTGTAATATATTATTTATTCTAATTTACCTTCAAGACCATTTAATATAATAACACTGGTAAACACAGTTTGTTTTTCTTATACACCATTTCGTGTAATTAATGATTTTTGTCACGCTGATTTCAAATTTGCTTCATCATGTCAGAATTTTGAGAAATTAAAAAAATTAAATAGGTTTTTCTAAAAACGCATTAAATTTTAAATATTTTCAAAGTTACTTTTATATAAGGAAGATACTGCAACAAATGTTCAGCCAAACATTGCGTGGACGTGTCTGAGCATGTCCTTGCATGTTTCCTACGTCAGATCACTTAAACCACGCACATTTTTGATCTGGAACCAATCAAATTAAGAATTGGTATATTTCTGGCTATGTGGGTATATAAAGAGCTACAATAAAACATCAGATGTTACAGCTTTCCTACTGCGTATGCTTTGTTATCGTTTTCTAGGCGCATCGCTAGTTAGTTTAGTACCCAATAGTGAATATTAAAGTACGCACTGCGCGGCGAACTTACGGCGCGTGCTCCGCGCATTCGATGCTCATATCATTAGTTGTTTCTGTAAATCTTCCACCATACACAGGAAACCTGCAAACGCGCATTCATTACCATCATGTCTTTTTTGCGCGTGCAAAACTACGCAATTGAAGAACTACACAGAATCTTGAAGGCTTCGTAGGCGATCATCTGATATAAATTTCTCCTATTTTTGATACCATAAATAGATACTAAAGATTAATTAGTTAGTGTAATAAATATAAGAGTTATCTGTTTTGTTTACAATAGCATAACTTTTTTATGAAGAGCTCGTAACTATTATATTACAACTGATAACTTAGCGTCTCCTGTAGTCTGGCTGATTTTTACTCTACATTTCTCGCGCCGGTGGAAAGAAAGCAAAGAAGTAATCTTTTTTTTCATATATTGCTGCTATTCCCCCTCGGGCTTCTACTTCAGTGTTTTCTAAAATTTTCTTTGTGTCGTGGATACTACAATAAATATTTGCCTCGATAGGAATCCATAATCTTCATTAAATTTTCTTCTTACCACTCCATTACTGAAGGATTTTCATAAGAATAAAACCAAAGCGCGCGGCAAACAACAGACCTTTCTCACTGCAGCGCGCTAATGTACACACACTTTGAGAGTAGCGATTCACACATCTTGGTCAATTTGTGAATAGAACCCGTTTCAAGAATGATTGTTTTTATTTGTATACATGTATAAGAAAAGGAAATGTTGCATAATTTTTTATTGTTTTCAAATTAGTTAGATGAAAATGTTTCCGTAATATAGACTTAATATCACCAAATGTCAGTACATAGACTTGGAAAACGGGAAAACGTAGACTATCATAATTTCACAAACTCGAAACCTTATTTATATGTAAATGTGGAGGTTTTACTGGCACGTTGGAAAGTCACATATTCCAGATTAATAATAAATTCCTAAAGCGAGAAACCCCTTCAGTTGACTGCAAGATCCAGTAATTACCAATTTTCAAATTTATCGCTTTGTTCATTGGGTCATTAATGCTGATGGTAAATGCGGAGTTAATGTCTCTATAAAATGGTTTATTAAGTTAGCGAATATTGAGGCAATTATACACCTAGTTTCTCGTAATCCTACGCTTAATTGTACACCAAAGTTTCGAGATTATCGTTTGAAGTTCACCTTGATTTACATAATTCAATTATTGATGTCACCGATTGATGAATAAATTGAACACTCAATCTACATAAATCCTAGATGGATAATATCCAAATCATCTAAGAGCCTATTGCAACATGCTGACATGTCTGCAAATGACAGGTGACGGAATTATTTATAATTATGTCGCTAGCAATATTTTTTTAACCCTTCTTCACACAAAACATGACGATATATATTTCAAAATTAATGAATTACTATATCCAAACCATAATTATAGGAAATGTCACTCATAGCAATATATATCCTTACCTTAGACCATAAATGATTATCTTTGCCAATTGTTCGTTAACAAATTTTGGGTTAAGTAATTGTTGAAAATATCAATGATGTAAACATAGTCGTACTATGAAACATTTTATTTAACAACCATCGTTTAGCACTTTCTACAGATATTGTAAAAATGTTGACCGGGTAATTCTATTTGTTGTGTCACGTTTCAGAACTGAAATAAGTAACGTACAAATTATTTCTTAACTCATTCGTGACATAGTTTATTTGGTACAATACGAAGATTAAAGTGAGTATTCACAATTTCTATTGCAACAAAAGAAATTCATTGAAATCCAAAATTATTCACTCCAAAAAAAATGGTCTGAGTTTTCAGTGTTGAGGAAATAAAAAAAATGCTACAGCTTGAATATACTGAAGTATTTTTCTGCTAACGTCAAGCAATTCCTTGAATAAATGACTTTGAAATGGAGTTTATATTGATGAAATGCGTCTTTTTAACTTCCGTTTCAGTGGAATATTGCATAATGAGATATCGTTAGGGTGATACTTAATATTTTAAGTCCATTAAGATGTCTGAGGAGCGTGTATTCTGATTTCTGTTGAACTAATTCTCCTTTCTGGAGATTTTTTTGTATAAAATTTTTTGTATAAAATGTTTTGAGGAAACCGGGTATTAGGTAAACTAAATACAGTATCTACAGGACTCTATATATAGGAATAACATAGTCAGAAGTGAAATTTCATCAAATTAATTAAAAAAATTAACAATTCAGAAAAACTTCATGAATATTAAAATATAATTGCTCTACTTAAAAATTGACATGTTACTCAGACCTAGCCTACATTTTCTTAGGATTATCCGTGATTTAATCATGACATAGATAGAAATAAGACAAATAGATAACAGGGCGAAAGTTGGAGAAAAATTTAAATAAAGCAGAAAAAATTTGAAGAGGAAATACAGAATCGGCTATAGCAACATATTGATAACGAAATGAGGCAACATAAAGTATACAAGTAAAATGTAAACAAAAAAAAACAAGTATAAAAGAGACTGCGTAATGAATAGAAAAAAATAAGCACAACTACAATTGGTCAATACAGAACAAAATTAAGGGTATAAAGCGAATAGAGATAAATTGATTAAAGAATCAACAAGATAAGGGCGATGAAATACGATACAAAGAAATACGACGTAATTTATTGTTTCCGCCCTTACTATGTGGAGTCTACTCATATTACATTTTCAATCGAAACTAACTATTTCTAAATAATTCCAAAATATTATAAAAAATTCTAAAAAACAGACAATTGTTTCGATATTAATATCATCGTGAGAATGACGGAAGATACATTTCATGTGATGCTTACCTGATGAAGTGAGTTTCAGTGTCATATTTTAAGGGGGGTGACCGGGAAGGGAGTCATATTTTTTTGTGACGGCGTTGGGCCATAGGAAAATCTTAGGAATATTAGAATTCGATACTTCAAACCTTTCTGAGATAGCTATAGTGAGGGCGAGATTCGTTTATTTCAGTTTTTTCTCGAAATTAAATTATCTAAACGCTCCTATAAATTTTTCTCGGTGCGCGGATTTCTAAAAAAATGCTAATGTTGCCTTTAAATGGGTGGCTAGACCAAGAAAAAATTGTGATTGCGATTGACTTAATATATATGGATAGAAAAAATAAGAAGATATATTTCAAATATTGAAGGTTAGATAATATTAGCCTCATGGGGATATCCAGGAAAACTATGTCTGCTGATATTTACCATTACTACTTAAGAACACAGTTCAAATGTGGAAAACTCCCCAGATTTTTCTGTTCATTGAAGACTTCATATCGTGGGTCTTTTAAGTGTCTTATACTTTCTAATCAAGGAAATCGAGTTCCTGTTTCTCATCATAAAAATGTAGTACTTCTAGTTCTTTGTTAGGTGTTAATAAATGTTTGGTGTCAAGTAGATGTTGTGCGTAATGGTATTTCTGTGGTTTTTTTAATATGTATGCTCGTTAGTGATCATTGTATCTTATCTCAAAATTTCTAAGGGTTTGGCCTAAACAGATAGCATTGCATTCTGGATACTGAAGTTATATATATATATATATATATATATATATATATATATATATATATATATATATATATAGAGCGAGTAAAAGATAGTCGGCTTGAACTAGTTAAAACCAGAATAGTTATAAAGTTATCGGGAATAAGCCTTCTCAGGAATAAGTAAACTCTTTTTACTTTATGTTGAAAGCTTTAGAAATATCTTTTATTTCTTCATCAGTCAACTACAAAAATGTATACAACTAGTTAAATAGGCAAAAATATTAATTTAAATTTATTACTTACAAGTAATCGAGGTTAATCGTTAAATAATTTCTTTCCCAAAGGTTACCATTGCACAGAAACCACTCACTTCTTGATGTTTTAAAAACAATAAAATGTGTTATCGTTTACAGCACTAAAAAGAATGAAATGTATTTTGTCAATGAATGTTATTCATTTTTGAAAAACAAAAAGAAGACGGCCTTGTGAAATGAAAAAGTTAGTTAATGACTCTTAACTTAAAAATTGGTTCACAACAAAAGAGGAAGTGATACAGACAGGTCCATGGGTGTCCTATGGGATCAGTACTATCTCCGGTCATTGCACAATACATAATGGACGATCTATTGGATGCGTGTTTGCTTAATCTGACATTTACCATCCCTTTTATAAAAAAATATGTTGATGACATTATATGTAGCATACCTCTGAATGGCTGCAATGAACTACTAGGAGTTTTCAATTCCTACAAACAGTACTTGAGTTTCACCAACGAAGAAGGTTTGGACCATAGTGTCCCGTTCCTTGACACTAAAGTTATTAGGAATAATGAAAACAAAAAAATATTGAATTGGTACACGAAGCCCTCAAGTTCAGGTAGATACATGAATTTTCATTCTTACCATCCTTACAAAATTAAAATTAACCTAATTTTAGCCCTCAAACATCGTATCTTTAAAATTTGCCACCCTTCCCTTAGAAATGACAGTTTGAGAAAGCTCTACAATCTATTGTTAGATAATTCATATCCACATCAACTTCTGAAAAAATTAATTTTTACAACTTCGAATTACCGTGATGGGGGTGACATTGCTCCTATAGTGGAAAACAATCCACAGCCCCTAGAAAGAAGAAGGTATGTTAGCATCCCTTACATTAAAGAAATTACACCTAAAATTACAAAAATACTGAAAAATGAAAAATATCTAGTAATAGCTAATGGAACCATTAAAACGGTAAACCAAATATTCAGTAAAACTAAGGATAAAGTACACAGGGATTAGAAGTGCAACACAATATATCAAATTGATTGTGGAAATCGCGATCAGGTTTATATTGGTCAAAGTTCAAGACCACTTAAAGATCGCATAATATCCCACAAAAGCGACATAAAATTAAAAAAGGAATCTTGTGCGTTGGCTACGCATCACCTAGATACGGGACACAATTTCAAATTTGACGCCGCCAAAGTTTTGACTTGTGAAAATAATTCTTTTAAAAGAAATTTCCTAGAGATGGTATATATCAACAATGAACCTTTGGCCATGAACAAACGTTCAGACATAAAAAATCTGAGTATTATTTATTCAAACATCCTCAGTTTTGATTTCAACAAAAATTGAAAAACAACTAGCCTAGCCGACACCTTTTTGCCTATCATCATCTTCACAGCTTGTGGTTTAAACATATTTCCCCTCCGCGCTGCATGCTAGTGACAGTGGTTTTCAGGGTGTGGGGAAGAATGACATAAAAATAATCTACCGATTCATGTTCTGTGTTGTATGATTCCCTCATCAGACGGTCATAGCAATTAAAAGTGAGAGGATTAACCGAGTATGTTCTGTACTGATGTTTTTTTGACCATTCAACACAGTTGTTTTTGATCACTTCCTCTTTTGTTGTGAACTAATTTTTAAGATAAGAGTCATTAACTAACTTTTTCATTTCACAAGGCCGTCTTCTTTGTGTTTTTCAAAAATGAATAACATTCATTGACAAAATTCATTTCATTCTTTTTGGTGCTGTAAACGAAAACACATTTTATTGTTTTTAAAACATCAAGAAGTGAGTGGTTTCTGTGCAATGGTATCCTTTGGGAAAGAAATTATTTAACGATTAACCTCCATTACTTGTAAGTAATAATTTAAATTAATATTTTTGCCTATTTAACTAGTTGTATACATTTTTGTAGTTGACTGATGAAGAAATAAAAGATATTTCGAAAGCTTTCAACATAAAGTAAAAAGAGTTTACTTATTCCTGAGAAAGCTTATTCCCGATAACTTTATAACTATTCTGGTTTATATATATATATATATATATATATATATATTATAATTGAATGATGATAATTATAATTTATGATAATTTTATGGCTAGCTCAGATTATATAATTTGTTTATTTTATTATAGTTTTATATTTTATCGGAGAACATGAGAAACTTCTCTCGTTGGGTTCTGGATATGATAATCAAAGATTGAAGAAATACATATACATAATCTTACCTTTTAATTACAACCTCTGAAAGACATAATATCTATTAAATAAAACGATTGAAATATGATAATATTGATATTGATACTTTAACCATAGATGTAAGAATAAAAGAAAACCAACACATTAATGTAAATATGTTTAATAAATGAATTTCAATTTTTAATCTGATTAGAACATAATAAAATATTTTGTAACTGTTAATTTATTTTGCACATTTATTCTTAAGGAATTGTGCCACCCTATATCATACATACATTCTTGGAAACAAAATGATATAATTTCTGCGTCGGCGCTATATCTCCAAACGCATGCGCTGCTACAGTATACATGTAAGAAAGAAGTTTCCTTCCATACACAACGTTTATATTCAACATACTGTTAGCGTGTCTGTGATGAAAATTGTTGGTTATAATTATTAAATGTTTTTATAATCAATTACATATAAGTAATACTTTATAAACTATATGTGTACGTGTATTTAAAAAAAAAACAAGAAAGTGATAGATGAAAGTTATGCATGCAAAAGCTGAAAATAAGTAATGAAATAGAATTGAGCACGCATGATGTACGTGATATTTTACGAGGATAAATTTACAACAGGTGAGTTTCAATATTATCTTAAAATTATAATTCTCTATAGATGAATTTTATAATGCATTATATGTTACTGTTCTTTGGCCTTTTTATATGATATATATCAATTGAATGTTCTATTGAATTTTGAGTGTACACTTTAAAATGTTTATTGGAATTCCAAATAGATTTAATCAAAATACACAGACCTTATCTTTCTTGCTATTACTGCCGGCTGCACTTACATCTTCCAAACTTGCCGATATCTCCTTAGAGATATGCTCCTACGGCACTCTTTAGTAGTTACACAGGATCTGATACACTTATGATTAGTTTGTCATAAAATGTTTATATAATTTTAACTTTTAACTGTTTTTTAAAGAAAATTTTTGTAGAGAGCAATCTTACAGAGACGCATCCCTCATCACCATTCTAAATTCACTCCTTTGTTTTTCAAAATCAACAACTATCCCGGCTTCACTAGTCCATAGCACTCTTATTTGTTTTTTTATCACAGAAATTGTTATTCTCCAGTCTTTTAGTGACTATTTTGAAAAAACATAAATTTATTGTCCTGGAGGGTATTGACACTGATTCATTTAAATCTCTATCGTATTAAGGAATTTTAATTAAGTCCTTCTTTCCTCTTACAATAGTCCATTTTCTTATATTTACCTTGTTTAGCTAATTTACAAAATGTTTATTTTTACAAATATTACAACCTATATTATTAATTAACCTATATGTAATTGATTCTAATTTAATTTTGCGTCTTGTTTGATACTTATTATACATATACTCCTTATTATTTTTGTTTTTGTAATTAAATTTTATATCTATAATCTATAAACAATGATTTAGGTTGGTATTGAAAAATTCCCTAGCATGACTTTACTTCCTATAAATATTCATTTCCTCAATATGTTTGGGGCTGTGTTCCAACTATCTTTCCCATCTAGTTTCAACCCTTTTCAATGAATGAATGAATACATGGTATTCTAAATTTATGCTACTACAAAAATAATATGTAAATAATGTTAAATTATCGTTAGACTAATTATTCTTTTCTCTTACTTTAGGTTTCAAGCTATTGTGTGACATTTCATCCTGCCGAAATTGTTATGGCTGTGTTCAGTGCAATTCCGAATTCCATGACTTTGACAACCAATCAGAATTACTGGTACAGGTAATATTTACTCTTTAATTAGCTAATATAGTGTTGTAATTTCTATTCTTCATCCTTTTCAAAATTTCACATCAATATATTATCCAATCTATACATATTTCAATCTTTTTATATTTTAATCTTTGACTTTTTATTGAGTTTATTCTAATGGTTGTGTCTACTGACACTTCTTACGTTACAATAAGACTTGTTTATTATGTTTGTTTATTTCATTATATTTACAAAACTAGAGGATTAGTTCAACTCCCCTCAAATTTAAATTTTCAAAAAGGAAGCTTTTAAGTAGCCTTTTTAAAATTTCAATTTCAACGTTCCGGCTAATAATTATATTCTACTTAATTCATTACTCTTTTCTTTATATACAGAAATTGAATTTGAAGAATCCTATATTTAAGTTTATTACTATTTCTATCTTAGACTTAGTTTCCATTATCTAATTCTATCCTATCCTATTCTAATTATTTTTACAAATATGAGACCAATCATTCTGGTTTGAAATATCTTAGACATCTTTGCTTACTCTTAGTATATTATTCTATATTATTGTTTTATTTCAATTCCTATACCAATTATTATTCATTTATTCACACCGTAGAATCTTTATTCTTTGAACTATTTCTTGCTTATATTTTTACTTATACCTTTTTCCTTCACTTAACAATTCTTTTAATGCTCTCCTATCCTTATCTTATCTTCGAATTCAAAAAAAAATTATTATTTCCAATATTTCATATATTTTCATATCTTATTGTCAACCCTTATTCATGTCAATATAATTACTCCTATAGTCTAACCTTTTTCTTTGCTTACTATCCCTATTTATATTTATTTGCATAATTCTTAATTATAACTCATCAACTTCATTTCTTCAATATATTAATTACATTATACTTTATATATATTTCATTTCTCCCTATCTCATAATAATTAATCATATCATTTACTATATAAATCTTTGCTTCCATATTTCATTGTTACTTATCTCCATAATTCCTATAAAATTTTATTTGACATGAATATCTCAAATTCTATATCTTGATTTAAAAAAAAACTTTCTTTCCTTTCCACCTCTTTTACTGTGTTATTCAAATGATAACGAGCCTGTCCTTCCTAAATCCTACCTGTTCTTATTAATAAGTGTGAATTCTGTTTCTTATCCCCTCTACCTAATAAATTCTTACAAAATTTCTTAATATTATATTATCGCTTTTATTTCTGTCTGTCTTTGATATTATATATTTCTTTATAACAAAATGTGTCTCTATTTGTTTGGTTTTTTTAATCTATATAGCTACTCTAACTTTCCTTATAAGTTAAATGTGAAGTTACTTTACTTTTACTTAAAATCATTTATAAGTTTTTAATAATATATTTTTTTTTTTATATTTTATAGATTCTTAACTGCGATAATGGAAACAATCTAGATGTATCCTACATATGAAAAAATTGAAAGCCTTATATCTACCTAGTATCTAATATTTTATGTTACATGGAAGTGCTACTTATGCAGAACATTGGAATCATTACATCTACCTATAATATTACTATTTATATACATGTAAGTAACATAATATTATCTATTCCTCTTTTTCTTGTTTCATTCTTGTATCATTTATTGAGAGTTATATTTGTAAATTGACTCAATGTTAAAAACACCCCTAACCATGTTTGTTCCCGGGTATACCAGTTTATAACTGTTTTGTGCATTTTCAGTTAATACTTCATAAGGTCCCTCGAATGGCAATTGCAATTTAATACATTGGTCTTCTGCTTTATTGGATGTTTTTAGTGCTTTTATTATAACCAATTCTCCTTTGTTAAATCGTGTTATCTTCTTGATCTTCTTGTTCTGATCCCGAATATATTTCTCAGCATTCCTCTTGATTCTTATATTTACCTTTTCTAATATCTCTTCTAGGGTAGTATCTCTATTCACAATCCAGTTTCGTTTCGGTTGAATACCTTTCATCATATAAATTGGACTTTCGCCTGTTACTCCATGTGGTAAATTATTAATAAATTCTTCAATTCTATCCATGTTTTCATCCCATCGAATATGTATCCCTTGGCAAAGTATTCTTAAATATTTCAAAATTTCTTTTATATATCTCTCTGCTGGATTGGAGCTGGGTCTTCTTATACTAATAAATTGTAATTCTATTTGTTCCTTGTCACAATATTGTTTTAATTTTATACTTTCAAAGTATGTAGCATGGTCGAGTATTATTCTTTGAGGTCTCCCTACTTCTTCTATGTATCTTCTTAAACATTCTATTACAATTTTAGCTGTAGATCTCTTACATGGAAAAGTTTTAATAAATTTGGTGTATACATCTACTATAACTAATAAATTCTTATTGCCCGATTCACTTCTAATTAAATTTCCGATAAAGTCCATTGCCACAGTCTGTAATGGTTTATCTGTTATCATAGATTTCGCTGTCATGCAGTTATGGTAATTTTTTTCTTTGGCCAATTGACATAGTTGACAGTATTTGCATACTTCTTTTACTACACTTAAATCCTTTCTCGACACATAATTTTCTCTAAACACATTCCATAATTTTCTCGTTCCTATGTGTCCATTCTCCTCATGTAAATTAATAATAATTTCCTTTGCAAACTCCTTACTTATCACAAATACTTCTCTGTCCTCCAATTTCTTATACCATATCTCATCGATTTTATAGGCACCCTTGACTTTCTTATCTTCAAAATGTCTCTGATCTTCTTTAATCCTTTCCAATGTAAATATCCCCTCCGTTTGGTATAATTGGTTTATTCCAATTTGAAATTTTGTCTGATCATTTCCTACTTCATCTGCTCGACTTAATGCATCAGCTACAATATTTTGTTTCCCTGGAATATATTTGATTTCAAATTCATATTCCTGTAGCAATAATATCCACCTGTGAACACGATTATTGGCATAACGGTTTTTTAACATGGCTGTTAATACTGAATGGTCGGTTTCTACAATAAACTTAGCTCCTAATAGATAAAATCTTAATTTACTTATGCAAAATACTACACTAGCCATCTCCAATTCCGTTATGGAGTATTTCCTCTCTGCTGGTTTGGTCACTCGAGATATAAAACTAATAGGTACTTCACATCCTTCTTGTATTTGAACTAATACACCTGCCAATCTTTCTATCGAAGCATCAGTTCTTAAGATAAACGGTTGATCGTACTGTGGATGAAAAACTTTTAAACTGTTTAGAAAAATTTCTTTTAATTCCCGAAATGCCTTTTCTCTTCTCTCATCCCATTTCCACTTAGTATCCTTCTTTAATAATTCTATGAGAGGAATTTCTCTCCTACTTAGATCAGGTATTAACTTCTTAAAATAATTAATAACACCTAGAAATCCACGCAAAGTTCGTAAATTATTCGGCGTCTTATACTCCAAAATTGCTTTAATTCTCTCAGGATTCATTGTTATACCAGTGTCATTTAAAACATATCCTAAATAATCCACTTCTCTTTTATAAAACTGACATTTGTCTAAATTTAACTTGAGTCCAGCGTTTTCTAATTCATTTAATATTGTTTCCAAATGTTTTTGATGTTTCTCTTCTGTTTCAGAAAAAATCAAGATGTCATCAATGTAGTGGAGAGTGAAATCTTCATAAGGATTCAAGATTGTATGCAGAGTTCGTACTAAAGCAGCACAAGAGCTTTGTAATCCGAATGGCACCACACAAAATTGGTACACCACTCCATCTACCATGAATGCTGTGTATTGTCTACTACGATGTTCCAATGGAATCAACCAAAAGCTATGCTTTAGATCTAATTTTGAAAATATATTAGCTTTTGTAATTCTTCCAAATATACCTTCAATATTTAATGGACTTTCGTATTGTTTTTTTGTAAATGTGTTTATATTCCTAGCATCCAAACATATTCTAATATCTCCCGATTTCTTCTTTACACATGTTATAGCACTTATGTATTGTGAATTTGATCTTTCAATAATACCGTCATGTAACATTTTATTTATTTCTTGGTATACCTCTTGTTTTAATTTATACGGAATCGGATAGGTTTTGATTTTAAAATTTTTAATTTCTGGTATTACTTCTATTTTATGTACATATCTGGTTGCAACACATACTTCTTCATTAAATAGTTTTTTATGAGAGTCAAGTAATTCATATACTCTCTGTTTATATTCCTCCAAACATAATTCATCCCTCATGTTTCGTTCTTCTTCAACAATGTGATTTAATTGTCCAATT
This sequence comes from Galeruca laticollis, assembly GCA_963921935.1. NCBI lineage: Eukaryota > Metazoa > Arthropoda > Insecta > Coleoptera > Chrysomelidae > Galeruca > Galeruca laticollis. Next base: position 171,340,109 of record OY998179.1, on the reverse strand, counting down.
GCACATTCGTTCTTCCCTATATCTGTTGGATCTTTCGTCATAAATGGTATTGTATGTTCATTATATATTATATTTTGCTTTTTATAATCTATTATAATTTTATGTTTATTCAGTTCATCTGTACCCATGATTATGTCATATTTTAAATTTTTTACTATTAACAATTGTACTGATAAAATCTTGCCATTTAATTCTAAATTTGTCATTATAGTTTTTGTTGCTTCATACAATTTTCTTTCATTTGCCCCTACTAATGATATTTTATGCGTATTTATCACCATAATATTGTCTTGATTTAAATTGTCTACGATATTTTAATTAATGATGGACACTTCTGAACCCGTATCTAACAAAACTCTACATTTAATGTTTTCTAAATTTCCCTCTATAAATATTAATCTAGTTAATTCTTGGTTTGTATGATCTTCGTCTAAAATGAATTCCCTAGGATGTTGATATTTAGAAGAATAGACAATATTATGCACGTAAGAGCAACTTATTAGAAATTCGGATCAGAACTCGGGCCCTGATCAATATCCCTTCTTACCTCTTCCTGATTTTGTATCAAATTAACTTGTCTTCTGTCTTCTTCCCTATTGCCTCTCTGGTCATAATTTCTTTCCCTGTTTTCATTTCTGCGATCTTCTTCATTATTTCTTCCATCCCTTCTGTATTGTTGCCAATTTCGATTTCCATTTTCGTTTCGTCTTCCAAAATTTCTATAATTTCCCCCATTTTCGTATGGCCTATTTCCATTATTTCTATTACCATTATTGTTATTCTGATATCCATTCCTGTAATTCCCATTTCCATTTCTATAATTGTCATTTCTAGGATTTCTATCATCCCGTCCTTGTTCTCTTCTCTCATAGTTTCGATTCCCATTGTTTCCATAGTCATTTCTTCTCTCATTGTCTCTGCGATAATGTCCATTTCCATTCTCATTTGATCTATTCTCTCGTATATCATTGTTGTTAGTATAGCTTCTTTCCACGCGTTGTAAATAGCTTGATAAATTATCCATGGATTTTATATTGTGTAGCGCTATTGTTTCCGCTACTTCAGAGTTAAAATGTCTTCCGACATACAAGACTAACTCTTCCTCCTTCATTCCAGGCTCAAGGTATTGGGCTATGTTGTATAACTGCATCGCATAGTTGTTTAGATTTTTACTCTTCTTATAATCGAACTTGCCAAAATATAGCCGTTCCCTAAATGTTGCCTGTTGCAATTCTCCCCAAAAATAAGCTAAAAATTGTTGTTCAAAGTCGCCCAAACTCTGGATCTGTTCTTCTTTATTACAGAACCATAACAAAGCATGGCCCTGTAATATACTCCTTATAATGAGTTTTATTTCCATAATGTCCCTGAGTCCTTTTATTTTACTGCGAATTATCTTCAGAAATACCTTGGGATGTACATTATTTATGTTCCCATCGAATTTCACCCCGATTTCGAAATTACTATGGAAATTTCCAGGACATACATTAACTCCTCCACTTCTTCTAAAATTCTCTTCCATTTCCTCAACAGTATTTCGTAACTTCCTATTCATTTCTTCTATTTCTTGACTTACTTGTCGATTTATATCTTCATTAATTGCTGAACTCATCCCAGTTCTCTCTTCTATCTTGCCATCTAAATCCTTAAATTTCCTATTTACATTTTCTTTTATCTGTTCTACTTCCTTTGTTAGATGATTCGACTGTTTTGAGACTTCCACTCTAATATTTTCTGGTAAATTCTCTTCTATATCTCTTCTAAATTCTGATACTTCTTCTACTATGATCTTTTCTATGTTTTCTCGAATTTTCATACCGTTTTCTTGTATTTCTTGTCTCAAATTTTTATTTTTATTCTCCATTTCTTCTTTTACCTCAATAATGTTCTTCTTAAATTCTTCCTGGTTCTCCTTGAGTTCCTTAATCTCCTTACAATTTTCCAATTTGACTTCATCTATTTTCTTTTCCAATCGGTGCATGTTTGTATGAATGTTGTGAATGTCTCCCCTAATTTCTTCCTTCATACTATTCATGTCTCCCCTCATCGTGTCCATATTTATCCTATTTTCTTCAAATTTCTGGTTCATATTTCCATTTATGGTGTCAATCTTCCCATTTAAATCTCCTTTCAACTCTTTCTTCATGCTGTTTATATTTTCATTCAGTTTGTTCATGTCTGTTCTTCTATTTTCCTCCATTCTGTTAAACAATTGTTGCATCATCTCCATCTGATTATCATTCCTTGTTCTTGTTTGCGTTTCCTGTTGACTATGTGCTATACTACCCTTGTTTCCTGCTTCTACTTGTTCTACCTCTATTCCATCTTCTTCATCTCGTGTTGTATTTTCTTCAGGTGCATCCACTTCTGATTGCTGACCCTGGATCATATATTGAACCTGGAAATCTCCCATTCCATGGCTCCTTTCTTCTCTCTCCTCTTCTGATCCACTATCATTTCCGATCTGCTTTCCATCCCTCAACATCATTTTCCTATTTTCCATTGTTCTTTGTTTTAATTTAATTTTTTTAATATATTATTTTTATAATCGCCCCACGTTTTTGGGTGCCAATTTATAATTGAAAATTTATAAATTGTATATTTTAATAGCCTCACGTTGGGCCGACAATTTATAATTGAATGATGATAATTATAATTTATGATAATTTTATGGCTAGCTCAGATTATATAATTTGTTTATTTTATTATAGTTTTATATTTTATCGGAGAACATGAGAAACTTCTCTCGTTGGGTTCTGGATATGATAATCAAAGATTGAAGAAATACATATACATAATCTTACCTTTTAATTACAACCTCTGAAAGACATAATATCTATTAAATAAAACGATTGAAATATGATAATATTGATATTGATACTTTAACCATAGATGTAAGAATAAAAGAAAACCAACACATTAATGTAAATATGTTTAATAAATGAATTTCAATTTTTAATCTGATTAGAACATAATAAAATATTTTGTAACTGTTAATTTATTTTGCACATTTATTCTTAAGGAATTGTGCCACCCTATATCATACATACATTCTTGGAAACAAAATGATATAATTTCTGCGTCGGCGCTATATCTCCAAACGCATGCGCTGCTACAGTATACATGTAAGAAAGAAGTTTCCTTCCATACACAACGTTTATATTCAACATACTGTTAGCGTGTCTGTGATGAAAATTGTTGGTTATAATTATTAAATGTTTTTATAATCAATTACATATAAGTAATACTTTATAAACTATATGTGTACGTGTATTTAAAAAAAAAACAAGAAAGTGATAGATGAAAGTTATGCATGCAAAAGCTGAAAATAAGTAATGAAATAGAATTGAGCACGCATGATGTACGTGATATTTTACGAGGATAAATTTACAACAGGTGAGTTTCAATATTATCTTAAAATTATAATTCTCTATAGATGAATTTTATAATGCATTATATGTTACTGTTCTTTGGCCTTTTTATATGATATATATCAATTGAATGTTCTATTGAATTTTGAGTGTACACTTTAAAATGTTTATTGGAATTCCAAATAGATTTAATCAAAATACACAGACCTTATCTTTCTTGCTATTACTGCCGGCTGCACTTACATCTTCCAAACTTGCCGATATCTCCTTAGAGATATGCTCCTACGGCACTCTTTAGTAGTTACACAGGATCTGATACACTTATGATTAGTTTGTCATAAAATGTTTATATAATTTTAACTTTTAACTGTTTTTTAAAGAAAATTTTTGTAGAGAGCAATCTTACAGAGACGCATCCCTCATCACCATTCTAAATTCACTCCTTTGTTTTTCAAAATCAACAACTATCCCGGCTTCACTAGTCCATAGCACTCTTATTTGTTTTTTTATCACAGAAATTGTTATTCTCCAGTCTTTTAGTGACTATTTTGAAAAAACATAAATTTATTGTCCTGGAGGGTATTGACACTGATTCATTTAAATCTCTATCGTATTAAGGAATTTTAATTAAGTCCTTCTTTCCTCTTACAATAGTCCATTTTCTTATATTTACCTTGTTTAGCTAATTTACAAAATGTTTATTTTTACAAATATTACAACCTATATTATTAATTAACCTATATGTAATTGATTCTAATTTAATTTTGCGTCTTGTTTGATACTTATTATACATATACTCCTTATTATTTTTGTTTTTGTAATTAAATTTTATATCTATAATCTATAAACAATGATTTAGGTTGGTATTGAAAAATTCCCTAGCATGACTTTACTTCCTATAAATATTCATTTCCTCAATATGTTTGGGGCTGTGTTCCAACTATCTTTCCCATCTAGTTTCAACCCTTTTCAATGAATGAATGAATACATGGTATTCTAAATTTATGCTACTACAAAAATAATATGTAAATAATGTTAAATTATCGTTAGACTAATTATTCTTTTCTCTTACTTTAGGTTTCAAGCTATTGTGTGACATTTCATCCTGCCGAAATTGTTATGGCTGTGTTCAGTGCAATTCCGAATTCCATGACTTTGACAACCAATCAGAATTACTGGTACAGGTAATATTTACTCTTTAATTAGCTAATATAGTGTTGTAATTTCTATTCTTCATCCTTTTCAAAATTTCACATCAATATATTATCCAATCTATACATATTTCAATCTTTTTATATTTTAATCTTTGACTTTTTATTGAGTTTATTCTAATGGTTGTGTCTACTGACACTTCTTACGTTACAATAAGACTTGTTTATTATGTTTGTTTATTTCATTATATTTACAAAACTAGAGGATTAGTTCAATATATATATATATATATATATATATATATATATATATATATATATATATATATATGTTATATACGAAAAAAACGCTTATGTTTAAGTAATGTTACGCAATGTCAAACATCAGATTACGATTTCCGTATTTTCATGAGAACGATGCTACGTTGCGTTTTTATAAAATAAACACATTAAGTAACACAAATATTATGTTACAGAAAAATAATGATTTCTGCACTTTCATGGGAGCGACGCTACATCGAATTCTCCATGAAAATAAACGCTGACGTTGATTTAACAAATTCTATAAATTCTTTGACTTTATGTAAAATAGTTAGTTACAATTATAATTTCAACCTATTACTTCTTTTTTATATAACATAAAACTGTGTAACTCAATAAAAATTGTTTTTAAAAAGTTTAACGTGAATTTGTGAATATAACAGTGGCGCAGTCAGTAGGATTCCTAAACACATTTAGAACAAGGATTGCCTAACTAAGTGTGGTGGTTCCTAAACCTTTAAGGAATTTTCAAGTACCAGCTCCAGATCTTCAAGAAGCAGACGGTCTCTCCGGCACCAGGAACACGCAAACTGCTAACCAGGTGTAGCAAAGCTCACGGATAAGGATTTCAGCTGCCAAGGAAGGAATGAAAATATTTACGTAAGAATCATCTCGTTTTATTTTTATTTAATATTTTGCAATTTATTTTTTATTTTTACCAAGTTCTATTGTCATAATTTACTTTTATTTTGAATACAATCATTTTAATATAATACAAAATGCCTGAAACACGTAGTGCAACAAACGCTAATGCCAATGCTAATACTCCAGTTGCTCAAACCGATCAAGCGTCAAATCTTGAACCTTACAGATTATCTGAAATATTTTCAATAATTCCGGAATATGACGGTAATCAAATTTTCTTAAATACTTTTATAAATGCTTGTAAAACAGCTTACAGAATGGCCGGCAACGACCAAAAAGTACTTTTAACTCTTCATATTAAAAACAAACTTAAGGGAAGAGCCGCTGAATTAGTTAATTCACGCGACCCTTCAAATTGGGAAGAAATTAAAACATTATTAAACACTCACTTTGGAGATTCTCGCGACTTAAATTCGTTGATTCAAGACCTTCAAAGAATGAAACAACTACCAAACGAATCGCCTTTAATTTTTGTTTCGAGATTACAAACTCTGGAAGCAAAAATGTATTCAGCTATAAGTAAACAACAGCATTTAACAACAGATCAAAAAGTAGCACAAACACGTCTTATAGAATCATTAACTTTAAATACTTTATTAACCGGTCTAGATCCAAAAATCGGTCAAATTGTTAGAGCTAGTAATCCAATAAGTGTTTTATCAGCTATTTTACGAATCAGAAGAGAACTTCAATTAACTTACTATGAAAACCACAAACCTCAGACTAATCGTAATACAAATAATATACCTACTCGTAGATTTAGCCAAAATTCACCAAAACAATGTAATTTTTGTCACAGAATAGGACATACTATAAAAGAGTGTCTCACACGTCAAAGACAATCTCAAAATTTAGCTCAGGGTTCCTTTAGACCAAATCAAACTCCTAACTCACATAACCAAACAGGCCAAAATTTTCAACAAAGGCCACAATTTCAAAATAACCAACAAAATCAAAATCGCCCATCTGTAATTAGACCAAATCCAAGTTTTAGACCTCAAGAACCACCGGGAAATCGAACCAACACAAATTTTAATCAACAAAGAACTTTTCATTTCAATCGAAATCGTGATTTTAACAAACACTCTCATAACAGTTATGACTATTATACAGATGATAGTCAAAATTATTATGAAAATCAAGAATATTACCAAGAAATTAACCCCAGTGCTCCTGACTATTATACTGTTGATAGTGAAATAGAGGAAAACTATTATACTGCTGATAGTGATCCTAACTCTGATAATGGTGTACCAGTTTGCAATACGAATGAAGACGAAACTTTCGATTATAGCCATATCGAACAAGACAATTTTAATTATAATAATGAAAATGTTTATAATTTTGATTCTGATAACCTCCTAAATCCAAATCATGATTATTATCAGGATTTTCGACAAGGCCCTTTACAAACGAAACCCCCAGATCCGCTAAACGACCAAACTTCAAATTTGTCGATCCCAGACCTCAGTTCACAAATTCAAACCATGAGTTTGAACAGTCCAGAATCGGACTGCCTCGAACAGATGTTCATGTAAAAAATACCTTACCGGTAAATTCTAAAAACTTATACTATATTAAAGACAGAACAAACACTTATAAAATTCTAATTGATACAGGTGCTGGATTATCAATTTTCAAACCCAAAACTTGCGAAAATTATAGAAATCGATCCCCTGAAAATGTAATTATTCAAGGTATAACGAACCAAAAAATAAGAGTTAACGAATCAACCCTTATTCCATTTAAACCTAACGATCCACACAGAGTATTCATTTGTAATTTAGATATTGATTTTGATGGATTATTAGGCATGGATTTTTTAGAACATTATAATTGTGTAGTTGATCTAAAAAATAAACAACTTATTACTGATTTCAAAATTGTACCATTATTTAAAGTAACAGATAATGAAACTACCAATATTTCAATCGAAAACCAATTTCCACAAATTTACAAAAATACAATTTCCATTGAACCTAGGACTGAACAAATATTTAAACTAAAATACGATTTAGTTAATACTGATGCTATACTGGTAGGTCAAGAAGTAGAGAAAGTTAAACTACCAAACGCATTAGTTAAAATAAATGAAAAAGGAGAATTTTTTGTTTCAGTATTAAATGTTAATTGTATACCTAAAACTGTAACATTTTCAAAACTTAACTTAGAACCATATGAAATAAATAATGTGAATAATATTCAACTAACCACCCAAAAAAATGCACCTTCAACATTCCAGAGGGTCATGGACAATGTCCTTGCTGGAATTCAAAACGAGCGATGTCTTGTCTATATGGACGACATCATCGTCTATTCACCGACAATTCAAGAACATATTACCCACTTAACAGAAGTATTCAAGAGACTTCAAAAAGCTAACTTAAAACTTCAGCCAGACAAGTGCGAATTCTTGAGAAAAGAAGTCGCGTACCTTGGACATTTAATCACGGAAGATGGCGTTAAGCCATTTCCGGCAAAAATTGAATGCGTCCAAAAATTCCCTCAACCTACGAACCAAAAGGAAATAAAATTCTTTTTGGGACTCGCTGGTTACTACAGAAGATTTATACCGAACTTCGCTAAAATTTCCAAACCAATGACAAAACTTTTACAAAAAGATGCCCCATTTAATTTTGACTCCGAATGTCAAAAGTCATTCCAAGAATTGAAAAATGCTCTTACTTCTACTCCGATATTGATATACCCAAACTTTGAAGAACGATTTCTTTTAACTACCGATGCTAGCGCATTCGCAATCGGTGCGGTTTTGTCACAAGGCCCAATAGGTAAGGATTTACCGATAGCCTATGCGTCTAGGACATTGTGCAAAGCAGAAACCAAATACTCTACGATAGAGAGAGAACTTTTGGCAATTGTGTGGGCAGTTAAACACGTTGGACCCTATTTATATGGCCGAAAATTTACCCTTATAACTGACCACCATCCACTTACTTGGTTATTCTCTATAAAAGACCCCGGTAGTCGTCTAGCACGATGGCGCCTCAAATTAGAGGAATACAACTATCAAATTGAATTCAAATCTGGCAAATCCAATAAAAATGCCGATGCCCTTTCTCGAATGAAAATTAACCACATAAATGACTTTGATTCATTTCGCTCAAAATTAGGAAACTTTAAATATTTACCTTACCCAATTTATCCCGCTCTTGAAGATGCAGGTCCATCCCAACAAACTGAAAATAAACCTGAAATTGACTGGGATGCCGCTGCAGAAGAATTTTTGTCTTTTGAGGAACTTTATAAAACAAAATCACTGATTGACTATTCTAAAATAGAATATTCCAATAATCATCTACTAGACAAACAAAATAAAAACATTTTAACCTTTTTTCATCAAAACAATTTACAAGATTTTCATGAAAAAATAATTGAGGATATATTTGAGGAAAACCCCGACTTTTCTTATGCAAAAATCAATGTACTTAGCAGTAAAACTGTCAAAAATAGAAAATACCTTATTATTGCTATACCATGGGATCCAGACAGTATTAGTGAATACTTATTTGCTGCAATTTACAGAAATCGAGATTTATTTAAACCTTCAGAAAAATATTTTATCGAAAATAATCCTGACCTACCAATACTAGAAACACTATCATTTCTACTTTCGGAAGTTGACGTAAAATTCACTATTTGTCAAAATATTACTAAAGAGCCAGAACAAAATCAAATACCTATCATCTTAGATCAATTCCATAATGGCAAAAGCCACCTTCACCGCGGAATTAATGAAACTATTAGGCGAATACGACAAAAATATAATTGGGCCGGCCTCAATCGAGATGTCGAAAATTATATTAAGTCATGCCGGGCATGCCAAGAGACAAAAATTTGTCGCAAAAATTTGAACAGTCCCCTCGTTATAACTGAAACGCCTAAAACACCTTTTGAACGTATTAATATTGATATTTTAGAGGTACCTCAAAAGAATTACGCTCTTACAATAAGAGACGAGCTAACAAAATTTTCTCAAGCATATCCGCTTGAAGATAAAAGTGCCAAATCCGTTGTCACTTCATTATTAGCTTATTTTCAGCATTTTGGTGCACCACTTCGCATTCATTGCGACGCCGGTCGCGAATTCAATAATGCGTTAATGAAAGACCTTTGTAATATGTTCGATATTAAGTTAACATATTCAAGTGTCGGTCATCCGCAAAGTAACGGATCTCTAGAAAGATTACATGCTACTCTGCTAGAAATGATTCGATTACATTTAGCAGACCACCCCAATGAACACCCCTTCAGTATTTTACCATTTGCTATTATCGCTTATAATAACTCTATAAACAAAACACACGGATTCACACCATACGAACTTGTATTTGGACACACGTCCAGTAGACCTCCCGAAAAATTATACAATGAACAAGAATTAATTACTAAATATATTAGAGATCTAAATAACCGCATATCCTATTATTATAAAATAGCGAGAGAAAAAACCATGAAGCAAAAAGAAAAAGCTAAAGATCGATTTGACAAACATGTCTCCGAAAACAAACCAAATTATGAAGTAGGTGACAAAGTTTACGTAAAAGAAACTCAAATAAAAAACAAGTTAGAAAATAAGTTTAATGGTCCTTTTGAAATACTAGAGATACACAGAAATTCCGCAACAGTATTAAATTTAGAAACAAATAACAAATCAAAAATAAATTTCGATCTTATGAAACCCTATGTTGAAAAGCAACTTATTTTCAGGTTTCTGCTGCTGATCGGAACAGCAACATGTCAATATAAAATCGAACCCATAAACAATACAGTTGGAATCTACTACCACGACGAAACCAAAATAATGGTTTCGAACTACGAATGGACTTTATTAGTGCATAAAAATATATCAGCTTTTAAACAAACTTTTGAAAGAAATAATAGAATTCTTGACACAATTCAAAATACCTATACTTCAAACTACTCCAGTATGAAGTCCTTCCGATCCGAAGTAAAATCACATTTGGCATTATTGCAACAAATTACAAAATCTATTGGCGATAAATTTAGTGAAATATCTTTCGATGTTAAAAGACAAAAACGAGGGTTAATTTATGGTATTGGCACCATATTTAAATCAATAACCGGAAATCTCGATGCGTCTGACGGTGAATATTATATGGACTGCATTAATAAATTAAAAACTGATCAAAACCAGATAGAAAACTTATTAAAAAATCAAATGTCAATCACAAGCTCAGTCATAACAAATCTCAACAGTACTATAGGACAATTAAAATTAAATGAGAAAATATTTAACTCAGATATAGAAAAAATTGAAACCACCATTCGACAATCAACAAACGAAATTGCGCTTATCGAAGCCAAATTAAATTTCTTTGAAATTTGCGAACAACTAATGGAGAGTTATTCGTATCTTGAAAATACTATTAATGATATTCTAAACTCTATCACTTTTGCACAGCTTCAAATAATTCATACTTCTATTATTGAACCAGAAAATTTGATCACTGCTCTTAAGAAAATATCAGAAAATACAGTAAGGAAAGGTTTACCGCTACCAATAAAATATTCTGAAATTTCACAGTATTTGGAAATAATCGATCTCGAAGCATATCAAACAAATTCAGATCTTGTTTTCGTTCTTAAAATACCTTTGATTGAACCACAAGTATTTACTTTATTCCACCTATACCCAATACCAATTTATGATAATAGAACTGGATTTCACCATATTTTATCATTTTCACAAAAATATTTAGCGCGAGATGATGATTCTTTATCCTACATTCCAATCCACGATTTACAAAAGTGTAAACAGTTATCTACGCATCAAAAGTTGTGTCGCGATGTTTACGCGTACCCTATAGACGATAACGCGATATGTGAAGCCCGTTTGTTAAGACAATATAAGACATTTCCTGCGAATTGTAAAAGTGCGGTAGTCAACGGACAAGGTTATAATGTGCAAAAACTCGAAGAAAACGTGTGGCTAGTATCGATTGCCGAACCGGTACACGTGACCATAAGTCTTCCAGACACAAAAACGAAAACATTAACCGTAAATGAAAATTCTATTTTACAGCTATACTCAGGATGCTCCGCTTTTGTTGGCATTACTAAAATACAAGCTAGTACCAGAAAAACTATAAACATTCCTCATGTACTTCATCCCGTAATGGTTGATTACAACTGTTGCCTAGACATTCCAAACAAAGTAGAAGTACCCAAAATAGAACCACTAGATCTTAATAACATTAACTTGAATGATCTGCAAGTGACAAAACACAAACTGGACCAATACTCAAAAAGTTTGGATGAACTCATAAACAAACCGTTTGTTGAGAAAAATATTTCGTGGTTCACATATACTACGATCTCACTCATCGTTGCCTTGATCGTCCTCTACACCTGTTATAAGTGTAGAAATATTAAATTCAACAAATCGCCAGGAAAGCCTGTTCCGGACCAACCGAATGATGTTTTTATCAAAATTCATAACATTCTGCCAAAAAGAAGACCCAAACTTGACACTGAAGCCTCTGAGGAAGTGGAAATCGAAAATTGACAATTTCATGGTTTAATGTATACCTTTATATTTTTATTTTTTGTATTTTGCGTATTTTCCTTTTAATCTTTAAATCTCTGTATATATTGTATTGTCTATTTTATATTTTATGTATTTTGGTTTTTATTCTCAAAATTGTTGTTCATTAAACAACAATTTTAATTAAGGGGGGAATTGTTATATACGAAAAAACGCTTATGTTTAAGTAATGTTACGCAATGTCAAACATCAGATTACGATTTCCGTATTTTCATGAGAACGATGCTACGTTGCGTTTTTATAAAATAAACACATTAAGTAACACAAATATTATGTTACAGAAAAATAATGATTTCTGCACTTTCATGGGAGCGACGCTACATCGAATTCTCCATGAAAATAAACGCTGACGTTGATTTAACAAATTCTATAAATTCTTTGACTTTATGTAAAATAGTTAGTTACAATTATAATTTCAACCTATTACTTCTTTTTTATATAACATAAAACTGTGTAACTCAATAAAAATTGTTTTTAAAAAGTTTAACGTGAATTTGTGAATATAACATATATATATATATATATATATATATATATATATATATATATATATATATAAATATATTTAAAAAATATCACATGCAACATTACTTAATAAAAACCCTAAAATATTGATTGATACGCTTCAAAAAAAAAGTTATCCTATCAAACTTCACAAGAGGTTGATTTACAACACTCCTGGCGAGCATACGGTCGGTCATATTAATAATAATGAAAATGAACAGGATGCTAATTTCAATAATTCACAGCAGGTTACTTTTGGTTCATTTTCTTATATTGAAGATCTGTCAGAAAAAATCATCAAAGAATTCAAGGGGACCAATGTCAAAATTGCTCAAAGAACAGCCAAACCTCTACAGTCTCTTTTTACTAAGTTAAAACAACCGGAGGATTCCATGATGAAAACTAACGTAATATATAGTAAAAATTGTAACAAAAAGTATGTAGGATTTGAAATCACGTTGTTCTCAACATAAAAGCGATGCTAGGTTAAAAAAGCGGAAATGTGCATTATCAGAACATGTTATAGATGAGTTCCACCATATAGATTTTGATAGAGTAAATATTCTTGATGTAGAAAGAAACTATAACAAAAGAAAGTTTTTAGAAATGTATCATATTAATAACATTGATGAACTAATGAATAGAAGGTCTGACATTGAGTCACTTAGTAAGATTTATACATATTTGTTGCACTTTAATAATGTCCACTCCGGTAGCGAGGAGATTAATTCCCAAATTAGTGTTTTGAGTTAATGGTTGGCTGAGATGACAGGTCAGTCGAGTGTTGACAATACAAACATTATTTAATATTTCATTTAAAAACAAAAGAATTTTTGTATACATTATGGCTATCACAACTCAGTTGCGAATGCAAATGATTTCCAAACAGTCGGGCCTTAACGTGAGAGGTTAGGTCCTTCCATGTGTTAAAAGTTACAGATCTTAACATTATTATTGTTATGAGAATTTTAAATTATTAATACTGATTTTCATGGAAATTAACATCAGACGAAAGTGGAGATCGTTAGTATTTGCGGGTGGGTTTTGTTTGGCTTTTTTATTTAATAATAATAATGCTGGAATGGGTTGACAGTTTGGGAATACCGAATGTGAGAGGTTTGAGTGTTCACTGACTGTTGACTTATTTCGTCATCCCAATTTTTTGCAAAAGACAGGTGGCAGTATGGTTAAATTTAAAGGTGTAATTTTTCAATCTTGACGTTATCCTAGGTGTGGATATTAATCTATTATTGTTTTTCTTTGAAGTTTTCACCAAAGCAACCAAAAAAACAGAACAGTATTGCTGAGAAATTTAGATTTTTATTAAATGTTTTTACTTCAACCTTGCAATTGCCCCCCGTATCTCTACCTTTCGACAGCAGTCGATGTCATGTTGAAATATATATTCAACAAAATCAGTTCGTTTCTTGTTGTACGTCTTTTGGTTTTAAAAACAGGAAAAAAATCCTGGCTCTCATTACTATATGTAGGAGAGAAATTATATTTAGTCGACATTTTAGTCTTTAGTGGATGAAGGTTTTCCTGCAATTTGTGAAATGTGATTTTAATTTTAAATCAACACTACAAGTAAGTCGTAAAGACTTCAAAAATTATTTCTTTATTAAGTTAACCGATTTTTTCTTTCTGGTTTATTATAGCCTTTGAAAATGAAGACAATGCTCTTCGAAAGCTTAGGTAATGTACTAATTAATTCACTTTATCTCTAACCTGTAAAGTTTTTTTGGCTGCTATCCACACGAGTTTAAGGGTTTTTTAACAAAGACCACTCTTTGAAGTTTTATTTTTTAACTAGTCAGCCGTGACTAACTGCCAACTTTTGGTTTTTGGTTATATATATATATATATATATATATATATATATATATATATATATATATATATATATATATATATATATATATATATATATATATAAAACAAAGAAGATGTAGGAATATCGCGTGATATGTTAACAACAACAACCAAGAGAATCATGGGTAATTCACGCAAAGTAAAGGGCTACTGAAATAGAGTGGTAACCGTGGACATGCATGTTTCTGGCTCATTTTGCCTCATCAGCACGGCATAACCAAATAATGATGTGAAATTTGGGAGCAAAGATGTTAATCGAAACATGGGAAAACACAAAATAACGGATTTCAGCAGGGAAACCAAACGCTCATTTGTGTCTTCAATTGGAAGATCCCGAGTTTTCAGGACATCAACCTTTACTTTGCGTGAATTACCCATGATTCTCTTTGTTGTTGTTGTTAACATATCACGTGATATTCCTACATCTTCTTTGTTATTTACTATGGGTCGGAAGGTTCATGGCGGGGGGGCTATATGCGCCTCCGTGTCGATGTTGGTTGATGTCCTGAAAACTCGGGATCTTCCAATTGAAGACACAAATGAGCGTTTGGTTTCCCTGCTGAAATCCGTTATTTTGTGTTTTCCCATGTTTCGATTAACATCTTTGCTCCCAAATTTCACATCATTATTTGGTTATGCCGTGCTGATGAGGCAAAATGAGCCAGAAACATGCATGTCCACGGTTACCACTCTATTTCAGTAGCCCTTTACTTTGCGTGAATTACCCATGATTCTCTTTGTTGTTGTTGTTAACATATCACGCGATATTCCTACATCTTCTTTGTTATTTACTATGGGTCGGAAGGTTCATGGCGGGGGGGCTATATGCGCCTCCGTGTCGATGTTGGTTGATGTCCTGAAAACTCGGGATCTTCCAATTGAAGACACAAATGAGCGTTTGGTTTCCCTGCTGAAATCCGTTATTTTGTGTTTTCCCATGTTTCGATTAACATCATTGCTCCCAAATTTCACATCATTATTTGGTTATGCCGTGCTGATGAGGCAAAATGAGCCAGAAACATGCATGTCCACGGTTACCACTCTATTTCAGTAGCCCTTTACTTTGCGTGAATTACCCATGATTCTCTTTGTTGTTGTTATATATATATATATATATATATATATATATATTTAGCTAGCTCAGTTTATTCGGACATGAGATTCGATTCTCTCTTTGAGCTCTGGAACCATATATTATTTTTTTTATATTGAAATTTCGAAACTTTTAAATTATTAACTAATTCAATCTTATTATCTTTATCTTTTTTTTCTATTTAAATATCAATGTTTAGAAATTTATATATAAATAAAAGTACAGAAATTTCAAACTATTTAATTCATAGAAATTTATTTCAAGTACAAACTTGTTATGCCTGGGCGCTAATTACCCATAGACATTTATTCAAGCGTTTTATTGCGCATGATCATAAATTAGATGTATACGGAAAGTGATTACCGTTGTTCGATTATTTGATGGATTATAATTATAGCAATTTTCATGCATAAAATGTTTCAATTATCATATATATGTTCAGGATTGATTGATATAAAAGGATATATATATATATATATATATATATAAGATGTACGAATAGTGCGTGACATATGAACAATAAGCAACGAATAGATTAGTGGGTATTGCACGCAAATATATTATATATATATATATATATATATATATATATATATATATATAAGAATTATACATACATATTGCTGAGATTCTGTAAAAATTAAACAAAGAATATATCAGCTGATAGCTTGGGTAACCTAACACATATTTCTAATAACTAATCATTATAATTATTGAATTGTTATATACATATTTCTTGTAGTTACAACGATATTAGAAAATGGAATTATGTTTACATTTATGTATATCGTTATTATTATTATTGGCCAATAATATCGAAAATAACACTGACCTGAACATTATATCCTGAATGTTTTACGAATCTGAAACTACTGTATGCGGTGTGGACCGACGCTCTTCCAATTATCCGGGATATTTAGGATTTCTCATGGAAATACTTAACACAAATATTTGTGAGTCTTACTTGAATGCTATTATTTGTCATTTACTCACTTTGATTTGATTTTTACTAAAATTTACTTAAAATTCTATAAAAATTTAACACAGCCCTGTTACCACTTTCATTGCCATTCTCCCAGTGACACCCGATTTCCGTTGTTTTATCAACAAACTATCCATTTCCAAGCCGCCTATCTCCTTGGGTTTTGGTTTCATTTGCGGTTTTAGAAATGTTTTTAATATTTGAAATGTTCTTTCTTGTTATTTTTAGTTCTACACAGTTCTTATTACACTTTTAAAATTCTGATAACGCATATAGTTAATAATATTCACTTTACAAAAGTCTTTTCTTTCCTAATATACACGGATTTTAATGAAATGAGTATTTAACAACTGATTACTTTTCTGACTATTAAATTTAACCTTCCGTTGGTCGCGCCCGGTCTCAGGGACCGGGGCATAATAAACTAATGCCTATTTTTCTAAATATCGGAGTGAGAGATAGCGGGGATCGTCTACCTTCCTAACGCAGCTTTCTTTTAGCGGCAGTACGTAAGTGAGCGCCGTGGGAGTAAGGTGGTATGTGTTAGGGCGTTTCCCGGAATCTCAGACCGGCGCGACTATTAGTGATACATTATTTATGTGTACTCTGAAAGCGAATTTTCAAAACAATTGCGAGTTATGAGCAAGAAGAAGCCCGTCTTAGGCAGTTGATGGAAGAAGCGTTTGACGAGGAAAGTGTGGCAGATGTTTGCGATGACCAATCCGATTGTGATGAATCTGATCACGAGCAGCAATCAGATCATGACACGGATACCGAACAAGAAATTAGCGACACGGAAGAAGCAGAGTATAGTGAACCTTTGCCATATTATAAGGGTATTAATTTTAAAATATATTCTTAGTTAAGTTTCTACTATATTTTGTTTTTAGGAAAGGATGGATCGGTATGGAAGAAACATCCACCAAGTCGTAAAACTGTGAGAACAAGAAAAGAGAACATAATAAAAAGATTACCCGGATGTACTCCAGTAACTAAACCTCTAAAAGAAGTTTTTGATATATTTAACTACTTCATAAATGAGGAAATGGTTCAATTAATTGTAGATTCAACAAACACGTTCATTGAGTCGATCAGATCAAACTATGCCAGAGATAGAGATGCGCTTCCCACCAATTCCGTAGAAATACGAGCCTTATTTGGCTTAGTATACTTGGCTGGAATTACAGGCTCAAACAAGACAAATACCGCCGATTTGTGGGACAGGAATGGTTATGGCGTGGAAATGTTACATCTTGGAATGTAACTGCAAAGGTTTCGATTTTTACTAAGGTGCCTCAGATTCGACGATAAAAATACACGTGAAGAACGGCGAAAAACTGACAAACTAGCTCCGATCCGTAGTCTGTTTGATATGTTTGTAGAAAACTGTCAAAACGGATATCACTTGTCTGAGTATGTTACGATAGATGAAATGTTGCCTGGTTTTAGAGGGCGATGTAGCTTTAGGCAATACATACCATCAAAGCCCAATAAATATGGCATAAAGTTATTCGCCTTATGTGATGCTAAGATGTTTTATACATCAAAACTCGAAGTTTATGTTGGAAAGCAGCCAGAAGGGCCATATGAAATGCCTAATAAGCCAGAAGATATAGTACTTAGAACTTGTCAACACCTTTCGGGCTCCAATCGAAACATAACCATGGACAACTGGTTCACTTCGGTCCCTTTAGCTCGAAAATTACTTACAGACTATAAACTGACTTCCATTGGAACCCTTAGAAAAAACAAAAGGGAATTACCCGATGAATTTTCAAAGCCTGCAAAAAGACCCGAACATACTAGCATGTTTGGTTTTACTGAAGACTGTACCATCGTCTCATATATACCTAAAAAAAATAAGAATGTCATTATGCTCTCTACTATGCATCACCACGATGATATAGATGAAAGTACAGGAGACCATCAGAAACCGGTTATTATCACTACGTATAACTCAACAAAAGGAGGTGTGGACGTCGTGGACAAACTCATCGCGACTTATAATTGTTCAAGAACTACGCGGAGATGGCCAATGGTTTTACTCTATCTGATTCTAAATGTCACTGGGATTAACTCGCAAGTAATTTACTTCTCCAATCATCCAGATACCAAATATGCCAGAAGATTTTTTTTGAAAATGTTGTCCGAAGAACTTATTCGCCCCCATTTGAAAGTCCGTGCTCTCCAGACTAATCTTCCGCGAAGTTTAAGGGCCCGTTTGCTAGATTTTTCCGACCCACCAGCCGACGTACCAGTAGAAAATGTTAGACCAGGTAGATGCGCTTATTGCGATTGGAGAAAAAACCGAAAAACCAAGTATTGTTGTTTTAAATGCAGTACTTATATGTGTTTAGAGCACATTGTCGCTATTTGTCAAACTTGCCGCGACAATGTAGTTTAGTTGTTTTTGTACCATGTATTCAACATTTATTTATATAAAATGGAAAGTTCATATTATTTTTGTACTAATTAAGGTCCATGTAGTTTATTTTATGTTACGTTACTTAAATATGTAATACCTGCAATGTTTCTTTGTAACAACATAATACTTTTATTTGATTTGTATTAAAAAATCTAAATATAGCATGTTTTTCTATAGCTCACATGAAAAATCACATTTATTTTCACTAATTCCCAATTTAACTAAACCCGGTCTAGGAGACCGGCGCAACTATTTGACTCATAAATTAAGGCGCGACCAACGGAAGGTTAAACTACAACATGAATTGACGTTTTTTATGTGTAATTAAATAGCATCTCAGACTTATAGCATAATTCCTCTTATATAAAATCTGTCTATTTATTTCAAAATATTCATTTTTTAATTGATTTTCTAATGACACTTTACATTCACCATTTTATAACTAAATTTCCTTTTCCTGTTTCCTGGAAATATATATAGAGTGATTCAAGTCTTGACATATGGAATATTTATTTATTGTGATTATGTCATCTCGGATTTATATACAATGTGTCAAATTCTTTAAAATTATTAATTGATAATATTTATCTAATATTTAGTATTATTTATAATGAATAATGATTGTAACTTTACCTTTTTAGAGAAACAGCTGATTTTATTGATAGTGATCATAAATATTTTGAACAAACATAATGTTTATAACAATTCATCAATATATGGTATAGTGTTTTCACACTTTCTACAACTACTAAGGTAATTTCTTTCTATATTATGGTTTTATTATTGTTATCTCCATCAAATAATTATATAATATCCTCATTGATATAAATTTCATTTCTGATTATGGTTTATTTGTGCCATATTCTGAATACAGTTTTGACTTGTTCAGGACCAAAACAAGGGGATGTTTTGTCATTAGGGAATACCATAACAAAAGAAAAACTGAATTTTTCCGAAGTCGCGTCAAATATTTAAAATCTTCCCTCGGCGATTTTGCTGCAATTTATTTACCTAATACATTACTTCGTTTATATATTTATTTTTTATTGATTTCTTTTATGAATTAAATATTATTATGTTCGTACTCTATCTTATTAAGTTATCAGCTAAGTAACTCTAATGCAATAACCTTGTAGTTTGTCCGCAATTATGGTAATAATAATAATAATCCTACAACTACTTCCTTTCTTAATTGACAAGGTAAAATTAATAATGTGAATTTTTAAGTAGCGTTAGTAATGGTACAATACTTCGTCCAAATCATTATTCGTAATCACCATGCAAATAACTCACCGACAAATAAGGTGTACCAAAAAAATCAACACAAACAATGAGGAAGACGCAACTGTTATGCACTGAATGGAAACAATCTATTTTAATTAGCGTTAATTGCACGACAGGACAATTCAATTACAAAACAATCTAACATATTTCGGTCAAACATATTTATAAAATGCAACGAGCGATACCAAAAATAGATAAAAGTAGAATCATCTGAAGTAAACGTGCGAAATCGGTCACGAAGAAATGTGATTTCATTTTGTTATTTTTTGATTGCACGAATTAATGAATAATGCACATTCCAGATATGTAACATTCCAATGCACACGAATTGTTTGCTTTTATCAAAATACCAGATTATTCCATTTTATTTTACTTTTAAAAGTTTCTCTTTGTTGAACAATTCAGTACCACGCAACTGACTTTTTTAATAATACATCTTATAATGAAGCCATTGGAGTTCGAGAATTAATCAACGGGGACTATATCCACCAAAGTAAATCTCTGAGAAACACCGGAGCTCCATAAACATCAGTAGAATCGTATTTTCCCTTAGTTTTTCAAATTACGCCGATAAAGCCCGCAATTTATTGCAATTCGCCACACCGTATCCACCTTCTGGCTATCTATTTTACCTTCTCTAGCTTCCTACAATCTCTTTTAAGCTATGTAACGTAACTCGAATTCGTAAAAACTCCATTGACGCATACTTCATTTGCATTCCATGCGTTTCCTCTCAATACAGGGTTTGCCAAAAGCCCTGAGACGAAGCTATAAGTTTTAAACGAAGAAAAGAATCTGAAAATGTCGGCATAAGGCCATAACAATAACATTTCTAGATGATTTTAAAGTGTGGCGTACTGAACTCAACAAGTGTATCAGTTTTGATACACATGACAGTAATGGGATTTTTGAGATTTTTAATTATCTTTAAAATAAGATGAAACAGTATATGAAAGTTTTAAACCATCTAAGAATATAGTTACATTTATACATACAAAAAGCTACAGAAAAAAATACATATTGTTCGTAATATGATCCAAAAGAAAATTAAAATATCACTTTCGGAACTTGTTATGTAAATTACTATTTCCAGCGAACAAGTCGCGAAGAAAAGTTATAGTTTGGTAGACTATTTCACTCACCTACGAAATGAACCAATCAGAAGCTCTAGTCAAGTTCGGCTTACCGATAATACCAAACTTGACTCTTGACTCTGATTGGCCTATCAAGTTCGGTGTTTTCAGATTTGTTTACAGTGCATGTGACAGTTAAATGTCAAATATAAGTGATTACGCTGTGCACGCATTCAAAAATGAATAGATTTGGGATGAATTCTATCGAATCAATCAACAAAAAAATCGATGAAAATGTACCGAAAAATACGAGGAAATCGAAGGAGTACATTTGGAAGCAATTTACCAGATTTTGCGATGAACGAATATACCTATTAGATGAATTATAATTGAAAAATATTTCAGTATGTTATGGTTATTGTTGGTAGTGTAGTATTTCTTTCGATGTCATAGTTTTCTGTTCATTGAAATTTATTGATTTCTCAGGTCAACTTTTTTGCCAATTTCCTCTAATCCTGCCGAATTTCAGATTTTTTATCTTTCACTCTGTTTGTGAAATAGTCTAATAAAATTCCACTCGTGATTGAATTTATCTCATAAGTCTGTCTTTCATTTATGATCTCAACTGAATTGACTCGAGAAAACACCACTCGTCCTGCGGACTCGTGGTGTTTTCTCGAAACAATTCAGTTTCGTTCAAAAATGAATCGACAGACTTATCGCGAAAATTCAATCACTTGTGGTATTACTACTGATAACTTTGAGGTTTATACAATGAATGTTCATCAACGACGTATATAGTGTGTTCAGACTTTTTATTTTTCTCGAAAAATTGTCAGTTTTGACTGTTCTATGAAGAGGACTTTCAACTTATAAATATCACGACTGTAAACTCCAAAAAGCATTACTTAAGTTAACTTTCCTTCTGTTTGTCACAATAAAATTAAAATTATGTTTTTAATCGTAACCGCTGCTTCTCTTTTCTTTGTTTGCCAAACGGCGTCTTCAAATCCCCGCTTTGTCGACTTATCAGACTTTTATCTTTCTTTAAATCGAGTTATAAAAAGTCTCATTTTATTTAAGCATATTATTCTCTCGTTATCATATGTTCTTATAACACAGTAAGTCTGGTTAAAGTTCTAACTGTTTGAAACTGTTTCTATTGATTGGGTTGTTTATAAATAGTGAATCTTAATGATATACAGTGGTTCATATTATCGAATGATAAGCAATAAATTGTCATGCCTTTAGCAAAACTATATAATAATAATAATAATAATAATAATACCCACAGTTACGTAAAAATCAGCTCTATCTGTTAATAATAATATCTTTAACTTCGTCTCTAATTTAATTTTTAATCTTCCGGAGATTGTCAATCAATCAATACCACTCACTTTTTATTTTTTCTTGATATTTTAAATCATGCCGATAAACTTAACATACGAATCATTGCTACTTTGTTCACCTGAAGGTTGAATGTCTTGCTATACATACTTATGTAATAAAATCTCAATTTAACCTTAAGTTTTCCTCCTCTATTGCCAACAAAGCAACACACTTGATTTTTTATCTATTATTTTTTTCTCAAATTACTAACAATTTTGTCACAAAAAATTTCGAAATCCGTAGATTATTAAGTAGAAAAATAAGTGAAATTTTTTAGAAGAAACCATCAGACCTTGACATGTTCAGTCGCATAAATATGAAATATTATTTGAGATCTGAAGAAATTAAGATAATATGTTGAAGGATTTCAATTTATTCACGCACATTGTATGTAATTGTGAATAAGGATAAAATTTGATTAATAATAAACGCCATATTAACGGTTACAAGATTAAAGAACAATCAAAATGCCCCTACCAATGTTTCCCACACTATTTAATAATGTTAATATTATAGTGCTACTTTCAATTGATTAATGTAAGCAATTACTCAGTCAATGAGTTTTTGTTTCATTACTTAACACGTTGGCTGCCGCCATGAGAAGAAAAAATTTGGTCCCCCTGTGCCAAATTTTGTTTTGCTCAGATTTCAACATAATTTTATTTGTAGAACACAGAATTATTTTTAAAATTATAATAGCTGTTATTGCTTCCCGCATTTATGTCAAAAAAATGTGGCACAGCGTTGGTATCTCGTGGCACAGAACGTACAATTGAGCCGCTTGTGCCGCTAGGTACGAATACTATGCCTCAACGACAAGTTTCGACATACTCTGACCAGTCCAAGAGACTACTGGGTATCCGCAAAACTTGCGCGTCAGTTCTGTTTCATACGTGATTGGGTGAACAGTGAATCGAAATGGGTTACGAAAAACACCAAGAACGTCTTATGGGACAACATAATGTCGGACGAAGAGGAAGATCCGTTTGCTGCCAGTGGTTCCTCAGATGATTATTTACCTGGAAGTGAAGTGATAGCGAATGTGAGGAAAACCCTAAGAAAAAGCAGAGACACGATATAAAAAATATAAAGTCAAGGAGCGGACCGGTTACGTGCGTTCCAAGCTCATATTTGCCAGGTATAATAAATAATACTATGCTAAAAGAAAAAACTAACAAACCATAATCTCGCTTACATAAATGGACTGATACCAACGACGATGATTAAGAGTTATTTTTTACAATCTTACTGTGGATGGGTTTATGCCGATTGCCTTCAATTACATACTACTGGTCTAAAGCAGAAATTCACCAAAATGGTATTTGCAAGTATATGAGTAGAAACTGGTTTCAGTTACGGTTACGCACGTTACATTTCTGCGACAATGAGGAGCTCCCAGAATGAGTCATCGATAAGTTAGATGCTAGATATGCTGACCGCAAGATATAAATATGCTGTAGTACTGCCAGAAAACATATGTATTGATGAAATATTTGTATCATTTCGAGTACGACTGGGCTTCCGTCAATATATCAAAAATAAAAGACACAAGTTTGGTATAAAAGTCTATAAATTGTGCATCAAATATGGATACTGTTACAATTTTTCAGTATATTGTGGACAAACTGAGCTAAATGAACAGCCGCATTCCTCCTCGGAACAAGTTGTTTTGGACTTGATGGAACCACTCCCAAACTCTGGTAGAACATTATATGTTGATAGTTACTACACCAGCGTGAATCTAGCAAATCTTCTGCTTGAGAAGAAAACTAATCCAGTTGGAACACTAAGGAACAGACGAAAACATAACAGTCTGAAATTAGAACAAGCAAAACTAAAAAAAAGAAGAATGTATTGCTCGATTTATTAATCCCGGAATCATTATGCTAAAGTGGAGAGATAAGAAAGATGTTTTGGCTCTCATTACAAAGCATCTAGAAGAAATGAGAGCTATGCCAAGTCGAACAGGTCCTGACAGAAAAAACCGGCGCTAATCGTTGATTATAACAACTCCAAAGCATATATAGATTTCTCAGATCAACAGAAAGCCTATAAAACACCCCACTCAGGCGCGGTATAAAATGGATTTTGGGAACTATCCTGGTAAACGCCCATGTGGTGTAATCAGAACGGACACAAGACAACAAAAGCATCACGGAATTCAAAAAAGTTATTTTGAAACATATTTTCGAAAAACACGTATCTATTCAGGAGCCCGAAGCTCAACCAAATTTGCAAGCTGAGCGACACGAACTAGAACAAACTGGGAAGCGGTTGCGTTGCACAGTCTGTTACGAGAAATTTAGTACAGAGTTTGGACGGAAAGTAGTTCAAAATAAAACTACAAGAACGACTTGGTCATGCCCTACTTGCAAGAAAGCATATTGTGTCGATTGCTTCTTTCACTCTCATAAAAGTTATGTATCATGATAACATGATTCTACTTTATAACAGAATCTAAATTTTCGTTTAGACCTCGTTTTTGTGTGAACTACCCTGATTTTCATGATTTTTTTTTCAGTAAATCACCTTATGTTATCACAAACTGTTCATTTAGTTTATATTATACCCATAACTTCCAATAATAAATAGTCTGCGCCTCTGTGCCAAAAGTTTCAAGCCACAATACACAATTATGACGAAAAAATCCAAACTAAAAATAATTTTGGAGGGCGTTTTCTCGCATCTTGCCTACTGTGCCGTGCCCAATTAGTTTCCATAGGAATTATAGGCCTTTGAGAGCAATGCGCGGTGCCTCGCTAAATTGAAGGATATCAGTACTTGTGGCACAGTACACAGTACACAGTACACAGTACCTCAGTGCACAAACATAACGTTTAGTGGAGGCACACACCCCGTGCCTCATGGCAGTCAACGTGTTAATTATTTTCAACCAATAAAAACATTTAGTGTAAGAGCTGATAGTTTTCGGCAATAGTGTTTTCTTCGATTGGCAGCGAGACATAAATTTTCAAAAATAGTAAAATTCACGGTTCTGTTCGACGTTACAGATACAATGAATTTAATTAATTCGTTTTGTTTTTTGGTTCAAATAATATGAATTATGTTACTGACTTAAATGAAATCCTAAATTCCTAAGTAAGTCCACAATATATTGAAAAAATTATAAAAATTCTAACCTTAAATTTAACCTTAACCATGTTGACCGATTACCGGGAATAAGCAAAAACGAAAAAAAAAATTCTAAAAAAATTGACAATTGTTTCGATGATACGAAATATCATCGTCTGAAGTTACATTTCATGTGATGCCTACCTGATGTTTAATAATTATTTTTGGCTAGACCAAGAAGTGACCTATCTTGTGATTGACTTAATATAGAGTACTGCGAATATCATTTGGTCACATAAGCTATTTAACACTGTCCATAACCGACAATGTGTTAGAAAGAAACAAATATAAATTTCTCTAACAGGATATTATAAAGTGGAAAACGTTCCAAAGTCCACTCCTTAAGCGACGACAATGTGTTACAAAACAAGTATAAATCCATTGTAAGTATTAACAAGATATCAGAAATAATTAAAGAACTATTCTCTGAAACATTTGATATAAACTCATACTATGCTGTCATTCATTGTAGGTTTCTGTTAATAGTAAAATGCATTATTATAACACGAGAACAAGTTATAAGGAGCTTTTAATTATGATAATTCGAGGGGTTGTAACGGATCAACACTGTACTGTAATGCTGGTAATTATTCTAGTTTTAATTTTGAAAGCGGTGAAAACCTTCACTTTTTTGAGATTTGGCAACGTGGAAATATGTCGACCGAACACTTGGATTGCGTTTTTGTATCAATAAAAATGGTTTCACTGTTTTTACGTTTGTTTTCAAATGAGAAACGATCTCTTTGTGTATATACACACAGTACAAATTGAAAAACGCTTTCGATAACAGACATAAATTTGAATTCTAATAAAACTACTCATTATTTCTAAATAAAAGTAATATACTGAGAGGTAATAAATAAAAAATAAAAAGAACTTCTTAATTCTTCAATGAATTTAAATCAAATATTCGAATAAACCCCCGTTTTGAGGTAAGCAGTAACGAAGCTGGTTATACAACTTGGACGAACATGGGTGAGTATTTGAGGTGTTATCTCCATACATATTTGGAGAATTTGATCCCTAAGTTCATTCAGAAAACTGGCCCTATTCTCCTGGTATCCATAAATTCTCGATTTCACATAACCCCAGAAAAAAAGTCGTTGGGTGCCAAATCTGGTGATCTAGCAGGCCATCTAATGTTACCATTCGTGAAGATTATCCAATGGGGAGATTGTATATTTGAGAAATTTATTGCTAATTGTGCGAGGGCAGGAGTAATTTTCTTTTGCAAGGTATTCAAATATTTTTGTCCAGTTAAATTGCCATCAATAAAACATGGTCCAATTAAATGTTCACCTAATATTTGCCTTTTGCCTATTGTAGTGTTTGTGTAGGTTTGTCCTGGACCAATATCGCATAACGGATGAATTATGTGCACTGTTTATTGGAAATGTCGATTCATCTGTGAACAAAATATTTTTTGGAAAGTTGCTTCCAATTGTATTTCTTCCAAAACGATTTCACAATATTCCAGTCTACGAAATTGATCGTCTAGATATATTTCACGGCTCTTTTTCAGTTTAAATCTACGATAGCATTTTTTTAATAGTCCGAATCGTTTTCGGCATCAAAATCCTTGGCTAAATAATTGGACGAGTGTAGTAGAAGATTATTTTCCACACTGGCACAGATTAAAATATCTCTTTCTTCTTTTCCGGATTGGAT
Source organism: Galeruca laticollis (assembly GCA_963921935.1). NCBI lineage: Eukaryota > Metazoa > Arthropoda > Insecta > Coleoptera > Chrysomelidae > Galeruca > Galeruca laticollis. Next base: position 171,312,613 of record OY998179.1, on the reverse strand, counting down.
TTAACGATTTTGTTTACACGGTCCATCTTTTGCAGGAGTGAGACATCCATGCTCGTCAAAAAATTTTATAACCGTTCTCACTTGTTTCTTGCTAATTAGTTGGGTATTTTCGAATGTTACAATAAGCACATATCTCGATGTGAATTACCCTGGTAATACCATTTTACAATTTGCACTATTTGATGTATCTGCATTCTCATTTCATAAGATTTACAATGATCGTTTGTCATTCGAAATCAAACATGTAATGATGTACAGTTAAACGTCCGAACTATACCTGGTCAGAAGTACCGCCCTCGAGAGGCGCACACATGATTCGTATTCGTATATTCTAATATCCTTATTTTAACTGTAATAATCTACGCTGACTTTAGGTTGCCTATCTTACCATGCCTCTCTCTAACACACTGGTGGTGCCATGTGCATCTTACATTTTCCCGTAGACTATGAGGCGGTTATACTTTTACGTTAGAATTAAATAAGGAATGATTTCTCTTATTATTATAAAAAGGAATATTGTATGGGCACTTCTTTAAACGTGTAGAATAAAAATGAAGAGAGGGGATAGATAATAATGGAAGAATTACGGCTCTAGACGAAATCATTTTATCAGGAGCGTAAGAATTATAAGCGGTTTACACTCCACAGGTCTTTGTCAGAGAGAAAGTTTTTCATTTTATAACCGTTAAAATTATTAGATTTTCAACTAATTTTTAGAATATTTATAATAATTGGAGTGATATTTGAAAAACAATTATGCAATGTTTATTACAGAGGCGTTTTTCGATTTGGAAAGTCCATAAGAATGTTAAATGTAATAACAAAATAATTTATATATCTTTTGTAAATAAAGATACAATGCTGAATCTTTGACTGAATGATGATTTTTTGACCGATATAAAGGTTTTTTTTCATAAAATTACCTAAACGCACAGGGTAATAATACCTATCATTTGAAACATACTACATATTTTTATACCTAACGTTCTACCAACTTCTGAACTAAGCGACTTTTTCCTTGACGTACTACCTACTCAAAACAATTATTGAATATTTTGAAAACCTTGTACAAAATACTTTATTCATAAAATTGGTAAACTAAGAATCGTTTAAGGATCAACATTAAAATCCTTGGCTAATGAGTGGACGACTGTAGAGGATCATTTTCTATACTTGCACGGATTTAAATATCCCCTTCTGTTTTTCTGGTTGGATTTGACGATTCTGTGTACGTGCTCCATGCTTTGTAGGAGTTCCCTCCCCGTCTCTTGGTAATTTTCAAATTCTAGAATAAACAAATTTTCTGCTATTTCTCGATATGTATTACCCTGGTAATTCCATTTTACAGTTTACACTTTTTGGTGTATCTGCAGACTACTCATTTTAAGATTCACAATCATTCATCATCCAAAAACCAACTCGATATATATATATATATATATATATATAAATTGTAGACCGCTTGTCATTCCTACGCTCCTAATAAAACGATTTCTTAGAGAACCGTAATTCTTCTATTTTTATTTATCCCCTCCATTCAATTAATTCTAAAGTACGAATTGCTAAGCGACGACTGGAGCGGCTCTGGCCGCGCGGCCCTAGTAGCGTGGTCGTGACGACTATGGTCGTCACGGCTGTAGCCAACAGGATTCCTAAAGAGCGGCTAGAGCAGTTAAGTCTTGGACGTCATGGCAGATGCATCAGTGTTGGGCCCAATCTATTTGCTATTACAAGAAGAGGAGGAAGAAGAGATATTATTGGCAAAGTTAAAAAAGAATGAAAAGTCACATCAATTGTATCTTTCGAGATGTGAAGAAGGGGTTAAAAAAATTTTAATGAATAGGAATCTGCTATAGCACGATTCAATGTTCAGATACCTGCTGTGTTGGTCAATAAAGTGACGTCCTAATCATCATCATCATCATCATCATCATCATCATCATCATCATCATCATCATCATATAAAACGGACGGAGAATTTACTGACAAGGACGAGTTGCGAGAACCGGAAGGCCTGCTATCGTACTGTGTATACAGTGATCGAAGTGCTGTGGAGTCACGAGAAGCGGATAAGGACGTGATCTCATGCAAGGAAAGTAACAGAAAATTCCTTTGCATTACTTTCTCAACTCTGTCGTGTTTTTTATACTCCAATTGCGCGCAACCCCGAAATTACAGATAATTTAATTCTGACTGTCTTCACAATATGCTACGTGATGCGTACCTTGAAGAAAATGGCCAATGTTATTTTGAGTTTCTCAACACAGAACCACTACCATCACAAAACTTGATTCCCTTGCGAGCTGGAGACGGATTTGGGAACCTTGAAGGTTAAAACATAAGGTGCTTCTACTTCAACAGCAAAAGTGGACCCGTATCTTGGCAATTGACAGAAATTAAGAACACAGACAAAACATTTAGGAAAAACAAACTTGTCTTACTTCAAACATAATTAAAAGTACTATAAAGTAAATAAAAAAAATAATACTTTACCTGTTAACTTCCTTTTCCCACCAATTTCTCTCCAGACATTTTCTCGGTCATTAGTACCTTTGTAAAGTGGGTGTTTACAGTTGAAAATATAAAGGTGTTCACGCACTAGTTCCATAAGTTGAACGTCATCCATTATTAAGCAGGAAAATAATCACACAAACAATAACACAGAGATCCAGTCGTCGCGGTTGTTAACGATTGAACTGCTCATGCTAGCAGTCTAGTCGCATAGCTCGATCCGCCTCACTAGAGCCGCTTCCAACGCGCGGCGCCAGTCGCGTTATAGGAATGGCTAGAGCCGCTCCAGTCGTCGCTTAGGAATCGAACCTTTACGTAACACAAAAACGCCTCATAGACAAAAGGAAAATGCATAAAGCATATGGCGTTATCAGTGTGTTAGAGAAAGGCATGGAGATATAGACAGTCCAAGTCTTTATAATACAAATATTAGCATACGATACTTATTTCGCTTTTTATGGTAACCTGTTGAAGAAAATAGATGATACACTGAATATACTTGTTTCTTCCTAACACATTATCGCTCATGGACTCTGTGTTAAACTCCATGTGACTAATGAATATTCCTAATACTGTATAGGAACCACCTAGTATAGGAACCACCTAGTAATATATACAGATTACTCAAAAATGCAAACTTGAGTAGGCTCAACATTTGTAGTAGAAAATGTAACATGTAGCTGCATTTTAGACCCTGTAATAGAGCTCCCTTTTAATAGATAAACTATATACAATTTTGCAGGCACTCTTTTATACTTTTCAGTCAATAATAACTACCGAAACTGGAATACTGTTTACTCTAAAAAAGTAAAAGTGACCTTTCTCGTCAGAGCCTTCCTATGTCATTTTTTTGCACAAAAAAAGTGAAAAAATTTAGCGGTTTTTCAGCAAGAACTTCTACAATGCGTGATTTCATTTTACAATAATCTGAATAAATAGTATTAACGTGAACCCAAACAACATACCAAAAAAGCAAGTTTACCGCAATTATTACAATTTCTAATGTAACATATGACTGGCCTATATGTCTGTATTTCTAGGACCCTTTGTACTGACTATGGTGAGCTGAAAATCAACATAGCTCATCTATGAGACACCCTGAACAATATCCAATCACATGTGTACACTCCGGGGGCTGTATCGTGCTAACAAACCGAAATTTCTCCAAAAATGATAAAAATGTAGTATATCTGAAATTATTGGACCTTTTGTACAGGCTCTGGTGAGCTGATAATCAATACCGTTCATCTGATAGACACACTGAATCATAAAATTGGTCACTTGTATACACTCCGGAGGCTGTATCGTACTCACAAACCGAAATTTCTCCAAAAATTATCAAAAATGTAGTATATATGGATTTATAGGACCCGTTTTACTGGCCCTGGTTAGCCGAAAATCAATAGTGATCATTTATGAAACGCCCTGAACAATATACAATCATGAAATTGATCACTTGTGTACACTTCGGAGGCTTATCGTGGTAACAAACCGAAATTTCTCCAAAAGTGGATCTGGATTTACAGGACCTTTAGTACTAGCTATCATGAGCTGGAAATCAATAGAGATCGTATGTGAGATGCTTTGAACAATACCCAATTATAAAGTTGGTTACTTATATGGACTCTGGAGGCTATATCGTGCTAACACAAAAAGTTGCCGATGACAAAGACGACGACATACACACAAACTTTATCCTCGTGAGTAATAGCCATTACCCACTCGTTGAATAATAATACACTATTAGCGTAACAATTGCCCACAATTTTTCTTCAATTAAAAACCAGAACCAGAGAAAATAACGAAAATTTTACAAAAAAAAATTCAAGGTAAACGAGACAAATTCCTATTATCTTTATAATATATATTCAAATATTCGAAAAGTGACCTGGGAGTTTAACTCAGGGCATTTAAAACAATTCCCTGAAGACTATAAACACTACGAAAAAGTTTTTATACTAAATAAAAGAAGTTCTCACAACCACGGCGGAATTATACATATTGTTTGTTTAATGTGTCCACTGTCTGAGAAATGTTTACTTTGGTGAGTATGTCCATAATAATAAAAACAAAGAAGGCGAAAACAAGAATTAGAGGAAGAAAAAATTTTACATATTTTAACCATTGTGTTAAGTAAGAATTATTTTTATTAACCATTTTTTTACGACTGGATCAATATTTTAAAATACTGCAGTTGTTCGATTTGCTCATATAAATTTAGGAGAGAGAATGGACTGTAGTTTGGGGTTTAATGATATTAATAATTGTATTAGAAAAAATAACAAATAGTCAAGTTTAAAACAATATCACCTACCTTAGGATATGGGAGATGGGATAAAAGCTGTTCTGCACCCTCACTTTATGCACATAACAATTCACTTGGTTCCGGTTACCGAAAAAGCTCAATTAAAAACTATCCACGACGAGTCTCTTTACTCAAGTATATTTTATGTCGAGTATCTAATGTTCAGGTTATTTGTGCTAGGTAAAAAAATAGGACATAGGCGGAGGGAACTTTTATTTTTGAGGAAAGGAATGATTGCAATATTGCCAAGAGCTCGACCAATAAAAATTAAAAACTAACATAAATTCTAAAATTCGAACAGCGGTAGTTGTGATTAGTACGGGGAATGAAGCGAAAAATAGGGCATGACCTCCGATTTGGTTCACAATGAATGGATTTTTATAAAAATTTGGAATTAAGTACAGTTCAACTTCTAGTTCAAAATCCATATGCACCTGAGGTGTTCTTTTTATTTTAAGACGGTGAAATCCACCCCTTATTTAAAAAAATTAAAAATTCATGTAAATACATGTTTTATAGACTGCATTTGTATCCCAATATATAAAATAGATGTTGCTCAAAATTATGAGTTATAATTTATACATTAATAAACATTATTTATCCCGTTTCAACCCTTAAATACCACCCCTAATGGTGAAATTAAAATGCTTTAATGCATGCATGATAAATAATAATTGTGCAACAAGTGGGGAAAGTTCAACTTTTCTCACGAGTGTGGAAGTTTGTGGCACGAGCCTGAAGGGCCAGGGTCGCAAACACACGAGTGAGAAAAGTACTTTTCCCACATGTTGCACACTATACTTTTTCTACAACTGCACAAATTTTGAGAATACAAGTAAATAGTTTTGTAGAAAAAATCCAGACATCGAGGATCCCCTGCTGAAAGCGGATAGGCATCGAGTATCCCCTACTGGATTCTCCATATAAATGTATGTAGTATGGGCAAAGTGCCGTGAGAAATAGTATTTCTGACAGTAAGAGCAGCATATGGTTTTGAAATTAAGTTGTAGAAAAAATTTATTTTGATAAGTGACTTGTACAATACATAATTTCTCACAATATTTTCACCCTTAAACCACCCTAATGATAAATATAAGTTAAAAACAATCTTTCAAAAGCTTGAAATATTTTGATAGTATGTACATGATTAATGAAGCTCTTTTAAATGTTGAAGAATAATTTTTAATTTATAACATAGTTTCAACCCTTTAAAACTACCCCAAACTTTAGAAAACTACCCCTATTGATAAATTATATGAAAAATAAGTTTTAAAAAGCTTTTAGTTGTTAGATAGTGTATGAATCATAAAATTAATAACTCCTTTGAGCCTATCAAAACGACCCCAAACTTAAAAAATATAAAGCTACCCTTAATGAGAGTATATACTTGACAATAATCTTAAACAAAATTAAATTTCAGTTTAAAACTATTTTACTTTTGAAATTAAATTTTAGCATTACAATTATTTTTCCGTCAATACATTCATTCTCGAGTCTTGAGTCATTTTCAGGTCTAGAATTATTCTCTACATTCTTGAGCTGCTCCTTCTCCTCGTCTTCATATATAATTGAATGGCAATTATAATAATCGTTGCCAGAATATGTTCCACATGCCGTATTCCAAAATAATGCAAGTGTGCGGCAGCCACAAGGAGTCCCGCATCCTGCTTTGCAGTTGCAAAAAATCATTTTTAAGAGTTATTTTCTTCATATATAATTTTAAAGCTTTTATAATGTCATATGATTTGTGGAGAAACCATGTTCAGTTAAAGCTGATCTTTCTGGATATAGCCTTGCATTGCTCTTGTGTAAAGCTAAACACTTAGTTATTGTTTCGGAAGTCTGACCAACATATATAGGTTTACATGTAGAGCATATTTATATATAACGTTTGAAAGATCAGTATAAGGATCAATTTCTTTCAATTGACTATAAACACGGTTTATTGACAGAACATTTTTATTTGCAAGTTTTATGTTAGTCACTTCTTTTAAAATTTCGGGAATTCTAGGTATTGTGACGATCCGAAAAGTCACTATTAGATTTAGTTAGTTTATTTTTAAATATTCTCAGCGGCCAGTGAACTTGAAGGTCGTTAACAAGTTGTAGTGTAGTTGTATTGTTCTAAACGGAATCACGACTGTTTGTAAATATAATTATAAACGCGATTCAACGATATAAATAATTTAAGTATAGAGATCATTGACTGTTTATGTTTAGTTTTTAATAATATATATATTTATATAAAACCTGAAAACTCGGTATCTTCCCATTGAAGGCACAAATGTGTGTTTGGTTATCTTGTTGAAATCCGTTGTTTGTGTTTTCTCATGTTTCAATTAACATCCCTGCTCCCAAGTTATACACCCTTTCTTGGTTATACGTGCCGAAGACGGCTAATGAGCTAGAAACGTGCATGTCCACGGTTACCACTCATTCTCTGTAACCTATTTCGCGTGATTTACCCATTTATTTCTGTTTTTGTTATATATATATATATATATATATATATATATATATATATATAATATATATATATATATATATATGCTTCGTCACGTTTCTGCCTTCGGTTCTTCAGCTGGGATTGGTACAAATGTTCTAGATGTTCGTGACCATATCGCATGTCCAACCTCTTCTTCAGCTGCTCGAAATCATCCGTTTCTTCCAGAGGTATCGTCTGAAGAACATATATATTTATATAGGTTAATTTGATCTTTGCCGAATAATTATTACTAAACATAGGTTTATTGGGGAAGCGACAAATTAAAACGAGTACCCTTCATACTTTTTATGTCCAAGCTTTCAGAATTTATTTATTCCATTATCAAGGATAAAGTATATGAGAATGTATATTATAATTGATGTAAATGGTAAATTGTATACAACATCAAAAGAAATATTTGAATTTTTTAAATATAATTGTCAAATTGGAAGTAAATAAAATCGTTCTAAATAGTTATTCTTTTTTTTTTATATTGGAACATAGAAATAATTTTTGATTATAGAAATGCCATTTTATTAACCTACCAAAATGTTTTTTTAAACAGAAGAAGAATTTGAAATTGAAAGACATTTATGGTTTTTATCAATAGACAATAAGTAATAATAAATATCACTTAAATCCTTATGATCACTTTTCTTATTAATGATATTAGTTTCCTGAGAAATGTGAGCCATTTCTAAGAAAAGTCTTTTTTAAAATACTTACAGAATCAAAGTCCATAATATGATCTTTATCAATCACATGTTTTGCCAAAGCACATCTATCGGGATATAATCTAAAATCGCTTTTATATAGGGATATACGATTCTTTAATTTTTGACCAGTGTGACCTACATATTTTTCTTCACAATTTTTACAAGCAATACAATATACTACATTTGATAGGTTAAGAATATTAGTTTTATCTTTGACTTTTGTGTAAATTGATTTGATTGTTAAACATGTTCTATTTGCAATTTTTATGTTATCAAATGGTTTAAAAGTTCTAATCAATTTGGGTGTTATTTCCTTAATATATGGAAGAGAAATATAATATTTTTGGATTTCAGAATTTTCTAGAGTAATGTTTAAATTTGAAGAAAAATTATATAATATGTATTTTACTAAATTATTTGGATATCCATTATCTAAAAATAATTGATGAAGAATTTTAAAGTTCTTTTCGTGGAACATAGGGTCTGATATGTTAGTTATGAAAAATAGAATATATTTATTATTACTTATTGTCTATTGATAAAAACCATAAATGTCTTTCAATTTCAAATTCTTCTTCTGTTTAAAAAAACATTTTGGTAGGTTAATAAAATGGCATTTTTATAATCAAAAAAGAAAGAAGATAACCACAAATACATTAACTGTATATAGATCTATGGTTAATTTAAACATAACCTTAATTTCTTTAATTATTTCTATGTTCCAATATAAAAAAAGAATAACTATTTAGAACGATTTTATTTACTTTCAACTTGACAATTATTTTTAAAAAATTCAAATATTTCTTTTGATGTTGTGTACAATTTACCATTTACATCTATTATAATATACATTCTCATATACTTTATCCTTGATAATGGAATAAATAAATTCTGAAAGCTTGGACATAAAAAGTATGAAGGGTACTCGTTTTAATTTGCCGCTTCCCCAATAAACCTATGTTTAGTATATATATATTAACTTTTAATAAACTGAAACCGTGTTTTTAAAAACTAACTTTATTTCTAAGACAAAACTAATACAACAATTTCAAATACAAGACTAATATTTTTTTAATATAAACACGAATTTAAATAACCTCGTAACAAACACAAACTAAGCAATTCTACAATAATATAAATACTTAATCAGCACAACATACTATCCACCTAAGGGCAATGGCGTAGATGACACCTCCCCCTTTAGAAGGAAGCTCCTCCTGGAAGCTGGATCCCATCTTCCGTTGACTCCTGATGACTCTTACTTGTCCTTCCTGAATGTTTACTCTTGTACATGATCCACAGGAAGGCCACTATGAATGCTATATAAAGAAGTATAGTCCAAATACTGGGAATGTGCAAATTATGGTTTTCCGTGAATATTTGCGTTACCAGTTGATTTGAAATAACCTTTATTTTTAAACTTTTCAAATCAATCTTCATTGGAGAAACGTGTAATTGATTTAATTTCAAATTTAATTCATTTATTACAAAAGGTTGTCCAAAAGTTTTTTGTTGAAAAATTAACTCTTGATTTCTAAATATAATTTTACATGCTGAATTTTCAATTAAATAAATGCCTTTAAGAGTTTTCACTTCAGTTTCTTGCTCACATTTTATGATTAATTTTTCTTCTACTGGAAATATTGCCAAAAATTGATTTATCTCCGGAATAATTTCAATGTGATTCTTAATTATTTCAATTTTTGTATATTGACAAAATGTAGAATTTCCTGCTAGCAATATGTTTTCTTCGCACCCATAATTATTATTGTCTTGCAAATGGTTAGGACATTGGAAAATATTGCCGCGAGTGCAAATGTCATTTAGAGGTTTAATGACATTATTTGATTTTAGTAAAAATTTTGAATTAGGTATTAATGTTACGTATTCTGATTCAATTTCTGTAGGTATAGGTAACATATAAAAAATATTAAATAAAATATCATAATTAATAGGTATCGAAAAAAAATATTGTATTTGATTATTTTCTACTTTACAAACTACGTCTATGACGGCTTCAAATTCTAAAATGTTTTTATGTTTTAATTCGAAAGGTAATTCCGTTTGATAGTAATAATGCACTTTTTGCAACTCTGTAAATAAGTCGTCAGATTTTATAATACTTGGATGTAATGTTTTAAGTTTACAGAAGGTTAATGAATTTTCTACCGGTTCTAAAACGTCTAAAATTACATTGAATGTGATAAGAAGTTCGTTGAATAGCTGTTTCAAATAAATAATATTTTCTGCATTTGCTTGAAAATCTGAAATATCTTGACTGTCTCGACCCTTACTTCGTGGAATATGCTCATATTAGTGTTCTTAAATGAAACTCACGGTCACTAGTTAATTCCACAATATAATAAAAGTTATTGAAAATTCTAAAAAATTGACAATCGTTTTGATAAATCAATATCATCGTCAGAATGACAGAAGTTACATTTCATTTTATGCCTACCTGATGTTTAGTAGTTATTTTTGGCTAGACCAAGAAGTAACCTAACTTGTGATTGGCTTAATATATGTTTATAGAAAAAAGAAGAAGATGTGATATTACAAATATTGAAGCTTAGATATTATTAGCCCTATGGTGATATCCTGGATATCATTTTTCCAATTAAGATCAGTATAACTGTGCAATGATATAGAAAACCACGATAACTATATCTGCTGATCTTTACAATTATCACTTAAGAAGACAGTTTATTAGTGGAGAACTCCCTAGATTTAACTGTTCATTAACAACTTCATATTGTGGGTTTCTTAAATGTCTTCTAATTTCCAGTTCTTCAAGGAAATCCAGTTCTTGTTTCTTTTCACAAATATGCAGCACTTCTAGTTCTGTTCTGTGTTAGGTGTCAATGAATGATTGGTGTCAAGTAGATGTTTTGTGTAGTGGGATTTATCTGGTTGTTTTAATCTGTATGCTCGTAAGTGCTCACTGTATCGTATTTCAAAATTCCTGACCCAAATAGACAGCATTACATTCTGGACATTTGAGTTTATATATACCTGACTTCTTTAATAGTGGTATTTTTGTTTTTACATTTAACAATTTTGTACTAACGTAACTTTCTGTTTTAAAAGAAATTGTTGTATTCGTTGCTGAAGATATTATCTTTGAATTATTATTAGAAATATTTCCTGCATATGTGATGGTTTTATAAGTTTTAATTTCATCAGCTTGTTTAGGATATATTAGTTGTAATGCCACTTTTTCTTCTTTTTTACTAATTAGCTTATTTATCATATCTAATGGATAACCGTTAGATATTGCTATTTGTCTAATTGTATTAATCTCTCTATCAAAATTACATTTGTTCATAGGAACTGAAAAAGCTCTATGTATCATTGAATTATATGCTGCTAGTCTGTGTGACATAGGGTGGTTAGAATTGAATGGAATTGTCACATCAGTCTGTGTTGGTTTTCGGTAAATTGAATAATCAAGTACATTATTAACTCTTTGAATTTTTAAATCAAGAAAATTGATTTAACTATTTTCTTCAATTTCTAATGTAAATTCAATTTTCGGGTGTAAATTATTGATATGGTTGAAAATAGTAAATTTCTTACGATCATAGATTCATTTTCTAAATATGGTCAAATGTATGAATTAAAATCTAGACAAGGAAAAGAAGTAGCTCATAGTCTAATTAAATATTTTACACACCATTGTATACCAGAACAAATAATTTCGGATAATGGAACTGAGTTAAAAAATTCTGTTGTAAAGGAATTATTAGAAACGCATAAAATTAAAATTCATTTTATAAGTTCTCAACATCCAGAATCGAATGGAATTGCCGAAAGATTCCACTCTACGATTGTTGAACACATCAGACTTTTGAATAATCAAAAAGATTTTAAAAATGAGACTATTGAAAATAAAATACTCTATGCATTATTAGCCTATAATAATAGCGTTCATTCTGCAACAAAATTGAAACCTTACGAAATAATTACCGGACACATAGATAGTAATACACCCTTCAATATAGAATTAGATCGACAACTAGTTAATAGTTATATACAAAATCATAAAGATAAAATGAAAATTTTATACTCAAATTTAAATCAGAAATTACAGGAAAACAAATCAAAAGTATTCTCTAAAGCCAATAAAAGCCGTGAAGAATTGCCAGATACAATACCCACTAAAGTGTCTAAATGCAAAATTTGGAAAGGTTTAGTAGCTGTTGGAATTACATTTAAAAATGGTTTTATTGGCTTCCTATCATATTTGCTCAACTGGCAAACTTCGCATTCGTTTATATAAGTTTGTATAGATGCTCTTTGATTATGCCAATAATACAAAGCTTTTAATTGATTTTCAGTTTCATCTAGACCTCTATGATTAGTCTTATCCTCGTGGTAATTTTGAATAACTTGCTGCGGAGACTGTCGAGCCATCTTCCAACATGGCGACCGACATTCTCCTGGAGGAACTAACGGCTTTAAGCCAGGATACAGGCGACATCAACCCACCTTCAAGTGAGGAAGTGGAGATGGCCTAAAAAGGAATCAGAACACATCTCAACACCATCAAGCAGAGATGAACAATGAAAAGGTAAGATTTGTTCAGTATAACCTTCAACACAAAAAAGTGGCTTCGGCAACATTATGCCGTCACCTGGATGTGATGGAGGATACAATAGCACTTATCCAAGAACCCTGGATAAGACAAACTAAAATCATGGGTCTAAATAATCCAAAAGGTTCAATTTTCTGCTTCCCAAGCAATCAGCAACCAAGGACGGCAATATATGTCCCTAGGAATTTTAAGACATACCCACTGACGCATTTTTCGTCCTCCGACCTAACGGTAGTGAAGGTTGAATATGCAAAGAAAGGTCAAAAGAAAGTGTTATTACTGGCATCCGCATACCTCCCCTCAGACACAGCTAAACCACCACCAACTAAGGAGAAGGAGTGGAACACTGTCTCACCCAGAAGCTTGATTTGGTAATAGGCTGCGATTCAAACTCTCACCATGTTAGCTGGGACAGCAAAGATATTAACACTGGAGGTAAGTCTTTTTATTGAAATTGACTGTCTCGACCCTTACTTCGTGGAATATGCTCATATTAGTGTTTTTAAATGAAACTCAAGGTCTCTAGTTAATTCCACAATATAATACAAGTTATTGAAAATTCTAAAAAATTGACAATTGTTTCGATAAATCAATATCATCGCCAGAATGACAGAAGTTACATTTCATTTTATGCCTACCTGATGTTTAGTAGTTATTTTTGGCTAGACCAAGAAGTAACCTAACTTGTGATTGGCTTAATATATGTTTATAGAAAAAAGAAGATGTGATATTACAAATATTGAAGCTTATATATTATTAGCCCTATGGTGATATCCTGGATATCATTTTTCCAATTAAGATCAGTATAACTGTGCAATGATATAGAAAACCAGGAAAACTACATCTGCTGATCTTTACAATTATCACTTAAGAAGACAGTTTATTAGTGGAGAATTCCCTAGATTTAACTGTTCATTGACAACTTCATATTGTGGGTTTCTTAAATGTCTTCTAATTTCCAGTTCTTCAAGGAAATCCAGTTCTTGTTTCTTTTCACAAATATGCAGCACTTCTAGTTCTGTTCTGTGTTAGGTGTCAATGAATGATTGGTGTCAAGTAGATGTTTTGTGTAGTGGGATTTATCTGGTTATTTTAATCTGTATGCTCGTAAGTGCTCACTGTATCGTATTTCAAAATTCCTGACCCAAATAGACAGCATTACATTCTGGACATTTGAGTTTATATATACCTGACTTCTTTAATAGTGGTATTTTTGTTTTTACATTTAACAATTTTGTACTAACGTTACTTTCTGTTTTAAAAGAAATTGTTGTATTCGTTGCTGAAGATATTATCTTTGAATTATTATTAGAAATATTTCCTGCATATGTGATGGTTTTATAAGTTTTAATTTCATCAGCTTGTTTAGGATATATTAGTTGTAATGCCACTTTTACTTCTTTTTTACTAATTAGCTTATTTATCATATCTAATGGATAACCGTTAGATATTGCTATTTGTCTAATTGTATTAATCTCTCTATCAAAATTACATTTGTTCATAGGAACTGAAAAAGCTCTATGTATCATTGAATTATATGCTGCTAGTCTGTGTGACATAGGGTGGTTAGAATTGAATGGAATTGTCACATCAGTCTGTGTTGGTTTTCGGTAAATTGAATAATCAAGTACATTATTAACTCTTTGAATTTTTAAATCAAGAAAATTGATTTAACTATTTTCTTCAATTTCTAATGTAAATTTAATTTTCGGGTGTAAATTATTGATATGGTTGAAAATAGTAAATTTCTTATGATCATAGATTCATTTTCTAAATATGGTCAAATGTATGAATTAAAATCTAGACAAGGAAAAGAAGTAGCTCATAGTCTAATTAAATATTTTACACACCATTGTATACCAGAACAAATAATTTCGGATAATGGAACTGAGTTAAAAAATTCTGTTGTAAAGGAATTATTAGAAACGCATAAAATTAAAATTCATTTTATAAGTTCTCAACATCCAGAATCGAATGGAATTGCCGAAAGATTCCACTCTACGATTGTTGAACACATCAGACTTTTGAATAATCAAAAAGATTTTAAAAATGAGACTATTGAAAATAAAATACTCTATGCATTATTAGCCTATAATAATAGCGTTCATTCTGCAACAAAATTGAAACCTTACGAATTAATTACCGGACACATAGATAGTAATACACCCTTCAATATAGAATTAGATCGACAACTAGTTAATAGTTATATACAAAATCATAAAGATAAAATGAAAATTTTATACTCAAATTTAAATCAGAAATTACAGGAAAACAAATCAAAAGTAATCTCTAAAGCCAATAAAAGCCGTGAAGAATTGCCAGATACAATACCCACTAAAGTGTCTAAATGCAAAATTTGGAAAGGTTTAGTAGCTGTTGGAATTACATTTAAAAATGGTTTTATTGGCTTCCTATCATATTTGCTCAACTGGCAAACTTCGCATTCGTTTATATAAGTGTGTATAGATGCTCTTTGATTATGCCAATAATACAAAGCTTTTAATTGATTTTCAGTTTCATCTAGACCTCTATGATTAGTCTTATCCTCGTGGTAATTTTGAATAACTTCTTTAACGTCATTTAAAGGAACGCCTATTAATTTTTTATTACATTTAACAAAGTCAATTTGAGAATCTTGGAAGCGATTTTGTAGAATAACACTGAATTTTTCATAAATTGGGTCCTCAAAATAAATAAAATATTTGGTTTTAGGTACTATGTATTCTTTCACGAAATTAATCACATCTTGCTCAAAATTATTTTTAGATAATTGTACAATGATTCTTTGTTTATTTTCATACAGTTTTATAATAGTAGGTATGGCTGGTTCGAAATTTAATCAAAATGATCGTGAAATTTGAAAACGCAATATTCTAAATTAAGCGGTTTCCTATAAATAAACATTTTTGGGATTGGAATAAAAGTGCAGAAATTTTGTTGACTGCTACCAAAGGCAGATTTTACATGGAATGGTTTTTTGACGTAAGATTTTTTGAAATATTTTTCAGCTACAGCTGGTGTCACAAAGGATCTTGTGCTACCAGTATCAATTAAAACTTTTAGATTTTGTTCTGGGAAAATTATATAGGGTAACACACTTTCTGAATTATTTAAGTTTAATAATTCGATAATGTTTGATTTGGTTCCGAGGCTGGTGTCTCTAAAAAATTATCGGATTCATCATTAGTACAATCGGAATCGTCTATATTATGGAGTTCTTCCGAGATAAAATTTCTAGGTTGATTAGGATTGTGTTGGAACCTATTTTGATAATTTTGGGGTTGGGGTCTAGGTGTGTTTCTGGTAGACATACTCATTGGAGTTGGATTTGAAAATCTTTGATTTGGATTAGGTTTAAAAACGTTATGACCATTATTAGAAAAGTTTGTATTATTCCTATTAGAAGGACTATAAGAAGTTGATGGACGATTTTGTGGGTTTGATGCGGGATTTCGATTAGTGTGTTGATAATTCTGCATAGAATTTGGCTTAGGAGGTGTCTGCCTATGTGCTACATTATTTTGGAAATTGGTTTTATTTTTATGAGAATAATTTTGCGTATTAAAATTTGAAAAAATATTTTTTGGATGATTATTCTGGGTCATATAAACTTGAAAATCATTTGTAAGAACATTTAAAGCAATATTTAAATTTTCTGGATTTTTCGTACGCATTAATGTACCTAAAGGTTAAACCGCGTAGCAATACTCTGAGTGCCAGATTTTTAAAGTAATTTTCTAAAATTAAATGTTCATTCACATTAGAATGTGCTATGAGATAAGAAATTTGAAGATTTAATAAATGCTGAATTCTATTATAAAATTCGAAAGGCGTTTCATTACCTTTTTTCATTTCTGAAAGTTCTATATTTAATGTGTAAATATCTCTTTTATCAGCATAAGTATTAAGAAGTGCATCTTTTAGATATTCCCAAGTTCTTATAGTTCAAGAAGAAATGTTCATGGCTGCTTCACCTTTTATTTTTGCTAAGATGCTGGACATCAAATATTCATTTTGAAAATCCCCTACATCTACAGTATTATAAAACTTACTAACTAATTTCTCTGAAATTTCAATAAACCTAGGAAGTAATGCATTGTTTCCATCAAATTCTGGTATCATATCCAGATATTCTTTTTTTAAAATAGGTAATTGTGGAGTAGCCATTTTATTAAAATTATTTATGGGAAAAAGTTTTGGTGATGCTAAAGTTAATTTCATGTTAGTGTTAAAAGAGTTTGAGCCTGAATTTGAATTATTTGAATCAGAATTTGAGTCAAAATCGTCAGATGTGTCAGAAAAATAATTAATATTCCCTCTATATGACATAAAAACACTTACAGTAATAGAACGAAGATCCTTTCCATTGGCTCGGACTGAACATGAACAACCAATCTCCTGTTGATTCTTCCGATTTCTCGCACAACACAGATCTTCTAGTTGAGTTACTCAGTTCGCCCAACTTACAGTTCCAATAATTAAAATTCACTTGTTCGAATAGTCAATGAATCGTAGAAACGAACCGAATGTTATATGCTTTAACTTTCGATTGACTATCCTACTGACTGCGCCACTTAACTTTTAATTAACTGAAACCGTGTTTTTAAAAACTAACTTTATTTCTAAGACAAAACTAATACAACAATTTCAAATACGAAACTAATATTTTTTTATTATAAACATGAATTTAAATAACCTCGTAACAAACACAAACTAAGCAATTCTACAATAATATAAATACTTAATCAGCACAATATACTGTCCACCTAAGGGCAATGGCGTAGGTGACATTATATATATATATATATATATATATATGAATTATTTACGTTGAAAAAGGAGAGTTCATTGTTAACTAGTGTCATGTTAGTATAAAATATCTGTGGTCAGTGACTTTGTTAGAAATAATATTCAATATATTATCCCAGTGATTTTTGATAAACCTTGGCATTATTTATTTCCACCGATTAAGGGTAAGTGTTTCCTCATCGATAATTGGACTGAGGACTTAAACGGGAAAAACTTGCCGTTTTAATCACCACAGTATGGTAAAGATGCAAAAAAGATATTAATTATATTTGTATCCGTTACATTTTCTGAGTTAGCAATTACTAAACTAGGTCCAGTTGTTGTCTGTGTAGAATGAGGAGTGTTGAATAATGTTTCCCTTACTAATGTTTTAGGATAACCATTATTAATAAATATGGTAGATATTATATTTTTTTGACGCATCGTACAATCTGAGATATTGAGTACTCTATTTTTCATTTGTTTCATCAGATTTATTTTTGTTGAAAATTTGTGATATGCAAAATAGTTGATATATCTACCTGAACTGCAAGGTTTTCGGTACCAGTGAAATGTAATAGTATCATTATCTTTTTATAAGTCTGGTATCTAGAACCGGAACAGATTGTTCTGTATCTTCTGTCTCAATAGGGAACTGGATGCGAGGGTCATAACTATCAATCCTTTCTAATATCTCATTGAAAGGACAGGAATAGCATTATCTATCAAGTCATCCATAAAGTATATGTGGCTAATATTGAGATATATTTGCTCCCATGGGGGTGCCAAAAGTATTTTTACAAGATTTAATATCAAATATAAAGGAAGTATTATTGAACAAATAAGTGATAATTTTTAAAACAGTATTTTTGTTTATGTAACAATATAAACGAATACGTTACCAATTTTTTTCAATAGATCTTAAGCTGATTTCTAAGTATACGTTACTAAATAAAGATATTACATCTAGACTTGCTGAAACATAGTTTGATGGAAGTTTCATCTTAATAAATGAAATTTAAAAATTATATTTTATAAAATATTCATTATTGCAGTCATATGCATTAGTAAATAAACTTGTTTTATATGCAGATACACGTTCTGTAGGAATTTCCATAGAAGCTACAACTGATAAATTAGGTATATGTATTTTAACTAAACTGTAATATTTAGCTATAGTACCATTATATGTAGTTAATTGTTTTATTGTATTTTCATCAATCGGATGTGAATCAAATAAGTTCTCAATAAGTTTGTTACAAGATGTTTATAATGATAAAGTAGGATTAGAATTTATTCTAGCATAAAAGTTATTATTTTCAATCAGATTTAATGATAATCTTGTATATTTTTCTTTATACATTATTACAGTAGTATTACCTTTATCATACCTTGTTACTACTATTTCGGGGTGTTCTTTTAAAACAATTTTCTTTGAACAATAAGTAACGAAAGAAAGAGGGCCGTGTTTTCTCTAATGTTAAATGAATATAATTGGTGATAACATTAGCTATTCTTGCTGTAGTTATAAAACGAGTGTTAGTGTCTTTAATAGTATTAAGTTTATTTTCAACTTTAAAATTCTATGAAAAGAAAACAACTACTCTAACAAGATTTTGCTGGAAATGGCATTCATTTCTCAAGAAGATAATCGTTTAAATAAAAGAACTGATATTCAGAAACTAGGTTCAATTTACAGTTTTTTTTTATCGTTTGACAAAAAAAATTTAAATCAAGACATTACAGAGGAGAATGCATTTCATTAATTTTCTATTGTTCCATTTGAAAATGAAAAAAGTCTAATAAGCATCTTATAATATGACTTGGAAGCAGAAGAGTTACCACTCTGATTCGGTGGCCCTTTTCCATTTTGCGTGAATTGCCCAAGAATCTCTTTGTTGTTGCTGTTTACATATCACGCGATATTCGTACATCTTCTTTGTTGTTTACTCAGAGTCGGAAGGTTCAGACAGGGGGACTATATACGCCTCCGTGTCGAAGTTGTTTGTTTTCTCGAAAACTAGGGATTTTCCAATTGAAGGTACAATTGTGCTTTACTTCCGTTATTTGGAAACCGTACTGAGGACGGCTAATGAGCCACAAACATGCATGTCTGCGGTTATCACTCTGTTTCGGTACCCCTTTTTCTTTTTGCGTGAATTGCCCAAGAATATCATTGTTGTTGTTGTTTACATATCACGCAATATTCGTAAATCTTCTGTCTCTCTCTCTCTCTCTCTCTCTATATATATATATATATATATATATATATTGAAGCACTTTCATTTGGTTCTATTTAATTTAATAAGGATTAATAGTATTACTGAAATAAGTCATATTGATTTTTTCAATCTTGTACTTTATTAGCCATCATTTTAACGAATATTTATAAATTGTAAAAAAAAACATGTCTAAATTAATTATAGATGCTGATAGTAAAAACAGTGAACAAAATCCTCACTATAATACTGAAGAAAATCTGACCAAAGATATTGAAACAGACGATATACTCTTTGAACCATCAGAATCGAAAATATTGAAATCTGATTCAGATACAATAGAGATTAAAATTAATAATGCAGTACATGATGTGATTTCAAAAGCATCCGTTGAAATTAGAATGAAATTCAAAATAATTTAAAAGAAACGCGTTAAATTTTCATATAGTTTTAATTAGGTTATTTTATGCAAGGGATTTCAGGAATTTTAATAAATAGTAAATAAGTTATGTTAATATTTATATGTATAAAAATCTTTATCTCTATATGCTAATTTCTAATACAAAAATGTCATTTTCATGTTTCATATACGGCTTAAAAATTCATGGTAATATAAACAGTGAATCGTCGTTAATCACACAATATCTATACAATTGATACGATATAGAGAAGTTTCGATAGCAACCCGCAACGTGATAGATTATGATGGAAATCAGAAAAGTCAGTTGGTTTTTTAAAATGTCAAAGTGAAAAGTCGTATTATAATTGATCTCGTCAAGAAGAACGTGCTAATTTACGCAAACTTTTCGGATTATTGTGGAGAAACGACCTCGTTCGAATTACAAGGAGGCATACAGTATATATCATCTGACAGAAACAGTAATAGTTTATATAATTGGGTAATACCTTCACCAGGAAATACAATAACTACATTAAGAATATTAAAATTGAACTTCTCAAGAAATTCCACGTGCTTGTCGATTAGAAACTTCGACAATATTCAATTGAACGTGTGCAGTAACGACATACTACCCAAACCTGTTGTACTATCTTCAAGAAACAAACTCTCCGTAACTTTAAAATATAATAACCCAGTGTTTTTATGTGTTTGGATTGATCTGGTTGTTACAATTCCACAAATATTTGTAGAGCAGCAGATTTTGTTTGTACAGACCATTCTGATTTCACGGGGTGTGCTATTTGCAATTCATCAACTACCCCTTGCAGTAATATTTCTATAGATAGATGTTTCGACCCGTATAAAGACAAATGTGACGGAATCATTAATTGTCCAAAAGGCGAAGAAGAAATAAACTGTTCAGAACTTTGTCCTCAGCTTATCAAATGTCCAAATGAAGATTAGTTTGAAGTGGATACAAACCTAGTAAATAAAAGGTACCATTTTAAAATATTATATTAGAGATCTCTAAATTAAAAAAAGGCCTTTATTTAAAAAACATTTTAATTGTTCAATAGTAATAGTAGTTTTATTTTTTTGTAGTATATCTGTACACATTTTCTGTTTGTAAATTTCTATGTTTTAAAAAAAATTCCTGAAATCATAATTTTGTTCATTTTAATTTCACAAACCAATAATTAGAGTAAATTTGAATGGCGCACTTGAACCCTACCCTTTGATAGAGTTTGTATACATGTTTAATTATTTTTCAAATAATAAATAATTATTGAAACCAATACAATATATATATATATATATATATATATATATATATATATATATATTTGTCATGACTCTGTTATTTGTTATCGTAACTATTTAAAATTGAACTCAATTTGAAGGTTTATCAATGTACAATTTTTTCGTTGCACGTGAAATTTGATGATAAATGCTATAAATTTAGTTGTCGACGAACAAGAGCTTATGTTTAACCAACTACGTATATCTCTGCACCTATTGCACTTAGATGTCTCTATCTTTTCCTTTTTCTATAAGCCTTATTTTCTTTGTAAGATTTTTTATACAGCGTCCACTTTTTGAGTAATTTGAAAAACCACTGAAAAATATGGTTTTTTTATTGCAAAATTGACATTTTCCACTATTAATAACTCAAAAAGTACAGATTTTTGATATGTCTATATAGAACTTTTGGTTTATATTTTTACCTTCTAGTAAGGGTAGCTTCCACCCTCTGAGCAAAAGCACATTGTGACACTATATGGATTTTATTTCTAAGGCTATTTTCTACCTTCTGTCTAATTTTCACGAAAATCTATTCACCGTGAACAAAATCGGAGGTAAAACCCTTCATTCCCTTGACTAGATATGGATAATTTGAGTTTTCACATGTAAAATTTAAAAATAGCGAAAATGGTCAATTTCATAAAAACTTGTCTGTCAGAAAAAGTAAGAAGATTAGATCTATAGCAGAAAGAAAAATGATGAGATCCACCAAATCTTGGGAAAAATGAGCAATATATTTCAAGCAATGAATTAATATGATAAATAAATAAATTTTACTAATTTTCATTTTTTTTCCAAATAAATCTCTACTTAATAATTCTGTCCATATTCTACTATTACTGCTGCATTTATGCTTTCATCAGTTTTGTAAAACGGCAAGCACTCGACCTAATCCGCCGACATTATCTTCAGAGTCATATAGCTCCAACCTTACGTTCCCGACTCATTTTTCTTGGAAAAAGACGATTGCGTCACCACTCCAATTTATGATCGCGATAACTTTCTGGTACGTATCATAATATAACATTAAGACGACACTATTTTCGCGAAACAATCCTCAGAAACCATGTTTTGAGTCAGACCAGATATTACTTTTACAGGATGTTCTGTAGAATTCGGTAATTTTTGAAGCTTTAACCAAAATGTGTGAAGGAATTTCATGACTTGCGGTAAAAAGATATATGACTAAAGGAGCGAAAAAAAGACTGAAACATATTTTCAGATTCCCGTAACCGCCATATTAAACTTTAAAGTAATTTTTCACTGAAATCCGCCTAGTAAATGTACCAAAAGTATATGTTCTTAAAAGCTAAGCTTCATTCGAGTAATTTTTGTTGAATACTTTTTGACGTATCTATTAAAATAAAGTCTTGGGGGGTGATTCAATGTTTTTTTAAATAAACAGCTGTAACCTCGAAACGACTGAACGAGTTCGAGTCGCATGAACGTTTAGCATGTTTAATAATTTGTAGTACAACTTGGTTGGATATACAAGTTTGAACATGTGTATCTATTTGGTGACTTGTTGATACGATTTCATTTCTATAATAATATTATGTAGTGGGAGTGTCCGCTAAAATGGAGAACATTCAACAGTTTTAGATAGACTTTATCGAGATTTATAGAGATCAATCTTATTTGTGGAATGTTACATATATAGAGTACTCGAATAAACATAAATATAATGCAAGTTACGAAATTTTATTGAGGAAATTAACACAGCAGCAACGAAAGAGCTTCTAAAAAAGAGAATTACACCACACTTTCTCTTTCTTTTTCACATTATTATTTGAGAACAACTCAACAACTACAGCTGCTATTTCCTTTTTTGGAACAGTCGATGCCGTGGTAGACATTGTATAAAAATAAACAGGATTTATTGTACAACCGATCGCTTGAATTATTTTCATGACTGTGGGCAAAACTGTCTACGACCTGTCTGTACGATTTATAGTGCAAGTGAGATTCTGTAATGCCATGCAATCAGCAAGTATGTGGATGGATGTTTTTTCCTCTATACCACAGAATCTGCAGTTTGAATTTTTTAAGGTGTCCATTCAGGCGGTAATGTCCTGTTAGATCCCCTGTTAAAGATCTCAGTGCAGACTTGCTCTGGTTAGTGCATTCTTCCGATCTCATCTGGTCATAGTTTCCTAGTAGTACCTTTGCTTGCCTTTGTCCTACTATGATGTCCCAATAGTCCAATATTTTCCTTGTTTCTTTTATTCCCATTTCTCCCAATACTATATTCGGGTCCCCAGAAGGGTGTTTGTGTTCCTTTCTTTGCTAGTTCATTAGCTATCTCGTTCTCTCTTACTCCAGTATGCCCTGGTACCCATAGCAGTGTAACCATGTTATTCCTGCCTAGTTCATTAAGTATGCCTAAGCATAATTTGAAAGTTTCAAATATATAGTGACTATTCATGGTTTGGAATTAACATGGCGTAAACAGTTTGTATTGGGGTTTTTCGGTGTGGTGATTTTTATGGGGGTGTACTTACGTCACTCGAAAACTGGCGTTGTCTGATAGTTTTCATGCTAAACTTTTCCAGATTCAACGGAAATTCTATGTTAGAATCTACATACAATTACCAATTTCAATAATGTATTACTTAGTCATCTTAGTGTTTTAAATGAAACTCAACGTTTCTAGCTAATTCCACAATATAATGAAAAATGTTGAAAATTCTAAAAAATTGACAATTGTTTCGATAACTGAATATCATCGTCAGAATGACAGAAGTTACATTTCATTTGATGCCTACCTGATGATTTGTAGTTATTTTTAGCTAGACCAAGAGGTGACTTACCTTGTGATTGATTTAATATATGTTAATAGAGAAAAGAAGAAGATGTGATATTACAAATATTGAAGCTTAGGTATTATTAGCCCTAGGGTGATATCCTGGAAATCATTTTTCCAATTGAGATCAGTATAACTGTGCAATGATATAGAAAACCAGGAAAACTATATCTGCTGATTTTTACAATTATCACTTGAGAAGACAGTTTAATAGTGGAGAACTCCCTAGATTTATCTGTTCATTAATGACTTCATATTGCGGGTTTCTTAAGTGTCTCCTAATTTCCAACTCTTCAATGAAATCCAGTTCTTGTTTCTTATCACAAATATGTAGTACTTCCAGTTCTGTGTTTGGTGTCAATGAATGGTTGGTGTCAAGTAGATGTTTTGCGTAATGGGATTTATCTGGTTGTTTTAATCTGTATGCCGTAAGTGTTCACTGTATCGGATTTCAAAATTTCTAAAGGTCTGACCCAAATAGACAGCATTACATTCTGGACATTTGAGTTTATATATAGCTGATTTCTTTAATGTTGGTATTTTTGTTTTAACATTTAACAAATTTGTACTTACGTTACTTTTTGTTTTAGAAGAAATTGTTGTATTCGTTGTTAAAGATATTATCTTTGGAATATTATTAGAAATATTTCCTGTATATGTGATGGTTTTATACGTTTTTATTTCTTCAGTTTGTTTAGGAAATATTAGTTGTAATGCCACTTTTTCCTCTTTTTTATTAATTAGCTTATTTATCATATGTAATGGATAACCGTTGGATGTTGCTATTTGTCTAATTGTATTAATCTCTCTATCAAAAGTAATTTTCTTACAAGTATTAGACATTCTTTAGGGGGAATTTTAGTGAACATATTAGTAACGTCAAATGAAATAAGCTTAGCGTTATCTTGTAATTTGAATGCTTTAATTTTTTGATTAGTTCTATTGAATTTCTAATTAAGTATTTAGACTCATATCCGTAACTATCGAGTATATTGTTAAGCTTCTTTGCCAATATATTATTAGGAGTATTCACATAATAAACTAAAGGTCGAATTGGTTTCGTTATTTTATGTAATTTAACGGTTCCATATAACTGTGGACAATGAGGATTTTTATTTATCATGGACCTCTTTTCGTAATCACTAAAAAGATAATTTGAATTATTAACAATATCGCTTACATAATTAGAAAACTTCTTTGTTGGGTCTACTCTAAGAACTTTTACATCGCTAGATTCTATGAAGTTATATATTTTTGAATTATAATCTTCAACTGTCAATATGACAGTTGTGTTCCCCTTATCAGATTTTGTAACTGTTAGGTTATTATCTTCTACTTTTTTATTGCATTTAAAACTGTAATGTCATTTTTTGTTTGACGTTTAACTTTTGAGAGTTCAATATTTTTGATTGAATAGGCAATTTTTAATTTCTCATGAAGAAAATTATTTCAATTAGATTTTAAAGCTATTTCTGACTCTGTAGCTATAATTTGTTTAATATTATTCGTAAATTTCGGTGGTATGCTGTACTTTAAACCTTTATTTAAAAATTCTATTTCACTATCTGTAAAATTAGTGTCTGAAAGGTTTTCAAATCGTGGTGCAAAGTGTGTTGGTATGTAGGTACTTACAGTTTCATGATGTTTAGAGTATTGAATTCTATGTTGTGTGTGTTCAAGTTTATGTAGCTTTTGTTCTTGTTTCTTAAATTTTTTGTGCTTCATCGTGCTGACACTTTCTCTGATTTTGTCATCTAAACAGTCAAATTCTACTGGATGTTGTTGGAACGTGAGTTCTGAATGTAGAACTTTTATGTAGTTGTATAAGGAGTCTCTTATCTTAAACCATTTTTTACACTCTTCTTTTTTCGATACTCGTTAGGCACATTTTATTGCTTTTTGTGCTTGTGGTGTTTTAGTATGGCATTTTATATTCACATAATTTGGTATCACCTTTTCTCTACGGCATTCTTGGTTAAACCAAATGTTTTGTGATGCTTTGTACCGTGTTTGTAGTAACTTCTGGTACAGTCGGGTCAAATCTTCTCCCGAAGATTTTTTGATGAAATTAACTGTCTCGACCCTTACTTCGTGGAATCTACTCATATTAGTGTTTTAAATGAAACTCAACATTTCTAGCTGATTCCACAATATTTGTGATAAGAAACAAGAACTGGATTTCCTTGAAGAGTTGGAAATTAGAAGACACTTAAGAAACCCACAATATGAAGTCGTTAATCAACAGATAAATCTAGGGAGTTCTCCACTATCAAACTGTCTTCTTAAGTGATAATTGTAAAGATCAGCAGATATAGTTATCCTGGTTTTCTATATCATTGCACAGTTATACTGATCTTACTTGGGAAAATGATATCCAGGATATCACCATAGGGCCAATAATATCTAAGCTTCAATATTTGTAATATCACATCTTCTTATTTTTTCTAGTAACATATATTAAGTCAATCACAAGGTAGGTCACTTCTTGGTCTAGCCAAAAATAACTACTAATCATCAGGTAGGCATCAAATAAAATGTAACTTCTGTCATTCTGACGATGATATTCAGTTATCGAAACAATTGTCAATTTTTTAGAATTTTCAACATTTTTCATTATATTGTGGAATTAGCTAGAAACGTAGAGTTTCATTTAAAACACTAATATGAGTAGATTCCACGAAGTAAGGGTCGAGACAGTTAATTTCACTTAGTCATCTGTACACAATTCACATTATTCCTGAGTTACAATTTTCAATCTCCTGCATGCATAGTGAGGTTATATTTTATTCAAGAGATGGGATCGGCATAAATTGTGATTCTACAAACCAAGCGTTTGCTATTTCTTGCGGTTTTTAAAGTAAATCGTTTCACAAAGTTTAGTTTAGTCTTCTACCCTTCGAAGAGGGTTTGTTTTTTCTTTTAGTTTCAGTGTATAATGTCGTTTCGTTCTGTTTTTATTGCACAGAAATAAATTCTTGAAGAGAAATAGTGTGGTGTGCGCGACTAAATCGTTATTCAATATTATCTTCGTCTATACTAAGCATTTTATGTTTTGTAGTGGACTACCATTCAAAGACAAGTCTGAAAGATACATTTTACTTTTTGTATCGAGTAAACACAAGATATATTTCGTTGAATAATGGGGAAGGCAGGTTGTAAAACACTTGAATTTAATTTCGCTTCGGATCAAGCAAAATAAAAGTTTTTTCTGAAACTGAAAATATGAGTGGATGTTCAAAATTTTGGAATAAATAGGCAAATAGGTTAGACATGTAGTATTCAATAATTAATTTGATTAGAATGATTTGCACATGTCAGTGAGAAGATTCTGTAGGTTATTTATAGTCATTTCGCCATGTCGTTTTTGGCAAAGACATTATTTTACTTATTGTCATTTAAATAACGAGTTCCGCTTTAGGTATTAGCTGGTTGGACCAAGTAGCCCGTAGGAAGCGGCGTAAGCAACGTATATGGAATAAGACGTTTGAAACAAGGAATATACTCAGCGGAAGATACAGTGACGATGGACGAATATACAATTTTTAATGGTGGCACAGAAAATAACAAACAATAATTTGGAACAGGTTTTGCAGTAAATTCAAACTGCATGGGGGATGTAATTAAATTTAAAGCCGTAATCCATAAGTAGTCTTTAATTAAGTGAAAATGGTACAATTACATACTAATATCAGCGCAGTTCCTTGTGAATAATAGATATTTTTTTAAATTTAATTTGATTTACCAATTTTTATTTTTACCTGCGACATTATTATTGTCAGCGTTAGGGAGTAATAAGTAATAAAATGTTTAATATGTCAAAGTCAAAAATCAAAAATGAAACAAGATTTTGAAATTCTCGACAAAATTGCAAAAAAACTGAAAAGGCAACGCAAAACATATAACCAAGAAAAGCCAGAGACTCACTCATAGGACAAAGGAAGAGCGCTACTTAGCTGCTGCTTCTCGTACGAAAACATCATCTAAGAGCGAACGTAGCCTTTGCTTGTACTTGTATTCTTATAACAAAGCAATAAAGTCATTATATTATTATTATTATTATTATTATTATTCTATACATATATTATATACATATATATATATATATATATATATATATATATATATATATATATATATATATATATATATATATTATATACATTCTTTTCAGTTTAGATAAATGGGCTATAAAATCAGAGCCAGTTAAATTACTGGGCATTCATTTGGATACAAACTTAAGTTGGTCACCTCATGTTGACTACCTTTGTTCAAAATTAGCGAGCCAAGTTTTTGTAATTCGTCAATTAAAATCATGTATACCAACTCATTTGTTAAAGTCTGTATATTATTCACTTTTTCATAGCAATTTAACATATGGTGTTATGCTATGGGGCAGCAGCACATCAGTGCACAAAGTATTTATGCTACAGAAAACTGTAGTTAGAATAATTTACAACGCACCAAGAAACACCAATTGTAGAAAAATATTCAAAAAACAAGAAATATTGCCGCTTCCGTGCTTGTATATTTTCGAAGTGTTAATTGAAACACATAAAAATCGATATGTTCTGACTAAACATGCAGATGTTCATAATTATGATACTAGAAATAGTAAAGACATTGTCATTCTCAAATCTAGACTGAAAACAACAAAAAACAATAAGTTGGATGTTACATTGTACAATTCATTTGTAAGATATTTTGAACATATAAATATAAGTGATATGACGAGAGTTCAATTTAAACATTTTGCTAAGTCTTTTCTTTTAAATTATTGTTTTTATACAGTTGATGAGTTTTTGGAGGAATTGAATACTTGGGCTTAATGCTTATATGTTTGTTTGTTTTGTTTAATTTAATTTTTACTTTCTATTATTTTTTAACTTATTTTATATTTTAAAATTGTCATATTTTCATCAATATTTTTACTTTATGAAATGTATGTCTGTATTTATGTAAAATTTTTACTTTCTATTATTTTCATCATATTTTAAATTTGTCATATACAACACTATACAATCTTTAATATTTTTAGTTGGTAAAATGTATTCATATGTACTACTTTCACTGACTTCTAATGTACTATGTATGTGAATGGGGTCAATAAACCATCTATCTATTATTATTATTATTATTATTATTATTATTATTATTATTATTATTATTATTATTATTATTATTATTATTATTATTATATGACCAATTTTTGAAGTGGATGTCAGAAAATGCTATAGAAAACATTACCGAAATTGTTCTGTTGGGGTACTTTAATAATATATCCGAAAAAATTTCTTTTAGCTCTCTGTGGGCTAAATGTTCGATGATAAAGAAGACTTTAATGGTAAATAAGAATATTAATATTTGTAATTTTCACAAATTATGCGAGTATTTAAAGCAACGGTCAATAGTGTACCAACCAAATAAAACTGTTGTTTAGAGAAAATATCCTAAAATGTATTCATGAGGCACCCAATGAAACGTTTTTGATGAACAAAGTCGCATTATTACTTGGTATATTTGGTGGATGTCGGCGGCAAGAACTTGTAAATATGTTAGTCACACATGTAGAAGATAGAAAATCAGAATTTGTTGTAACGGTGCCAGAAACAAAACCTGACGAAAAACGAGTTTTCACTATTGTTGATGTAGACGAAATGAAGAGTTTCAAACTAAGAGATTATATTTCTTTACGGCCACATGACTGTTCAGGAAAAAAATACTATTTTTAAGCTACAGATTGGGCAGCTGTATTGTACAATCTGTTGGAAAAAAACATTTGCGAAATTCCTGAATTATTGGAAAATATTTGGGATTTATCAACCCCGAAAGTACAGTGGTCATTGTATACGTCGAACGTCGGCAACTCGTTTAGCAGTATGAATACGCTGAAGCGTCATGGTTGATGGAAGAGTACCATAGTACCTGAACGATATTCAGAGGACAGCATATCCTCAAATAACCCATTAAACAAGAAACATAAGTCTTTTTTGTGATGTTCTTTTTAGAGACTTTTCGTGATGTTTATTTAAAACATTAATAAGATATCTCCTAGATGTCTTAATTTTATTACCAACTCTATTAACATCCATGACATGTAATGTACATGTACACAATAATACTTGAATTCGCAGTTACATACACATCCTATGAACTTCTTTTTAGCAACTTCCTATAGGAAACATTCATACGATGTTAATTTGTATACTTATCACTAATGTCACATACAGAACGTTACCACAGCGTATAAAACAAATATTACAAATAAACATGCTTCTAAGATGATCACATGTTGCAGTTACTTTTACATCTTTCGAAATAAATTTTAGCAACTTCCTACGATTACGTCTGTACGATGTTAGTTCATAAACCTCTCAGTAATATCTCATATCAAACAGCACAGTATCATAGAAAAAAGAAAAAAAAGAAAACAGAAGAGGAACTGACGAACGAAACAAACAGTAGTTATCTGTGGAAACAAATGACATGCATGAAATGGCGGGTGGTTTTCAGTTTTGTGTTATATATCATTTGCAGGAAGCACATTTTTTTGCAAGAAAGAGTACTTGAATATAGTGGTCTTCGTTTTCGTTAGTTCCTACTTGGCTACAGTTTCTATACTTAGTTATAATTCTTGTTATAATGGACGAACAACAGTTGTTATCGGTAAGTACCTATTCCAAAATCATAATTATTAAAACTTAACACTCATTCAATACTTTAATTCGCTATTGTACATCGAAATTCCAGGTGACGGAATTGCACACTAACATTATATAATAGAGTTTACAAAATAAAGGTTTTTTTTTGAAATATTTTAGTTAGTAAGTATATTTTAAAAACGATTCACAATATTTCAAATCCTAGATATGCTTATACCCTACAAAAAACCTAATAATGCAATAGGGTAGATAGATAGACATTGTATTAAATAGTACAAAAAATATTGAATCAAGTATCTCTAGATCTAGTTTTTGTAGTAGTAGTCATGGCCATCAATATAGTTTTGTAGGTCTAGAAAATTTTAACATTAATACCCACAATTCTTGTAAGCAATTAGAGACTGTTTACGCCTTTAAAAACAGAAATTTCTGTTTAAAACCTCATTTCCATTTGAAAATACAGTGAATACAATAAATAAGCTGTAGCTGTCCCTTCCAATGGTACCTATATTAATCTAGTTGAAGAATATGTAACTTATGATACTGAATGCTCCAGTCAACAAACAGCATTCAATTATTTATTATTGTAGAAACACAGCAATAGGATACTCAATTGGATACAATTAATTATAAACTCATTTAACTTGATAATGTGTTCATATCTCTTAAGTAGTTTTTATTGTATACAGTCTATTAATATTGCTTATTTTTCATCAAGTTACAATTCCACGATGTTAATATACAATATGTTCCAGGATGAAAATAACAAGATGAGAATAGTATATTATTTTAGACAGAAAAGAAGTATAAATTTTCATGGCACACCTGAATTTACCAGCCAAACGGAGTGAGGCATGTAATAGAAGGTGAATCATGAAAAGTTAATTCTCGAAATGAAATATGTTATTATTCCTCTGAATAACCCCGCATGTATCTTATGGAAAATGGGTCCCAGTCAATCGGCTGAAAATCAAGTTTGATGTAATTTATGATGATCCATCAAAGGTCTCCATGGGCACAATTTGATCTAAAGTAATTGTTTTATTAGCTGCTGTTCAGAACACCTTTAAATGTTTCACAGATGAGTATTTTGAAGTGTACGTTATGGAATGGTTGAGGCACTCGAAACAGCGACTGTTGCGTGTGAAAAAGTAACCGGAAGTAAACGATAGAATTTTCTTTAATCAGATTGGATTTCTGTTGATTTAACGTAATGTTTCATGAAATCTTTATGGTGAAAAATTTTTATTAGTTTTAATATTATTAAAAAGCTATTCTAATAAATTTTTGTAAACTAGCTGTAATGTATGTGTATCCGTTAATTCAGTTTCAAAGTATGTTACGTTATGGCAACTACAGATTAATATACCCTTTTTTATTTCTTGCTTCCACTGAATGCGTTCAATAGTTTCCATTTTCCACACTTGTTATGTAATAAGGTGTCCTAAAAATACAATTTTTGAAAGATTGATGAGATTATGAAAAAATTTAATTAAGGAGATTTTTTGCCATTATTATTCAAATAATGGGTGGAGAAAATTCAAACTTATGAACAAATGTATAACTTTTCCGTTTTATAACCGATATTAATGATTTTAGCTGCATTTAAAAGAGTTTTTCTGTTTAATAAGATTGATAACAAAATTAGATAATTTTGTATCCACTCGGAAATTTCAAATGTAAATTGAAACATTTTTATATCTGATATCGTAAATCTTTCATCGTCTATCTATTTTTATAACCCCCTTTTCATCAGAATTTAAAAAATGCCTCATTACATTTGAAATTTCCGAGAAAAATGGGAAAATTGTCGACTTTTTCACATAGCGTTCACAAAATTGCACAGTTTTGTTATTTTTGTTAAGAATATTTTATTAAAGAGGAAAAACTCTTTTAAATGATGCCAAAAACATTGATATCGATTAAAAAATAAAAAAAGTGTTACGACATTTGTTTAATTATTAGGTTGAACCTTCCCCCACCCCTCACTTGAAGAATAAGTTCAAAAAGTCCCTAACTACATTTTTTCATAATCTCATCAATACATCAAAAATTGTATCTCTAGGATACCTTTAGTGTGTCTTTTTTGGAGATAATCACAGTATTATGTTTTTAAGTGTTCATTTCACCCCATAGGAGATATTTTAGGAACTCAAAAATATTTTCCAGCGATTTTTCAGAGTCATTTTCCTGGAGGTATTTTTTTAGTGTTGTACCATGACTATTTTTTGAAATATGGCCGACAGCCGGCGTTCTTAGTTGTTCACTCTGTATTTGCTGATTAGGCACAGAAACATTTATAGGATGTCATCTAGAATGTTTGAGGTATGAGGTTTAAGTAATGTCCATACAACATATAAGAGAATACACTGTATTGTTTTTGAAATGTCGCATTTAAATCATTGATAAGATGTTATTTTTTAGACATTGCATTAAAATCGACAAGATGTTAAAAAGCATTTCAGAATGTAACAGAAATGTTGTTTTTAGTTCGTTATAAAGACTTCCTTTTGAGGAAGTTCTAGTAATATCTCAGTAATGTAAAAGGCAGCGCTTTAATATCGCTGAGAAGTTAAGTTGAAACATCACAAAAATTAACAGCCACAAGCTGGGAATAAGCGGTTGTATAGATGTGCATGTGATGAAAACAAGAGGCAAAAAAGGAAGAACATTATCACAATGTGATGTTGAATTGACATAACTGTTATATTTATTTGCATAGTGAGAATGAAGTTTCAAGTATTTTGGCAGGCGTATCATCTGGATATCCCAAGTCCTTTCAGATGCTAGAGACCTAGACAATGAATCATAAGTCAAACTTTGCTGCAGGAAATTTAGCTCTGATCGGAACCTTCCAGAATTGCCAATTCTAAGTGAATACAACCATATGTTGTATAAACGTCAATTAATCTAAAACTGTTTTTTGCGCCTTAATGCCCGCGCGGGCCATGTTATGTACTTTATGCCCGGGCGCGCATAAAGTAATCCATTATGTAGATTATATCTAAGGTATAAAAACACAATAATGTACTGATATGACATAAAAGAATGTATTATCAATATTTTTTCAAATGTCTTGGGATAAAATTCATTATACAATTGTAAAAAGTTCCTTCAAAATAAATTAAATGTACTCGTTATGTACGCCAATGCGGGTATCAAAGAGCTTTTGCTTTTTTAGGTGCATGACTGTTAGATTGAATACTTAAGTGCTATTGTCTGTTTGTTTATTGAAGACATTAACAATTGTTATTCGAGATAATTTACTTTTTGATTAAATAATAACGATAAAGAGGAAGTTTGTTTTAAACAAATATTAGAGGATGCATATATAATTCGGGTTCATGTTATTAAGCCATTCATGCAGACAA
Source organism: Galeruca laticollis (assembly GCA_963921935.1). Taxonomy (NCBI): domain Eukaryota; kingdom Metazoa; phylum Arthropoda; class Insecta; order Coleoptera; family Chrysomelidae; genus Galeruca; species Galeruca laticollis. The sequence continues at coordinate 171,278,460 of OY998179.1, read as the reverse complement.
ATTGGAATTCGATTAACCGTAATATCTTAATAAGAAACATACGGAGAGTAGTCAAAATAATAGTGTATAATGGTTTGTAGTAATCGCCTTGTAGTCCGGTCAATCTAGACCTAAAAATGAGAGCGAAGGTACATAAATTCCCATCAAGCTGAAAATCAGTAGGATTGTTAAAAATATGATTAAAAATAAAATTTGAAAGTTCCCCATCTTTCCCCTGTATGGAAAAAATTGTATTCAAGGTCAAAGGTCAAAAAAATTATTTTGTCACGATTTTCAGCGAAACGGTGAGTTTTATCGTAAAAGTATTTCAGACAAAAATTGTAGGTCATAAAATATTCTACAAAAAATGTATCAATACTTTTTTTCCTACGAGCCACCGTTTTTGAGATATAACGTATTTAAAAAGTTGTTCAAATTGTTTTCGTCATAATATGCATGAGTGCGCCACGTATATACATCTCTTATCTAGAGTTGTTATATATGTCGAAATATTTTTCTATCGGTGATTATAATCTATACTTAAAATATATAATATACATAAGTTATAACTATAAGAATATCAGGTCAAATGAAACCCAGTCCCTACTTCATACGCCAGTGTAACTTCGAGACATCTGTCTCTTGTTCTATTGTGTGCGTGGCTAAGGTCTTATACCTGCTATAATAAATGAAATACCGTTAGTTTTGAGCGACACTCTGTAGTGAAATCACGTGTTTATTCTAACCTATATCGTTTGGTTTTGACTTTTATAACAAAAATGTCTGAATATTGTTTTATTTGTGCTAAACATTTTAGTGAAAGAATTGTTACTGTTGAACGTGGTATGGAATCATTAATTAATGCAAGTATCGAAAGAGCAGATGAATTTTCGGAATTTCTCAAAAATCAGAAATCGGGGATAATACATGAAAATTGTAATAAAAATTATACTCGAAAGTCTTCTATTGCTGCAGCTAATAAAAGACAACGCGAAGAACAAGAAGCCAGTACAACCACAGTAAGTCCTCCTCGTACTAGATCACGTGTCAGTGAATCAGCTTTTTGTTTTAAAGAACTATGCTTATTTTGTGGCCAGAAATTGAATGTGGTGTATGCAAAAAGAAAATCCTCAGATTTTCGCCGTCGAATTAGGCAAGTAAGTACACTTCAGTTTAAAGATTCAATTCTGGAAGTAGTTCGGACTCGTGACGATGCTATAGCAAAAGCTGTTCTTGCTCGAGTCGAATTTGAATATGATTTAGTTGCTGCTGAAGCTAAGTATCATCGTGATTGCTATATTCCTTTCGGAAAACCTTCCACTGGAGCTAAAGTTGATCGTCCTAAAGATGAATCTGGCAATGGAGGAAATATTCACTTACATTGAAAATAGCGATGACTGTCCGTTCACTTTGAATGAATTATCAAATGTTTGCAAAGCTACGACAGAACGATTAAGCTACGACTAAAACTAAAGTATGGTGAAAAACTTATAATCACTGAGAAATCGGGAGCATTAACATTCATATGCTTAGTGGATAATCAGCACACAATTTTTTGCAACTGCAAAAAGGGATGCAGTGCTAAATGTGGTTGCAAAAAAGTCGGACTGTTTTGTTCTCTGGCACGTACAAACTGTCAAGGCCAGTCGTGCTCCAACGTTGAATCACTAACAGAGTAGGATTCGTTTGATTCCTACGAGGATGCATCGCTATTGATGCAATTTACTTGCACTCAGAATGAAGAAGAACAAGAAGAAGAACGAGAAGAGTTTGACGGTTACAATTCAGACGAATAAAATTCACCACTTTTTTAATTTACATCGGTTTTATCTTTTCCAATATTTACAAATTTCCGTAATTTTGCAATAGTTTCTAATTAAACAGGATCACAACTGACCGGTGGAGTAGGCCTACGGAGGAAACCACGTTAAAAAACGCGCTAAGTACACTACTTCATAGGTGGCGTGGAAACGTGTGCATATTATGACGATTGCAACTTGTACAAGTTTTTGAATCGTTAAATCTCAAAAACGGTGGCTCGTAGGAAAAAAAGTATTGATACATTTTTTTTACATTATTTTATGATCTACAATTTTTGTCTGAAATATTTTTATGAAAAAACTCACCGTTTCGCTGAAAATCGTGAAAAACTCATTTTTTTGACCTTTGACCTTGAATACAATTTTTTCCATACAGGGGAAAAATGGGGAACTTTCAAATTTTATTTTTAATCATATTTTTAACAACTTTACTGATTTTCAGCTTGATGGGAATTTATGTAGCTTCAAATGTTTAAATTGACCGGACTATTGAATGATCATAAATGATAAAGAGCGACGTAATTATCCGTATGAAGAATATATTATTAAGCGCCTGATGGTGGCCGATCAGTTGGTTGATTTTATTTGATCGTGTCAGAACAATGGATAATTAAATTTAGCCTTCATTTAGATGTTTGTCTGAGTATTATTAGGATTCGATATTTCAGGCTCTTTTAATTTTCTACAATGAAGATTTATCAGATGAATTACGTTAAATTTGATATTAATAAGCTGAGTAGAATGAAAGCTTAAAGTTCCTTTTATACAAAAAAACATCTGAATACGTTCATTCTTGTCAACGCTGAATATTAAGTTTCCATATCAACTTTTATCGAAAATTATACCGAGGATATATTCAATTTTTTCCATACACTGAAGAACTAAACTATTGTTTAGTTAATAAATAATCGCTTTGAGTGCATTCAATTTGCTCAAAAGTTTTATACATCAGTATTAAACTAATCTAAGTGTGTTGCACTAACCAAAAAACGTGATATGTGTTTAAATTGAAATATGTGACGGGACAAAATGCGTCATTGATAAATGAAATGGCCAACTAAAGATCAACATCTATAAATCATAGCCTTGCCACTGAACTAGCAATTTACTAAGTCACACAATGGGAGCTAACCATAAATTAATAAAACATTGGCAGTTACCCAATTTGGTTACACATTGTGCTGCTTTTATGTTCACCATTTCACCTATTTAATCATCCCTGAAATGCCGCTAATGTATCAGCTAATGGTGACAGCTATATAGGGCGATACACTTTCATATGTATACAAATAAAATTATGGTATCGGAACTATAGTATGATATATTAATACCAACAATTGTTTGAAAGGAGGATTAAATCAAATTATTCTGCACACTTGTATGTATTTCACACACGTTTCAATTGTGCAATTCAGCCACACGTTCGCGAAATTGATACACATTTCGTTTAATGGCTTGCTTGATTTGAGCTTCGAATTTAAACATTTATATTATTGCTTACAACAGCAGAATGCAATAAAAATAAGTAACAGCATGTAGGCAACTGAAAACAGTGGGTCCATGTCGGGAGCGAGCCAAAGTTTAGTACTTCATATAAACTTTTTCAATAAGTTTTCGTATTATAGGTCTCCAAAGTTTGAATTTTAAAATCGTTTCTTATTTTTTATTTTCGTATTTATCACTTGATCTTAATAAAATTTTCATCATAGCTATAACGTATGTGTATGTTTATTTTGGTAAGATGAACATATTTACAGTAAGTAGCGTCTTATTGAAGCCCGAGACGGACTATTCATAATTGGTTACCGATTCAAACATTCTGCTGCACCCTAGATGACAATTTCTAAAATGACTTCTCACAACTTGAGCTAATGAATAGGTACTTTTTTTGGAATTTAATAAAGTAAGTTGTTTGGCGGATATTTACCATTTTATTAATGAACTGCGTACCGATGTGCGTATTTACCATTTTTATGAGGATAACCTACGTAACGATTGTAGGTAGTTTTTATGCAAAAATAGGGAAAGATGACTACGTAAGCTGTGTTACAGGAACGTATGCAATCCACAAAAAGACTAATAATAATGGAAGAAGGGCAGGCAATCTGGAAGCGGCGTTAAGCATGTCTAGGGTTAGTATGAAATTTGAGCAAAAACAGGAACATAAAGTAACATGAATGATCGCAGGAAGAACGAACAAATAGATCACATAATGATTACCTAAAAGTGGGAGAGGATACATGATGTTAGACCATACAGAGGAGCTGACGTCGATACAGATCATTCTTGGTGTCATAATAAGTTAAGTTGGCAACACTGTCGAAGATGACAAGACAGTTGACAGTTAAAAAGAAGTGGAGATACATGTGAACATTGAGTTGTAGTGAATTAGTTGTTGTAGTTGTAGTTACAATAAATAAAATATAAAAAGTACTGTAAGCGGTTTATATAAAAGTACAAACAAATATTATTATATGGCGCAGTCACGGAAGAACTATAAAAAGCTCAGTGCACAGTTATAAATTTGTAAAGTAAAGATATCCTAAAACAATAAATAAAAATGGAGGGAAGACTACCTGATCCATTAAATTTTAATGGTAATATGGCAGAAAATTACAAAAAAATTATTGAGCAAGTAAAAATATATATAATGGCAACTGGAAAAAACAAAGAACCAGATGAGGTTAAAGTAGAAATTTTATTGAATTTAATGGGCCTGGAAGGTATTGAGATATATGAAACGTTCAAGTTAGATGTAGAAGAATCTAAGAATTTTGATAAGGTGGTACAAAAATTTGAAGAATACTGCATACCCAGAAAGAATAAAATATACGGAAGATTTATTTTCAATAGTCGCTGCCAGAAAGTAGCTGAACCATTTGACAAGTATTTCAGTGATCTTAAAAGACTAGTATCGTCATGTGAATATGGTGACCAAGAAAACTCGATATTAACAGATAAAATTGTTTTGGGGATTGCAGATAGAAGAGTTCAAGAAAGTCCACTAAATATACCCGATTTGAAACTGGATAAAGCTGCAGAAATTTGTAGAAATGCTGAATAACAAAGATGCAAATTAGAACAGCTAGAAATGAAGCCAGTATAGATGTAGTAAAAGCAAGTAATAGTAAAAAATTTGTAAAGAAAATTGATAAAGAACACAGATTTAATTACCAAGATTAAGAAAAAGTATACAGTAAATGTTTAACTAAGCATGGATATAAGAATTGTCCGGCATATGGTAAGAAATGTTACAAATGCGATAAACTAAACCATTATGCTACAGCATGCAGATTTAAAAAAGTCAAGGAACTGGAACAATTAGAAGAAGATGAAGAAAATATGTGTATAGGTTATATTAGACAAATAGAGTCCATGGAAAATAAAAACATGTGGATAGAGGTTGTAGTAGTAGACGATAAGAAAATACAAGTAAAGTTGGACACGGGGTCAGAGGTTAATATACTACCAAAGAGTATATATGAGAAACTTCCAATAAGAAGAAAAAATAAAATAGAGAAAACATCCATGATATTACAAGCTTTTGGAGGTGAGAGAATGCATCCTTCAGGAAAAGTAAGATTAGAATGTAAGGTAAAAAATAGAACTTTTCTTATTGATTTTGTTATTCTGAATAAAGCTGTTAGACCTATTTTAGTGTTATTAGATTGTGAAAGAACAGGGCTAGTCAAAAAAATAGACTCAATAGACATTAAAGATGAAGAATCATTTATACAAGAAAATATAGATATATTTGAGGGTACAGGTTCATATAAGGAAACTTGTAAAATTGTTTTAAAGCAAAATAGTACTCCAGTTTGTAAACCAGATCGGAGAGTACCATTAATTATTAAAAATAAACTAGAACAAAAACTAAACAATTTAGTAAATAAATATATCATAGAAAAAGTGCTTCAGAGTGAGTAAATAGTTTAGTTATAATAGAAAAAACAGATGGATCGCTAAGACTTTGTTTTGATCCTAGAGAACTTAATAAGTGTATAAATAGAGAATATTATGAGATTCCTAGTTTGGAGCAAATTAGTTCTTAACTAGTAGGGAAAAATTATTTTTCAGTATTACATTTTAAACATGGGTTCTACTACCTAAAGTTTAACCCTGAATCAAGTGAATTATGTACATTTTCAACATCATTTTGGAGATATAACAGGGGTAATTATTTACTTTGATGATCTTCTAATATATGCTGATTCTATTAATGAACATGACACAATTTTGAAACAAGTCATAGGAAGGGCGAGAAAATTAAATATAAAATTTAATAAAAACAAAGTACAATACAGAGTAAATGAAGTGTCATATATGGAACATATTTTCTGTAAATATGGAATGAAAATTGACAAAAATAGAATACAGGCAATAAAAGAACTAAAACCACTAAAAACTAAAAATGAGTTACAGAAGTTACTAGGATTCATTAACTATTTGCGAAAGTATATACCAAATTTAGCAGAAATATCATATCCATTAAGAGAGTTACTAAAAAGAAGTGGAGATACATGTGAACATTGGGTTGTAGTAAATTACTTGTTGTAGTTGTAGTTACAATAAATAAAATATAAAAAGCACTGCAAGCGTTTTATATAAAAGTACAAAGAAATATTATTATACTTGGTACTAGTAAAATTGAAAATGAAAACTATAGAAGAAAATTACTGATTTCATTAAAATTAATGGTAGAATATAGAGAAGCTGGACAACGAGGAGACAGTACAAAAATATAATAACACCCGCGAAAAAAATCGCAGGAAAAATAAAACAAGTAAATAAAAAATAAATGAATGGTTCGATGAACAATGCCAAGAATATGTAAAACAAAAAAAACTAGCCAGGAATAAATTGATAATAGCAAGCGATCAACAAGCGTTAAATTAATATAACGTGATAAGAAGGATGACCCCAAAATTATGCAAAATAAAAGGTCCAGTGGCGGCCTTACCCATTACGAGGCTCTGGACAGCAGGTCTTTGCGAGGCCTTTTGTCCTTCTTGAAAAGTATGTGATGCGAAAGTACGTCTGGTTGTTTGGTTTAGGTATTTATCATGTTTGAGGAGAAATGCTAAAATTATACAAATGAATCAAATTTGAGTTTTAAAATATTTTACATTGAAAGATTTACAAAATTAACAAATACAGAGATGATAAATTTTAAAATTGATGTTTGCGGCTTTTCCTAACACTAAAATCTTCAATAAACGCACAATAATCTAACGAATGAGCTACGTCATATTCGATTGAAAGAATAGCAGGGGCTGAAAGCCGATCTTATGTCATCGAATTCCTCAAATATGTTCTAATTATGTTAAGCCTCGAAAAACTTCTTTCAGCAGACGCAACTGTAACATGTGTGGTAGCAATAATTCTCAGGACTATTTCGATAGTGGGGTAAACTTCAGTTGATTTTTTTTCTATTTTGTATTTTAGGACTAAGATAATGTCATCGTTTTCTTCATACACACGGATGAACATATTCAGTTCTTCGTACAATTCATGTCCATCAATATCACATGATTCTCCTACTGTCATAGATATTTGCAAGTCGCTGCATTGCTTTAAAAGTTCACTATCACTAATTTTCTTTAATTTTTTGTATTATACATGAAACCAAATATGCTCTCATGATGTTGAAGAGCCTCAAACCTAGGATGACGCTTGTGCGCACATTGTCGACAATGACATAAAAATAGTTTATTTTGAAAATTTCTTCCACTTTCAATTCATGAGCTTCATCTTCCCCTTCATAATCAAAATGCCTCTTTTTTCGTCGTCTTCTGACTTCTCTGAACTGTCTGTCAATATCATTTTTCTCGGCTGTTTCTCTTGCTGTTACAAGGGATGACTGAAAACCATTTTCTCGATCATTAGCGAGCCAATTTGTGAATGCGTCTAGGTGTTGTATAGCCACATCTAAGTGCATGTTTTCGCTTTGCCACATTTTACTTATAAAATTTATCTTTGTAAGAATGTCATACCATATAACAAGTGAAACTACAAATTCGTAGGTAGTTGGTTCCTTTTCTATAGAATGGCATTCACTGACCAACTGACAATCTGTTGTGTTTTCTGTTAAATCCTTTAAAAGCATCACATTTATCACTTATTTCAGAAAGTGGTTTTAGCGACAATGATTTTACATGAGCATTTAAAATAGCCCACCTCTAACTTGAGCCGACAAACAGAGTGTACAACCTTTGTAGCAAACCAAAAAAAGATTTTTCTTGGACACAAGACGATGCTGCATCTCCTAAGATGAGATCCCAGATATGACTCCCACAAAGTAAAAAATAAGCAAGTGGATTAATTTCAAGAATACGTTTTTGGACACCACTTTTTTCGCCACGCATATTGGCACCATTATCATATCCTTGGCCTCTGCAGTTTTGCAATGATATACCTAACTGTTCTAATTCTGTGATTATATAATTAGTCAAACTCTCAGCTGTGAGTTTTTCGACGGCTAAGAACCCAATGAAATTTTCTTCAATTTCAGCTGTATTTGTAATAAAAAATCTTATAATAATTGAAAGCTGCTCAACACGAGAAACGTCGCGAGTACAATCAAGATTAATCGAGTAATATTCATTACTTATTATTTTTTCAACAAATTGAGTCTTTACGTGACTTGCCATTAATTGTATGAGCTCATTTTGAGTACTTTTTCCGATATAGTGGTCATTAATCGTTTTATCCTTTACTTGTTTTAGGTGAAGTCTCAACACGGGATCAAATCGGGCTATTAACTTTACTAAATGTATAAAGTTGCCGCTTGTCTCACTCGAATCTGAGTCAGATGTTAACTTCTCTCTATGACCCCTGAAGGCCAAATTATGAGATGCTAAAAAATTTACAATTGTGAGCAATCGTTCTAAAATATCTCTCCAACGTTGCCTTTCTTGTTCAATTTGTGACTGGGCCAAGAAGTCAATAGTGGAACAGCTTTTTAAACCATTCTCTAAATTAATCCATGTCAACATACAATCTATGTGCTATTGACTAGATTCGTCAGACTTTAGGTAATCACCCAAGAGTTTCCAATCACGCACTTCTTCACTTGATCCAATCTTCATATTTTTTAGCCCGAATATTTGACACGGAAAACAGTAAATGTCATCCTTTGTTTGTGAATAAATCATCCAGCGCCTGTGAAGCTTTTCATCGTTAACTAATATCTTATTATAATGATATTCGCTGAATCGACATCCATTATCATTTACGGGAAATAAATCAACTTTAACCCGGACTGGAACTTTTAATACAATCTCAGTTCGGTCTACATCAGTAATTATCATGGGCCACAAACCGGAGTCATTTTGAGGATTCAGATTTTCCGTTCCAACAGTCATGGATGTAGACATAGACTCGGGCTCAGATTCTTGTTCTTGACTGGATAGCGTTGACGGTGGCATCGGTGACTTAAGAGACATTGGAAGGAATGTTTTCAGCTGGTGCAGGATTAGAGTCACTTTCAGTCAATGAATATTTTATAGAGGTTTCTTTATCACCACTTTTTATATACTTATATAAAGATCCACGTAAATTTTCGTTTACCTGCTTTCTTTTGATAGCTCCTTTCCATTTTGAATAACCCAATAGGCGGCAAACAATTAGAAGAATGAATATTTCAGAAAGTTGTATAGAGAAACAAGAAGTTTATCCGAAGTGGACATTATTAATAACAGACACACATAAGCTGAAGAATTTCCTCACAGTAAACATCAAGTCGACGAATATAGACCACTAATAAATTTGTAAATAAAGGATACTATCAAGGAAGTTGAAGTAAATTATATAAAATCCCAAAGAGTTCGATGGTATGGACATGTATGCAGAAGATATCCGGATACTGCAATTGAAAGGGTGAACAAATGGACACCAGTAGAAAGCAGAAGCAGACTAAAGACGAAACCAAAAATATGGTGTGAAGGCCAAATTATAACGCTGGATGGAAAGCATCGAAGTTAGGAGAAAATGTATGATAATAGAGGAAAAAGCAAAACGGATAAGCGACTACAGGACCCGTATTCTCGTAACTCAATACGCTTGCCGTTCCGCGTTCGCTCACCGTATGAAGACGTCATATTCGTATACCACATGACCGAATCAACAAAAGTGGTATTCACGTTTGTTCTACGCTATGCGTATTCCAAACGCGCTCAGCGAGCGCCAGCAGTTTTGAACACACTTGCCAAATGGTAGGTGCCCCTTTGCCGTGTCAAAATTCTAACCTACAAATAATTTTTTTCGTGCGATATTGTATACAGAGTTAATACGGATTTTTTTCATTTTTTTATGCATTTTTGAAGATATACACTATTATGGCGCAACCCTATATAGGAGGGATTCTTTTGGATAATATCCAAGTGGAAAAACAAAGATTTTAACCAGAAGATCCCTTCGAATTTACAGACTACAACTGTATAAAGTTATACAGACTTCGGAAGCAAGACGTGGAAAATTTGAAGGAAATGCTTCAGCCGTTTCTTCCACTAAAGAATCGAATTGATGCGATTAACAACCGAGTTAAGGTAGGTTAATTTTTATTAGAAAGTAGACCCCCACTTATTGAGTTGGATTCAGATAAAAATCACAAGAACCTCAATCTGTGAGACCCTAACAAAGCCCTCTCCTCTATAGATAGAAAGTTATATTTTCGTTAGATTTAATTATATTTTCATACCTTTTGTGTTTATCAGTAATTACTGCGACATTTTTATAAGTACACATTATTTGATCTCTGCTTGTAAATTTCAGAAAACTATTTATTTTTTCTCCTCTAGATCCTAACATCACTTGGATTTTTTGCGGGTGGAAGCTACCAGTTGGATATCGGTCGAAACCATTGTATGACAATAAGCCAGCCATCTGTGTCCCGTGTTTTGCATGATGTGTTGGATGCATTAAATCAGCCTGTAATTGTGAATAGGTTCTGCCAGTATTCTACCACTATTGAAGAACTGAGGAACTTAAGAGAGAGGTATATATTTTCTTGAATATGAGGTAGTAAAATATCATAAATGAGTGATCCACAGTGAAAGGGTTAAACTGTGTTTATACAGTTAATGAACATCCATATTGGCAGTCGCATGACCAGTCATTTTATTTTTCCACCCGTGTATGTGATGTTTTATATTTATTTTTAGATTTTTTGAAAAAACTGATGTTCCAGGCATAACTGGCGTTATAGACTGCACCCACATTGCATTGACAATGCCAGTAGAAAATGAACACATTTATGTGAACAGGAAAAATTTCCTGAAATTAACTGTCTCGACCCTTACTTCGTGGAATCTGCTCATATTAGTGTTTTAAATGAAACTCACGTGAGTTTCATTTAAAACAATAATAGGAAAAATTTCCATTCGTTTAATGTTCAAATGGTAAGTCTCCGCATTTCAGATACCATTGTGAAAGGTACTCATTCATTCTAATTGTTAGTGATTATTTACATAATAATGTATTTTCAACTGTTGCTGCCATTGTGAATGATTTTAACAGGTATTTATATTGATTTTTGTTTATAGATTTGTGATGAACAAATGAAGATCATTAACGTCAATGCCAGATACCCTGGAAGCACTCATGATGCTTTTATTTGGAGAAACTCCAGAGTAGAGGAGTTTCTAAGGACAATGCCAGATGAACAACTGGGGAATTTTTACCTACTAGGTGAGCTATTTAGACACACATATTGGAAACATCAATATTATCCAGGTCTATGCCCCAACAGCGGATAAACCAGAAGAAGAAGTTGAAAACTTCTATAAACAACTAGATCAGGTCTTAAAACTCACAAAGCCGAATGAAATTAATATAATTCTTGGAGATCTAAATGCCAAGGTTGGCAAAGGCAGAATGGGCTCAGTGGTTGGTGATTGGGGCTTGGGCGAGAGAAATGACAGGGGTGAAAGGCTGATTCAGTACTGTGAGGAGAACAATCTTATAATTGCGAACACGTGGTTCAAACTGCCACCAAGACGACTGTACACCTGGAAAGCGCTAGCGGACAATGACCAACACATTATCCGTAATCAAATAAATTACATTACAATTAACCGCAGGTTTAGAAACTCTATTAGCAAGGTTACAACAATGCCAGATGCCGACATCGCATCAGACCACATCCCAGTGTGTGCCAACATTGTTCTACGCCTCGCCAGACCCAAAACAAAAAACTTCAGGAAGACGCTGGATCCACAACTACTAAAAGACGAAGAAACAAGAACACTGTACGAAGACCAACTTAATAAAGAACTAGAAAGTATTATCACTTCAAACGATACTAACAAACACTGGCTTGATCTTAAACAAGCGTTTAAAACCACGAACGAAAAATTTCTCTCAAAAACAAAAACAACAACTAAGAATAAGTGGATGACCAAAGATATTTTAGAGTTAATGGAAGAGCGAAGACGATGTAAAGTTCAGAACGATCACAACGGGTATAGAGCCCTCCAAAGAAGAATTCGTAATGAAATTAGAGCGGCAAAAGAGAAGTGGCTACACGAAAGATGCCAAGAGGCTGAAGATCTGAACAGACTTGGGGATAGTTTTCACCTTCATAAAAAAGTCAAGGAAATAGCTGGACTGTACAATAATAGACCGTTGGGTTTTATTAAAAAGGAGAACAACGAACTAGCGACAACCGAAGAACTGCTGCAAATCTGGAGAGAATATACAATCAGTCTCTTCAATGACGACAGGCCAGGGAACCCCGCAACAGAAATACCCACTACATCAGGACCAAATATATTAAAAAGTGAAATCATACATACCATCAAGCTAATGAAAGATAAAAAAGCTGCGGGTCCGGATGATATGTACTCGGAAACGTTTCACTTAATTAACGAACAAAATCTAGAAACAATCGTAAGACTCTTCAATAACATCTACGACACTGGACACTTTCCTGAAGATTGGCTCCTCTCCACGTTCATCACAATACCAAAATCAAACAACGCAACCTCATGTAAAGACTATCGTCTCATCAGTCTAATGAGCCATTTTCTAAAACTATTCCTTCGAGTTCTACACACAAGACTATCAAAAATGCGAGGAAGTAAGCGGTGTCAGCCAGTTCGGATTTAAGAGCGGATTCGGAACTAGAGAAGCCATATTCAGTCTCCAGACATTGGTCCAAAACTGCCAAGATCAAAGAAAAGATGTCTTCATGTGCTTCATTGACTACGAAAAGGCATTTGACAACGTAAACACAATCTTTTGATAATGTACCTCAGAGATTTGGGACTAGATGGAAAGGACGTGAGACTGATTGGTAATCTGTATTGGCACCAAAAAGCAGAAATTCGAGTAGGCAACACTGAGACAACTGAAGATTTTGAAATTAGGAAAGGGGTTCGCCAGGGATGTGTCCTGTCCCCAATGTTATTCAATTTGTACGTGGAAAGGGCATTCTCCGAGGCTATTTCGGACAGCCCCTTTGGTATTAAAGTAAACGGAATCCCCATTAACAATATCAGATATGCGGACGATACCGTAATAATAGCAGAAAACGCACAAGATCTGCAAAATCTGTTGGATCGGGTTAACGAAGAAAGCCAAAGACTAGGTTTGAAAATTAACATCAGCAAAACCAAGTTTATGATTGTCAGTAGAAACGATACTCCACAGACTCGAATTCATATTAATGAAGAAAATATCGAACAGGTCACACAGTTTAAATACTTGGGATGCATGACCAATAAAGAATGGGATCCGGATCAAGAGATAAGGTGCAGGATCGAGCAGGCTAGAACAACATTCCTAAGACTTCGTAAGTTCCTTACAGACAAGAACTTGGACTTCAACCTCAGGTATAGGATGATAAAGTGTTATATTTGGTCCGTTCTCCTATACGGGGTTGAGGCATGGACGTTGAAAGCAGCAATCATCAACAAAATAGAAGCCTTCGAGATGTGGACCCTGCGCCGAATGTTGAAGGTGTCGTGGGTCGACCATATGAGAAATGAGGACATTCTCCGACGAGCCGGTCTAACGGTTCGAGAACTTTCCGAAAATATCAAGAAAAGAAAAATAGGTTATCTCGGACACATACTGCGCGGAGAACGCTACCATTTTCAACGCCTCATTCTTCAAGGTAAAACAGAGGGAGGGGGAAGAGGAATAGGCAGGAAAAAATTATCATGGCTTAGAAATATTCGTCAATGGACAGGGATAAAGGACTTCCAAACACTGCAGTATGCTGCAATTAATAGAAACATATGATAGGAATAGAGAAGATGAACGCCTACGCAGGAATCTGCACGGCACTAAAAGAAGAAGAATTGAAAACCTTAATGAATTTATATCTTGTATGAAAAAGCTTTATTTTAACACTTGGAGACTAAGGTACTATTATGGGTTTTTTACATATGGAATTGTAGGTCTAGCTTTCTTTCTCACTATAATGGTCTTGTTTTCCAATAAAATGTATGCTTCTGTGGTTCTCAACTATCTATTTCTTTTCCAGGCGATTCTGGCTACCCACTAAGGCCTACGCTGATGAACCCCTATCTGCCCCAGCCTGCCCCTGAAACACCAGAGGCTCGCTTCAATCAGAGGATGAGGCAAATTAGGGTCCTCATTGAAAGGTGTTTTGGATTGCTCAAAAATAGATTCCGCTGCCTTATAAAATATAGAGTTTTAGACTATGCCTCTATAACAGTAGCAAAAATTGTAACCGCATGCACTGTGCTCCACAATATTTGTGTAGAAAATAATATTCCGATAATTGAAGACGAAAAATTTGTTAATGAAGAATTAGATGGTTATGAAAATGCACTTGTGGAAGAGTTCGGAGTTAATGTGTTGAATAACAATTTTCTGCAACGTGGCAGGGAAATTAGGAACTTCCTTGCTAGAACGTACTTTTCAAGATTTCTTTTTAAATTAGTTTTTGAGTTACTTTCAAATTTTAAAGTTATTTGTAACTTTTTTAGTTAGTTTTTCTACTTGTAATAAATGAACAAATTACCATAAAGTTGATTATTATTGAGTCGAAATAAATCAGTCTTGAAACATTTGTCTTGTAAAAGCTTCACAGTTAAAAATTGAAATCTGAAAATTTTAAACTTGCAAAAGAAACACAACACCAAGTTTTTAATAGTATATTAAAGTAGTCCACAATATATTGAAAAAATGTTAAAAATTCTAAGATATTTGACAATTGTTATAAAATATCAAAACAATTGTCAAATTTCTTTTTAACATTTTTTCAATATATTGTGGAATTATCTAGAAACAGTAAGTTTCATTTAAAGCAGTAATGCAAACTAATTATTTACGAAAGTTTACTTTATTTTGGATTTAATCCTCAATGTATGCTTCCGCAACACTGGTTGATTTCCAGCCCCCACAGTATCTTTACTGTTGCAAAATATGCCTCTGAATCGGAAAATATTGAGGCAGAAGACCTGGGGTATGCAATGTCCCAGTAGTTCTCACCTTGGGAGATGATAGACAGACTAAAAATAATGATGGTATTTCATATAAAAAAATTTCTTCTCGGCCTTCGTTAACTATCTATTGAGCTCTAAAATTGGGAATTAAAATTGGTTTTTTATTTATAATTATTAAATGGCTGATTGTAAATTAAAAAAGCCGTCCCCTTCGAAGACCGTGACGTCGATCGACCCTTGTCGGTACGGACATCTGTAGTGATTCGCAACCGATAGGAGAAGGGCATAGTACACTGACCGATTTTGACCTTCTTGGGTCTCTTCAGGAGTGCCGTAATGCCTTTTAGTTCAGAGTCTCTAATCTGAACTAAAATTCCGCCCTCCGACAACCTCTATTTGGCTCGTGTGGTTACACACTGACGAGAAGTATTCAGCTGGCGCCATCTTCACTTTCAGTTGCGAACATCCGCCTCAGATAATTATTCGACTGTATAAGTCGTATGAAGTAAAATGAATAAAAATTTCATAAAATACGAGGTGTGTATATATGAAAAATCAATTTCGATTTTCTACTGCACCTACGCTTTAGTCGAAATTTCAAATTTCGACATATTAGCCTGACCGTTCTTCGAAGAGAAAAACAACTACTTTCCTGGCTAATACCACGCAGAATAATATTGAATTAAATCCCCTTCGAATATGTATGTATTTAAAATAGAAAAACAAATTAAATATGCACCTGATAGATAAAAAAACTAGTAGACGTACTACAATTATTACGCCGTACACAATTGTAGAAGAATCGGCTTAATTTTATTTTTATCAGATTTCTTCATCTGAAAGCAGTCATTAATACAAAATTGATCTAATTTGAAGTATAGTTTGTTATTGATCATACCAAATATTATATCAACACAATTCTCATTATCTGCTTCTTTCACTCCAAAAAAATTATATATTTTAGAACGTGGAAAATTTTCAAATGATTCCTGCTTTGTCATCAATGTTTTGGCTGTACCTTCATTGTTTTGCAGTATCACTTTTAACATTGTATTGTCTATTTCCAGTTTCTCTAACTCTATGTCATAATTTTCAACAACAATATCTATTTTTACGAAACAGCACACTGGTATAGTCCCTAAATCCGACATTGTCTAAGCCAGGTATGAAAGTTAAAATTATGGCGGACGCGTGGGGATTGTTTACGATTGTGACTATCTTATCTAAACATTGTTTTTGTGACCAGTCTTATCTATAAAATGCCAGAAAGGCAAGTGTTTTTGAGTTAGCCGCAATCTAGAATTATCTAGTGAAAAAGGCATTAATATATAAGGGACCAACCAGGAAGAGTTAGTTTAGTTGATAATTCGACATCGTGAGATAAACAAGTAAATAAGTGAATATAAATTAGTGATATGTTTATATAAATTGGTTTAAGTGAATATACAGTGTATATAATTAGTGAATAGTGTAGTGAATAAATAAATTAAGTAAGTGAACCTACCGTGTGTATGAATTTATCCAACCCGTTTACTGTTCAAATAAATTAGAAAAACATCACAGTATATTACCATTAGACGGCTCAGTTATAAAATCATTAGAGTTCACTAGTATATTGACCATATTTTTAATAGATGAGTGCAGTTGTTCTGCCAACGCCTTCCCACCTTTTGCTCGAGTGCCCATATTAAAAAAGTTTCTAGCAGTTTATGCCCAAAATACGCCCTCTAAAAGTATAATAATCAGGTAAAATGTTACTTTGAGACTTACTTATCTAGGGTTTACTATCCACTTTATAAACTAGCACTTAAAAATATGATAATTTGCATTAATGTAGAACGTACAATCTGAAACGAACAGTTTGAAAAAATAGGGTTAATTATGGACAGGTAGTCTCCTGGAAGTCGAAAACATTGCTGCTTTAAACGATACTGTTACCGAAAACTTCGCATCATGCACAACTTCAAATTTCACCAAGCACCACGCGGTGAATTTTAACAAAGGTTCTCCACCTTCACTAATAAAAGATGCCGCTCACTCAAGAGCTCAAACTTGCTCTCCATGCACAGTGCCGGCGATTTGTTCAATGAATAACAAAACAAAATTAAGTGAATGCCGATTTTTCAGGTATTTTTGGTTCGTCAATAAACAAAATTGTCAAATTTGGGGAAAATCAGCGACTAAGAAACAGATACACCAACAACTAGCAATAATCTAGTGCAGATTGTGCCTTACTTCTTTAAAAATAAGGCCGGAAATGCATTCACTGTGAATGACATTAGTTACTTTATTTCCTGCAGAGAAGAAATGAATATTTTACTATATTTGTATATTCACTTTATTTCATAGAAAGGATAAAGTTTCAACTAGTTTTTGCATCAATCTGCGTTACTTCCGAATAACGCGTTTCAACAGGATTTAAATCACTTTAACAAATTACTTCCTAACAGAAACCGGGCGTTCTGTCATATCACCGAGAATACAGCAATTGTTCATTACTATTACAATTGCGAAACAACGTCTGCCAGTCATCATTACACTTTTGTTTTTTTAAACAGACGTTCACACAAAATAGAATTTCAAATGAAGCGACTGTTTTTGATTTTGTATATATTGCTAGAAGTACTATGTTTATAGCTTTAATACAATTGCAATATTTGACTCGAATTAGTTAGGTTAGTTAGATTACACTGATTGCCAATTTTAGTAGTCTAAACTCTTAGAGATAGCGCCAAATGAGAATACGCGGACCAATTTAGTTGGACTCCCGAAAAACGAGTAATAAGAAACGTAAAGAAGAAAAGCGGAAGCTACAAGGAAGTACCGGTCGTAGTGATAATGAATGGAATTCGCAAACTATACAGGCATATGGTTGCTGGATTTAACTTGAGGTCCTAGTTAGAGTAATAATAAAAATGTTAAAAGGACGGTAGACAATATTTGTACTGAAAACGATTCAAAATATAACTCAAGAGCAAGATCTTAACCTGAACCTCATGTTCACCGATTCTAAACTGGCCTACGACTCTGTAATAAACAAACAATTATACCAGGCGTTAATAAAACTCTGAGTGCCAAGCGAGTTGATAGTTGATAAAGTATGTTCATATTTTCAAAATTATGCGTTAGGTAATTCAAAAATAACACACAACATCTTATTTATTTTCAAACAACTGTAGAATATTTTTATTGCCAAGTATAGTGTTATTAATTGAATACTTTGTTACAATGAACATTAATTACCGAATATTTCATTTGATTTCGAAGCTTAAGCTATTTTGCAGTCCATTAAAGGGAAAGTCATTTAATCCAATATAGTGCCAGAAATTTTATGCACAATAAAACTGTATTTTCAAATGGATAACGGTGTAATCCCTAAAACAGTTTTATAAAGATACTTATAAATCTATTGGGACCCTCCTGATTATATTCCCATTCAACGTTATCTGCCAGTTAGTCTCTCAATTTACGATACGAAAAATATACTATATAACAATTCAAAGCTAAAGCTCTTTCTCAATGAAATAAAAGTAAAACAAACATAGCGAAATCTGAGTAATTTTCAGAAATTATTTTCGGTATTAACAGTAGAGAACGGTTCATAGGGTTTATAGAACAGAGGTGTACTGGCCAAGGTGTCCAAGTTCAAATGATTTTTTAAATGAATTTTATTTAGGTCAAAAGGTAATCGAGACTGAGGTATGAGGATATGCCATCAACAATGAGATGTAATAGATCAGTCGATAATTCCCGGAAACAAGAATAGACTGCCTAATATGTAATCTCACAGGGGTGGGCAGAGCTTATGAACCTACCCAGAGATTTAGTGTATAGTTTAAAGGATTTATTCTTAGAATTTGCAAAGGTAAAGCTTACCATGCTCATTTAAAGAGGTTTAAATATATTGAGGTTACGGGGTCACGTGATATTGTCATATTTTTGTTATTATTTTCATGATTATTGCAGGCTTCATTATAAAAGTGGCTTCGAAACATGTTCTGAAGCCATCTAACATTAATGAACTCCTTGGAAATAGTGATGGAATCGAACTATATATTGACAAAAACAAAAATAAAAGTGATTAAAGAGATGAAAACAAAGCAGAGAAAAAGGTGAAATCTAGAGAAATTGAAAGACAGCGAAATAAGAGGAAAGTACTCAGAAGCAATGCAAGAAAATGTTTCCAAAAAGGATGAACTTAATATAGAAGAACAATTGACAACAATTAGAAAATATATAATTGAAAACGCAGAAGAAATTTTAGGCAGAAATAAAATGAAAGATCGAAAGAACGGTTTGTTGAAAAGTACAGACAAAAAAGTATGATAAAAAATTATGAAAATGAACTTAATTAATACAGAAAAGAAATGAGTACCTGCCCATTTTGCCCCCTGTTACTTCAAAAGAAATTCAAAAAAAAACAAATGTTTTTGTCTTAGAGAAAAAGCAGATACGGCGTAGAGTTATAAAAAAAAGACTAACGGGCTATCTTGGGACAAAAATTCTATGAAAAACGGTATCATAGCAATTATAGAATCAATTTGGAGTACCACGAGCAAATTTTCAGCGTAAAATCAAGAAATGTAGACAAATTAGGAATATCCAGTTTCTCTCGCAGAAGGGATTGAGACACTATAAAACAGTTTTCTTATATTAGCAACAGCTGCAATTGGTGAAATATATTCAGTAAATTTAAACACTAGCCTTTTCTTAAAAGACATGTCAATTTATCGCTACGAAACCCAGAAGCTACTTCAGCAGCACGCGCCATGGGGTTTAATCGAATTTCTGTTTTTTGACCAGTGTAATAAACATAAATGACATAACACACAATAGGTTGTTTAGTGTATATTAAACCGGTATCTCCACGGTAGCAAAAAGCCGTAACAAAATAATTGCTAGTAAAAGTAGGAAGCAGGTAGGTTCATTATCATCCGCCAAACGTGGAAAAATAATAACAGTAGAAACGTGTATCGGTGCAGAGGGGCCACTTATACTTCCCATGTTCATTTTCTCCCAGGAAAATAGTGAAACTTGAACTATTAGACGGCACACCTCCAGGTTCCTGATGAGATTTCATTCTTTCGATGGTTCACGAAATTTATAATATTGTCTAGAGCATCTAAAGATAGCCCAGTTCTTCTATTACTGGATCGTCAACTCAACGCACACTATTTTGTGCTAATAATATAGACTTAATTGATGAACCAAGAAAGATCGGTTTGCCCTGTTAAGCTTCCCTCCACAATGTACAAACCGCTTATAACCGTTGGTTTTATGAAACCACTTAGTACCTATTACGCAGATAAAATTAAAAAGTGGTTGCGGGTAGACCCAGGACGTGCCGTGGCGCAGTACCAAATATGTAATATTTTTGGTAAAACGTTTTTAAGAGCGGCCACAATACCAACCAGTATATATGTCTTTAAAGCAACAGGTATTTGGCCTGACGATTCGACTGTTTTTACAGATGCTGACTTTATTGCGACATATTCATGGAATATGTCGCAATAAAGTCACCTACTGAAAACTTGGAGCGTTCTAATAGAAATGTAATACGGAAAACCAAGGATATATTTAAGCACATGTATACTAGTCTGACTCACTTAACACTTTACATTTTATAAGTATATAAGAAAGAACAATCAGCTTTATTCCAAAAGGTATTTCACTTATACAGTTGTGTTTGTACCTTCACAGTGAACGTATCGATAGTTCAAGCGATCAGGTATTAACAGTGCCTAACAAAAACTTTGACTTCTTTCTAAAGATAAGTAACTAGTTTTATTTTTGTTTAAGTATAAAATCGAATTTAATATTTAATTGAATTCACAAACTTATGGATTTAAATTCGGGCGGCGAATCGCCGCCCCTATTAATTGATAAAGGGTCTTCGATAAAAGATTTTCAAAATATTAATTTCGAGAATAAATATCAGCCTTCGGATGTTGGTCCTTATTTAGTTTATATAGAACATAAAGAAAAAAATGTAGGTCGTTTATTTCCCATTAAAATCGGTCACTTTTTAAGAAACATTACAGAATTCAGGCAAAATATATCAGATATAAAACCAGTAGGGGTAAACAGGGTAAAGGTAATTTTTAAAAATTTCAATATTGCTAACTTGTTGGTAAATCATGAAGTTTTATTAAAAAATAATTACATAGCTTATATTCCACTATTCTTCACGCATAAAAAAGGTATAGTACGTATGGTAGATACTTATTTTAATGCCGAATACCTAAAAGACGCAATTGAATCTGGAATTAAAGTAGTTGATGTTAAGCGATTAAAGCGTAAAATTGTAGACAGTGAAACCAAAGAAACAAAAGAAGTAGATAGACAAATGATCGTGGTTACTTTCTTAGGAAATACGATTCCCCAATCCGTTAAAATAAATATGGTAAACTTTCAGGTAGAACCATACATATATCCGGTGGTTCAGTGCTATAATTGTTTACGTTTCGGACATACTAAACATCAATGTAAAGGTAAACAGAAATGCCAAAACTGCTCTGAAGAAAATTGTAACTCAGTTTCCTGTGAAAAAAATAGAACACATTGTGTACATTGCGACAGTAATGAACATAAATCCACATCCAAAAAATGCCCTGTTTACAATACACAATTGAGTATTAAAAAAGTAATGGCCTCTATGAATGCATCTTTCAAAGAAGCCGAAACTATTGTGAAAAATCCTGCTTACGGAAAAATCACAACTAATAATCGATTTTCATTATTATCAAATCCACAAAATTTCCCTGAGCTAACACATACAGCTTCAACTTCTTCTTACAGCTCAATCTTGAGTAAACCTAAGCCCTCCGTACATTTACCTAAACTTAATACGAGTACATCTGCGTCAAAAAAACGCAGAAAGTCCTCACCTCCAACTTCTCCTCCAGTAAATCATGAGAACAAAAAAACTAACAAACATTCTTCCATACTCCCAAATCCTTATAGGGAAGAGTTCAAATTTTATAAAGAGCAACTAGCATTTCAGGTAGAAAACATTATTAAAGATATAATTCTCAAAAAAAGTAACATTAATGAGATCAATGTTAAACAAGCAATTAACAATATCCTGGATAAATATGAATTAAAAGAAAAAAGTAGTATTAATAGACAAAATGACGAAGACTCAGATACTTTCTAATAAGCACATCAGAAATAATATCACAATTGTACAGTGGAACTGTAGATCTATTATTGCAAATCAAGCGAGTCTTGTAAAATATATTAAAGACACACATGTGGACATTTTAGTTATATCAGAGCACTGGCTAAAACCAAACAATAAATTTCGTATAAAAGGATATAACCTAGTAAGTAAATGTAGAAAAGATGGTTATGGCGGGGTATGCATTTTTGTGATTCAGGGTCTTAACTATAAAGAGGTTTTGCTAAATACTGGAATCAAGGACTTAGAAGTATGCGCCGTATCGCTTGACTCTTTGAATTTGACTATAGCATCAATATATAGACCTCCAAACGTAATGGTAAGTCGAGTCAACTGGATTAATTTTTTCAAACAATTTGATTTATCTGCTACAATTTTTTGCGGTGATTTTAATGCACATCACGATATGTGGGGACCAACTCCTGATGATCGACACGGAAAAATACTGGTAGAAGCTATGGATGACCTAGAACTTATAGCTCTCAACGACGGTTCCCCTACGAGAATTAACCCAAGTGGCAATCACTCAGCAGTCGATTTATCTCTCACCTCCAACACTCTCGCTGCAAAGTCTTCCTGGACTATCTTAGATGACACATTGGGATCTGATCATTACCCTTTAATAATTGAGATTCAGATTAATTCTACAAACCTTGCATTAAATCCTTCCTCGAAATGGAATGATTCCCACGCAGATTGGAATACATTTCAAAACGTTTTGCGAACCGAAATGGTAAAAAATGATTTTGATGAAAATTCAACTGGCCCGGATAAAGTGAAGAGACTTTTTGAAATGATTTCAAGCGCGGCGTGTCAATCCATGCCGGTCAAGAAGCCTTTTATAGCGATTACCCCTAGGCCTATATGGTGGGACGAGGAATGTACAATGATATTTAAAAAACGAAAAGAAGCTCTAAAAAAATATAGGACTCTAGCAAGTTTTGAAAACTTTTTGAACTACCAAAATGCTGCCGCTAAAGCTAAACGTATATTTAAAGTTAAACAACGGAACAGCTGGATGACATTTTTAAACAAACTTAATAAAAATACCCCACTAACTGATATATGGAGATATATTAGATCTATGAACGGCAACTGCAATCAAAATCGTAAAAAGCCTATTCCTAAAGAGCTAATTGAAAAAATTTTAAACAAACTAGCACCTCCTTCTGCACCCAATCTCTTAAGTTGCAGATCTTTTGGTTTCCAACCCACGGATTATACATTAAAAGCATTTAGAATAGATGAACTAGAATTTGCTACAAAAGATAGTCGTAATACAGCCCCAGGGCTAGATGGTTTTACCTATAAAATTATTCAAAAGCTACCCTTATCTGTGAAGATTTTCCTTCTTCAAATTTTTAACGATTGGTGGGTGAAACAAGAATATAGCGACGATTTAAAAAATATTATAATTTGTCTCTTTTTAAAACCAAATAAAGATGCAGAGTCTCCTTCATCATATCGACCTATTTCCCTATTATCTTGTATAACAAAAACGTTTGAAAGACTAATCAAATTTCGACTTGAGTATTTTCTTGAAAGTAATTCTATTCTTCCTAGGACGCAGTTCGGTTTCCGAAGGGGACTGGGCACAGTGGATGCTGTAGGTGCATTAGTTGCAGATATTCAAATATGTTTTTCGAACAATCAGTACACATTATGTTTATTTATCGATTTGACAGGTGCATATGATGTAGTAGATTTAAATATTTTATTTAAAAAAATGGTAGATGCTGGTATTGGGAAAAAGGTTTGTGCTAATGTAATTAATTTATTCACAAATAGAAACATTTTTATCCGCGACCATAATAACGTGTTACATGGTCCACGCACAGTCTTCAACGGTTTACCACAGGGATCCATATTAAGTCCCTTGCTTTTTAACATCTATACTGCAGAGCTGCATAGGTTAGGCGGTGAAACAATTAACCGAATTCAATACGCTGATGATTTATGTTTTTATGTTACTCGTAATTCATATGGAGAATGTGTTAAGGACTTACGAGCATTCCTTCAAGTACTCAAACCATGGCTGGTAAATATGGGCTTTAGTGTTTCTTCGGAGAAGTCTGCTCTGGTATGTTTCACTCGCCATCGAGTGGAAACGTCCAGGGCTCTCTCTCTAGATGAGTTCACATTCCCATTTGTCGACGAATACAAATATCTGGGTATTGTCCTGGACAAAAAATTATTATGGACTAGCCATATCAAGTACACTAAACAAAAATGTGAAAAAGGTATGAATCTTCTCAGAGTAGTTTCCAAACAAAAATGGGGAGCTGACTCAAACATCTCCTTCATTTTTTATAAGTCTTATATCCGTTCAATATTGGATTACGGGTGTACATTTTATGGTTCCTCATCAAAAACCAATTTAATAGCTGTTGACCGAATTCAATACAAATCATTAAAAATATGCCTAGGAGTTATGATGTCATCACCTAATCAAGCTGTCTTAGCAGAAATGCAAGAGCCCCCGTTGCATATTAGAAGGCAATACCTAGCCGAAAAGCTTCTTATTAAATACCGAACATTTAACACGTACATGGTTCAAAAGATTTCAGCAATAAACACTAACAATCTGACTATGCCATACTGGAGAATAAAAACCAGTCCTCCATTAGCTGAGGCTTTTCTTAATACCAACAGCAAAGAAAATCATATCTTAAAGCAAGATACTTTCCCTATTTTTCAATGCAATTATGAATCTTTAGTGGCTGCTCCTAACATCATATACCCCTCTTTTTACGAATTTTCTAGTATCAACCAAGTAATTTTGAAAACTGAACTTAACAATATAGGCGACAATGTTACCACAATATACACTGATGGATCGAAATGTGATGAAGGAACTGGGGCAGCATTTCTTGTTTCAAATACTAATTACGTGGAAAGATTTAGAATTCCCAATTATTGTTCTGTTTTTTCTGCAGAAGCCTTCGCCATATCAAAAGCGTTAACTTGGTGTGCTTTAAATCCGATTCAAAGAGCTGTTATTATGTGTGATTCCAAGTCAGTATTACAGGCTATAGAAAGTTCTCCATTCAAGTGTTACAGACAAAATATAATTTTAGAAATTAAAAAATTAACAAGCGAATTAAAAACCCTGAACAAAAGTATAGTATTCATGTGGGTAAAAGGGCACTGCGGTTTAAAAGGAAATGAGTACGTGGACTTGGAAGCCAAGAGAGCCTGCAAAATGACTTCTTATACCAATCTTTATGTCTTCTCAGACCTTTTAAATTATTATAAGAAACATATTAGAACTAATTGGGAGCGGTCTTACGCCGACTTCGCTGAAACATCTAATAGCCAATATTTCCTTTTGCATCCTACTTTACCAACTAAGATCCCTCATATTTTTAATTTTGATTATAGAAAACAATATACCTCCATCATATCACGTTTAAGAATAAATCACGGTCGTTTCCCAGCTCATCTTTTTAAAATAGGTATTGTCAATTCTCCAGCTTGCTCCTGTAACAAGGCATCAGTAGGAGATCTGAACCATATTTTCTTTGAATGCACTGAAAATGAAAAGGCAACTACTGAACTTTACAAGTTTCTTATCAATTTCAACGTTCCTCTTCCCACAAATATAACCGCTCTTTTGGCAAATACTGAGAAGTCTGTACTTGATTCCATAGTGGATTTCATAAATAATTCTAAATTGTCTATTTAGATATATGCTTAGATTTATGCCCAGTAATCAGCAATTTTATATCCTTACTCCTTTACAGTCCTTTTAATTTTTCAACCTTTACTCACTTTTAACTTTCTGTGGCTAATAGACTATGTCTGAGGCCATTCTCCCCCCACACACACACACACACACACATTTCACTTATAACTCCATCACCCCAGCCAGGACCTTCACATCAGAGACCATCCACACCTCCCTTCAAATTTCAACATTTGAATTACATACCCCGAATGATATAATACCAGTTCCAAGGACCATCTGTAGAGTTCTGGTATTTCTGATATAGATATATATACTGATATAGAAATCCTTTTAATGAAGGAGAGGCGTCAATACCCTGAAAGACAGCAAAGCAGCTCCCGAATAGTGAAACCCGCCAAGCAGGTACAACCTAAACAGGACACATTACTTGTGAAAAAGCCCAACACCAGCTACGCAGAATTGCTGAAAACTGTAGAAGAGATGGTCAACCCAAGCGATATCGGGATAGAGATCCTGAACGTGAGGAAAACTAGGAGCGGAGAACTCCTACTAACGGTAAAAAACGGGCCCGCTACAAGAGCTCAACGAAATGATCCAGACGAAAGTACCAAAAGTAACAATGTCTCTCTTAACAAGCAAAAAAAACCTCCATGTCAAGGACATGGATGAGATAACAACCATTGAAGATATCAGGGAAGCCATTACAAAGTCCATAGCAGCTAAGCCTGTAGATGT
This sequence comes from Galeruca laticollis, assembly GCA_963921935.1. Lineage (NCBI taxonomy): Eukaryota > Metazoa > Arthropoda > Insecta > Coleoptera > Chrysomelidae > Galeruca > Galeruca laticollis. The sequence goes on along the minus strand of OY998179.1, from coordinate 171,251,643 downwards.
CGAAATTAGAGCCTTAAGGTCCACAAGAATGAGCAAGCAAAATGTTACAGTCGTACTACCCGAACCCGAACTAGACGCCGTCAAACTCATGAGCCTGGGAAAAATACAGATTGTATGGTCGTCCTGCAGAGTGTTGGAAAGGAAGGAAGCTAAATTGCTTCAAATGCTGGGAACTTGGACATGAGAGAGCGCGGTGCAAGAGACCAGACAGGTAATCCATGCTTCTGAGATGCGCTCAACAAGGACATAAAGCGGCAGACTGTAAGAACAACTCCTACTGCATTCACTGTAGAGAGAATGGTCACCAAACAGGAAGCATCACGTGTCCTGCGAACAACGGAAGACAGAGAGTCCTATCCAAAACAATGGATAAGTTCCTACAAATCAACAGTTTCAGGAGGAGGCCATGCCACGATTTAGTGCTTGCTATGGCCAAGGACATGGATATTGGAGTGATCCTCATGAGCGAACCCAACCGAAATACCATAAAAAAATAGAAAAGACTCATTTTACGATGATGACCTAAACACGGCCATAAAAGTGGACGATAAGATCACCATAAGACAACATGGAAAAGGTTACAGCTTCTCCTATATAGGAACACCAACATATACCATCTACAACTGTTACGCCTCACCCAACGAAGGACTAGATGATCCTGAAAGAATATTATACGATATTGGAAGTTTGATAAGATTCAACGGGAAAACCACATTCGTCGTAGGGGACTTTAATGCGAAATCTCTCCAATGGGGCACGGATGCTACAGATAGAAGAGGGCAACTACTCGCAGAATGGATGGCTGAACATGATTTGGTTGTGGTGAATGAAGGGAATAAACCAACTTTCCTAAGATGTAACTATCCTTCCATTCTGGACCTGACACTTGCCTCAGCCGACATCAAGATAAACATCAAGAACTGGCATGTCAGCGATCTTGAATCATTGAGTGATCATAATTTCATTCTTTTTGAAATGGGAGGAGAAAAATCGTCCCTACCTAGGACAACTATGAAAGATGGAGGCTGGCAGATTAGGAAACTGGACATGGATAAACTTCTTCAATTAACAGTAGAAGACCCGGAAAGAATCATACATAATTCGGCAAGAGAACTAACGCACACACTGAATCGGATCTGTGACAAAACTATGCCTAGGAAAAGATGTTCAACGAAAATACAGCCTATTTATTGGTGGAATGAGAAGATTGCGCTAGATCGACGAGAGTGTATGCGTGAGAGACGGCTCTATACGAGATCCAGGAAGAGGAATCAGCCAGAAGAAAGTCAAAGGCTCTGGGAAGATTATAAGGAGTCAAAAATATTACTCCAAAATGGCATCAAAGACTCCAAACGTAAATGTTGGAAAACGATCTGTGATAACATTGACTGTGATATCTGGGGGATGGCTATAAAATCGTCATGAGAAATCTGCCCTCCCAGACTACAAATGTCTATGCAAATGGTGGAAGAATTGGTTGATCACTTATTCCCTTTACACCAAGATGTGGCATTTAACTGTGATACAAAAGTGATATTTTTAAATTTTAGCTTAGATGAGTTACGAGTAGCAAGTAATAAACTGAAAGATAACACGGCACCCGGACTCGGAAATATCCCACCAGAGATCATTAAAGCCCTTGCTTCAAATGACCCTTTTTCCGTACTAGCTGTATATAATGATTTGGCCAGTCATTGAGAATATCCAGTACAATGCAAAAGGGCAAGACTGCTACTTCTGAGGAAAGCAGACAAGCCAATTGATAGTCCATCCGGATGCAGACCGATATGTCTGGATGTTGAGGGAAAACTCTAGGAACAACTCATCCTCGTAAGACTGAAAGGAGAAATATCGCGAACGGGAGGGGGGGGCTATCAACCAGACAGTTCGGTTTTGTAGAAGGGAAACAGACAATAGACGCTATAGAAGAAGTGTTAAAAATTGCAAGGCCATAAGAACAAGAATACTCCACAGCGCACCGACGACTCTACGCGATCATCACGTTATACATAAGAAATGCCTTCAATAGCGCTAGCTGGCAGAGAATCCTATATGCACTGCAGAGAAGGGAGATAAATGGCGGCCTGATCAAAGTACTAAGGGCCTACCTGTCAGAAAGAGAGATCATTCTGGAAGCAGAAGATACAGTAAAACCTAGAAACGTCAACAGCTGGGTACCAGAGGGATCAGTCTTAGGACCAACGTTGTGGAATATATTCTACGATGGGCTTATGAGAATGAAGCAGCCAAAAGGAGTGACCCTTATAGGCTTTGCTGACGAGATTGCCATGATGGTGGTATCTAAAGGAGAAGAAGGTTCCATGTGCGCAGCAAATACAGCACTGCATCGCATATCCAACTGTCTGGAGGATAATGGACTTCAACTAGCACCCGAAAAAACGGACGCTGCTCTGCTTACAACCAAAAGGAAAATTGGCACGATTGAATTTGAGCTGCAGGGTGTTACTGTAAAACCCAAGAGAGCAATCAAGTACCTGGGAGTTTGGTTGGATACAAAGCTAAGATTCGCGGAACATGTACAGAAAGTTGCCCATAAAGTGGGTAAGACAGGTGGCGGCTGTATCTGGACGTATGCCTAACGTAAAAGGACCGCAGGCATCCAAAAGAAGGTTACTCTTGAGTGTGGCCCATTCCCAAATGCTTTATGCTGCTCCTGCCTGTCATACAGTTACAAGCAACCAGAAACTCATATCCAAAGTTACCAGTATCCAACGCAAAATGTGCATCAGGATATGCTCTGCGTATCGTACTATCTCAACAGAGGCAGTTGGAGGAATAGCTGAGGTTCCTCCCATTGAACTTCTTATTCATGAAAGGATTGAAAAATACAGAGGAGTAGATGGATCTATCGCCAGATCGAGCCTCATGGCACGTTGGCAAAGGGAATGGTTAAATTGAAAATATGGTAGATGGACTCACCGGTTGATAACAAATATAAAAGTTTGGATTAACAGGCCATATGGAGAGGTTGATTACTTCACAACACAGGCGCTGAGTGGACATGGTTGCTTCAGAAAATACCTATTTGGCAGCATGAGAGCGGAGTCTGAAGATTTCCTATACTGTGGAGAACAAGATGACGTGCAACACACCCTGTTTGCATGTGTACGATGGGAAGTAACACGTCAAAGCTACCAAAATGACACGGGTGTACCATTTGGAGTGGATAGTATGATGGTATCCCTGACATCAGGGCAGGAAGGGTGGAAGAGTGCATACAAAAGCATAAGGCTCATTATAGAGAATAAAGAAAAGGAGAATAGAGAGAGAGACAAAGAGAGTAGTTGGAAATCAGGCAGATGCACTCCCACGGAAGTAATGCGTGAGCGGTTCCAGTGGGAGATGCGAGAGAGGAGGGGTTTTAGCCGGTAGGAATCCGGCACTCCGAAAAGACCGGGGTCTAATGTAAGATGTCCTCTCCTCGGGAAAAAAAAGTTCCAAAGACCATGCAGACAAAAATAAAGGTAAGAAAAGGAGGCAAAACTGCAGTTTTCACCGAATCGCTCTACAAAAATGAACTGTTGGATGCGATTGTAGCGGCAAAAATTAAAAACAGAACGCAGAGGCCACTATACGAAAAATTATGTCAAACGGAAACGAAAATAAACCAAAGGGTAAACAACAACTTCTTCTTCTTCTTCTTACAGTGCAATATCCGTTATCGGATGTCGGCGACCTCTCAAACAAAAACATAGACAAAGTAAAACCACGAAATCAGACGAAGAAGATAGAGATTATAGTTGTGATGTGAAAAGTTTGTATTGGTGGTATTTATATTCTCAACCCACGGACAGATGGATAAATTTTAGGTTAAGCAGGCTAAGGGTACGTTGTTCGTGTGTTGAAGATGATTATAATGATGAAGAGTGTAATCATATTTTTGAATATTGTAAAAATTACCATCAACTGTTTTTACACGGAAAAGTTATGTTAAGTGTTAAAATGCTGAATCTTTATTCGAAAACGTTATATTTATGAAATAAATAGACGTTAAATGCATTTGTTCTATTCAGTTCCTCTTTAATTCATTTTAAACTTTATGCTATTTATACCTCCTTCAAGTGTCAATTTTGCCCAAACTGATGGGGCAAAGTTACCATTTGACAAAAATTTTAGAAATTGTCGGACGGTTCTTTACACATTTATCTTAAAGAATGATGATAATGCTTTTTGTAGCTTATTACGTAGTTTGAGATACCCAATACACTGCATACCTTATATAAATATGGACGTCTCTATTTTCATTAAGTGGAAATTTCGAAACGTTTGATTATCCTATGCAGCTTATTGAAATTTTATTATCAATAAACATTTACGAATATCAATTTCCAATAATTCGTCATAGTTATAATCAATTGCAAAGTGCATTGAATTATTCAAAACTTGCTGCGAGTTGGCAGTTAAATTTAGGTTATTTATGCTGTGATCGTATAATTCCAGCATTATAATAATTCAGTTGATACCCTTCATACAAAATGTATGACCAATTGATACTCAAAATTGAAATAATAACAAATATATTTCAATGAAATTTTGTAATATAATATAAGTATCGAAAGCTTTCATGTTATTGTTTTTTTCAATCAGTTTTTGAATAATTCTGAAATATAAATTCGGGAAAAATTGTGTTGCAAATATTCGATCCATGAAATAATTTGAATATGAGTTTCATTTCGTTCCCGTATATTGCTATGGCCCTGAACCCAAATGAACGTAGCATTTAATTCCAAAAGCATAGATTTGTTACTACAAAATACAGCACATCCAATACCTATCATATAAGTAGATTTTATTGAATCGATATCAGAAAGAATTACAGCATTACATAATTGGTTTGTAATCAACCAATTGAGGCTTTTCTCTATAGATACGAGTTCTGCTGTATGTATGCTACATATATCGGGTAATTTGTAATCATATGATAAGTCCAAAGTCTGGATAAAAAACCCAGATTCTACCCCATCTTTAGTCTTAGATCCACCTGTATATGTGAATATATTATTAACAATGCCTGCCAATGTTGATTTCAGAAAGCCTACATTAATTTGATTGGATAATGAATACTTGGGAATTATGACTTTGTGCCCCTAATAAAAGCTCTAAATTGCACCCGAAATGCTGGGATGATTTTATCTGTTTTGTAGATATTAGTGTAATTGATAGCTTCACTAAAAGCCTTCGCAAGAGGGGTGTATTTTTCATCTCCCAGTATCGATTTGTTAAATCTTCTGCCGCGATCTCACTTAACTTGTTGATCATGGGCGATTCTCGAAATCTAAGTTTTATTAAATATTTTTGAGACAGATACTCCCCTCTTAATCTCAAAGGAGGTTCACTGCATTCTGCCAATATAGAATAAACAGGTGTGGACTTCATCTCGCCAACACACGAATGTAAACATTTGTATTGTATGCGGCCAATTTTCTATAGATTGGAAATGGAGCCATATAGACAACATCCATAATCAGTTATTGGTCTCACATAAGTTCCGTAAAATAAAATTGCAGGACTCTGAGATATACTCCAATTACGATTAGTTACACATTTAATTAGGTTGTAACCTTTTTCACATTTGTTATTAATAATATGGAGTACATGTTTGGTCCACAGTATGATACCCAAATATTTGTATTCATTTACCACAGCCACAGTGCGCCTACACCGAGCTAGGCTCTCCGGTGCCCGCAGTCTATGTCTGGTAAAAAATATCATGGAACATTTTTCTGTAGATAAAATCATGCGAGTTCCTTCTGTCTCTCTTAACACTGCTTGCATTATATTCTCGAGAGCACAAATGCAATCATCATATGTGTTCTGGATATATATTACAGGAAAAGTAGATTGTTAGGTAGAGTTGACACTGCCTAGCAAAAGTATAAACTTTTACTAAAAGTATCAGTAAAAGTTCATATAAAATAAGCAGATCAACTTTTCCTAGGAAGAGTTAACTATGTCGGCTTTGGTTTAGTAAAAGCTAATTCCGAGTTGTTGCTCTTCAGATGTATTTGCGTGCGCATATTTTTGTTTTGATTATTCCAGCTGCATTCGTCTAGTGTTGTTGATTACTTGTCTATTTGTTGTAGTTGACAAGAGTGACCAAGAATTCAGTGTGTTTTTATATGTTAATAGTAAGTTTTATTGTGTAATAATTACGTCAGACTCATAGGAACAACTGTTTCGGGAAAAAGTAAGATTAGAACGCTCAAGTTCCAAGGTAAATTAATTGACATTGACCAGGTTAAAATATGATAGCTACATACAAAAAGTAAAAAACCTAAAAACTACGAGTAAAAAAGAAAGTAATGATCTTAGGTTTTTAAGACGATATGACATAATTCGAAGTAAATGGTATTACAAAACTAATACACAGACCAAGAAAACATAAGGAATTATGTTTTTGATGAAGAGCTATTTGGAGTTCTTAATGAGGCGCATACATCCACTGGACATGGAAGAAGAGATCGTATGATTGAGAAATTCCAAAATGTTACTACAAAAGAAAGGTTACTATTTTTAAGCTTATGCGCACCTTGTGCTCAAAAATTGAAACATAAAAAAAGGACTGTTTGTAAAGTGGATTTGATTGACTTTCAATCGCAACCCGATGAAGATTTCAAATTTATACTGGTTTACCAGGATCATTTGACGAAGTTTGTTGTTCTGAGACCATTGAAATCAAAGACTGCAGACGAAGTGTATGATAACATTATTGATATTTTCACTTTGTTAGGCGCTCCTTGTATTTTACAGTCAGGCAATGGCAGGGAATTTGTAAATAAAATTATTGACAGTCTGGTTAACACATGGCCAAACTTCAAAATGGTGCATGGCAAACCGCGACGTAGTCAAAGTCAAGGTAGTGTTGAGAGAGCAAATTAGAACATAGAGAATATGATAACCACCTGGATGCAAGACCAAAAAACATCAAAATGGAGTAAAGGATTAAAGTTTATTCAACTCATGAAAAACAGTGCATTGCATAGGGGGATAAAAAGGTCACCGTATGAGGCAATGTTCGGTTGCCCCCCGAGACATGGCTTATCTACCTCAAAACTACCTACTGATGTATTGGCAAATTTAGAAACAGAAGAGGATCTTCAATGCGCTATTGATCAAATTAAGAAACAAGAACAACAAGAAAACAAAATTGAAAATAACGGGAATTTAAATTCTAATGAAATTGAAAATAACCAAAATTGTGGAGAAAAGTGGAGAAAATTCGCTAATAGATGATGGTGATTATGTCCTTACTGATCTGGGTGAGTCTACAAAGGCCAATAAGAAGCAGAGAAATGAAGCTTTCCACTGCCTCAAAGATCAAGCTAAATGCATGAAAAAAAACTCTGATCAAATTCATCCGCCTCTAGAAAAAGGAACATCAGTTCGAATTCATGTCCCGGATGTGGACCGCGGAAGAGGAGATGCCCGATCTATCCTTGGCGTGATACTGGAGATTTTCGATGATGGAGTCTATCGAATCGGAACAAGTTCAATGGTGATATTTTATTAGATCTCAATTCAGTAATTGTCCCACAAATATTATCCAAGAAAATGAAGTCCCTATGGATAAAACAATAGCTGTAAGGACTGCTGCAACTTCTCAATCACTTGGAAGTGGACAACGATTTTTTAAATGCTCTTGCAACACTAAATGCAAATCCAACAAATGCATGTGTAAGAAAAAAGATTTGCTCTGCAACTCAAAGTGTCACAAGTCATCACCTTGCTGTAATAAATGATAAACATTTATATCTTTCTTTGTATTATTTTTATTTGTTTTTTATTTCACTTTTACTAGCTCAAGGCAGTCAGAGTATACTTGCCCTAGGTATTTTCAACTCTGGCTAGTAAACGCTGATCAAAATTCATCAATTTCGTTTTTAATTAACATTTACTGAAAACGCCAGTAAGAGTCGACTTTTTCTAGGTTGAGTCAACTCTTACTGGGGAATCTACTTTTCCTGTAACATATACATAAACACAAATCGCTTTTATTTTTGTTTTTAATTTTTTTCCCTATGGACTATGACTTTTTTTAAAAGAAGGGTGAATCTCAAGAAATACAACAATGCAATCACTTAATCTATCAAAAAGTTAAGAATAAATAATATTTAGTTGTCTTATGTGTAAAAAATTATTTCAATTTCTCAAAAACTATTTTTTTCTATACATTTAATTAGGGGTGGTTATTAGGGGTAGTTTTTACGGGTTGAATGATTGTCATTAAATATTTATTATACTGTAAAACATTAAAAACATTGTTATTTAAAATTTATGCGCAATTCAAAAATTTTAAGCTGAAAAAAACATTTTTTTACGACAATAAGGGTGGTTTTTAAGGGTTGACAGAGTGAAACTATTCTTTAATTTTAACTCACAACATACAAATATATTTATTATACGTATTAAAATTGATTTAGATCGATGTAATATATGTTTTTATAGTTTTTCAATTTTTTTAGAATAAGGGGTAGTTTTCACCCCCTAAAAATGAAAAGCGCACCTCAAGAGCATACCTTATTTCCAAATTTTCATCAAAATCGGAGCGGGTGTGAAGAATTCGGAGGTTATACCTTATTCTTCTCCCTATTTACTATACTAATAGCTGAACATACGGTAAGAAGTGATAAACCGAAGAGACAGAATTGGATTACACACGAAATATTGTACCCCATGGAGCGAAGGCGGCAATATAAAACAAACACAGAAGTTTATAAGAAGAGACAAAAGGAAATAAAACAAAAAATTCGTCTCGCCACAGAAAATTGGATGAAAGAAAAGTGTAAGGAAATGGAAGACCTGGAAAATAAACATGACACTTTCAGCATGTATAAAAAGATCAGAGAAGTAGCAGGTTCATACAATAAAAATACCACCAATATGCTAATAGGCACTGATGGCAAAAATATCTTAGAGGAAAAAGAAATGCTTGGAACATGGTTCAAATATATAAATGAGCTGTTTGATGTTGATAGACCAAATGAATCCAACTTCGATGACCACGCTGATATAGACGAATGACCAGAAATTCTCGTGTGAGGTTCTACTTGCAGTAGAATCTGCAAAAACCAAAAAAGCCACCGGACCTGATAACACATCAACGAAGCTGTTACAAATGATCAAAGAGGAAAACATTCAAACCTTAGTCAAACTGTTTAATGCGGTGTACACGACTGGAGACATACCGGAAGACTGGCTGAAATCCGTATTCATTCCAATTCCAAAAAAAAAAGAACAAAACGATGCAGTGAGTATAGACTAATAAGCCTTATGAGCCACACCTTGAAGGTCTTTCTCAAAATAATTCACGGAAGGATAAGATCCAAATGTGAAACAGATTTGGATGAAACTCAATTTGGATTTAGAAACGCTTTAGGCACTAGAGAGGCACTGCTCCGAACATACTACTACAGAAATGTCGAGATCAGCGCAAAGAAGGTTTTGTGTGTTTCGTTGATTACGAGAAGGCTTTCGACAGAGTAGAACACAGAAAACTCATAAACATCTTAAATAACATGGAGGTGTACAGCAAGGATGTATAATACGGTCAAGTGCAGGAAAATATCATATCTCGGACATATCTTCAGAGGAGAGCGATAGAGGATACTACAACCGAACATGAGGGGAAAGGTGGAAGGACGTAGAGGAGTGGGAAGAAAGTAGGCTTCCTGAATGAGGAACATCCGCGAATGGACCGGTATACGCAGCGCAGGGGAACTTTTCCGATTGGCGCAGAATCGAGAAAGACTTGCCCAGGTGATTGCCAGCATCAGGGGGACCTGATATGACACTTGAAGAAGAAGGGAACTACACACTTAATCTCTAAAGATATTGGTGCATTCTCGGATAAGATTCAGATATTTCATAAGTTAAATGCTGCGAATAAGCGGTTACGTGTAGAAGATTGCGCCCGTGTTCTAACCACGAAATATGAGGACGAGGATTTTCTGCCAAACATATGGGGTTCTGACCTGAAGAATCACATATGTCATTATCAGGATACGTCAACAGACAATATTACAGACTTCTTGAATTCGAAAGACTACAAGACTACTCACATTGAACGAGTAACTGTTTGGTGCGCTGTTTCTGGGAACGGATTTTTGGGCCCTTATTTATTTGATAATCAAGAAGGTGACAACGTAGCAGTCAATCAAAAAAGATATAGGCAACAGATTGAATTATTTGTTAGAAATCTAAAACGCTTCTGCATATCTAGAAACTTGCCTTATCCAAGACAGTGGTTTCATCAAGATGAGGCAACAATTTATACTGCTAATACCACTCTGCTAAGACAACATTTCGGTAATAGGATAATATCCAGAAATACTGATTTCGTGTATCCACTAAGTAGCCCCGACTTGACACATCCTGATGCATACATCTGGGGAATGATAAAAAATAGTATTTTCAGTGGAATTGTTCCAAAAACAGTTCCCGAATTAAAAAAATAGAACATGTTTTCCAAAATTTACGCCAGCCTTTGTTTAGAGACATAGTATCCAATCTTCAGCAACGCGTGGAATTATGCTTGCTACAAGATGGTGGTCATGTGGAGCATATAATACATCAATAATTATTACATTTGTTCATATATTGTTTGATATTTCATTAATAAATTAATTTTTCAGTTTCGGTATCCTTTATCTATTGCCATACTGTACAGTGAAGAAATACAGAAAAAATGTATTAATATCATTTTTCATTTATAAGGATAGATAGATAAAGGTAACAAAAATTATTTAAAAGGCGTATAGAGTGCTATGCATGTGACAAAAAAATTATCGCTGTAATCACGCCCAACGTACCCAGGAGGAAAAAATGTCCGCAAAGTTTTGTGGTTGAAATAGTAATTAGCCAAAACGAAAGCTTCTTATTGGTTAAAAAATATTAGTGTGCTATTTTCTTAATAGTATCATATTTGGGTAACAATTTTTGGTCACTTATACGTTCTGGTTATTTGCATATGTACTTGTTACATAGCAAAATATTCTAATAACCTAGAATTCACACCAACTTTTCGAACGCATACCTCCACATTCACATTCATCAACATATCAAAGAAAGAACCGGTATCATCTTCTGTAGATAAATATGTATGAATGGATAATCGACATCAACGAATGAATAAAACTAGAGTATACGTATCATTTTCAGCCTAAATTGTAGGCGTCTGAAGGTTGATGAAGGTTCGGTTGATTTTTTAATGAAATTGTGGAAGGACGCGAGTATTTTTAGAAGATAGTAACAAAAAAATGTACAAGGTATTAAAAGAGACTTTGAAACATGGAGTAAAAAAAATTGACAAGTGACTTGTTATTGAATTATAGTTGTCACCTCTTGTTATTTGATAAATACTCTGAAAAAAACAGTCTGCGCTTCGCCTACATTAATATTTCCATTGGAAAAACTTTCTTTTTTTTACTTCACTTTCGAAACAATATAGTGCTATTCAACGCGACAATCGATTACAATAATTTCCTGTCATTTAAAAAACAACATGTTCAACAATACATTTTCGATATCAATCGATTACTCTGATTATAATCGGTCTAAAATTATGGTGCTATTGAAAACAATCGTAAATCGGAAGCATGTGATTGGTCTAAAAAGTTAAATAAACTACCCTTTGTCTATGGGTTATGTGATGTGAGTGATATTTTGCAATTTTATATTACATTTTTAGTTAACAGAACAGCTTCTATAAAATTAAACGTGATTTATTCTAAATGAACTTGCGAAAAGTGTGAAATACACGTGAAATGATCCAAAATAATGATGAGGTTATGTCAATATTGATTTGTAAAATGACATGACAAATGACAATTTATTTTGGTCGTTCAACAAACATCAATCCGTTTTCGTTTTCGATTATAAACGAAATCGGAATCAAGATCGAAGTGTTGAATAGCACTATTAACTTTATATTTTATTATGACAGCGCTTGTCATGGTGTGTATTTTTCTGTTTTCCAATCCAAAAAATGGAAGTGATGATGAAATGATTCTTCATGTGATTATACACCGCTAAAGCAGCTACTCATGAATTATTGCGGGTATAGTAACGAGAGAGGCATGTGCTCTACAATTTATTTATAAATGGAGAAATGATAAAAATATTCATAGGGGAGAGCTGGACAAAATGGGATAGTTAACGTTATTTAACTCGAAACTCTATTACTATGCTATTAATATCTGCTGTTTTTTAACTGTAACTTCTCCACTGATCCTTTCCTAGGTCTAGGAACAGTTATTCCTGAATAGCTTGACGATCATTTAGAAAAGCCATTTTTTTAAAAACCAGTTAATGTGCCCAGAACACGATTTTTCCTTATATAATGAGGCCATTAGTTTTCACCCAGTATTTTTTCCTAATAGGTACTTGATTTTTCTTTAATTTCTTTAATAACGAAAATTTCATGAAACTGAACAAAAAAATGGATTCCACGCTGTAATGGTATTCTGATCGAAATATTCACTGGTTGCATCCTTGCAATTTGAAGTGAACTGTATTATAAATAAAACTGAACTCTTCGGCTATTTTCACTTTATTTACAGTACCGTCATTTGGGGTGAAATTTATAATCCGGGGCGGGATTGCTCACTAAATCATCCGTTCACATATTTGAATTTAGCGCCTAAATCAACCGTGCGGACACGCTACTTTCGAACAATATTGACAGTACAAAGATGGCATACGGCAATATGTGAAAGTGAACTATAACGCCTGAATGTATGGTGAGAAAACTGCAAGTCATTAATAGTTATTGTTTTTCTGTGAAAGTGAACGTTCAGAAATTTGTCCGGTTAGTCGGAATTCAACTAGTTTTTGTTAATTTCCAATAAATATACATGTGTATTTATGATTTGTAACCTTCGTGCGTTTTGACGTTAACAGTCGGCTCAACCAATTTCATAATATTTGCCATTTTATTATGTGAGGTCGGATTGATCATGTATATGAACGTGCCCCTAACTTTCTTTGGTACTTTCTAGGCATCGCTGAGACTAACAAAAAATATAAGACGAATGAAGTAAATTTTAAGTTACAAAAAATAAATAGATATATTCTATTATGTGGGGTGAAATTTATCAACGAGAATGATAAATCTCACCCCACATAATAGAATATATCTGTTTATTTTTTGTAACTTAAAATTTACTTTATTCGTCTTATATTTTTTGTTAGTCTCAGCGATGCCTAGAAAGTACCAAAGAAAGTTAGGGGCACGTTCATACATGGATTATCCAGACGCCAACCTTCTTTTGGCACTTCAAAAAATCACTGAAGAAGATCGGTCTATTCGTCGTGCTTCCGCTGAATATGAAATTCCATTTGCACGCTACGCAATAAATACATTGGCAGCCGTATTAAGAAAACCGGAGGTCAAACAGTTTTTACACTCAATGAAGAAAAAGCATTTATAAGGGCAGCAAACTGCTGTGTAGAGTGGGGATTCCCACTTACACTTATCAACTTACCATACTTCGCAAAAAATTACTTAGATAGCCAAGGTCATAATATCAGCAAGTTTAAATCAAATATGCCTGGGATAGATTGGGCCCGTTCTTTGTTAGAAAGACACAAAAAAGAGATAAGTCAAAAAGTGTCGGCGAATATTAAAAGATCTGGAGCTAATATTTCAAGGTAGATTACTTTAATAATTTAAGGGAAACGCTACAGAATGTACCAGCCTTTAACCTGTTTAACTACGATGACACAAATATGCAAGATGACCCTGGCAAGCAAAAAATGTTGTTTCGTCGTGGAACCAAATATCCAAAGCGAATATGCAACTTTACTAAGACATAAATATCAATTATGATGTGCGGTTCAGCCTCTGGAGTACTATTGTCTCCTTACGTCATCTACAAGGCAGAGAAAATGTGGCAGCAACATCCTCCGCCCACCCCGGCTGAAAGGTTACAAAATGGTAATAGGCTGAGCATTGAGATAGGTCTAGTAAACATACCCTGTGGAGTCCGTATTTTAGCAACTCGTACATTTCCATCTTTACCTGGAAAAATATCTACAACTCTAGCCAGTTTCCACGCCAACGATGGGTAATTATCATCTCTTACTAAAACTAAGTAAATAACCCTTAAATTTCTATTCGTGATAGTCCATTTCGGACGATGCTGTAAACGTTTCAACTACTCGACGCACCTTTCCAAAATATCTGAACCATTTTTTGACCATATGCACAAAAGCCTAGTCTATTATTTGAAATATCTGAGTAATCCTTTTCAGGAAAAGAAGTCAAAACGTGACCGAACAAAAAATGACTACGTGTCAAACATGAATAATCTGACGGATCGGTGGATAATGCAGTCAGAGGCCTTGAGTTAAGAATATCTTCATCTTAAGACAGAAGCGTGAACATTTGCTCGTGGGTGAGTAACTGATTCCCAATCACACGCTTCAAATGAAATTTTGTCGACTTTATTCTTCTTACGAACCCAAAAAAGCATCTATTTTTTCGAGAGATAGCATAACGGAATTTATTTTGGAAGCACAAAATGAATTTTATTTGTCGAAAAAGGTAGGTACCTTTTTACAAACTTTTAATCCATGTGAAATATATTACATTTTCTAAATAAAATTTGAATTATTTCTTTTTGTGAAAATTAATATGGCACAGAATCACAGAACAAAACTGTATCGGGAGTAGAATCTGACAGAACAAAAAGTGAGTTTATCTGGATGTGTCTACTCACCGATCCCAAGTTAAGATAAGTGACTATTGATTAGCTTCTCGTATTTTATTTCATTCCTCTGGTGAAACTCAAATTTTTTCAATCTCTGAATATATTTACAATGTCTCTAAATATTAGAAAAACACAAACACATTATTGTCCTTCTGTATTTCCCTTATAGATAGCTGGGGATTGCCGAAAATTAACTTCAAAGAAATAATGACAATCAAAATATTGTAATAAAAAAAATAACTTGAATATATCTTCTGATTAGAATTGTGGGTGCCTGTAGAACAAATGAACTATTAATTATTATATTTGAGGATGTGGATATACGAGAAGATATAATTATATTTAATGTTATTAAAAGTGAAAATGGTTAGTCGAGGAAATGATGGATTCTTTGTGGATTATTATAGTAAAACAATACATATCACTGAGACCTACGCCAAATATTGAGAAACTATTTATTGGAATAAGAATTTTTATAGTTTCACTGACCACACTTTAAAAAGGAGATCTGTCACTATATTAGCAAAAGGGGGGCCGATATTCTTTCTTTGAAATGCATTGGTGGG
Source organism: Galeruca laticollis (assembly GCA_963921935.1). Lineage (NCBI taxonomy): Eukaryota > Metazoa > Arthropoda > Insecta > Coleoptera > Chrysomelidae > Galeruca > Galeruca laticollis. Next base: position 171,236,348 of record OY998179.1, on the reverse strand, counting down.
TGGAAGAGTTCTACAGCGGCCGAGGGTCATATTGAAGAATCCAGTGAAGACAAAAAAACCCATAGCAAGAATAGTACAAAACATACCAACAGATCCCCAACCCTCTATCTACTTCAAAGCCAGATAATGATAATGGAAGTTTTCAAAAAGTTTTTACTTCATCGACCATAATGACAAACGTCAACAGTCTAACGACGGAAAATAATTTTAACTTTGAAAATCGTACGATTAATATTACCCCGTCCGGGGTAACTGGACTGACTTTTAATATGACATGCAATAACTGCACAATACATGATAATATTAAATAAGTTCAGTATTAGTTTATTGTTCTTCAAGTCATATGACATAAAGCAAGAATTACTGTTGAGAAAAATTAAAAGTTTTTACATAAAATATGAAATTTTCAAATTATTATGTCGGCCGGATCTTGGACGGGTTACCAATCACTCCCGTTTCACATGACATGGTAGCACTGCACAACGAAGGCAACGGATAACCCATTTAATTTATCCACATAGAAAAATTAAATATATGTTTATCCATTAATTTTTGTTTTGATAATAAGTATCGTTCTATATAAATCGCGATAAAAACTGCATGGATAAGTCAATTGATTTTAATTTTTGAATAGATAGGTGGATATAACAGTTAAGTAAGTGATAAAAATATTCTTTCATTTTGCATTTGCTTCAATTAAGATCATATTCTGTCAAATAGATTGAGATTAGTTCTAATCAAGCAGGCTCTGTATTTTTGTACCTTGGTTAATAATGGACATATTTTCGACCTCAAAAAAAGTCATTAAAGGTAGGTTTAAAAGCTAGTAATGAAAAAATTATATTTCCAGCTCGTATCGTCCTATTGTATTTCCTGTAGTGTCTCTAAGGCTTCTTTGTATTGTAGTTGCTAGTATTTCCTAGGTAGTGTTCACTAAAGTAATAATATGTATGGATTGTTATTATCTGACATATCCCATTCTACAGGCATTTTTTCGTCTCTCTATATTTTTCTTATCAGTTGGTATATTATAGCATGAAGCTTTCCTCTGTACTGTAACAGTTCCATATTTATGTTATCTTTTCCGGGTACTTTTCCGTTTCGGCTGTTGTTAATGATTTTCAGAATTTCTTCTCTTGTAGGTTCTTCTAATATTTTTTCTTTTGTTATTTCTCCAATCTTTTCTTCAATATCTGAATCTTCTACTAGTAACGCCCTAAAGTGGCCCATCCATATCTGTATGTATCCGTTTTCTTTTTCAATGATTTTGCCAGTATGGTTTTTAATACTTTTCATTTGGCCCGTATAGTTTCCACTTCGTTCATTTATAATTATATAATATTGCTTAGTATTACGATTATTTCTTTCTGGTTCTATTTCTTTTATGGTGTTATCTATTCATTCTCGCTTTGGTTTTCTTATCGTTTTGTTACATTCATTTCTGCTTTTTATGAATTCTTGCTAGTATTCTATTTCATTTGTCCTTGTCCATTTTTATCTTTTTTTTATTCTGCTAAACGGCAACTATCATTGTACCACTCTTTTTCTTTTTCTCTATCGACTCTGCCTATGTATTTTTCTGTTGTTTTTTGTATGGATGTTTTATAGTTTCCCATTGTGTATTAACGTTGTCTTCTTCTTTCACTATTTTGTTTAGTAATTATTCTATGTGTGTTTTATATTCTTTTTTTATTTTCTCTTCACTTAGCTTTATTAAGTTCCCTCTAACGCATTTCAGTCTCTTCTTTGTTTTTCTTATCTTTTATTTTATTTTGGCGATAACAAGAACGTGGTCAGAGTCCGCTCCTCTGTAAAATCTTACGTCCTTTATTGATGTTTGTTTTCACCTGTTAATTAAAATATGGTCTATTTGAGAGGTTCTTTTGTAATAAGGCTACACCCATGTTATTTTATGTTTTTTAATTTACCATTTCAAGCAGACAAGACGCGAAGCAAAAATATAGTGACATTGACGTTTGACAGATAGATTTGAGGTTATAATATGAATACTCATCAACGATACATATAGTGTGTTAGAAAATAAATGTTACTTTTCTTTTTTCTCCAATAATTGTCAGTTTTGACTGTACTATAAGAAAAACATTGGCGACTGTTAAGTCATAACTAATCGATTATATCTATTATGAGACTTCAAATGAAAAATATTGATTTTTTCAATTGAAACTTCGTTATAAATAATCATTAATTTGAATATTTCTTCTAAAATGATTTTTTCCTTTATTACAATTATTTTCCGAAATATTCCGAGCTTTTTCTATTACTATTTAGCTAATAGAACTGAGTTGAATCTTCATAAAATTGATCCACACATACCCTATAATGCTACTAAATCAATAATTATGGATAATTTCTTAAGCCGTACCCTTAGTTAAATATCAACAATGCAAATATAAAAATAAATCAACACTCCCAGCTCACGAGATAGTTACAAAACAAAGTGACGGTTGCTTACCTTCAACAATAAGCAAAATTCCTACTGTATAAACGAAGCGTTATTATCTCATTATTAGCAGGTGTATGTATTAGAAGCAAACAATATTTTAAAAAACGAAGATAATGTACAATTTGAATTATCAAAAGATTTTCATAGATGTGTGATTGAGGCTTAAGTATATTAAAATCAAAGTTAAGTACATGTTTTAGGTATACAGGTTAATTCATAAAGATAGGCGACCGTCTAGGCCAGAAAAAAGTATTTTAAAATATTGTTAATTTCATAATCGTTTTTCTTCAGATGACGCAATCTATCACATATCTATAATTGCATTTTTCACAATATATACCCTAAATACGGTTGGTTAAAAATGTCAACATTAGAAACAACTTTTGTTGTGCTCATTTTTTTATATTAGCTATTGTTAAGTGGTGGTGAGAAAATTTACATTTATTAACAGAATAAAATACTGTAACTTCCATATGCGTAAGCCGATTGTCCAAAACTGAGGGGTTGGTTTGAAGAGCATTAAATGTATATTTCAGGAACATATAACAAACAACCGATTCATTGTTTCAATTTGGAACCATGATGTTACACTTAGCCCTATTCGTGATTTTTTCTGAGAAATTTCGAACGCAATGCTACATATTTCACTAGCTTATAGAAAGGCAAATATTATCATTCATAGCCCTGTCAAAACCACAAACTGATATCTCTTATTTGTCCAAAGATATTGGCTTTTTTAGCTTTGATTAGTGTAAATTTACCTTGTAAGTTACAAGACAGATTATGTTAGATAACGTACATCAGTTACATTATTATAACACAGTTATCTAATTAAACAAAATTCATTAACTCAGAATTTACTGTTTCAAAAAAATCACCTAATACCTAATTATTTCAAATGTTCAAAACTCCTGCCATTTATTTTTTTCTTTGCACACATTCAGTCTTTTTGTAATGAAATTAATACTAGTCCAAATATCAGCAAGAAAAATACATCAACATGCTTCCCGAACTGAATCTTAGGATTGACCCCAAAATAGCCCCACTAAACAAGAAACATAACAAGTCTTCTTTGTGATGTTCTTTTCAGAGACATTTCGTGATGTTTATTTAAAACGCTGATAAGATATCTCCTAGATGTCTTAATTTTATTATCAACACTATTAACATCCATGTCAGGTAAATAAATGATGTACACAATAATACCTGAATTCGCAGTTACATACACATCCTATGAACTTCTTTTTAGCAACTTCCTATAAGAAACATTCATACGATGTTAATTTGTATACTTCTCACTAATGTCACATACAGAACGTTACTGTAATATTACAAATTAACATGTTTCTAAGATGATTACATGTTGCAGTTACTTTTACATCGTTCGAAATAATTTTTAGTAACTTGCAGCGGTTACGTCTGTACGATGTTAGTTCATAAAACTCTCAGTAATATCTCATATTAAACATCACAGTAACATAAAAAAAAGAAGAGAACAGAAGAGGAACTGACGAACGAAACAAACAGTAGTTATTTGTGGAAACAAATGACAAGCATGGAATGGCGGATGGTTTTCAGTTTTCTGTTATATTTTATTTTCAGGAAGCACATTTTTTGCAAGAAGTACTTGAATAAAGTGGTCTTCGTTTTCGTTAGTTCCTACTTAGCTACAGTTTCTATACTTAGTTGTCATTCTTGTTATAATGGACGAACAACAGTTGTTATCGGTAAGTACCTATTCCAAAATAATAACTATTGAAACTTAATACTCATTCAATGCTTTAATCGGCTATTGTACATTGAAATTCCAGGTGGCGGAATTGTACACTAACATTATATAATAGAGTTTACAAAATAAGGGTTTTTTCAGCTTTTAAAATATTTTAGTTAGTAAGTATATTTTAAAAACGATTCACAATATTTCAAATACTAGATATGCATTATACCCTGCAAAAAACTTAATATTTGAATAGGGTAGATATTATTATTAATAATAAAATATGCTCATATGTTGGCAGATATTAATGTTCAAGATGTTCCAGAAGCTACTTACATAAATAAAATGAAAACAAATAGTTGGTAATTATGTAAAGAAGGAGTTACTATTTCAGATAGTTTGATACAGACATTGTATTAAACACTTCAAAAAATATTGAATCAAGTATCTCTAGTTCTAGTTTTTGTAGTAGTAGTTATGATCATCAATATAGTTTTGCAGGTTTAGAAAATTTTAACATTAATACTAACAATTCTTGTGAACAATTCGAGACTGTTTAAGACTTCAAAAACCGAAATTTCTGTTAAAAAGCTCGTTTCCATTTGAAAATACACTGAATACAATAAATAAGCTGTAGGTGTCCCTTACAATGGTACATATATTAATCTAGTTGAAGAGTATGTAACTTATGACACTGAATGCTCCAGTCAACAAACAGAATTCAATTATTTATTATTGTAGAAACACAGCTAGTGGATTCTCAATTGGATACAATTAATCATAAACTCATTTAACTTGATAATATGTTCATATTTCTTCTTCATAAGTAGTTTTTTTTTAATACAGTGTATTAATAATGCTTAGATTTCATTAAGTTACTATTCCATGATGTTAACATACAATATCTTCCAGGATGATAATAACAAGATGAAAATAGTAAATTATTTTATAAAGAAAAGAAGTATGAATTTTCATGGCACACCTGAATTTATCTGCCAAACGGCGTGAGGCATGTAATAGAAGGTATATCATGAAAAGTCACTGCTTGAAATAAAATATGTTATAATTCCTTTGAAGAGCCCCTCATGTATCTTATGGAAAATGGGTCCCAGTCAATTGGCTGAAAATCAAGTTTGATGTAGTTTATGATGATCGATCAAAGGTCTCCATGGGCACAATTTGATCTAAAGTAATTGTTTTATTAGCTGCTGTAGAACACCTTTAAATGTTTCATAGATAAGGATTTTGAAGTGTACGTTATGGAATGGTTGATGCACTCGAAACAGCGACTCTTGCGTGAGAAAAAGTAACCGTAAGTAAACGATAGAATTTTCTTTAACTATATTGGATTTCTGTTGATTTAACGTAATTTTTCATAAAATATTTATGGTGTAAAATTTTTATTACTTTTAAAATAATTGAAAAACTATTCCAATAAATTTTCTGTAAACTAGCTGTAATGTATGTGTATCCGTTAAACTTTATTAATTCAGTTTCAAAGTATGTTACATTATGGCAACTACAGATTAATATACCCTTTTTTATTTCTTGCTTTCACTGATTGCGTTCAATAGTTTCCACTTTCCACACTTGTTATGTAATATGCTTACACAATTTTATTTTTTTTAGGTTGGATTCCTGGACGAGATATTTTTTTTTCTAATTTTGTACCTGTTTTTATCAAATTTACCGTACTGTTCATTAATAGTGAATAAACATTTTAAATCCTTTATTGGTTTTTTTGCTATTTTATTTTAAATGTACAGGATGAACAACTAAGAACGACTGTAGGCCACATCTCAAAAAAGAATCATGGTACAACTTTTAAAAAAATTACCTTGAGGTAAATGATCCTGAAAAATTGTTGGAAAATATTTTGCAGTCTCTAAAAAATATTCGCTAGGGGTGGAATGAACACTTGAAAACATAATACTCCAAAAAAACATACTAAAAATACAATTTTTGAAATCTTGATGAGATTATGAAAAATTTATTTAAGGATATTTTTTGCCATTATTCTTCAAATAATGGGTGGGGAAGGTTCAAACTCATGAACGAATGTATAACTTTTTCGTTTTTTAACCGATATTAATGATTTTAGCTGCATTTAAAAGAGATTTTCTGTTTAATATGATCGATACCAAAGATAATTTTGTATCCACTCGGAAATTTCAAATGTAAATTGAAGCATTTTTTAAATTTTTATATCTGATATCGTAAATATCTTGGAATAGATTCCTATTTTCTTAACCCTTCTCATAGGAATTTAAAAAATGCCTCATTACATTTGAAATTTTCGAGAAAAATGGGAAAATTGTCGACATTTTCACATAGCGTTGACAAAATTGTTCAATTTTGTTATTTTTGTTAAGCATATCTTATTATAGAGGAAAAAATCTTTTAAATGACGCCAAAAACATTGATATCGATTAAAAAACAAAAAAGTGTTACGACATTTGTTTTTTAGGTTGAACCTTTCCCCACCCCTTCCTTGAAGATGAGGACAAAAAGTCCCTAACCACATTATTTCATAATCTCAACAATATATGAAAAGTTGTATTTCTAAGATACCTTTAGAATGTCTTTTTTGGAGATAATCACAGTATTATGTTTTTAAGTGTTCATTCCACCCCATAGGAGATATTTTAGGAACTCAAAAATATTTTCCAGCGATTTTTTAGGGTCATTTTCCTGGAGGTATTTTTTTAGTGTTGTACCATGAATATTTTTTGAAATATGGCAGAAAGCGGGCGTTCTTAGTTGTTCACCCTGTATTTGCTGATTAAGCACAGAAACATCTATAGGATGTCATATAGAATGTTTGAGGTATATTATTTAGAGGTTTAAGTAATGTCCATACAACATCTAAGATAATACACTGTATTGTTTTTGAAATGTCGTATTTAAATCATTGATAAGATGTTATTTCTTAGACATTGCATTAACATCGACAAGATGTTAAAAGGCATTTCAGAATGTTACAGAAATGTTGTTTTTAGTTCGTTATAAAGACTTCCTTTTGAGGAAGTTCTAGTAACATCACAGTAATGTAAAAAGGCAGCGCTTTAGCATCGCTGAGAAGTTAAGTTGAAACATCACAAAAGTTAACACCCACAAGCTGGGCATAAGCGGTTGTATAGATGTGCATGTAATGAAAATAAGAGGAAAAAAAGGAAGAACATTATCACAATGTGATGTTCAATTAACATAACTGTAATATTTATTTGTATAGTGAGAGAAATCTATAGCTGTAAGTTTTGCTGACCTCGTGGACCATGGTATCTCACTTACTGTTTCTTTGTTTTCTAGTACTCTTTCTCATTTTTCTGGGATTTCTTTTGAATGAAAAGACATACTGTCTCCTAGGTACGTCCAATCGCCAGTTTTTATGAATGACCCTATACAATTATATATTCCTAAAAAGCTACCCTATAAATTAAAATTTTGAAAACAAAATTCCAGAATCTACTTATTTTATTATTTAGCCGTCGCTAACACTACAAGTCAAATTAAATCCAGTTAAGGATTATATCTTTTCTGATACATGCTTGTTCTCAACGATGTATGTTTAAAGTGTTTTCCATTTTTGCTTGTAGTTAAGTTAAAAGCTCTTTCTGCATTTTATTCACTACTTCAATATTTTTGCTCGTCATTCTTAAGATAGTCCAAGTAAGCACGCCGCACACTCTACATTATTCAGAACGTACTTTTAAAAATTGCCAGAAAGAAAAAGAAATGTGTGTAATGTATTTGATATTTGAAGTGACAAATCTTGAAGTTTATTTTCCTTAGAACATGGTCAATAATATTGTTTTGGATTTTCTTTGGATCAGTTTAACAACAATAAAAGAATAATTTTTATTTGAGTTGTTTGATAGGCAGATAGTCAAGAAAAAAAGTAACCCGTAGTAGTCACACGTCCCTCACCAGGGACATATTTTTCTACAGGTTTAAATGAATAGAGTTTGATTAAGCGCTAAATGCGTATTGTACCGTGTAAGCGACAACCTTTTTTAAGCAATTAAAATCTGCGGCACTCCTATGGACATTGTTCAAATCATTTAGGGTAGACATAAGTCATCTGCTTCAGAGGTTGTACGTGTCGTGAAGTTTCTTTTGTGTTACAGATCTGTGTTTTAACGTTGTTTTACTAAATCCAACGCTGTTATTTTTCGAAGTTTGTAAGTATAAGATTAAGTTTTGCTATAACTACATTTTTTTTCATTTAAACAGAGTTTGGAGGTATAACAGGAAACGTTATTTTTGATGTCCTTCAGTAGGGGCAGAATAATTAGAGTATTAGTGTTAGAAGGGATAACATCAGTGCACTGCACGAAGCGCTAAAATCCGTTATATACATTGTATGTGCTTTATGTTCCTCACCGGTTCGTGACATATGTCTGTTATGAATCATCATGTCGAGGGTATGAGCAATGTAAGTTTGTTGAAATGAACTTTTATTTTCTATAATTATTACAATAAAACCAACAAAATTAAAACCATCGAGTATTATTTACGAGAGGTTATGGGCCCAGGCCGCTCCACGGACTATTATTTAAAGAAGGAAGTTTTGGAAACTTGGGAAACAGATGAAAACCTTTTTTGAGGTTATCATAACACGTGCAAAATACTGGTTTGTTGATAACTAAATAAAAATACGAAAAGATAATGGCCCAAAGTAATTCGAGGAACGTTATGATTGAAACACTGAAAGTGGAAAATTATGGTAATTGGAAATTCAGGATGGAGCTTATTCTAGAGGAAAATGGTGTTTTAGAATGTGTTGAACAATAGTTAAATGTGAGTGAGACAGGTTCCGAAACAGAGAAACAAGAAAAGATGAAGAAATACAGCAAAGCAAAGTCTTTAATTGTACAATGTGTAAATAACAACCGGATAGAAAGTTTACGTGAAAAGAGAACAGCATTTGCAATGTGGAAAACTTTAAGAGAGAAATATAAGAAAGGGCAGTTGTTTCTAAGGAAAAAATTACTTTCAATGAGATTGCAAGAAGATGAACCGCTTGAAATATTTTTACAACGGTTTGAAGAAACCGTAAGACTTCTAAAATAGTCTGGCTGTCAAATGAATGACCAAGACCTTCTTTGCAGTATTCTGTTAGCTTTACCTAAATCATATGAAACAATTGTAACTGTTTTGGAAAATATCCCAAATATTGATTTTAATTTGACAAAAAGGAAATTGCTCAGTGAATATGAGAAAAGAAAAGTAACAAGTCAAAGTGAAAACAGACAACAGAGAGGCACATATGCTTTTATTTCAACACGTGGATCGTGCTACCGGTGTTGAGAGCTGGGACACTTCAAGAGGGACTGCAAGAAGGGATTTACTCATCAAAAGATAGATTGAGGTGGTTATAGAGGAAGAGGAGAAATCAGTCAAACTCAATTAACAGAATAAAAAACATTAATAATACATTACCCGATAACATTTAGCAGATAATTCAGCAAAAAAATAAACTTGGCAAAAAACAAGAAAAATTGATGATCATCATGCAGTAAAAGATCAACAACGCCTAATAAATAAAACAATCAAAGAGCACAAAAACGCAGAATGGATAAAATTTCTAGAAACCCTGAAACCAGACGACAACTCGTTAAGGAGAGTCGCACGATATTTCAGGAAAAAATTCAGTGTAATCCACAAAATTTCAAACAATGGTCAGATATACATAAATACGTCAGGCATCGCAGAACAGTTCGGAGAATATTTCCAAAGCAATTTTGTTAATAACACTCAACATACACAACAGCACCAAAATATAACTCACACAGTACATCAATACATCAATTCATTCAATACACTAAACACAAAAAATCTAACAACATGCACCGAAATTTATAACACAATACAACAACTCAAAAACAAAACAGCCCCGGGGTCAGACACTATACACAACATTTTGCTTAAAAACCTATCGAAAAAAGCTATCGTACAACTAACACACATAACTAATTATATTATCAAAACAGGGCAATATCCCGATATACTCAAAATAGCCAATGTAATCCCTATCGTCAAACCTAATAAACAATCATGTTATGTAGATAGCTATAGACCTATTTCCCTCCTAAACAATATGGCAAAGGTGATAGATAAAATTATTCTACACAGATTAAAAGACTTTGCTGAGAAGCAAAATATTATACCCTCCGAGCAATACGGTTTCAAAAGTAGCCATAGTACAGTAGCCCAAATTATAAAAGTCATGAACTATATAAGGGAAGGCTTTCTAAATAAACATAAAGCTGTGATGGTAACACTTGATATTCAAAAGGCCTTTGATTCCGTATGGCTCGAGGCCTTAATAAACAAATTAATTAATTTTGAAATTCCAGATTATTTGATAAAAATATTAAATTCATATTTAACAAATAGGAAATGTTATTCCAAAATTGAGAACCACACAGCTGGACCGTACTCCATTAAAGCCGGATTGCCTCAAGGCTCTGTATTATCACCCTTGTTATATTCCCTTTTTGTCCACATTCTTCCAACATCCCCTCAACTGCTAACTGCTATGTACGCCGACGATACTTGTTTTGTTCCACAGCACAGAATCCAGATCACGCACTCGAAACATTACAAACACATATAAACACACAAATCATTCCATAATTACACGATTGCAAATTAGCTATCAACGCCTCTAAAACAGAGTATTTATTACTCGTGAGGTTAGCTAAAAAAAACACATAATTGCAATCTCAGCTTTGCGTAGATGGGCAACTCATAAAACCCTGTACTACGCTTAAATACTTAGGGTACACCGTACAAGGAAATACCAATGCAAATGCACACATTATGCAACAGATACGCAAAGCTAAGACTGCAATGAGTAAACTATACCCACTCATATGCACACACAGCAACTTAACATCACACAACAAAATTCTTACATATAAATACATCATAAGACCTATACTAACATACGCTGTTCCCGTTTACTACAACGGTACAAAACACAACTTCAACTCCCTGCAAGTGGTTCAAAACAAGTGTCTTCGGATGGCAATTAAATACAACTGTTACCCCAGATTACCTAAAAACAACTGGTTACATGAGAAAGCCGACATGCCAACTATTAAAGACTTTATAACAAAAATTTCGTCAAACTTTTAGAATTATTGTCTGCCAGAAGACCTTCGAAAAAATCTCCTAGACGCTAATCGCGCAGGAGACATCCGAGATAGTGGGTGTAGGCTTCTGCATGGCACACTAGTTACATAACAAGGTTGATTAACTTCAAGCCTCTACTATCACATAACGTATAAATCAAATCAAACAAATAAACAAACAAAATCAACATCAGCCATGTTGCCGTCTCAAAAACTACCCCCTATCATTTTTGAAACCCTGTTTTTTAGCTACTTTTCAGGGATAACCTAGCCGAAGTATTCTAGGAGTCAAAAACATTCAAGGGACAAAGTTATGGTAAAGAGTGTAAAATCATGGATAATGCCCTCGAGCAAGGAGCCACGAACTTCAGATATGGCGTACACAACAAGAAGGGAAATGGCTGGAACACCGGCACACATTTTCATATGTATTTCTCCACTTGTTGTAATGGGATTTTAAAACATTAATGAAGAATATTTTTAATAATAAGGAGGTTGGTTTAGAGAAATATCCATGAGGGGTCATGAATATCAAAATAGACAACAGAGCAAAAATAACTACGTTGAACACCAGCAAAACAATGAGAGAAGAGAAGAAGCCGCAAGACAAGAAGTGTAACCTTTATGAGTACAATGAATGGTATAGGATCAGGACAGACAAACTTGGACTGTACAGAGATAGGAAAAGGAGGTATTTTGAGATTGTATATAAACTCTGGCTGTACAGATCATATATTAAGTGAAAAACAATACTTTACTGACTTTTCGTTGCTTGAAAAGCCTATAAAAATAGCTGTTGTGAAGAATGACAGTTTTTTGTCAGCTACTGGAGTAGGAAACATACAACTATTTAGTAAGGTTGGAAATGAGAATATAAAATGTAATATTAAGAATGTCTTTTATGTACCTAATCTTGGAAAAAAAATGTTAAGTGTAAAACGATTAGATTCAGAAAATATAAAAGTGATTTTTGGTAATGGGGAAGTTTAAGAGATCAGTTTAACAAATTGGTTGGTAAAGGTATTAGAAAGGATCTCTATGGAATATCTTTCAAGCTTTTAATTCCAGAATGCTCAAACATAGAAAACTTGGAAAGTGATTTTCAAAAATTGCATCAAAGTTATGCGCATACTGGTTTTTCAGGATTAAATTAAATAATTAAGCAAAATATGGTGCTGGGTATGAATAATGTAAAATCTCAAGATATAGATTTTTGTGAACCATGTATAACAGGTAATATGACAAGGTTTCCATTTGGTAATAGAGCAAAAGCACAAAGATTATTGGAAATTATACACACAGATATTTGTGGTCCAGTTACAGCCACAACATATAATGATAACAAATATTCTATAACCTTTATAGACGACTTTTCAAATTTTTCGGTAATATATTAATTAAAAAATAAAAGTGAAGATTTTAATAAGTTTCAGGAGTATGTTGAAATGGTAGACTCAAAGTTTAGCAAAGGTACGTAGTGATAATGGTGGAGAATATACTTCAAAAGAGTTTGTTAATTATTGTAGACAAAAGGGAATTATTTTAGATCACACTATAGCTTACACACCAGAGCAAAATGGCAAAGCGGAAAGGATCGTAGTCTAGTTGAAAGAGCAAGGGCAATAATGAATGATTCAGGGGTAGGAAAGGAATTTTGGGGCGAGGCGGCTGTACTTTTCACAAATTATGTTATGAATAGGGGATTATCAGCAAATCATAAAAATGTCACACCGGCTGAGATTTGGTATGGTGTCAAACCGAATGTAACGAATTTTAGGATTTTTGGGTGCACAGCATACTCTCTTATACCGAAAGAGTTACGTAAAAAATTTGACAATAAAACAGAAAAAACTATGTTGGCTTATTCGCCAACGGGGTATAGACTTTGGTCAGTAGAAAAACAAAAATTAATTGTGAGTAGATATGTCGAGTTTAATGAAAACGAATTTTATTATTAAAGGGAAAGTATACAAATTGATTGTGATAAAGAAAGTAAAGTTGAGGGAAAAGGCAAAAAGAAGGAAATAAAGGATAGTGTTAATGAGCATTCTGAGATTCAAGATGAGAGGGATATTGTAGAGAGACAGGGAAATAGACAAAATAAACGTCCTATAAAATTACCAGAAAAACTAGGAGACTATGAATTGTATATGGCTTTCAATGCTTATAATTATATTGAGAATGTAACTGATTGCTATAATTGCTATAATGATTTACAGACTAGACCAGATGAAGAAAATTGGTTAAAAGCAATAGATAGGGAACTGGAGTCTATACATAAAAATGAAACTTGGGAAAAGGTAATAAAGCCAGATAATGTAAAAATACTGGATACTGGAGGGGTATTTAGCTATAAAAGTTTAGAAGAAAAAATAGAACATAGATACAAGACTAGATTGGTGGTAGCTAGGCTAGTGACCATTAGAGCACTTTTAATACTTGGTAACCAGAACAATATCTATTTCCAGCTATTAGACGTGAAATCGGCCTTTTTAAATGGTAAATTGACTGATGAAGTTTACATATATTATCCTGATGGTCTAAAACCAGATAAAAATAAAGTTCTAAAATTGAATAAATCACTATATGATCTAAGGCAATCATCTAAACGCTGGAATGATGAGATTATTGCTTTCCTACTAGATATAGGTTTTTAACGTTCCGAAAATGACTTTTGTTGGTATATTTTGAACAATGAAATATTTTAAATTTTGTATGTTGATGACATTATAATTGCAGTACCGAACTTAGAAATGTTAAATAAAACTAAGGAATAACTCATGAATAAGTTCTTGATGAAGGATAAGGATTGTCTAAAGAATTTTTTAGGGTTAGAAATTAGCTATAATAGAGGTCTAGGAATTTTGAGAATAGCTCAAAGTAACTATATTGAAAACTTAATGAAGCGATTCCAATAGATCCAAAGTTAAAATTTAGTATTAATGATGATGTTAGTGGAGTTACAAAAAGTCCTGTTCGAGAACTTGTCGGTTGTTTAATGTACCTAATGTTAGGTAGTCGACGAGATATTTGTTATTGCGTTAGTTATTACAGCAGATTTCAAGACAAAGCTACCGACGAGGTCTGGAATAATTTGAAAGGAATTTTACGTTATTCAAAAACAACTATTAATGTTGGCTTGGAGTTCGGTCCTGACGAGATAGCAAACCAGACTTGATTATATCCGCTCTAATTAAATTCGTATTTTCTTCATCAAACGATTGAATAAAATAGTGAAAAAGTTAGTGCTATGAAATCGATGCGTTAAGGAGAGGTGTGTAGAAAGAATATCTTTCAAAGCTTAGAGATTACCCAAATATCCATACAATACGTCATCAATACAATATACAGCAAGTTGAAAACCAGATTCTTTAATTTATAAATTGTAACAAAACCTGTTCTAGATCGATAAAGTGATTTAGCTAATTACCTGACATCAAGAAGCTGAAACTAAAAACACAGGATCGTATATAGGAAATAACAGAGCAAATTAAATAAGTAACAAAATGGAAAAAGTCTTGGAGAAATTGAACACTATGGATGAGAGAAATTTTCGAATGGAGCAAAAACTGGACGAAATTCAGCGAGAACTAACTGCCCTTACATTAGAAAATCTTGAGAGGAAGCAGGAGAATGAAGAACTTAAACAGGAGCTGGAGAAACAAGAAAAGAGAATCCAATTTTTAGAAAGAGAATTCCGAAGTAAAAACCTAAGCATCTATGGAATAAATGAAGCACATAACGAAGATAATAACATTCTACAAAATAAAATAAAAGAAGTAATGAATACATTAGAGGTGCAAATTAAAATGGAACACGATATAACGAATATCAGAAGATTGGGGAAGAAGAGGGACAATGCAAGTAAGTAGACCAGTACAAATAGAAATGGTTAACAAAACAAAAAAACTTGAAATTTTAAAATCGGCTAAAAACTTAAAAAATACCCAGTGGAGTGTCAACGAAGACTTCCCAAAAGAAATTCAAATGCAAAGAAAACAACTTTTGGTACAGATGAAGATAGCTAGAACCGAAGGTCATAAGGCATTTTTAAAGTATAATAAACTTGTAGTCGGTGGAAAGGCACATGACGTGAGGAATGCTGGGGGGTGGAAAAAGCTGCATAGAGAACCATCAACAACGTCCAAGAAATCAAAAGGAAGAACAGTAAGCGAGAGATCTCCGGCATCCGAAGATACAACTAGTGAAAATTCTTTAAAAAACCCTAAACTTGCATAAGAACAACCAAACCAAACCAAACTAATTACAATGATCTAAATAACTTACCTTTTGTTAATATGATCTTCTGGAATATGCGGGGCTTTAAAAATTTTAATAATTTTATTCAAGACCCATATGAACAATATGACTTTTTATGTTTATGCGAAACATGGTTGTATTCGGGCATAAAAGTACCTAACGCCTTGAGTAGTAACTATAGTATTGTTTATTCAGAAGCTATCCGAGACAAGTCAGTAGGACATGCAAAAGGTGGTATAGCAATACTTTACAAAAATTGTTACAATTCAAAAGTACTGGAATCTTCTCCCTGGTGGGTAATGTATCATTTTGAAAAATCTTCTTTTCAGTTTATTGTTTGTGTTGTATATTTTTCACCTAAATATGAGTATGATGAATTGTTGGAATCTTTTGGAATGTCACTTAATGCTATACTAGAACAATATCCTGATTGTTAATTTCTTATAATTGGAAATTTTAATAGTAGAATTGGCGAGACAAGTGAAATTCCAGAAGAAGTTGTAGCAAATACTCAATTTTTCCCCAATATGCTAAGTTATGATAAAGTCAGTAACTATAAGGGTCATCGTCTTTTGGAATTTATGTCAGATAGAAACTTCTCGTTAATAAATGGTCATATAAAAACAGACAGACCTGCTAATTTCACTTTTTGTAATGCATTAGAGCAAAGTGTAATAGATCTCTGTTTCTGTAATACTGATAAGCTTGAATTAATTGAAAAATTTAGTGTGCCAGATGATCAATATTTGTCTGATCACTTTCCAATAATTAGATCCAGTTCCAAAGTAACTGATTTTAAATTGTCAATGCTTACCAAACGTAGGAGCAATTGGAGATGTGGACGCTTTGTATGATAATCTGTGTAGCACAATATGGGATGTAGCAAAACTTGAAGGTTTAATCTCAGTAGAATATTTCAATGGCATTAACTCAATGCGTTCTAAGCATTGGTTTGATGCTGACTGTAAGAAATATAAACGTCAAGTAGCAAATTCATTGAAAATATGTAGAAAACAAGGATTATCCGAAATAAACAAGACTTATATTTCCAACAAAAAAGAGTATAAGCGATTAATTTTAAGGAAGAAAAATGATTATGAAAAAGATATTGTGACTACTCTTTCCAACACAAAAAATCCGTCGGAGTTCTGGAAAACCTTAAAGTTATCTAGACGTAAAGATAGAAGTTGTCCTATATCAATCAGGGAGTGGGAATATTTTTACGATAGCATATCTTCAATTAAAGTTCAGTATGAAGTATGTTTTTTGGGGTCGGAGACGAATTTCTAGATGCCCCCATATCACTTCTAGAACTTGATCAATCTTTGGTTTTGGGCAAAGATGGCAAATCACCAGGTAAGGATGGTATTACTTACGAGTTTTTAAAGCATTTACCACAGAACTGGCGTTTATATATTTGTCATTTATATAATAAAATTTTGGATTCGGAAATTATTCCTTCCGGTTGGCATGAAACAATTCTCACAATGCTTTACAAAAAAGGACCCTTAGAGGATCCTAAGAACTATCGTGGTATATCTCTAATTAATTGTTGTACCAAGGTGTTTTCGTTAATTCTATTAAATCGCTTGTCTAATTGGTGTGAAAATAATCTCATTCTTCCTGAAACACAATTTGGCTTTCGAAAGAATAGGGGATGTTCGGATAATATTTTTATTTTGACTTCTGTTTTGCAAATAACTCTTAGGCTCCCCCGCAGGAAAGTATATGCTGTTTTTGTATACTTTCGAAAGGCATTTGACAGCATAGAGCATACACTTCCTTGGTTGAAACTATTTAAGTTTGGGGTTAGTACTAAGTATATTAGAATACTTAAACACTTATACGAGAACGCCACATTTTTAATTAGACACCAAAACCTGTATAGTAAAAAATATGCTATCACTGAGGGAGTTCTCCAAGGTGAACCGCTAAGTCCACTGCTTTTCTCTATTTTCATATCGGATATTGAATATTACTTTCGTTCAAGTAACTTACGCGGAATTAATATTGATGGCAAGAATGATGTGTTCATGCTTCAATACGCCGATGACATAGTAATCCTGGGGGACTTCCCAATAGACAGTTAACACTTATAAAACGAAAGTATTAATATTTGCAAAAAGAGGGAACAAACATAATTATAATCAAAAGTTTTATTACAATGGTTTTAGGTTAGAAATAGTAAAGCAATTGGGTATATCCGAACTCTGCCACAAAATAAAATTTTACCTGACTTGTATCAATTTGAGGATTACTGAAATGTTCGAACTGTGCCGCAACCATTTAGTTTAATCTTATTAGAGTCATTAGGGTTTATAATAGATAAAATCGGAGGCCCATAGAATTATGTATATTTCTGAAAGGTTTCAAAGATTTCTTGTATTAAATATTTTGAAGAAATCTTGATTGTTTTGATCGATATTTAGGGGATTAGGGAAAGGATGTTGATGCACTTACTCTATATAAGAGTTATAGTTGTATTCAGTTACTTCATATGGATCTACAGAAATTAAGAGTGTAGTACACATAGCAAACAGTGACCAAAATGGAGAACAAAGCATCTACAATGTATAGTGAAAGAGGAAATAAATTAATAGTGTTGAACAGTTATAAATTTTCGGAAGCTAATACTAGCAAATGTGGAAACATTAGATGGAAGTGCTGTAACGCAAAATGTCCAGTTAGAGTGTACTCCCACGTTTCTGATGAAGAAACAATCACAGAAGTCAAAGGAGAACACAATCATACTATGGAAACGAACCTGTCAAGAAAAGCAGTGAGTAACAGCATTAAAAGGAAAGCGACTGAAGATCCCACTGAGAAACCCTCCAAACTAATTCGGCAAGAATTGGTGTCAAATAATTTCGCGGAGGATATCAACACCGAAGATATTGACCGAATAAGGAAAAATATTCACGCGGCGAGAAGAAAAATTTTACCCCTATTGCCTAAAAATCAGGAAGAAGTATTTAATAGTGTTCGTGAATTACAATTACGAACGAACCGAGAAGAGGAATTTCTATTAACAGCAGACCAGGTATTTAAAATTATTGTGTTCTCCTGTTTTTCCAACCTTAATTTTTTATGTAAATCGGATTGTATTTTGATGGATGGGACTTTTAAATACTGTTCAACTTTTTTTTACCAAATGTTTACCATTCATGGTTTTAAAAACGGCTATTACGTACCTCTTGTTTTTTGTTTGCTGCCGGACAAATCAAGTCGAACATATTCAAATTTGTTTTTAATTTTAAGACAAAAATGTAAAGAAATAGGCTTAAATTTTCAACCTAAAGAAGTCGTAGTAGATTTTGAACTAAGCATTCATAACGCTATATATGAATGTTTTGGTAGAGATCAAATTCTTTTTGGTTGTAAATTTCATCTCTGTCAAGCTTGGTTTCGTAAGATTCAGGGGTTTCATTTGGTACAAGAGTACAGACAGAAAGGTTCTGTAATTGGCGAATACTTAAAAGTACATTTCGGTACTATGTATCTTAGTCCTGAGGAAGTTGTAGAATTTTTTTATAATGAACTACATTTTTTGCTTCCGAATGACGAAAGAGTTATAGAATTCCGAAATTATGTCAATAAAACATATATAACGCAAAATTCGATATTTCCACCACTTATTTGGGCAAATAATGCATCCTTTTTTAAGAGAACAACGAATTCTTGTGAGAGTTTTCATTCGCATTTCGGTGCTTCTTTTTACAAAGCACATCCAAACATTGTTCAATTTACTAGTGTGTTATTGGATTTACAAACAGAGGTATACGCGAAAACTCGTTCGGCAAACCAAAGCCAGAAAAAAACCAAAAAAACTATTAATGTTAAAATTAATTTCATTAATGATCATTTGTTATTTCTCGCTTTATGTTTGTGAAAACGGTTGCATGTAAAAATCTTCCACACGTTTAATTTTTGTTTTTTTTATATGTTTATGTATATTGAATATATTTTATTGTAATGTAGATGTAATGTAGATGTAATTTTTTAGAAGTGGCAAATATACGTTGAAAATATATGTATGTTATTCATATTTTCTTATATTGAATTTGAGTACCTAAAGTTCAAGGTAAATTGTTAAATCGGATTAGGCTATTAGACCCCTACTGGTTTGGTAGTTAATCTCCAAAATTTTAAACACTGGCAGAGTTCGAACAACCCGTAATGACTACCTGCATTTTGTGGCAAAGTTCGGATACTCCGAAGCAATTTACGTATCTAGGTGTTGATTTCTCTTCTACAGCTATGTTCTGTACAATGGCTAAGAATACTAAAATTAAAGCTTGTCGTGCCATTGGAGCAATTATGGATATTATGTGCCAATCAAAAATTAATACATGGGATTCCAGAATCAAATTGTATAATTCTATCATTTTATCTTGCCTTTCTTTTGGAATTGGCATATGGGGACTACACTATACTGTTATTATTGAGCCGGTTCAGGTAAAATTTTTTGAAAAACTGTTGAACTTGTCTCAGAATACTCCAGATTATATTGTACGCCTTGAGACATATTCGCCCCATTTATCACTAATTATTTTTAAACGTGCTTTAAGTTGGTTAAATAAACTTAAAATAATGGATAATTCTAGAATGTACAAAATCTGTTATATGCAACTTTTACAATTAGCTACGGAGAACGCTAAATATAATTGGCTCACTCAAGTTAAAGAATGGTTTACCTTTGCAGAGTGTGAACATTTATGGACAAACTATTTAAATGCATATTCAGGTATGATATACTCTCAACTATTAATTGGTGAAACCGGGAGAAATTACTTGCGAATACCCGCATCTATATACATAACGAGAATTGTCGCACAAATCAGAACTTCCAGTTAAAAGATACTGAAATTTTCCTTCAAAGGAAACTTCTATATAATTGATTGTGGGGAAATCTGTTCCGTTTGTAATATGCATACACCAGAGTCGTTGGAGCATATTCTCTTTAAATGCCCCATTCACAGCCCTCTTAGACAAAATAGATTTTTTAATAGTGTGGATAATGTTGATGATCTGGTACATTATTTGAATGCCATTAATGATAATCTCTCTGAGCTCTCTATGCTGGCCCATAGTGTTATTAGTATCTCAAAATTAAGAGCTTTCGCATGCGGAGAATGAATAATAACACTATAAAATGTATATACAATATAATAATATCAATTAATAACAAATATATATGTTCTAACTCAAATAACTGTAAATAATTACTGAAAATGCCGTATGGATCATTGTAATGAATGTGATGTATGTACCGAACCCTTGTGAAAAGATGTATCTTATGCACAATAAAATTTATCTATCTATCTATTAATGTTGGCTTAGAATATAAGAGAAATGAAAATAAAAACCTATATCGTTATGTAGACTCGGACTGGGGGGGGGGGTGATATTTACGACCGGAAATCGGTAACTGGTTATATCTTTAAAGTATTTGATTGTACACTTATGTGGGTAACCAAAAAACAGAATTGTATAGCATTATCAACAACTGAGGCGGAATTGGTAGCACTGTGCACTGCAGCAACTGATGGATTATGGTTAATGAAATTATTTTTAGATTTCGGTTTTAAGTTTGAATCGATTGTTTATTTTTAAACAATCAAGGATGCGTGTCAATAATACAAAACCCCAGTAATAATCGTAGAGTGAAACACATTGACTTGAAATTTAATTTTGTTTGTGATCATGACAGAAATGGACAAAAAATCTTGCAGTATATAAGTATAGACAGCCAACAAGCAGATATACTTACTAAAGGCCTACCGATTACTTTATTTTCTAAATTTAAAGGGCTTCTGGGTTCGAGAGATTTTAGCGAGGGAGGGTGTTAGAATGAATAACATCAGTGCACTGCACGGAGCGCTAAAATCCGTTATATACAAACAAGCAAAATACTGAATCAAGAAATAAAAAATAATTTCGAAATAAAATACACCAATAAAAATATCGTTATATTTACCAAAGAGACAAAGGACTTTGAGAACCTGAACAAAAGATACATAGAAACAAAAATTTCTTACTACACAAATTCACTAAAATAAGACAATACCCATGCCTTCGTACTTAGAGGACTCACGAAAGCAATCACATCCGAAGAAATCAAGGAAGCACGTGAAAACCAATACGAACTCATCATTGAAGACGCACAGGATTACTACAAAAGGACGTCCACTTTTCCTGATTGTTGCAAAAGCACGCTAGGATATGCTGGGAACTTAACCAATAATTTGGTGTCACGTCTGCCAGATGTGGGGACATGCCAATGCTAATTGCAGAATACCAAAATGCCTCAAGTGTGCAGAGAATCATTACACAATGGAACGCTGAAATTTGCCTAACCTTCATCCAAAGAAAACATAGGTAAGATAACAAAGACAACCGGAATAATTCCACCCAATTACAGAGATGCTCTACCTCCCACCAGTAAACCATAGCTTTAGGAGAAATGAGATTTCACTGAAATAAATAGGACTGATCAGGCAAGGAACCTCCACAAGCCTACAACAATAACTGAAACAAGAGTATGTGATTCCTTTTTTCCCATTTGTAGGCGATAATTTCATATTAATACATGATAATGCCCGTTCACACACAGCACGCATTGTGACACGCGGGACACCAATATTGATGCCATAGATTGGTCAGCAAGGTCACTAATCACCAAATCCAATTGAACACATATGGGATGCACTCGAAAGAGCCATTAGAGGAAGATTATATCCACCGGAAACTTTAGAACAATTGTCTGAAGCTCTTATTGATGAATGGAATAAAATTCCCGAACATTATGTTTTATAGTGTAAAATTCGTGATGGCCGGACAGATACTTTGATACTGTTCTTTGGTTTTAATGCATATAAAACCCTAAAAAAACTATTTTGTGTAAATTTTGGAACATTTCGTGAAATTCTTTCAAACATATTTCCTTACCCTGTAAAAAATATTTAAATAAAAGTTATTTCTATTTGCTGATTAAATATGGCCATTTAAGAAAATATGCGATAATTGTTTTGAGTAGTATATAATTGCAACATTAAAATTATGTAAATACTATTCGATCATATTAGATTGTACACCGGATGTAAGCCATGAAGAATAAATTAATAAATCTAGTTGTTAGGTTTGATATATAAAATGGAATTTTGAAGAATAGAAGTTAGGGAGCATTTTCTAGAGTTCTGCCCAGTTAAAGATACAACTGGAGAAGAATTAACAGCTTTTCTATTAAATTATCTGAAATAATTAAATATTGATATTAAAGATATGCGAGGACAAAGATATAACAATGGTGCCAACATGAAAGGCAAACATAATGGATTGCAAAAAAGAATTCTCAATCCTAGATACTTTTTTGTCCCATGTGCAGCTCATATCCTTAATTTTTTTATAAATGATGCTGCGAAAAATTCTTGTGAATTAACAAATTTCTTTGCCATTGTTCAGGAAATATATGTTTTCCTCTCAGCTTCCACCTACCGTTGGCATATTCTTATGAAAGAAGTTCCTACGACTACTGTCAAACCATTATCTGATACACGTTAAGAAAGTAGAATGGATGCCATTAAAACACCTAGATCAAATTTATAAAAAAACGATGCTCTCTTTTTCCTTAACAATGATACATCAAGAAACTATGTAACAATAAATCTTGCAATGTCATTAATTACTAAAATTAAATCATATAAATTGTGTAATAATTTGACACAATATTTTGTCTAAAATAAATATTGTAAGTAAAATCATGCAGAAATCTAATTTTATTTTACCCGAACTTGCAAAAAATGTTAACAGAAACTCAAAATGTTCTCCAGGAATTACGATCTAACAATAGTTTTACAGCTATGCTTAATGTGGCAAAAAAATTGGTGAAGAAACATTTTTTCCAGCTATAAGTTTGGTCAAACCTGGGAAAATGATGGTTTTTTATTATGAATATGAAAGGTGTACCAGTCCAATCTCCAGAGCTGGATTTTAAAGTTGATTTTTAGTTTTACTTCACTTTCTGTACAATATATGTATACATATAAGGGATGTATAGTAATGGAGTGATTTGGACGTTCGGAGATTCAAGTGGATCTACACTTTTCTGTCAACACGACAACTCAAAAACGCGACAAAATTGTTAAATGAAATTATATATGTAATGTATGACACGATACTAAATTTTTTACAAAATTTGAGACAAAATTTTTGAAACATTATTTAGTGTCGTTGCAAACACAATTTCTCGCTAGTTTAAGCAAAATTTCGTACAAAATCTTGTGTATGAAATTTTTTTTAACTTGTTCTAAAAACTTGTGGATTTCGTACGAAATCGGCGCGGAAATGTACGCAGTGCGATAGCCGATAGACATAATGTAATTGTGAGGTTATGATTGTTATGTTTATTTGTTTTGTTACGATTCTGAGTCTGAGATCAACGTAGTACAAACGAAAGTACTGCAAATTGCTACTGTTTTCAAGTGTAGTAATTATGTCGTGGTGACACGAACGGGTAGAAACTTTAATCGATAATTATCAAAAATGGCCCTGCCTTTACATGACCAAAAATGCGGAATACAAAAACAAACACGTCAGATCCTGTGCAATGCAGGCTGTCGAAGCGGCGTTAAAAACCGTTCGTCCGTTGACTAATACTTTTGAAATTTAAACTAAACTACAAGGGTTAAATACCAACTTTTACAACGAAAATAAGAAAGTTGAAGCATCCATTCATAGTGGAGCGGGCGAAGAAACAGTAAGTGAACAATTGTGAAAATACAAAAAATAACGTATCTAAAATAAAAGTCTGGTTAAAAGTACGTGTACGTACGACATTAAAATATAAAGCATTAAGTTAATGATGTAAAAGAAATAATATGTTAATATTCCTGTTTTTGTTGTAGGTTTACCATCCCAGTTTATGGTACAATGATAAACTTATTTTCTTACTGGAGCATAATATAGTAAGAAAAGCTACAGACACAATCGAAGAAAGTTTAGAAGTAACCATCGACGACAACGTGGATGCAAACAACAGTTCCAGTAACATCCAGGAATATTACAGTACAGTAGCAAGACTGGTTACTCTGCGAATCCTACTATGACTTGCAGTAGATCATTATTTGAGTATTCATCAGATAGACGTCAGGTCAGCTTTTCTTAAGAGTAAGTTGGAAAATGTAGTCTTTATGAAACCACCTGTAGGACTGGAGGGCTATAGTGAGGGCCAGTTATGTAAATTAGAAAAAGCTTTGCATGATCTTCGTCAAAGTCCTAAATGTTGGAATAATTGTCTAAATTTACACTTAATAGATTTAAATTTTGTAAAATCTCAAGTAGATCCATGCTTATATTTTACATACTCTACTTTTCTACTTGTTTGGATTGATGACTTATTTGTTGTGTCGAAGTCAGATATTGAAGTTAAAAACATAAAAGATTATTTGATGTCAAAATTAGAAATCAAGGATTTAACTAATAAAAAGAAAATTGTATTGTTGGGCTTAGAAATAGAAATGTGTAAAAATGATATTAGAATGTCTCAAAAATTACTTATTTAAAAGGTTTTGAAAGATTTTAATATGAGTGAATGCAAAACATTAAAAGTTCCGTTACAGCCTAAGTTACAACTCACTAAAAAACCAGAAAGTAATTTTAATGCTCCTTATAAGGAACTGTTAGGTAGTGTAATGTACATAATGATGGGCACTAGGCCGGACTTATGTTTCACTATTTTTTATTTAAATAGATTTCAGAATGGTTTTAATGAAGAACATTGGGAATTTTTAAAAATGTTTTAAGATATTTGAAGTATACCGAAGATTTTGGACTTATTTACCATAAAAGTAATTATAATAAGATAGTTGTTTGTGAGTTTATTGATGCTGATTTTGCAGGTGATATTAATGACAGGAAAAGTACCACTGGATTTATTTTAAAGAATAATGATAATAATGTATTTTGGCAATCAAAGAAATAATCAGTTGTAGCCATATCGAGTTGTGAGGCAGAGTATGTAGCTCTAGCTACATGTTGCACAGAGAGTCTATTTTTATATAAAATATTAAAGGAGATTTTGAATGATGATGTTTACCCTATCAAAATCGACAATAAAAATTGCCAATACATTAGAAACAAAAAGATCTAAACACATAGATGTGAAATTTCATTTCGTTAATGATATAGTAAATTCAAAAAGGTAGAAATTAAATGTATATCAACAAACGAGCAAATAGCAGATATTCTTACCAAGGCTATGGCGGAGAGTAAATTAAATTTGTTTAGAGAGGGATTAAATGTTTGTAAATTTTGACTTTGTTTTGTGACTTTAGAAGCAAAAGTTGGAAAGACAATCTTCCACGCTCTTGTCAACTTTTGCTTCTGTAATTCTGATGACATTACCAGAGTACCGGTTGTTGTTACTCTACCTTACTAATTATCACCTTCAAAAATTATTTATTTTCGACTTAATCTTTACAATTCTCAAATGTCATACAGCTAATTCACACATGTTGGAGTTAGTTAAATTTTATCCCCTATTTCAGGGAGTCATCCATTGTACAATGGGTTAGTTTTATTATTATTTTAATAGCTAGTGACTGTGTTTTAAACACTATATTTTAATTTGTTTTAAATGTTTCTTCTAATTGTGAGGATTTGGTGTACCTACACTCTGGCCATGTAAGTAAATTGAATATAATTGACTTTAGGCCCTTCAATACCTTTTTTGGGTACAAGAGAGGTCCTGTTCTCAATGAAATTACTTGTACAAAAATGTTATGACCAACAAAGAGACGTTTATATATGTTTTATAGATTATGAGAAGACTTTTGATAACATTAAACACGATCTTCTTCTGGAGAGACTATATGAGATTGGCATCGATTCTAAGGACATACGAATAATTCAGCAACTGTATTGGCATCAGACCGCAGAGGTAAGAATTAACAACGACTTAACCACAGAGACATTTAAAATATCCAAGGGAGTACGACAAGGATGTATCCTATCGCCAATACTATTCAACATATATGTCGAAAAAGTTTTTCAAATGGCATTGGAAAAGGAAAACAGAGGAATTAAAGTTAATGGAATTCCAATAAGCAACATCAGATATGCGGATGATACCGCTATATTGGCGAATTCTCCTGAGGACCTTCAACAAACTGTTGACAGAATCAACCAAATAGGAAAACAATTTGGCCTGATGATCAACAAAAATAAAACAAAAGTTATGGTAATAGCTCGACACCACAGTAACATCACAATTAGGATTGACGGCCAAAAACTGGATGTGGTGTCAAAATTTGTATATCTGGGCGCCACCATTAACCAGAAATGGGATTGCGACGAGGAAGTGAAAATACGAATCGGACGTGCAAAAGACACATTTCATAAACTTAAGAACTTCTTTCTTGCCCGAACATTGCCCCTGGTACTTCGGATTCGAGTAGTTAAATGCTACGTCTGGCCTATATTGCTATATGGGGCAGAAACATGGTCTCTAGAAATCAAAACTCTGAATCTGATAGAGGCATTTGAAATGTGGACAATTCGTAGACTCCTACGCATCCCATGGACTGAACATAAAACTAATGAAGATGTGCTGGAAATGGCCGGTATGCATAGAGAACTTCTGCAAATCGTGAAGAAGAGAAAGATATCCTATCTTGGACACATACTCAGAGGCGCCAGATACTCAATACCTGGGTTGATTTTGCAAGAAAAAATAGAAGGTAGAAGAGGCCCGGGAAGAAAACAACATTCATGGCTGCGAAATATTAGGGACTGGTGTGGAACTAGAGATGCAGCCACAATCTTCCGAAAGGCAGAAAATGGTACCTTACATTTGACATGAAAGAAGTACAAGGGACCGCCAACGTGCTAGAAGCACAAGGCACAAGAAGAAGAAGAATACCTTTTTATTTCATCTGGATACTGTAAAATCAATGTTCTTACTCTTACAGGGGGCACTGATGATGCTTTCTCAATAAATCGAAAGAGCTCTGCTCACAATAAAATCGTGTATCAAAGTACACAATTGGTTTCTTTTCTATAAAAATTAAACCTCTCATTAAGTACCCCAAAAAGCGATACCTGCAGTACTTGCGATGCTGGCCAATCGAATGAAGGGCATAAAGAAAATATGAAGGCAGATTTCCTCTTGGGAAATTAATAGAAAATACTTCCTTTCTGATTAGAGTAAATGCTATATTGCGGTCGATCTCCAACAGATGATACCTTTATCTAAAATACAACATCCAAGGATTTTTATTTAAGGCAACTTTGGTTTTATAAGTTTGGTATACATATCGTAACAACCAATTGACAACATTTTGATTTGTTTTAACCAATTTTGAATACTAAAGGGCATTTTTATAGATATGGCCATAAATTCACCCATGTAAGATAGCACCTCCGGCAAAAAAAATCGAAATTACATATATGCAGGAATTGAATGATAATTATGTGCTCTATTAACGATTTTTGTGCTCGAGCGGGGGAATCTCGATTTAAAATGGGGCTGCTGGCTTAACGTAAGTTAACACCTTCACTCATTAAAATAACATATAATCAAAATGTTAGAGAATGGTATAATTATGTGCTTTTAGAAGCATTTAATAAAATAAGCCTACCTATAATAGTGTTTTAAATGAAACTTACTATTTCTAGCTCCACAGTTCATTGAAAAATGTTGAAAATTCTAAAAAATTGACAATTGTTTCGATATTACCTAAATATCACCGTCAGAATAACAGAACTTACATTTCAATTGATGCCTACCTGATGTTTAATTATTTTTGGCTAGTCCAAGAAGTGACCTATCTAGTGTAATACATGTTAATAGAAAAAAGAAGATATGATATTACGAATATTAAAGCTTAGATATTATTAGCCCTATGGGAATATCCTGGATATCATTTTTCCCAATTAAGATCAGTATCACTGTGAAATGATATAGAAAACCAGGAAAACTATATCTGCTTATCTTTACAATTATCATTTAGGGATACAGTTCAAAAGTGGAGAACTCCCTAGATTTATCTGTTCATTGACGACTTCATATTGTGGGTTTCTCAAGTATCTTCTAATTTCCAATTCTTTAAGGAAATCCAGTTCTTGTTTCTTATCACAAGTATGTAGTAATTCTAGTTATGAATTAGGTGCCATTGAATGATTGGTGTCAAGTAGATGTCTGGCGTAGTGGGAATTATCTGGTTGTTTTAATCTGTATGCTCGTAAGTGTTCACTGTATCGGATTTCAAAATTTCTAAGGGTCTGACCCAAATCGACAGCATTACATTCTGGACATTTGAGTTTATACATATATATATATATATATATATATATACCAGATTTCTTTAGTGGTGATGTTGTTGTTTTTACATTTAACAATTTTGTACTCATGATACTTTCTGTTTTAAAAGAAATCGTTGTATTTGTTGTTGTTGTTTGAAATATTATTAGAAATATTTCCTGCATATGTAATGGTTTTATAAATTTTTATTTCTTTAATTTGTTTAGGAAATATTAGTTGTAATGCCACTTTTTCCTCTTTTTTACTAATTAGTTTATTTATCATATGTAATGGGTAAAACCGTTGGATGTTGCTATTTGTTTAATTGTGTTAATCTCTCTATCAAAATTACATTTGTTCATAGGAACTGAAAATGCTCTATTCACATCAGTGTGTGTTGGTTTTCGGTGAATCGAATAATCAAGTTCATTATTAACTCTTTGAATTTTTAAATCAAGAAAATTGATTGGACTATTTTCTTCAACTTCTAATGTAAATTTAATCTTTGGGTGTAAATTATTAATATGGTTAAAAATATATCTAATTGTCGTTCACTGCCCATAAAACAAGCTAATATGTCATCTACATATCTATAACAAAATAAAACATTATTTGAAATATTACTTTCAAAGATTTTTCTTTCTAAACTGTCCATAAAAATATTTGCCAAAATTGGAGATATAGGGCTTCCCATTGGTAAACCTTCATTTTGAATATATATCTTATTGTCAAAAGTGAATAATTCTGATTTATACATACATCAAATGAATTAAGTATATCTGATATTATTCGTGGATTAATATTTTTATCTTCTAGTAACTTTCTGACAAGTATAGGACAATATTTAGGAGGAATTTTAGTGAACATATTAGTAACATCAAATGAAATAAGCTTAGAGCTATCTTGCAAATTGAATGCTTTCAATTTTTTGATCAGTTCCGTTGAATTTCTAATTGAATATTTAGATGTACAACCGTAACTATTAAGTATATTGTTAAGTTTCTTTACCAATATATTATTAGGAGTAATAACATAAGAAACTACAGGTTTAATTGGTTTCGTTATTTTATGTCAGCACGATTAAGCACAAGAAATTTAAGAAACAAGAACAAAAGCTACAGAAACTTGAACACACACAACATAGAGTTCAATACTATAAACATCATGAAACTGTAAGTAATTACATACCAACACCACGATATGAAAACGTTTCAGACACCAATTTTACAGATAGTGAAATAGAATTATTAAATAAAGGTTTAAAGTACAGCATACCACCAAAATTTACGAATAATATTAAACAGATAATGGCTACAGAGTCAGAAATAGCTTTAAATTCTAATTCAAATAATTTTCTTTATGAGAAACTGAAAATTGCCAATTTAATCAAAAATATTGAAACTTTAAAAGTTAAACGTCAAACAAAAAATGACATTAAAGTTTTAAATTCAATAAAAAAGAAAGTAGAAGATAATAACCTGAAAGTTACAAAATCTGACAAGGGGAACGATACTGTCATATTGACAACTAATGATTCTAAGATATATATCGTTATAGAATCTAGCGATATAAAAATTCTTAGAGCAAACCCAACAAAAAAGTTTTCTAATAATGTAAGAGATGTTGTTAATAATTCAAATTATCTTTTCAGTGATTACGAAAAGACGTCCATCATAAATAAGAATTCTCATTCTCTACAATTATATGGAACCGTTAAATTTCATAAAATAACGAAACCAATTAGACCTGTAGTTTCTTATGTTAATACTCCTGATAATATATTGGCGAAGAAACTTAACAATATACTTAATAGTTACGGATATACATCTAAATATTCAATTAGATATTCAATGGAACTGATCGAAAAATTAAAAGCATTCAACTTGCAAGCTTATTTCATTTGGTGTTACCAATACGTTCACTAAAATTCGTCCTAAAGAATGTCTAATACTTGTAAGAAAGTTACTAGAAGATCAAAATAATAATCCAGGAATAATATCGGATATACTTAATTATTTGATGTATGTATTAATCAGAATTATTCCACTTTTGACAATAAGATATATACTCAAAATAAAGGTTTACCAATAGGATGCCCTATATCTCCAATTCTGGCAAACATTTTTATGGACAGTTTAGAAAGAAAAATCTTTGAAAGTAATATTTCAGAAAATGTTTTATTTTGGTATAGATATGTAGATGACATATTAGCTTGTTTTATGGGAAGTGAACGACATATATATATATTTTTCAACCACATTAATAATTTGCACCCAAAAATTAAATTTACATTAGAAGATGAAGAAAATAGTTCAATCAATTTTCTTGATTTAAAAATTCGAAGAGTTAATAATGTACTAGATTATTCGATTCACCGAAAACCAACACACACTGATGTGACTGTTCCATACAGTTCCAATTATCCCATGCCCCATAAACTAGCGGCATATACAATGATACATAGAGAATTTTCAGTGCCTATGAACAAATGTAATTTTGATAGAGAGATTAACACAATTAAACAAATAGCAACATCCAAGGGTTACCCATTACATAGAATAAATGAACTAATTAGTAAAAAGGAGGAAAAAGTGGCATTACAACTAATATTTCCTCATCATACTAAAGAAATAAAAACTTATAAAACCATTACATATGCAGGAAATATTTGTGATAAAATTTCAAAGATAATATCTTTAGCAACAAATACAACGATTTCTCTTAAAACAGAAACTAACTAAGTACAAAATTGTTAAATGTAAAAACCAAAATATTACCATTAAAGAAATCTGGTATATATAAACTTAAATGTCCAGAACCTAATGCTGTCTATTTGGGCCAGACCCTTAGAAATTTTGAAATCCCATACAGTGAACACTTACGAGCATACAAATTAAAACAACCAGATAAATCCCACTGCGATAGACATCTACTTGACACCAATCATTCATTGACACCTAACACAGAACTAGAAGTGCTGCATATTTGTGAAAAGAAACAAGAACTGGATTTCCTTGAAGAATTGGAAATAAGAAGACACTTAAGAAACCCGCAATATGAAGTCGTCAATGAACAGATAAATCTAGGGAGTTCTCCACTTTCACACTGTCTTCTTAAGTGATAATTGTAGAGAGTAGTAGATATATTTTTCCTGGTTTTCTATATCATTGCACAGTTATACTGATCTAAATTGGGAAAAATGATATCCAGGATAATCCAATAGTGCTAATAATATCTAAGCTTTAATATTTGTAATATCATATCTTCTTTTTTCTGGTAACATGTATTAAGTCAATCACTTCTTGGACTAGCCAAAAATAATTAAACATCAGGTAGGCATCGAATGAAATGTAATATTTAGGTGATATCGAAGCAATTGTCAATTTTTTTGAATTTTTAAAATTTTTCAATAAACTATGGAGTTAACTAGAAACAGTAAGTTTAATTTAAAACACTAATATGAGTAGATTCCGCAAAGTAGGGGTTGAGACAGTTAATTTCACTACCTATAATAGTTTAGAAGATATACGCCAAAAAAATCGATATATAGACCGCTGATACAAGAATAAAGTCCCAGTTAAAAAAACAGGTAGAGAGTTGGTTTCTATCTCAAAATGTTCCTCGATTTATTTTCAAAATATGCTCGATGATATTTTCATGCTCATCCCCTTTGGCCGACAAACCGCCTCCAAAGTGAGCACCGCCATACAAGAGTAAAGTATAAGTTAAAATACAGATAGCGAATTGGTTTTCCTCTTACAATGTTCCTCGATTCATGTGCTTTCAAAATATGCTTTGAGATTTTCGTGCTCATCCCCTTTGGCCGACAAACCGCTCTAACGTGAGAAGAAGAGGATAAAGTCGACCACATTGCATCACATTTTAATATTATTTTTCCGTTATCAAATACAAATTGGTTATGGTAATTTATCAATAGTATGATCACGTTATTGTGATCTATTTTAATAGGCCTTCCGCGAATAGACACGGTTATATAATAATCACAAAAACACAAGTGATAGCAAATACAATAATAGTATCTGAGTACCAAGTGCCAAAAATGGTACTTTATCATTTTTATTTTAAATTGTTTTCTGTATTAAACAGAATAATACCAAACAGATAATTAAAATCCAGGCAGTTATTATTATTATTGACGTAATGTAATATTGATGTTCTGAGTAATTGCAGCAATTTATATCTGGCACGTAGGTGGCACATAATCCTAGGTCGGATTTGGTTATCACCCGCTTATAAAAAAGTTGGAGGAACAACAGCTTATAAACCTAATAAAAAAGTACAATAAAGTTTTCTTGATAGATGATCTGAATTTTGAACGCCCACATTGAGATATATTATGTCAGAATCTTAACAAAAATAGAAATATTCGGGTGAAATTTTTTTTAGTTGAAACCAGTTTCAAAAAAATTATATAGTTTTTCACTATACAGAAGCCTCTCCAAACACAAAATCACAAATATTTTTCTGCGCAAATGTATCATTTTCATTTTTCCGACTTTAGAATAACTGAAACCAGTTACATGAAAACTTTTTAATTCTTATTTCAAACACTTTTTTAAATATATAGACGCAAAAAAATTCTTGCAGAAACCCTATAACCCTCCATTATTCGTCCACGATTATTCTTTCATTTCCCAAATTTCGACTCGTCAATCTAAAAATAAAAATTGCTCTTCTTAAAATTATTGACGTTTTATTAATATACAAACCTTGAAAAGAAAAAACTTGATTTTATCCAAACCTGATTAAAAAATAATATAAACAATATAAATGTTGTGTTTAATCCTCTTCCCGACCTTTGACACAGATCAATGAATAATATCTATTCTTATCAGCATAATATCGCTTCATAAATTTCAAGAGACAAACCTCTACTATGCTTCCAGGCTCTCCTGTATTGTAGAAAAAGCACTGGTAACCATCTCCCGACAATACTTTATCCGAGCAGTTTTTGTTACCATTGATAGAATCCTTTCTGAAGTAACGACACCAACACAATTTCCTTCATATGATTCTCCGTGAGAAAATCCAAAAAGAACCCTTCATATGAAATATTTCAAAAATCTTAACTACTTAAACTCTTTTTCTGATGAAAGATGACTATTTTCAAACCAGGTTTCCTTTGCAACAAAAAATAAGGTAGGCATTGTTGTCGATTAGAACACATATTCATTGCCAAATCTGTTTCAAATAAAATGCGAAAATATATCTAAATTACTTGTATGGCATTTACATTTTATCCTACAGTAAGGTGGTCAAGGTATTAAACCTCTGTTTTACTACGCCTAAACTATCAATAAGAGAGCTCATATCTTAACGACATGTAAAAACCTGTCGAACGTTTTAGTACGCGCCTGTTGATAGTTCATATAATTCTAAATACTACAATATTTTATCAATAATTGAAATTGGTATATAAAAATGTCTAAAATATAAAGCAGAAACGTATTTTCTTGTCAATGGTTTCAGCTAATCTAAAGTCGAAAAAATAAAAAAGATATATTTCCGTAAAAAAAACGTTGCGTCTTTCTGTTTGGAAAAGGTACCCAATAGTAAATAATCGAATATTTCTCACATAACTGGTTTCAGCTAAACGAAAGTTGATTCAAATATTCTACAAACATTTTGTGATGATCATGATTATAACATCTACCACACCGACATACCATACTTTTTCATAAGAGATAAATATCCATATCTCAAATGTGACTGGCAAGAAATTTTAATAAAACACAATGTCAATATGTCACAGAATTTTATTGTCAGGAGTTACTAGTTTCGGTCATTTTTAAAGGCCATCTTCAGGCTACAAAAATATTGGAATAAACGAAAAGAAAACATTACAAAGTCTCCAACATTACCTGATTAAAAATCCATTAGTCAACGAACGCAAATCATTAACAAAAAGTTAATAAAGGGCAAATTAGGAGAAAAGTATGATAAGGGTTGGTTACTTTTTCAATTTCCAACCCTTATCATCCTTTTCTCCCAATTTGCACTTTAATGATTTGAGTTCAATGCCTAATGGATTTTTAATCGGGTAATGCTTGTGACAGTGTAATTTTTTCCTTTCGTTTATTCGAATATTTTTTGTAGCCTGAAGATGGCCTTTAAAAATGGCCGAAACTAGTTCTGTGACATATTGACTTTTAATTTTATTTTCAAAAATTTTTCATGTTACCATCCTAGTTTTTTAGATTTTCCTGTTGGAAAAAATACATCAAATTTGATTACAATTAGAACATAGAATTATTTGGATTCGGATCATGATCCAATACTAATTGAATTGAATATTTCCAAATATATAACACAACAAATTTGAATATATTTAGACAATACCTAAATAAGAACAACAATTAACAATAATATACAAAATGCAGATGAAGTAGAACAAAAAATTGTTAATCATCAAAATGATATAATTACTGCAAGAAACAAGTCAACAAAAATGAAAACAATTAAATGTATACAACAAAAACTAACTGATTATATTCCAACTATGCTTCACATTGAAAACAATATACGTAAACATTGGCAAAAACACCGAAACAATAAAGATAAAACTAATCACCCTCAATTTCTCAATAGATAAACATAAAAAATAATTCCAGTTTTTTTTCGTAAAATATTTTGTTTTTTAATTACATTCTGTAATTTTTACAACCCCTATTTTATCGTAATGAACTTAAAATTGTGCTTTTTTAAATAGATCTTCTAGAATAAATTGAAACATCAAAACATAACAATCATTAATTCATTCCATCCTTAAATTTTCCTTGATTTATTTATGTTGATTTGCTATTAAAATTAATACTAAATGAAAATATGTAATTTATTATACAATTTTTAACAACTGCTCATGTAAATAATGAAAAATTGTATTTTTAAAATTCATATTTTCCAATTTTTATATAAAATTCGGTGACTTACCATTCAATATTTTGAACAATTCCTTCACCTTAAGAAACAATCACAAATCAACACGATCGACAAATTTCCTGTAACTGAGATCAATAAAAAATTATCAAATTGTTCTTTATATCGGGTTGCTGTGCAACGTTGTTTACAACAAATAATCGCGCGTGTGATGCGTCGCGGCGCGCAATCGACTGGACGTTATAAGCGTCGCTTCTAGAGACGCTTCCACGACTAACTACTCGTTCTTCAGTATTAACAACATTACCTGCGTTTGCGCTCGTGCATTATCGGAGCCAATCGCTGTAGCAAAGTTCTAAGCAGAATTCAATTAGCAGGATTGACTAAAGATTTGATTTTTTAAAGGATTCGTTGAGGTTTTTAGAAGTACACATAAAAAATTATAATAATAATAATAGTATATTGTTTTGTTGATAGTAAAAGTGAGACTTTTGTGAGGAATACAAATGAGTCAAAAAAGTATCTTTTACTCCGAATAAAATATGCTATTTTTTATTCAAATGGGTATAAATTGTATGGAAGAAAAAAATATTTTAATAAAACACATGTTTTCAAAATTAAATTGCCAAGTTGTTGATTTTATGAATGTCAGTTAATAATATTTGACTAGTAACAATTAAATATAGTTGTTAGATAATTATTTGAAATTTCGATTCTATACACCCTGAGGTAATGGAGCTAGCAGAAAATGCATGAAATCATTTGTTAATTTGTTGATTCGGTTAATGAGTATAAAGCTGCATTTAAAAAATGGTGTACAATCCAAAAGATATACAGGAAAATATATTATTAGCTTATGTTTTGGATCTAGCTAATGTGATCAAACTATTCAATGATAAGATCTATGGTGCTATTAATTTTGAAAGACACTCCGCGTGTCGAAACTACTTCTGTCAATTATTGAATGCCAATTTTGATGTGACAGATATATTGTAAGAAAAAGAAGTTTGGATGTTTTTGGGCTTTGATCACAGAGCGACGACAGCAAAGACAATAGAAGCACATCTGTGTTTTTCATAAAGATTTCGATGATTTACCTGGTGGCCTCCCAGATGTGATTACCATGTTTATTTATTTATTTATATACATTTTTTTGAAATGAAGTAATCGGACATTTAAAATAGTATTAAAACCACTTATTTAACTACTCAAAAATCAAAGATTTTGATATAAGAAGTAAAAGTTTATTAAGAATCAAGCATACATTAGCAAAGCTGATAATCGAATGAATGTTCTATCGATGTCGATATCTCTACGTGCTTGTAAGGTTCCGCCGATATTTTATGACGACTCATATATTTTACAAATTATAAATAAACACTTGACAGGGGCGTCCATGATCTTTAACATTCGGCTATCCTGACCTGGGCACGTCCCGGGCCTGATCACATAGCACCTAAATAAAAAAACATCAGCAATATTTTTTTTATAACAATGATATACAGTTTAATTAGGACAGTTCACTCTTAATAGGAGTTCTTAGATATGTGGATGGATAGACTCAACAGTTCATAATCGTTCTTTTATTTGTACTCTACAAAAGAAGTCAACTCGCAGTATACAGAACTCCAACCTCAACAGAGAAAAAAAAGCCTAGAGGAAAATTATGGAATTTGCTAAACTCGACAAGGATTAATTTGGAGTACACAAATACAATAATAAGCTTTTAAACTTACGACAGTACGTTTCTGGAGCACACATCCACATAAATCCAACAACTCAAGAATATAGTAAATAAACTCGACAGGAGCTCAACTGGAATCAATTGACTCGACAGGAGCTAAACCGGAATTTATCAAAGAAATAATTAACTACTCCACAGTTCAGAGGCCACAATTAAATAAAAAATGATAAGCGTGTCTGGTACCTAAATTTGTAAACAGCTCAGAGGCTCTAAAATTCACATCTAAAACATTGTAAATAGAAAAAAAAAAAACAACAATTACTCAGCTCAGAGGCCTGTGAAGCATGTCTGGTAATTCTACATGTACATAAAATGTGGCATAACTGGCGTAGTATTTAAATAAATAAAATTTCACGATCAAATTTCATAATCAAACAAATAAACAATAATATAAAAACAAAATAAAAGATACATAATAAAATCATGACAAAATAATAGTTAAAATAACAAAGTAAAAGTTATTTTCTAGTACCTTCTAAACTTTACAACGTTTCATCCTGTCACTGGCAACAACCCCTCGGAATCGTCTTCGATCCTTAGAGAGCGACTGGGCATAGCAACGGTAATTTCCAAGTACCGCTTTTATTTGAACGGGACCGATGTATTTTTGAATCAACTTGCCACTAGTTAGTCCTTTAATTATAGGTGATCTTTTTACCAACACTAGATCACCTTGTTTAAACTTAATTGCAGCTAAGCGATTTTTATTATAACGTCTTTTCATTGCGTCCGCAGTTTTATTAATATTACTCAAAGCCTTTTCGCGATTTATTTCAATTTGTTCTAATCTGTCTGTATCTGAATATGTTTCCGTTAGTTCAATATCATATTTGAGTTTATTTACTTATTTGATATCAATCCCACTTCTGAGATGTTAAAACCACTTATTTACTTATTTAACTACTCAAAAAGCAAAGATTTTGGTAAAAGAAGTAAAAATTCATTAAGAATCAAGCATACATTAGCAAAGCTGATAATCGAATGAATGTTCTATCGATGTCGATATCTCTACGTGCTTGTAAGCTTCCGCCGATATTTTATGACGACCCATATATTTTACAAACTCTAAATAAACACTTGACAGGGGCGTCCATCATCTTTAACAATAGTTATTTTTATAACAAGGCTGCGAATCGAAATTTCGCACACGGGATTGAAAGTATTTTGACGAGACGTAGGCGAGTCAAAATATCAATCGAGGGTGCGCAGTTATGTCGCAGCCGTGTTACATACAATATTTTTTCTACAACTAATTTTATTCCAAACTAAAATTTAAAAATAGAATAGGTAATAATAATAGTTACAGTAGA
The DNA here is from genome assembly GCA_963921935.1 of Galeruca laticollis. Classification (NCBI taxonomy): domain Eukaryota; kingdom Metazoa; phylum Arthropoda; class Insecta; order Coleoptera; family Chrysomelidae; genus Galeruca; species Galeruca laticollis. Next base: position 171,197,520 of record OY998179.1, on the reverse strand, counting down.
TTTATTATATATGAACACAACTGTGATATAAGGTTGGCTGCGGTTGCTAGGAGACAATTTAATTAATAAATAAAAATATCGTCTTCATACTTAGCAGTTTCTTCCTCTGGGTTAATATTCGTACATTTAACATATATTAAAGCATAATTTGAAAAAAGATATGTATTCTCAAATATAAAGTTGATGGTGCACTACACCATCAGTATGTAAAGCTGTACCGTTCGCGCACTAGTGTACGAAATTTAAAGTTTTGGCAATCCAAAATCACTGTTTTAAATGAAACTTACTGTTTCTAGGTAATTCCACAATATATTGTAAAAATGTTAGAAATACTAAGAAATTTGATAATTGTTTCGATATTGATTATCATCGTCAAAATGACAGAAGTTACATTTCATTTGAAGCCTATCTGATGTTTAATAATTATTTTTGGCTAGACCAAGAAGTGACCTACATTGTGATTGATTCAATATATATTAATAGAAAAAAGAAGAAGTATGATATTACAAATATTAAAGCTTAGATATTATCAGCCCTATGGGAATATCCTGGATATCTTTTTCCCAATTAAGATCAGTATAACTGTACAATGATATAGAAAACCAGAAAAACTATATCTGCTGATCTTTACAATTATCAATTAAGAAGACAAGTTTAAAAGTGGAGAACTCCCTAGATTTATCTGTTCATCGACAACTTGATATTGTGGGTTTTTTAAGTGTCTTTTAATTTCTAATTCTTCAAGAAAATCCAGTTCTTGTTTCTTATCACAAACATGCAGTACTTCTAGTTCTGTGTCAGGTGTCAATGAATGTTTGGTAGCAAGTAGATGTTTTACGTAGTGAGATTCATCTGGTTGTCTTAATATGTAAGCTCGTAAGTGTTCACTGTATCTAATTTCAGAGTTTCTAAGGGTTTGACCCAAATAGACAGCATTACATCCTGGACATTTAAGTATATATATACCATGGGATATTTTTGTTCTCACATTTAACAACTTTGTACTGACATTACTTTCTGTTTGAAAATAAATTGTTGTATTTGTAGCTGAAGATATTATCTTTGAAATATTATTAGAAATATTGCCTGCATATGTGATGGTTTTATAATTGTTTATTTCGTTAACTTGTTCAGGAAATATTAATTCCAATGCCACTTTTTCCTCTTTTTTATCAATTTATTTATTTATCATATTTAATGGATAACCGTTGGATGTTGCTATTTGTTTAATTGTATTGATTTCACTAATAAAATTACATTTGTTCATAGGAACTGAAAAAGCTCTATGTATCATTGAATTATATGCTGTCAATTTATGTGACATGGGGTGATTGGACTTATATGGAATAGTTACATCGGTGTGTGTTGGTTTTCTGTAAATTGAATAATCAAGTACATTATTAATTCTTTGAATTATCAAATCAACAAAATTGACTGAGTTATTTTCTTCAACTTCTAACGTAAATTTAATTTTTGGGTGTTAATTATTAATATGGTTGAAAAATACATCTGATTGTCATTCACTACCAATAAAATAAGCTAATATGTCATCTACATATCTATACCAAAATAAGACATTGTTTGAATGCATACAGTTTGCGATTATGTGTTTTACTGATATAAGGGCAGTTTGGGAGTGGGTCGTTTTTGAGTAGGAAAGAGTGATTTGGATTGGAATGACCAATGACGATTCTTTTTAATTTGACGTTGGTTTTTCGTGAAAATTCAAGAAAATAATTGATGTCGAAGAAGTTGTGTTTTATCTCGAATAGTTTTCTTTCTGCCGGTTAATGTTGACCAATGATTTTGAATTAATGGGAGAGAGACAGGAAATAAATAGTTTGAGTTATGAAGAAGTAACGTAAGGGAGCTATCTGTAATTGTTTGTTCCACTAGTAGGTCCGCCTCTCATTCCCTGGCATTATTAGGACCCAAGTGAAATTGATTCTCAATTTAGAGATATGGTAGAGATCCTGTATTTGGGGTGGTCAGAAATAAGTCTTTATATGTGTTGTAGTGCATTAAAAGAATCTGGAATTATTCGGGAACAGTGAATTTGTTCTTTAGGATTTGTTTATTCCGTATAGCAAGAAGTTCAGCAGAGAGGATTGAGTTATTTTGTTTGAGTTTGAATTTTGCACAGGTGTTATTAGAGGAGAAGGCAGACCGGACTCCGATTTCAAATTTGGGACCGTCCGAGAATATAAGGTAGTGTTGCTTGTATTGCATATTTTGATTTGTCTTTCAGACGCGTTGGAGGTTATCGATGAATGATATATTAATAGATCCTCCGAAGGCATTCTGTAGAACATGGGGGCAGGGATATATTTTTAGATGGAGTTGAGGACAGAAACTTGATGAATTCAATTTTCGAGTGTTGCGGAGGACGATTCGTGATTGTTGATTCTTCAGAAAAAGGAGGAACTAAGTTTTAAGAAATTTTATATGAATATAGAGAGATTTCCGTTAAATCCCGGTAAGTTGAGAAATAATATAATATCTCCAAGAGGAGTCATAGGCATTTGAAATATCGAGATAAGCTGCAATAAAGTCATGTTGCTTTTGAAAAGAAGATTGTATGTCCATTTCGAGACTAAATATTTTAGACCGTTTGGGCCTGAATCAATTTTGATTGGTGTCTAAAAAGCCTTTAGATTCTATGATCCAGAAGAGACAGGAATTTACCATTCTTTCCAGTAGTTTGCACACATGATTTGTTAGTGATACAGGGCGAAAACTTTCTAGGCGGTATCTGGGTTCTTTAGGTTGATGGATTCGGACTATAATCGAGTTATTCCATGATGCGGGGTAGATATGGGTTGACCATAAATGATAATAGAGGCTTATTAGGGTTTTTACATGATATGATTGCTCTAATTAAAAATACATCCGGTTCTAACTCTTGATGTTCTACCACTTTTTCTTTCTTCAACTTTTTGAAATTTTCTACCAACCTGTATACTTCACATCTACGTGGTATTGCTAATGTATCGTATTTTCGATTTTCAAAAATCTGAGCAGATACTGAATTTTTACTTTCACTATTTATATGCAATTCCCATTGCGCGTAGTCTAATATACAATTATATTTACGAATAAAATCTCTACCCATTATTCCATTTGTGAGTATAGGATAATTCTCTTCAACCACATGAAAATTGTGTTTAAAAGCTGCATTTTTTATGTAAAGAGTCATGTTTATTTTGCCTAAAGTTGTAACTAATCCTTGTGTTATACCTTTAATATTTGATTTTCGATTTGTCTGAATTAAATGATATCTAGAATGAAATTTCAAGTGTTGTCTGACATACTAGTTTGAATCTCTATAAAATTTGAAAGTGATAAGTCAAAAATATAAACTGAGTGATTATCTAAAATCGTGGATTCATCATTTGTTGTATTACTCAAAACCTCAATTGCTGGTTTACGACCTCATTTGTTACTTCACACACTCTAACGTTGTTATAATGGTTGTGATTTGCAATCGCCTTTTGCCCTTTTGGCATGTTGTGTTGTCTTCCATAGTTATTGTACCTATTGTCACTGGGTACGTAGTTGTTTCTAGTACTGCTATTATTATTATTGTATCGGTTGAAGTTATTCCTGTAATATCGTCCTTGATGATTATTGCCAATATTTCTGCCATAATTCCTCTGACTATAACTCCTGTTGTTGGATTTGTTTTGTTCACCAAAGCTTCGATTTCCTTTGTAGTATAATATTTGCTCACTCGTTATGTTATCTTTGGAAACCAATTTCATTATTACCTCTTATGTTGACTGGCAATTTCCGGCTGTGATTATCGCTTTTGTTGTTTCAGATGTGACATTCGTCGTTATTGCCTTTATTGTTGCCTCCGTCGTATATTTTTGAGCTAAATTCTCAGGCATTCCTTCAGATATATAGGCCGCCTGTAGCTTTTGCGTTAATTTCTCTACTTCTGTGGCATAACTGTTGACGTCTTTTCCTGTTGGTTTAAGCTTACCTAGTCTTGCTAATAGAAGACTGGGATTATCTCCTCTTATTCCATTTCTTAGCTTTCTTCTTATTTCATCCACTGAAGACTCGGTTGTTATTAGACTCCATGCTTTTCTCGCCAGTCTTGTTTTGATGATAGACACGGCATTTCTTTCATTTCCCATTATATTTAGTTGTAAAAGCTCCAATGCGACCAAAAATGAGTTCAATTTGCTTCCTTCTCTGCTGAATTCTGTCGGTAAAATTCTACTAGCTAAATTGAAAAATTCACTCGTACTTACCGCCATTTTCACCTTATTGCTTATTTTTTCTAATACATCAACCTTTATCTCTTGTAAAATTGAATCTGATAATTTATTTTGATAATTTAACGCTACGAACGTTCTAGATACTTCGTCTTGGATCTTGACAAAATATAGTTTGCATATTTCTTGTTGTGCTACATTTAAATTACTCCAATTTTCACTTATTAATTTTATGAAACTATTATAAAGACCTACTAAATTATTAATTATGTCCCTATGTATTTCGGTATTCTTGGGAACCTCTTTTTTTAAGATTCTTTTCCCTTGTTTTATCATCTCTTCAACAATTTCTATTAATTTTCTTACAAATTCTTCCCACGTTACTGTCATTAAATAAGTTTAGTATCTCGTCTCGTTGATACACAGAAAATCTAATCAAAAACATACAGACCTATACGTAAAACTCTCATACATATATATATATATATATATATATATATATATATATATATATATATATATATAATTATTTAAGTTCAAATAACGACCGTACTATGTTAAAGGAAACGAAAAGTAAATATTGGGTAATCGGTCTGTAACAATACTCAATTTCTTTTGTTCAAAGTGCCTCTATATTTCGTTGTTAATTTACAACTTCTTTAGGAGGTTATTGCTAAAAACATCAATTGATGAAACATAAGAATTTAAAAAATAAAAGTTACTTACACCGTGAGTAATTAAAATACGTGAAAACACATGACGTGAAGTCCACCAGTCAAAATTGAAAAAACGAACACATTGGCAATTTAATTTTAAACTGTACAAATACACATCAAACTATCTTTCTAAAACTTGCCACACCAAAAAATACATTTTCATAAGCGAGAATAAAAAGTGAAGTTGGAATTTACAACTAATTATAAAAATTTGTATTTTATATTTTTATAATTAGTTGTAAATTCCAACTTCACTTTTTATTCTCGCTTATAAAAATGCATTTTTTGGTGTGGCAAGTTTTAGAAAGATAGTTTGATGTGTATTTGTACAATTTAAAATTAAATTGCCAATGTGTTCGTTTTTTCCATTTTGACTGGTGGACTTCACGTCATGTGTTTTCACGTATTTCAATTACTCACGTTGTAAGTAACTTTTATTTTTTAAATCCTTATGTTTCATTAATTGATGTTTTCAGCCATAACCTCCTGAAGAAGTTGTAAATTAACAACGAAATATAGAGGCACTTTGAACAAAAGAGTTTTAGTATTGTTACAGACCGATTACTCAATATTTACCTTTCGTTTCCTTTATATATATATATATATATATATATATATATATATATATATATATATATATATATATATACGAAAAATATTTAAAGAAATATAGACATATTAATAAACATACATAGATTATACGATTATACACATAAAAAAAATGATTCGGGAACTAAACGCATGAGTACTTACAGTTTTCCCACGCACTTAAAGTTGAAACTGGTGCCTTCAAGCTTCTTGTGATGTCCCTCTTCAACTGTCTCCTATGAGTCTGCCAAACGGACCATACCGAACTCAGAATCGAAACGATAGTTATAATGTAAACCAATGTTGTCAATTGCGTCATGTTGTATTTATCCTGAACTATAAAATTATTGTTGACTCCTCCATTGTCCTGGACTTCTTGTTTAGTTGATTTTCCTCCCATTTTCGTTAGCCAGTTACCGTAATTCAATTGTAGAATCAATGTCAAAAACTACCAAATACAAAATTCCGCACAATTATTTTCTTAGAGTAACATCTTCATCAGGAACCATCAGCCTGTTTTTAGCCTATTTTTAGCCTGTTTTCATCAGAGCAGACAACTGAATCCTTACATATAATGACACATTCAAATGTAAAATTGTTCAAATACGGTGAACGCACTAGATATAAATTACAATCAAATGTGTTTAGTGAAGAATGAGGAAAATTGGATACATAGTAATCATGTAGCTTAGTTAGTTTTCCCGCTTTTCAGATTGTTTGATGTTATTTACTTTTATTAATAAAGATCCGTCAGAGGGCTTTTTGGTATGTTTAAGGGAGCCAAAATAATTACAGAGTGATTTATGTTTTAGAAACGGAGAAATGTCGGTGAAATTGTCTGATATTCGTCCAATTACGAGGAATCTATCAAAATTATTTGCGGAAGATATAACTGTAAATGACTCAACTCTGGGTCCATTGGACCCGCTAATGGGGGGAAATGAAGATAAATTTAAGAAACTATTCATATTAGTCCCACGAGTATCCTACGAAATATTCGGTCGATCATTGTAGAGCCTGGATACTATGATAAGGTATAATTACAAACAAGATTTTGCCTGTTGTCTGAAGGGAACCGTTTGCAACTCACAATTGGCTGAGCCACGCATTCTATCAGCAGTGAAAACAAACACATAACATAGCGAGACATACAAAATCATCACACATTGAACAGATTGAAATTAAAATACATTTTCCGACAACCACTATAAAATTTGGCACATTTCATACAGTTTTCTCTAAGTGAAAATTTTAAACTGCAAAGAATTCCAACACGGAAACGAACGAAGAGCATACCCGTGTGAAATGATAAAATTGAGAAGTCATTGGCCGACAGCTGTGTGTTTTTATTTTGCACACAGGTCGATGATTACCGATGTCTACATTTCCGCACAACGGCATAATTATTTTGTCCGCAGTTAGAGTGCTTTGCTGAATGATATTGTCAGTTTGACTTTAGCACTATTATCAAGTAAAAAGGCAACTTGGAGAGAATTCTTCAATTTTTTGTGATTGTGAGTCTAATACGCATAAAATTGAAAAGTTCGTATCAATTTAAGAACATCAAATGGTCAACAACCGTCTTCAAGCACCAGTTTATTTTCAAAATTATAGAAAACTTACCATAAATTTTAATTAAAAAAATAAATACTAACTCAGCGTGTTTTTTGTGATCCTCTGAAAAAGATCATGTACAACATGTGTTGAAAATTTTATTTCACACTCGTTTGCTAAATCTACTGGCCTTCGGCTAGTGGCTCAATTCTTCAAACTCGTGTGAAATATTTCATTTTCAAGAGTTGTTATACAATATACTATTTTTGACAATGAAATAAACCTGTACGTTACAAAAAATATCGATAAAAATAAAAATGTCTTCGTCACTGAGTCGTCAATTACTGCAATAGAAATGGGTTATATAAATTATTGGATAACAATGCTAATCTGTTTTCCTGACAATGCAATAACATAGTGTGATGATAATAGTAATTGCCGTAGTATACGAAACTCTACATGGTAACTGTCATAAATATGTATGCGGTGATGCCGGCTTTATTTGTACGTTGCTTTTTGCAAATACAATTAGTGGAGTTTGAAAAAGATGAAAAGAAAAGCAGTCTAAAGTACCTCTATGTGAATTCAAGGTTAATATTTGGTATAATATCTGATTTTTTATAACTTTGTTGTCATCACACATTTGGAGAATGAATTTTTCTTTTCGTTGAACTTTTAAGAAAATAATTCTCATTTTGCTTTATGTTCGCTCAAGTACCAACATCTTTTTTAATGGGTGATATTTGCATTATCGATATTTTCATCCTTCTAGCTGCTTTCAACAGAGAGTACCGCATGAGACTATTATCTGTTATCCCATTCAACAAACATCTAATGGATTCTTCTTTAAATTTTTTTATCAAACAAGAGCAACTCTCCTTCTATTTCTTCTAACCAATTTTTTCTGCATTTTAATCAAAGTTGGATAAGGAAAAAAGTATTGCCAACCAATAAAACGTAAACCTACCTGTTCTAAATTAACCCTTTTCCTTTGGGTTAATTAGAGGGAATGTAGTTTCGTTGTAGAAAATACGATGCACTCGAAGGACCAAATGGATATTTTTCACTTTAGGTATGATGTAAATGATGTACTGTACGATGCAATGAAACACTTATGTCACTTTAGATTTTATATTGTCATGAAATTATAAGTTTTTGTTTGCGTCGACAATTAAGAATTCACTTTATATTCACGCGATGAATGCTATGACGTTTTATGAAATAACTAAAGACACATGTTTGTTCCCGATATGTAAACGCCGGGTGCTCTTCTAAACTCAGTACCTCTGTGTACCACGTTCAAGGATGAAAAGAGAAAAGTGTGTCTGGGAAGTCTGTCTGGGAAGTGAGGTGAGAATGAGGTTATTTTCCATACTTATACGTAGTGTGACGTAGGTGCGAGGAACGAACAAAATAGTAGAAACTAGCCAATGGGATAAAAGTATTTTAAACTGTAAAGTTCAAACACAAGTGAAATTGCCAGTTGGAGATATGTTTTTTTTTGGGGTTTTCAACGGTTTCGTAGATACAGATAACAGAGTTTGGAAGAGAGTTTTTATGAAGCGATAAGATGTCGGGGACTTTGATATATTCAGTAGAATTTCGGAAAACGATATTTATCTGTTATTCTTAGGTGTAAGTAAACTTAAAATGACTTTTTTAGTGAAGTAAAGAAATATTAACTGTTGAAATTAAGGATATATTTAGTTATCTGTTTTGAGCATAATATTCGACTTGTAGTATACAGGGGAAATTGAAATACAATCACGGGAGAATTTGGTAATTAAAAACCAAATTCGAACATATTGGGGGCGCGGGAAGAATGGAAGAGAGGTGAGAGATGGCTGCTCTCAGACATCGAATGCTGATGTTAATGAAAGGGTATGTAGCGTGTATGTAGTGTGTGTACAGTTTGATGCAGGATTGTGTATGAAAGTGAATAATTGTGAGAGTAAATATATAAGTAAATGTGTAGGGGTTGTAAAGTAGCCTAATGTGTGTCAGAGTGTTGTAAGGACTCTAACGTCATGAATGTGATGAATGAATAAGATTTGAGTTTAGAGTGTTGTAAGGACTCTAATGTCATGAATGTAACGAATGAATAAGATTTGAGGTTAGAGTGTTGTAAGGACTCTAACATCATGAATGTAACGAATGAATAAGATTTGAGGTTAGAGTGTTGTAAGGACTCTAACATCATGAATGTAACGAATGAATAAGAGTTGAGATTAGAGTGTTGTGAGGACTCTAACGTCATGAATGTAACGAATGAATAAGAGTTGAGGTTAGAGTGTTGTAAGGACTCTAACGCCATGAATGTAACGAATGAATAAGATTTGAGGTTAGAGTATTGTAAGGACTCTAACGTCATGACTGTAACGAATGAATAAGATTTGAGGTTAGAGTGTTGTAAGAACTCTAACATCATGAATGTAACGAATGAATAAGATTTGAGGTTAGAGTGTTGTAAAGACTCTAACATCATGAATGTAACGAATGAATAAGTGTTGAGGTTAGAGTGTTGTAAGGACTCTAACGCCATGAATGTAACGAAGGAATAAGAGTTGAGGTTAGAGTGTTGTAAGGACTCTAACGTCATGTATGTAACGAATGAATAAGATTTGAGGTTAGAGTGTTGTAAGGACTCTAACGTCATGAATGTAACAATGAACAAGAGGCCTAGATGCATTCTAGTTCTTGTTTGGTAAGGGCACGAATGTAAGCAATATACTCTAGAAATGGACTAGAGTTGTAAACGATAAGAATGTAAGCAATATACTCTAGAAATGGACTAGAGTTGTAAACGATAAGAGTGTAAGCAATATACTCTAGAAATGGACTAGAGTTGTAAACGATAAGAATGTAAGCAATATACTCTAGAAATGGACTAGAGTTGTAAACGATAAGAGTGTAAGCAATATACTCTAGAAATGGACTAGAGTTGTAAACGATAAGAGTGTAAGATATATACTCTAGAAATGGACTAGAGTTGTAACCGATAAGAAGATAATCATACCTTTGTCCAGGTATTCACATAAAAGAATAATACCTTTGTCCAGGTATTCACATGAAAGAATATTACCTTTGTCCAGGTATTCACATAAAAGAATAATACCTTTGTCCAGGTGTTCACAGAAAAGAATAATACCTTTGTCCAGGTATTCACATGAAAGACTAAGTAAATGAAGTAAAGAACGAGAATGTTTACGTCGATTCTAGTTCGACAAGTGTGGTACCAGTTTGTTTTACGAGTAACGGTCCAGGAATCCTGGACTTCCCAGTGTTTAATGAGATAATGAGAGAAACGAAAGAGAATGTTGAAGTCGATTCTATTTCGACAAGTGTGGTACCAGTTTGTTTCACGAGTAACGGTCCAGGAACCTCGGACTTCAAAGTGTTTAATGAGATAATGAGAGAAACAAAAGAGAATGAGTAAGTCGATTCTTGTTCGACAATTGTGGTACCAGTTTGTTTTACGAGTAACGGTCCAGGAACCTCGGACTTCCCAGTGTTTAATGAGATAATGAGAGAAACGAAAGAGAATGTTTAAGTCGATTCTATTTTGACAAGTGTGGTACAAGTTTGTTTTACGAGTAACGGTCCAGGAACCTCGGACTTCCCAGTGTTTAATGAGATAATGAGAGAAACGAAAGATAATGTTTAAGTCGATTCTTGTTCGACAAGTGTGGTACCAGTTTGTTTTACGAGTAATGGTCCAGGAACCTCGGACTTCAAAGTGTTTTATGAGATAATGAGAGAAACGAAAGAGAATGTGTAAGTCGATTCTATTTCGACAAGTGTGGTACCAGTTTGTTTTACGAGTAACGGTCCAGGAACCTCGGACATATATAAACAAAAAGGGGGACCAAGTTGTGAAGGGGTGTGAAATTCCATGAGAGAGCATGGAAAGCTCATGTGGGTGTTTTTCCGGGTTTTTATTGTATCAGAATGAATGGTGCTGGGTAAGAAAGGGAACGTTTTTCTTCGGAGAACGTGGAAACTCCAGTGTAGCTTGCACTACTCCCTTTCTACGCGGAGGAGTGAAGTGTATAGTGAGGGTGATTGTAAGAGAGTATGCTCATGAGACTAGAGCAAGTACGAATGCGTGAAACAACAAGTGAGTAAGAGTAAGTATGAATGAATGTGAATGCAAATGTAAATACGAGTATGTACGAATAAGTGTAAAAGTATTACGAATGTGAGCTTTGAGTACCAATATGAGTATGCGTATAAGTATGATTAAGGTGCAATTGTATGCTAGTGCAAGTAATAATGTAAGTGTGAGTTAGCATAAATGTAAATGTAAGGTAGTGACCACGAGTGTTTAAGTATGATGAGAGAGTTTTTTCTAACTCTTTTGAGATTGTTTTTGTATATGTTTTTATGATTATAGATGTTTGTGTTAAGGGGACCCGACTCTTTTGCGGGTAAGAATGAGTTTTTAAAATGTTTTAATTAATGTAAAGGAGTTATTTCTGTTCTCGTTAAGAAAAGGAGGGTAAGATATGTATACAATGTTTTTGTCAAGTCGTTTTAAATTCAAAGTGTCGTCAATGTGATTGTTTAAGTAACATATGAGTAAGGGGGGATGCCGTTTTCTTCTAAACGTCACCCAAGTGTTTATATTATCCAAGTATCATCTTCTTCAACCATGGATCTTCTTCAACCATGCATCTTCTTTTTCAACCAAGTATCTTCATCTTTTCAACCAAGTATCTTCATTTTCAACCAAGTATCATCTTCTTTTCTTTTTAACCAAGTATCATCTTCTTTTCTTTTTAACCAAGTTTCTTCATCTTTTCAACCAAGTATCTTCATCTTTAACCAAGTATCATCTTCTTTTCAACCAAGTATCATCTTCTTTTCAACCAAGTATCTTCATCTTTTCAACCAAGTATCTTCATCTTTTCAACCAAGTATCTTCATATTTTCAACCAAGTATCTTCTTCTTCATTTCAATACCTTTATCCAGGTATTCACATAAGAGTAATATTCATGTCAAAGTGTCTAAGCTTTTTTTGTTAATCGTCCAGGGTTTTAAATGTTGAAGTATTTGTTTCTCAATGTTTAAGTATAAGTTTAAGTTTTTCACATAGTTTCAAGTATATAAGTATCACTGTCCACTTCCAGAGGACTAAAGGATTGTTTTCTTGACGAGAAAGAGTTTAAGTAATGCATGAGTGCTATCCTGCACTGAAAGAGCGTTGAGTATGGAAGTGAATCGTTTATTCGAGTGTAAGTGTTGGTTTGAAATTTATTTATTTATGAGTTAAGAGTGTTTTGTGAATCAAGAATGTTTTTGAGGGTAAGTTGTGATTTGAAAGTGGTGTGGTCACACCAAAAGAATGAGTATAATGAGTATGAGAGAGGTTATCCATAAGGTATTGTGAATGAGTTGTGTCCAGAACAGTACATTTTTTGACGATAATATTCTGGAGATTTGCATTGATGGTGAATGGTTAGGGTTTGGGATCTTGGGTTAACAAGTTTTCCAAGACTGTACATTTTTTTTCAAGAAATCAAAAAAAGTATCACTAGCAATTAAATTTTGATCAGTCTCTTTTTCTTCAAGAGATTTTTTTTGTATTATAATCTAACTTTGTTTTTAATATGTGAACGATTAGTGCATCAAATACTCTTCCTTATTGATATTTAAATTTAACAATGACTTTACGATAGATCTAGCTTCGGACGTGAATGTTCTTAATTGTTGGGCAGTACATTTTGAAATGTTATTACAATCTGTCAAACGGTTAAAATGGGCAGTAACAATCTGCCGTGTATTATTATATTTAACATGAAATGTAAATTAATGGCTATGTTTGAAAAATGCTTATTTTGTATCAGCGTAATATATTTGTTTTATATTTTTGCTACCAGCCGTGCCTGTTCAGTTTTCTACGGCTCGTTGCAAGTTAAAATGACACTGTAATTGTACCTGGTTTTCTCACACAACAATACCGACTAGTGTTATTATGGTCCCATAACAATCTTAATATGTAATTAATTTAGACACACTGTATAATGAATGTATGTTATATACAAATATGAAATCACTTTGTCAATTAGCGTTATTATAATCAAACACATCCAGGTGTAATTATTTAAATCCCCATGTCTCATGTAAATTTCAAAAGTTCAATAATCAAATACAGAGTATGAATGTATGTTTTATAAGGAAATATCAACGATGTTATTGTAATTAATCAATATTCAGGTGTAATTATTTAAGTCACACTGTATAATATAAATATAAATGTTTATGTTGCATGAAAAATATATCAAAAACCTTTATTATAAATCCAAATTAACATTAAGGTGAAATTATTTAAATCACACTGTATAATATAAATGTTTATATTGCATAAAAAATATCAAAGACTTATTATAAATCCAAATTAATATTAAGGTGAACTTATTTAAATCACACTGAATAATATAAATGTTTATATTGCATAAAAAATATCAAAGACTTTTATTATAAATCCAAATTACTATTAAGGTGAAATTATTTAAACCGCACTGTATACTATTTTATTTTACGCCAACAATGTCAAAGAATGTTATAAATCCAAATTAATATTAAGGTAAAACCATTTAAATCACCCTATATACTATGTTCACAAAATCTACGTTGGTTGATAAGCAAATATACAAAATCCTTTATTATCAATAAATACCTTATCTAATGATTGTTTCTGCTGTCGAAATTCTCGAAGAGTTCTCGGGAACGCTGAGGGTCTATATTTTCTGGACTCCAAGGGCTGTTTCACTGCTCTCTCCTGGTTGCTAGGACTGCTTTACTTTCTTCTGGTTCTATCCGGTCTCGACAGGACCATGTTCTAATTTAACCCTTTTACTTTGGGATAATTAGAAGGAATGTAGTTTCGTTGTAGTAAATACGATGCACTCGAAGGACCAAATGGATATTTTTCACTTTAGGTATGATGTAAATGATGTACTGTACGATGCAATGGAACACTTATGTCACTTTAGATTTTATATTGTCATGAAATTATAAGTTTTTGTTTGCGTCGACAATTAAGAATTCACTTTATATTCACGCGATGAATGCTATGACGTTTTATGAAATAACTAAACCTTAAAGACACATGTTTGTTCCCGATATGTAAATGCCGGGTGCTCTTCTAAACTCAGTACCTGTGTGTACCACGTTCAAGGATGAAAAGAGAAAAGTGTGTCTGGGAAGTCTGTCTGGGAAGTGAGGTGAGAATGAGGTTATTTTCCGTACTTATACGTAGTGTGACGTAGGTGCGAGGAATGAACAAAATAGTAGAAACTAGCCAATGGGATAAAAGTATTTTAAACTGTAAGTGAAATTGCCAGTTGGAGATATGTTTTTTTTTGGGGTTTTCAACGGTTTCGTAGATACAGATAACATAGTTTGGAAGAGAGTTTTTATGAAGCGATAAGATGTCGGGAACTTTGATATATTCATTTCGGAAAACGATATTTATCTGTTATTCTTAGGTGTTAGTAAATTTGAAATGACTTTTTTAGTGAAGTAAAGAAATATTAACTGTTGAAATCAAGGATATATTTAGTTATCTGTTTTGAGCATAATATTCGACTTGTAGTATACAGGGGAAATTGAAATACAATCACGGGAGAATTTGGTAATTAAAAACCAAATTCGAACACTACCTATTTTCAAGTAGAAACTATTGGGGCATAAAAAATGATTGCGTAATTTAAAAAAAGGTTCAACTACAACACTGGATACTATCAATGAATCTACAATTACTCTAGATTCATAGTATACTGAAACAGCTCATACTACTACATTCACTAGAAAAATAACATTTGGCAACACGGGCAGACATAATGTGACCGGTTTTTCTAGACAAGACTTAGAAGATGAAAGTCAATGAAATGTAAAATAGTTGTAGAAAGTGCGTGTTGTTCCTAATAGAAATTCAATAGAGACACACAAACCTGCCAAAAATTCGACACACTCCGACGCTTGTCCATACCTTACATCCTTCATTGGACATGATAAAAATGATGCCGCAAAAGGAACCTTTGCATAAAAACTGACAGTGATGAAAGAAAAGATAAAAGGCGGATCGGAAGATTTCCGAAAATAACTAAAATGATTGACCTAATTTTTGGAAAAATTTAATATAACACGTCCAAGTTGATCTAAAAATATTGTAACCATGAATGGTATAAATTGATTGACGTTAGCCGTTTATAGTGGAGTGAACCAGGAACAAATTTCCAGAGTTTTAGATTTTGTTGGAATACCTTCATTTTGATATCCAAAAACAAAATCCGAAGATTCCGCAGCGTGAAAAAATTGTTAAAAATATATGTTTTTTGTTAATAACTTATTTAATAAGCGTTTTCATAAAATTTAAGTTGGACCATTCGAAAGAGCAGGCAATTATGCAAAAAAATAGCTTTGCATATTTTTTGTTGAATAATTAGTTAATGAATGTGAATTTTTTCAAGACCATACGTTTTCATGCTTCCTTGTCTTCAAATGCCCGCCAAAATCGAGCACAGTGCGTGGGGTGCGAGACTGTTGAATAATAATAACGTTTGATGCAAAATACTAATTGATATGCAACAAAGTTTACTGAAAAGTGACATTCTATTGCACTTAAAAACCTAGTAGCAATAATTTTCATGAAGGGATACGCCTGTCATATTATCGTAAAATTGTCCTCGATCAGAAGTTCATGCATTTTCACAATAATTGACGTTACTGGTTCAATTTGCATTATTTTTGAGCGATATTACAGAATGTTTCTACCAAATGTATATATTTTTGAAAAAGCAATGTGAGATTACGATATCAAACCTCGTTTTTCTTTTCTGTCACTTTGAACATAGAGATTTTTCATAATATCTACCTGTTGTATATTCAATAGTTATTTCAAACGCTCATAAGATCCGTATAAAATTCAATATTGAAACTCAATATGTGACTTTTTATCCTTGAATTGTATGCTTTTTGATAGTATATGTTATTTTCATTTATTTCTCTTTTTTTCGTTTATTTTTGCAGTGAGTCGCGTTCTAAATAATTTCCCGGAACGCACAACTCAATTTTTCTTCTTTTAAAATCGAAATAAATGAAGGAGGGATTGTACCAGTGGTTCCCAAACTTTTCTGGACCACCGCCCCCTATAGAAGAGAACAAAAATTTCACAGACCTCCCCCCCCTCCCAGTCGCTGGTTAGTTCAAAGTAGTTAATTTTATTTGAATAGCATCTGTACCGTCCCAATTGATCTGTATTTAGCTTAAATTTCAGTTAATGTCTAAACTTTATTTTAGAGGAAGGATGAAGTAGAAATTTATTAAACGACTACCAAATGTACAATAAAATTGTTTATTAAACTTTTAAATATAAACACAGAATCAATAAGAAATACAATCACAATAGGAATAAGAAATGCAATACAATAAGAAATAGAAAATTAATAAGAAAGAAAAAATCAATGAGATGGTTGAGGCTGGTGGAGTGTTACCAGTTTGTTAATATCGGGTTCCAATTTCGTTAACATCAATCGCAGATCGCCATGTTCAGTGATGTGTAGTCTGTTCCTCTTCTTTGACAGCAAATCAGTTACTGCACGCTCAGCCATATAGGACGAAGGAAATGCAATTAACAACTTCTGTACTATTGTCCACAATCCAGGATAGAGAACTGGTATTGGTTTTTGAAGCTAGAACTCTTGATATCCACGTTTGAATTTTACTTTCAGTTCTTCGTTAGTTATGAGTTCTAATAGCTCCTCTTCCAAATTTGATGAGCCTTCAGTATCTGTGTTTGCGAAAGGATCTATAACCCAACTTGGTGTTTCCATGCTTTAATAACGTTATTGAGGGACGCATGCAGACGTTCATTTAATTTTTTTACAACCAAATGCTGACGGTGAATAATACAATGTACAGCGAGTACATTTGGCACTGCTTTTCTCAAATGTGCTATAAAACCCTTATGACGCCCGGTCATTGCTGGAGCTCCATCAGTAGCAGCAGATAAAATATTGCTAATAGGAATTTCTTTCTCTTGAAAAAATGCTTGCATGTCCCTTTGTATCAGATTCCAAATTCCTAGCAAATAATAACTCTTGATGATTTTTTTCTTCTTTTATAAATCGTATGTATGATATGAGTAGAGCTTCGTTACTTGGTAGAGTTGATTCATCGAGTTGAATGGAAAATTTGCAAGTCTTTAGGTAATCGCATAATGATATTTCAACGTCATTTGCCATTTCATCTATTCTTCTTTGCACTGAATTATGACTGAGAGGAGTTTTTTTAATGATATCAAATGGTGTCTTATGATGGAGAACAGTTTTTAATATCTCTTCGACTGCCGGCAAAATTAATTCCTCGCCGATGGTGTGTGGTTTTCCTGACTTTGCGATTAACAATGAAACGTTATATGAGGCTCGTAGCCCATCATCGTCTCGCTTAGAAGACGATGCAAAAAGGTTTGATATAGTTGGCTGTTTTAAATATTGTTTTTCGAGTTCTTGAAAATAGGATATATCTTTGTTCTTCTTATCAGGATGCATTTTATGTAAATGCTCTTGTAGCCTAGAATGTTTCATAGCTTCATTTAAAAAAACTTTTCGGCAAATTAGACACATAGGTAATGATTTGTTTGTAGAAGATTCCCCAAATCCATATTTTAAATATTCAATACTGTACTGCCGGCATTCCTTTTTTAATTTAGAAGTAGATTCAGCCATTTTCATATAAAAATAAAATTCTCAATAGATTTATAGATAGTAATGTTTATAAAATGACACACCACTCACGATTATTTACTACGTCAGAGCTTATGATTCACGACTATATATCGCGGCCAAGCACATACAACTAACTAACAAAAAATTCGTAGAGCTTTTGCATTTATACGTTTTATTTCGTGCATGATTCAGCTTGTCTGTGTGTGAACATGTCGAAACATGCTTTTTTGTATGAACATCGCGCGTTCGCTTATCAACGTACGAGGACAAGTCATATACTTCTATTCTGAACTAAAAGAAATTATTATAATTATTAGTATTAATATTAATGCTAATTTAAAACTGCTTATTAACCCTTATTGAATCATTTGTATTTCACCATTCCTCTTTACTGCTTATTATTTGCTTCTGAATCCGCTACCGCCCCCCTAAAAGGCTGCAGCGCCCACAGGGGGGCGGTATCGCCCCCGTTGGGAACCAATGGATTAGACCAATCTTAAGTGAAAGTACACATTTTAGACTTTCGATTTCCTAGTCAAAAGATTTTTTCTACGTAATTTCCGCTTGTGGTTATCAGCTTTCAGAAAAAAAATCTCCTTATCTGTTCTCAAGTACTAGTGTACGAGTGTACTATCAAATTCAGCTCTGGAAAAGAATTCAATTACCTGTAATGAACCGAATCCACCTAAATCAATCTAATTTCTGTTTCCTATATTATAATAATCATGTAAGTAACTCTATCTAATTTACCTCAGACAAGCGTCCTCTTAAATACTTGAAATATTATAAAATAACTCAACCCACAATGTTTGTTTCTAAAAAGTGATTTATTCGATAAACGGAGAATTTCACTCTACGAACTTATTCTCACGCTTGTATTGTGGAGTAAACATAAACACACTATAAGTGATAAACTACGATGTTTAAGGGTAATAGTCCACTTGAATCACATAACCCTATCATTATTCAATTTAATTATAAATAGTACTAAAAGGTACTCTACGAATCAAGGAAAGGACAGGAAGTTGCAAGATCAAATAAGGGAATTGACTCATCAATTGAACAAAAAGCAAAGAAGTAGAAGTCCGCGGGAAATAAAAAGGAGTCAACACAAACTCGAAAGATTCAAGAATCAAAAGAAAAGTCAGCAGGACCAAACAGTGAAAAGGAGCAAACTGTAGCCATGGATACTACCACAGGTTTCTCTCTAACCATGAGGGAAATACAGCAACAGCAAAGAGCAGATAAGAGAAAGGGCGTATAAGCTCCCTCCCAACAAGCAGAGGAGACCACACAACAGTGCAATCAAGAACGAGGAGGCCACCACCAATCATAATTAAGACGACAAATGACTTCCCAAGGATAAGAAGAAAATCCCAATCAAAAGGAATCCAATTGAAGATAACATTAAATGAAAGACTTGGGATTAAGATCAACCTAGAAACCTAGACTACAGGAGACTGACGAAGTATCTGAAAAAACTCAAAGGAAATAGGGTGAACTGGTACACCTTCACTGATCCCGAAGAAAAGGTGTCGCAGACCGTCATCAAAAGCCTGTCTACTGACAAGAACATAAAAGATCGAAAAAGATCTCCTAGGACAGGTAATCCAGGTCAATAAGATCGCCCAACGTAATTCCAGATTCTAAGGAAAAAGAAGACATCCAATCTTCTTGGTGGAACTCAACAAAGAAGTCCTGAAAAAAATGAAGAAAGTGGAGTTCATCCTCAGCGCCGAGGTGAGGCAAAAAACCCTAGAAGAAGCAATGGGCCAACGCAGTGCTACAACTGCCAAAGCTACCGCCATGGACAATCGACTTGCCACATGGACACAAGAAGCGTCAGATGCAGAGGAAGCCACCGATCCGAGAACAGTGAGAGACCAAAGAACTGTCCTGCAACCTGCGCCAACTGCGAGGGAGAACATACAGCCAACTACAGAAGGTGTCCCAAAGGACCCAAAAAAAGATGACACCGCCGAAGACGGCAGAACCACAAACAATACCCAAGACAATCACCACCCAGGGAATAGCGAGAAGACAACCAAACGCCACCATAACAACAGGGACAAGCTACGCCAGTGCAGCCACCAAGATGACATCCACTAGCCAACTACAACCAGACGTCTTTTAAGCAATGAAGATATTCTAGACGCACATGCAGCAGATGCAGGACATCTTCGCCAGCCCGATGAAACGTTAATGGATCCACACCATCCCGGACCAAACCAGCTGAAGATAGGATACTGGAACAGTGGAGGATTACGAGTCAATCAACCCATCAGCTTGATGGGGCCCATAATAGAAGAAGAAGTCCTAGACATATGGGAACTACAAGAAACGAAGCTAATAGGGGAAAACTACGAGATCAAATCGCCGGACTAAATGATCTACAGACACGACAACAAAGCCAGAAGCAGCGGAAGAGTGATCCTAGTGAATACCAGACTGGTACACCACAGAATAAGCACATCGGACCTCCTGGCAATGCAAGCGACCACCATTGCAGTCCAACCAGATTTCGACGAAATATGGATCGTATCAGCTTACAAGAGACCTGAAGACGACCTGCACGAAGAATATGTAGCAATTCTTCTTGCAGACGGCAACCAAGGAGTCCTGAAGGGAGACATCAACGCCAAATCCAAAGCCTGCAACAGCGGATACTTCAACATAGCAGGAAAAAATATGATAGACATCGCAGACGATCAGAGCAGCACATCATAGGACCACCATGACCAACACACACCTACCAGGGGAGAAGCACATGTATTGGACATCGCTATACTACAAGACATCACTGAGGTATGGGGCATCACAAACGGAGACGTCGGAACCGACCAAGAGCCAATCATCCTTATGCTGGGAGAAGGTGAAAGAACAACAGGATGAGAAGTGAAGACGACCGGCTGGAAGAAGTTCAAGTACAGAGTCGGATAGCTGATTGCACCAGTACCATTCATCACCAATGCAGCGGAACTGGAAGATCAACTGAGACAGCTGAAAGAAGCCATCCATCAAGCCATGGAAGACAGCACGACAACGAGACCGGTGGACAACTACAAGAGGCTCTCCAACATCGGCAACGAACTAAGAGGGTTCATCGAGGTGAAAACCAGAGCAAGAGGAAAAGCCAATAGCACAAGAAACCCAGAAGACAAAAGTTAAATGAACAGACTCAAAGAAGAAGTCAAGACACAACTGAAGCAATACCGATCCAAGACTGGGAATCACAGCTACCCAAATTCTTAGTCAAGACAAAAGAGAGGCCGCAACAAGAAGACGGCGACCACGGAAACCTAGGTATACCACCCTTGAGGAAGAGCCTACATCATCCGGACCAGATACGAGAGGAAGGCACCAGGGAAAGATGGCATTTCCGACAACGCCCTGAAGCAACTACAATGAAAAATAGTGGTATTCCGGACTCCATCATCAACGGAAAAAAGTCAACACACTTTCCAGACGAATGGAAAGAAGCGGATACCATCATGCTGAGGAAGATCGAAAATGGCACGACGTTCCCCCAGAATTACAGACCTATCCATCTCCTCACTACGATGAGTAAGATAGCCGAGAGGATCATCTTGAAAGCAGTCCTCCCTCCGGTGCTCTACAACATCTACAAGGCGAACATCTCCAAAACAGACAACCCATGATGGCCCTCTACGCTGACGACACTGCCATCGCAACCAGAAACACCCAGCCAGCGAAGGTAACGAGAAGACTACAAGAGGCCGTGGACCAAATCGACGATAGGTGGCAGATCAGCTTCAACGTGGAGAAGACTCAAGCCGTGTTCTTCAGAAATGAAAGAGACCCGTAAACAACGTAGACATAGCGGGAGAAGAAATCAGCTGGACCACCAAAGCTAAATACCTGGGAGTTATCCTAGACCAAGCACTGCCTTTCAAGAACCACGTCGACTATCAGTTGACAGGACAAAAATGGAAAGAGGGCGAATGAAATGACTCATCGGCAGTAGATCCAAACTAGAACTGAAGACCAAGCTCCGACTCATCAGGGCCATCCACATACCCATCATACTGTACGCAGAAAGCCACCGAGGAAGCTTCATGCCCAGCAGAACATCAGCTTGAGGCAAGCAGTGAACGTCCCTTTGTACAACAGGAACCAGCCTATCTGCCAAGAGTTGAACTAAAGAAAAGAAGAGGTCAGCCAAACACTTTCACAAAAACCCAGGAACGTGGAATGGAGTAGTCATCAACAGCGAAGACTGAGGTCCCCATCGGATGAGATGGGGGGTGGTGGTATACCTTAGACTGGTTTGTGTGAGATAAGTCAGTCGTCCGTCTCATGCCAATCTCTACAGTACGCAGTAAATATTATGTAGTCAACCTGTCGGGTATAAAATCGAACTCTTGTAAATAATTAATACTTTAATTGAACAGTTTGTGTAATAATTGAAATCTATTGCAAATTGGAACAATAAATAGTCTATGTGAATAGTTTTGAGTTTCAATCCATTACATACCAGCAGAAGAATGATGAGCCTACACCTAGCTCCAGAAAATTTGACGAACATGATATTTTACAACTGCAAGACTGGTTGTGGCTCAACTTACACAGACAAATAAGCTTCCACAAATTTAATGCACACATTGAAACTGTTTGCCCATAGACGCCATATTGGATCACGTGGCTTGGAGGACTTTATTGGTCTCCCTGTTTTCTGGACTGCCAATTCTCCAAAAGTAATTGGAAAAACTTCAATGATTTAGGTTATGTCAAAAATTTCATTGTGTTTTTTGTATCCCAATCATTTTACATTTTGTCTGTATTTTTGTACATTTATTAGGTATGTAATAGAGAATTGGTTATTTTCCATTACATACATTCAAAACTGATTATTACTAGTAACTTAAACAAAACAAAAATACATAACCTACATAACCTTATAATTTCAAAACTTGACTATTGTGTCCACATAACTGTCAAATTTTTCAATATATCGAACTATCCTACTATCTTACAGACTAAGTTAGATACTTGACGCATTCTATTTTCAATATCAGCCTCGTAAACCTGATATTGATCTTTATGATAATACTCTACTTTTCTGTTATGCTAGAATATCTTTGTAGACCCTCAGAAGAAATAAATACCATTTCGTAATCTGCGGTTATTGCCTATAAAATCGAATATATTTACATCCACTACAATTTTCCATTCTGATATCTTTTCCAATCCATTTATCATTTTTATTTCCCGACAGGATCTTTTTCCAATAATGGACTATTACTTGGTAGGCGAGATTTCGGTAACGTGGTCATCGAAAAAAGGGAGTTTTTGAGAGAAAATTTCATGTACAGGATTATCCGTTATGAATTAACTTTCCCCGGTCTGGTCTGCGATTGGAAACAATTCAAAGAAATTGCAAAATTGAAGAATTTTTCTGTTTATTATACTCTTGGCGAGCTTTGCTTTATTGGTCTCAAATGTTTTACTGATACATTTCTGATATGAAAAAGGGGTGGTAGGGCAGGATGCTGGGTCACTTCTCGCAACTCAAATACTTAGTTATATTGAAAAATGATCTCTCTTACTCAACTTCGATTCTATCGCGTGTGTGTAGCATTAAAGTGACCTCCAATTAATAATATATAGCTTTGTCCTTTGAGTCGTCAATAGTCCTAGAATCCTCTCAATTTACTTTAAAAGCACACGGTGTAGTTCAATGAATCGTCAAAACGAGCCGGTATTTGTGTATGCATATTTATTGGTCCTGTTGACTGCGCCACTTGTATTGCTAACAGCCTCAAGGTATAATTCATTCCAAGATATTTCGTCTTGACTTAATACCTACAAACCGATAATAATCTCTGAAAGCTGTAAATTACAATTACACTAAACAGTAACAGGGTCGTACTCTCTATTCAGGCATTCTTTATCTCTTTTTGGTTTGCGGATAAAAAAAGTTCTAAGCCAAGATGGTCGAGTTTACAAATGTTCGTACATCAAAACTGAAATGTTTATTGAAAGTGACTGAAAATTAAATTTTCGGGTGATTCTTCCGTCTTTTCAATCTATTCCCAACGTGGTTTGTCGCAGACGAATTTACACACGTTCCCTAAAGCAAATAGAAACAACCCACACTCAAATCAAATTCGGTAACATCAAAGCAAAACTATCAAAGTAAATACCCAAAACGTAGCGTTCGTCAGTAAACCTAACCTTAATATTATCCTGTAGTATGCACGAAGTGTTCATAATCAATAGATAGAATATATTGTAAGATATAAGTGCTGATAATTTGGATAAACTGTTCTATAAACAACAATTAATTTATTTAATTACCAAGGATTATGATTCTTCATTATAAACTTTTCATAACCAAATATTGAAAATTGCTTAAATAATAGAAGAAGTGTTGTTAAATGGGCTTTTGGCATTGAAATATATTTTTTCTACTTCCGCTACTAAAACCGCACTTTGAACACGGGTTTGACATGCACAAAACGACGCTTTAAACACTAGTGTTTAAAATGCGAAAAATCACATCTCGTTTATCTTTTGTTTTTTAAACGTCAAATCAAGTGTATCTTTTATATGTTAAATTTCATGCTCCTTGATAATTTTGTTATTCTGCGTCATTTAATTTATCAGTCAGCTGTCAGTCATCTTCCGTCATGTAATGAATATAATTCAAATATAAAATAATGTTTTCCTTCCCGCGGGCGAAGAAAAATTATAGTAAGCACCTCGTGTTAAAAACGTCTTTAGTCACTCCTTTCAAAAGGAACTCGTTCCGCTTCGCTCCACTCGTGCCTAGTAAAACTCGTGACTAAAGTAACCGTTTTGACACTTGGTACTTAATATACTATTCTATATATCTAAACATTATTCAAACTGAAAACGACTTTTCGATAATAATACAAAAAGTGTGTTAATGATTATCGAAATAAAAATTTCTTCGATTTTGAGAAACAAATTGTTGTTAGGAAACCGCACAAGCGCGTAAGCGTGAGTGTGGTTTCATAAAATAACAACTTGTTTCGAAAAAGAGAAGAAATTTTCGTGAATCATTAATTACACGAGTTGTATTTGTCAAGATTATTTTTCCCACGGGAAAAAAGTGAGTACTTTTTTCCCGGATATATATACATATAGATAAAGAAAGATATTTGATTTTAGAATATTTTATTGAACATAAGTTACATTTCCTTCATATCAAGAGTCAGAGAAAACTCGGAATCAGACATTTTTTAACTTTATATTTTCCAAAATAACTACTAAACAATCACTGAGTTCGCAATTTTTGAATCAAATGACAGAATTAAATTGACATATATTTGATTACTTTGAAGTTTTCCTTAGCAACGCAGGTCTAATTGTCGCTATAACTACAACAGCTTAATAGTTTAAAAATTCAAATTTCATATCGATAACATTCTGACTTTTATATATTGTAATAATATGTACTTTCACTATTGAATCGTCGTTTTTCCTGTCACAGAAAAAAATAGTGTATTATACCTACACGGGTAAAATATTAGATTTTAACTCTCGGTTTGTTGTCTCTGGACAAGTTTCCGGATTTTCTTTATTTGGTGTAAGCCACTTACTTTCTGAAATATTCTTGGAGCCTCCCTGTGCGGTCTTGGTAAAAATAGGATTATACTCAAGTCTTCCAGATGGTGTTCCCTCATTATTAATTTCTTCCTTGAAATATTCAGTTAAACATCGGCAAGCTTCACCACCACGCCAAGCTAATTCCACTGCGATAATATGATACAATTTTCTTTGTAGTCCATTCCAAGACTGAATAATTTTCGTTAATTCTTCAAAATTCAAAGATGCACTAGATATTTTTCTCTTCTCCGGGATACCTTGTAGTTGCCTTCTCTTCGCGTTTTTCGCATTTCTAGCAGCTTGAAAAATGATATCTTTGAACGGATCAAAGCGTCGATCATAATCGTTATAATATTTTTCTTGGAGTAGTTTGGCTGTATTGTTCCAAATAGTCTTTATTACCATTTCCTTATACCCGTTTCCATCAGCTTTTTGCATATTAAACGCCCATTCTGTAAGGATATCTGCAAGTTTTTCATCCGATGTGTGTTCTTCCAGGCTATGATGACGTTCGTTGCAAAATTCCATGAATTGTTTCCACACAGACTTTTTAGATCGCACGGTATTTTGCGGCATTTGTTATTATACTTTCTTTTGAATCTCTTTTAGATCAAACAGACCAAAACGGTTTTTAGAATTCATGCTTGATACAATATTTCTGACGTTTCTTCATTAATTTGACATTTTCTGTCAGTCACTAGATTTTTAATATCGAATAAAACAACTAATGACAACGCGAAACACACAGATAGGAAAATTGTATGTATCCAATCAGGTGCCGAAATACAAAATCGAAAACATGGTGTTTTCAGATATCAATCCTCATATTTAAACCAATCGAAGGCGCGTATTTTGTATTGAGTGAAATAATCATTTCAACTTTTCATTATTACTTCAGAACTGTCACTCTGCTAACATTCAAAATAATTAAACAACCACGTTTTTTTAAAATCATTTATTCACCATTGGTTGACTAACGTCAGACTTCGCTGCACCGACATGTTAGAGACACCAATGGCACATAAAAAACGCAGTTGTTATATTTATTCTGACAAACGACATTCGATTTCTAAGTTGATCGTTATTAGTAAAAATAGACGAAATTAATTAAAATACTTTGAAAAGTGTTGTAGTTATTTTAGCCTCCAGATCTCGGCGTAGCAGTTCATCTGATAGTTCCGAGGATGAAATAATAGGCATGTTTTTTTGAGGTCAAGTTATCATTTTGTAAACCGCCAAATTTATCAACCCCCTCGAAACAGCGGTGGAGTGGTTTGCAATTTTGGTTGATGCAACAGTAATAGATAAACGCGTCATTTCTCCAATCTGAAATCCACCAATGAATATAAAAATGCAGTTGGTGGATAGGTGGTTCTACAAGTGAATAAAAAACATACATAACCTAAGACCAGTGTGCCATACATACTTCTTTCTACGTTCATCAAGAAGAACTGGGCTCTGGTCAAATCTAAATATTTTTATAGGAGAAATCCATGTGTGTCGCATTACTAACAAATCATCTTATATATTGAACTGTAATAGTGTAACTAATATTCAATTTCGAAAACAACAACTGCAAATAACTGAAATTAATTGGAGCTTAATTTTTTCAATTTAATATTCTGGCTAACACTCCACCAAACGGATAAATAACCATGATAAGTTCAGATCTAATTACTGTACAAAGTATAGAAATAAATTGTTAGACTAAACGATATATTAAGTAGAATTATTTGAAGGTAACAGTACTACAACAATGGTGTATTTGCTGTGAGCATGCAAAGGTAAAACAATATTGTTAAAACTTACGAGAATTCCTCAACTTAAACATCCTTTGAGACATTTGGAGTTTTTGGGTTAAAGTATGAAATAAAATAATGTTTCTCAAAATGTCGAATATAAATTTGGAAAAACATGGAGCCACGGGAGGTGTTTATTGGATATATCAATATAAAATAATATTTCTACATTGATAAAAAGGGCAAAACTTAAACTTTAAACAGTGCGTTCTCGATGTCTATGTTTATATTAACAATATAAAAATCTATGGTGGTAACGTAATCACGTAATCACTTCTCAGTCTTTTCGAGCTCTATGCCTTAAAATTGAATTCTCTCCCCAGCTTAAAATTCCCTTGTTAAGATACAATGTCATAGAATGGACGTCAGTTCCTTGTGCTTCTGCAAAATGCAGTGTTTTGCCTCAATAAAATGGGGATTGTATCACTCAATTGTTAATAGTTGATAGGTATAGTGTAATATATTATTGGAACTGATTGTAAGTACTTTTATCATTATTCAAAGGATATAATATTAAGTTTTATATCCACCAACTCGTCTTAAAGTCGAAAATCGTTCATTTTGCATGGTTGCCAAGCGTTCAATAGTGCCGGTGAACTTTTAATAGCTAACTTCAAGATTTAAGATTTATGAACGTTTTATCGCTTTATTACGTTACTATTTTATGTAAATTGTTGAACTTATATTCATATAAAACTATTACGTGATTGATTAAAGCTAAGTGCAGGTTTAGCTTTAACTGTAAATATTGTTAATTTGTATACAAATTATTAAGTGCATAATTTTGTGACTTTTCAACCGGCCATTGACTATATTCGTACTGGCGGTGATCTTAATAGTGAAACGTTGTTTCGTACATTAATGTTGCATATCTAGCTGCGTGATTACTCATGACTAGCAGCGTGTCTATGCATATCTAGCTGCATGTTCTCTCATAACTTGCAGCGTGTTTATTCATATCTAGCAGAGTGATTTTTCATCATCTGGATTATTCATTCTTGTAGTTCTCTCTATAAATAATCTCTTTTTCATATACTATAGTAAATAATCTATTATAATATTTGACTTTCATTTATTTCCATGTATTTTTATCTATAGGTTATCCCTCTGCCTCTGGAACGGATAACAAGCTCCTGCAGCACAATGCAGGTGGTTATTCGTTTTTTCTCGAAGCTGCTAAAAGCTATTATGTGATGAGCATTTTTTACATTGTTTGGCTTCCGAAACCTGTGACCTGAAATTCTATGTTCTCTTCTGCTCAAACATAATCCTCAAATTAAAATTTTACAACCAGATAGATGCAATAGAACATTAAAAATGGACACAGATGAATATAATAATAAAATGCTAGAATTATTAAATGACTAAAAATTTTATAAAAAAAATTAATCAGAAAAACCACTTCATTTCAAAACAAAAACAATACATTTGTAAAAAAAACTTCTAAATAACGGTTCTATTGATACAAACGAAGCTAAAAAGCATATATACGTTTAAAAATATATGGACCACCAAAATTACACAAACCAAATTAACAAATGCGTCCAAGAGTATCTATCATATATTCAATCTCCATTCTACAAACTATCCAAATATCCAGCAAACATTTTATCAAAAAAAACTAAAAATAATGTTTATATAAAAGATTCATTTATGCTGAAAGAATTTTTAGATACAGTACATATTCCTAATAATTACAAAAGCATATCCTTAGATGGTATCTCAAGGTACACCAATATCCTAAATAACTTAATAACACATGTTTCAAAAAAATGGAATGACATAAAACATCACGTTAAGTTTTATCAAATATTTATTCCAAAATATATTATAAATAATATATTTATTTTATACAACAACCTTTGAACCCAAAAAGAAATAATTCTAAATATTATTAAAAGGCTGACACAGCCACAATACTTTTTATCTCTTATGTGTAAAGGTGACTCCGGTCCTGATGGAATGATTAACTGAGTTAAGAGCGTGTTCTATTTGGCAAATGAGTGAATAACACGCACATTTACTTTTTTTTGTACAACGTACTTAATCTTCATTTGAGAGGTTTCCTTTTACTTCTTCCGGAAGTCGTATTACAGTTCAATTTGTGTATACTCGGGGACTATATGTTTCCATTTATGTAAAAGGGACAAGAAATAAGTGTTCCTTCTTAACGATCTTCATAAAAAAAAATACCGTGGAAGAATATTTAACTAAATTTCTGTTGGATTGTTCAGCTGTTTTACTCCATTTTTTGCAATATCACATGCACCAATGAATCATTTGATTTGATCTTAAAATGCTTTATTTCCTCCTTAGCCAGCAACGTGGATATAGCAAATAACCCGCATTTTTAATAATAATAATAA
Source organism: Galeruca laticollis (assembly GCA_963921935.1). Lineage (NCBI taxonomy): Eukaryota > Metazoa > Arthropoda > Insecta > Coleoptera > Chrysomelidae > Galeruca > Galeruca laticollis. Next base: position 171,167,950 of record OY998179.1, on the reverse strand, counting down.
CTTTATTAAAAAAGATGGTTTTACAAGAAGACTACATGAAGTGAATTAAGTAGGTTGACGATAAGTGTTATTACACTTGTTTCGCAAAAAATACAATTGAATCATATAAAATGGTCACATGCAACAAAATTAGTTATAAACTATTTGAATTCAATATAAATAAAAACACTATAAATTATATGTATAAAACTGAATCAACGACACAAGGAATTTTAAATTATAATTAGGCCTAAATACAGTAGAAATTAAGCAAATAATCCATTGGAGTGAAGTCAATACAATAACGTTATAAACTACAAACAACATGAAGGAACTACATTTCTAAGTATCATAAAATAAAATGTTATAAATATAATATTTATTTACCATTTTAGGACATATAATACTACACATAAATTGGAATTGCAACAACAATTTTGATATGGGTAAAAGTGTGAAAGATAAACTATATATAAAATGTAAAAATGTTATAAAATAACAATATTTCTTGAGGCGTATTAAAATTTAACACACACGGAAATGGGATAGAGATAAAAAATGTACACGAAATACAACGAGGAAGTTTCTTGGTCAATATTGATTGATCAAAATAATCATTCTCAAAAGACTCGAACTTTAGAGTCTTCATGAACATTTTCAGCTGTTTTTTGAATTGGAATGGTATAGCGCGAATTGTTTCAGGTAAAGAATTGGACATTTTTGGGGCGTTGTAAGAAAAACTAGTTTTCAACAGGGATTTTGTTATTTGTGGTATAACATAGTTATTTCGTTGTCTAGTGTTATAGGTATGTTTTGGTAAGTTTGACGAGTGTTTTGTTGTATAGTACTTCATGTTGACATTGTCGTAATAGATATGTTTAAGGTCGAGTACCTCTGATTCTTGAAATAGTAGATCACTTGAATATCTTGAGAATTTTCAGGAATCATCGTTGTAGAACTTCAAGGGGTCGGATATGGAATTTTAGTGCACCTCCCCATGCTAATAAACCGAATCGAAAGTGACTTTCAACGAGTGCATGATATAGTGTGAGCAAATGATGAACAAGAAGGATTTTTTTCATGTATCTGAATTTATAAAGGATACATTGTAGTTTTGTGGCTACGTAGTTGATGTGTATGTCCCATTTCATGTGCCAGTCTATTATGGCTCCTAAGTACTTTATGTTACTCTCGGCTGTAATTGTAAGATTGTTTTTACCATGGAAGATGTTGAGCTTAGTAAAGTGAGGAAGATTTGTTTCATTACAACTGAAAGGTAGGAAGTTGGTTTTTTGAAAGTTTATTGTTAACAACCTACTTGCAAGCCATTTTTTAATGATAATAAAGTCTGTTTCTACTATTTCTTTTACTTCTGTCCAGGTATCCGCCTCCTAGAAAATCGCGGTTTCGTCTGCGAAACCAATAATGTTGCTTAAGCTTTTCACATAAAACAATCCATTCATGTAGATGTTGAAAAATAAGGGTCCGAGGACTGTACCTTGAGGCACTCGACATTGGACGACTAACGATTTACTGTCGACACCGTTTATTCGGACTGTCTGATACCTATTCGTAAGGGTCAGTATAGCATCTTGAGTGGACGTTTTTTCTGGAAAACCATATTGTCTTTCGGAAAGTATGTTATATTTATTGATAAAATTTTGTAGTCCGTTTTTTAGAAGTTTCTCAATGATTTTTGATAAATGGGTGATTAATGAAATGGGTCTATAATTTTCTGTCAGTTTTTTGTTACCTTTTTTATATATTGGAATGATAACTGAATGTTTGAATGCTCTAGGCCAGATACCAGTTTCTATGCATTTGTTGAAGATGTAAGTTAATGATTCAGTTATTAATGACGCGATAACTTTGAGCTTTTCCGTTTTGACTTCGTCTGATCCCACGGCTATGTGGTTTTTCAACTCTTGAATAATGCTGTTTACTTCAAGTGTGTTTGTGGGTAGGAGTGTAATTGAGTTTGGAAGGGAGAGTCTATTGATTTTCTAGTTAGGATCTGGGTTAATATTTTGAGCAAGTATTTTCCCAGTACCATTGAATGAGATATTGAATTCGTTTGCGATGTCCTTAGGATTTGTTAATAACTCTCCTAGTTCATTTCCAATATTATCAATAGAGATCTTCGATTTTTTGGTGTTACTTACTTGTTGAACCACATTCCATAAAGATTTTTTGTTTGATTTTTTGAGTTCGATTTTGTTTTTATAGTATTTCAACGTAGTTTTTTCAATTAGAGTCGACAATTTGTTTCTATATTTTTTGTATTGGAGTTTTAGTTCGTTTTCATTTGAGGTTCTTCTTAAAAGTTGAGCCATTTTATTTTTTGTGGTAGTTGAGGTAAGTAAAGCATTTGTCATCCAAGGGGCGATCTTTGTGTTTTTCCTATTACATTTTTTTGTGTATGTACAGTCGTTTATATATTTTTGAAGTGTTTCAATGAAAGTATTTGTTGCATAGTTAGGATCTGGATTCAAGTATAAGAAATTCCAAGATTTTTGTCTGATTGTATTTTTAAGTTTTGTTTCATCTATGTATTTCACTATTTCTCGTTCCTTGGGGCATCTGGTCTTTTCCAGTACTATCTGTAGTATTGTTGAGAAATGATCTGTAATGTCGGTTTGTAATACTACGGGCAGTATTTCATCGAGTACGTTGAATTTGAATTTTACAAATATGTGGTCAATGCATGAACTACGTCCACCCTGTATTCTTGTTGGATTATTAATCGTGGAAATGTAACCGAATTCGTTAAGTTGTTATAGTATGTATTATATTCATTATCTTCTATTAGGTCGATATTCAAATCACCAATGAAAATGTTATAACTTTCTGGTTGGAATGCTGAATTCTCAATGTAATGTTGCAGACTGATAACGAATTGATCGAGATTACTTTTTGGGGATCTATATATATAGCATTGATAAGAAAGTTGTTCTTGTCATTGAGAATGATTTTAATCTGCAATATGTTGCTTCCGTTCAAAGGTATGATTGAGTATGTAAAATAATACTCTGATTTTATGTATACAACAACTCCATCGTTTTGATTGAAATCCCCCTCGTTATATAACTTGTTGTAACCCTCTAAATTATATAGGTCCGAATTTCCTATTACCCATGTTTCTGATAAGACAATACAATCGAATCCGATATGTAAGTTTTCTAAGAGAATTCTAAATTGGTCGAGGTTTTTATGAATGCTTCGTATGTTATTATAAATAATTTTAAAATTTTCACAATCTTTGTTAATTTCTAAAATATCTCTGCATTCTTGTATGTGTTCCCTGTTTGTATTATATCAATGTCGAAGTCTCTGATATATTGATCCATTTGTTATTGTTTTACTCCTGACATTTTGATGTATTACTTTGAGGTTATCTTTCTTTATAGTTTGTTATGAATTTAATGATATTATCTACGTTTTTACATTTCCTATATATGGCGCGTTTTCGACCGGAGGCACCGGTTGACCTAAAGTGATGCTGTGCCCGCGCGCTCTCCGCCCTCTATCTCGAAAACGGTTCACCGTATGAAAATTTTTTTCGAACAAAATTTTGTATTCTACAATATTGGTAACAAATGCAAATAGCAAAAAACCCATAGGAAATGAGATATTTAACAAAAAAAGCGCAAAAAAACCGATTTTTGTGAACTTTGACCTTGAGATTTAATAGTTTCGTACACCCTACCATATGTAGGTTTTGAGACAACTTTTAGGGTGTCAATATACAAGTATTTATCGACTTACAGCTGGGTATCTCGAATTCCGAGATTTTTACCTAATTTAAGCTTAAATGACTGGACTACAGGAAACTATGTTTTATGGAAGATTGATGGACCTGAGGGGCAGTTCATCAGGTCTCATATTAGTGCAATTCTCACTTCTCAAAATGAAAAGAAAATAGATTTTTGTAAATAAGTTTTGTTACTGTTTTTACTTACGTCGTAGTATCAGCATTCATATGTTTGGTCTAATAAAGTGCTGATTATCTGGATTCTGTCATGCCAGCCTTTTCTTTTTCTTATATTCTGATATTGCTTGCTTGATATAAGGGGGGTCAACAATAAATTTCTGCCCTTCTCCATTTATGATTATTTCAGTAGCTATATATTCTGTATATAGAATTACATAAGTTTCGGAAGCATTTTTTCGGACCTTATTTTTCTATCTATCTCAATTTCTTCTATATACTGATCCATATTATGGCAGACATACACAACAAAGTAACATCTGCTCCTATTATTTATATTCAATTGCCCCTGAATCTAAAAACACACATTTTAATTAGACATTTTCTTTGATTTTCATATTCATCATTTCCAAACTGCCCCAGAGATGTTGCTTGCATGCGGTCTCTTTGGCTAACTGCTGCGTAAAAAATGTTTAATTATTATATCTGTTAGACATTTTCGTAGGAACTCATGTGTAACTGTGCGCCTAACTTGTTTATCGTTAACGCTATCTCGATTTTTATTGAAAAATATTAAAATTACATAATTTTGCGAAAAAAGTGTTCACATTTATTAGTTTCAAAAGTTACTGGTTTTCGAGGTATTCGCATTTTGAAAACCTCTTACAGAATTTTCATTATATTTATTAGCACAAATATTAATATAAGTAAGCGCTGATGTCAGCAAATTTATTATCACAAATATTAACGTGGTAGGTGCCGATGTCAACCTTACTCCCGTCCGTTAATTATTTGTGTTTTGACAGTTAATCATTATAATTTCCGTATTACAAATTTGTGACTAATTGCCAGTTGATTCAAGAAAATCAGACAATGCCGAGGCATCATAATTTTTCAAACCCAGAAATGAGCGATATGTTAGCTATTTATTGCCATCAAAATTTCAATAGGAGTGCTGCGCAAAGACAATACCTTCGAAGGCTTCCCAACAGATTGCAACCTAGTAATCGACTATATCAAGATCTGTATAGGAATTTAGGTGAAAAATGATCATTTCTTGTTAAACGAGATAATTCAGGTCGTCCGAAAATTATTACACCTGATGAAGAAGACGAAATACTAGTTCGCATTGTAAATGATCCACAAATAAGTTCAATACGACTATCTGCAACAATAGGGATAAGTAAAAATTATATTATAAAAGTATTCCACGTAGAAAATTACCGTCCGGCTCATTTTACACCTGTCCAAAATTTATAACACAGATATCCTCATTTGAGGTATCAGTTTGCACGTGATATTCGGAACATACAAGATAAGACCACACATTCGTAAATATGATACTATTCACAGACGAAGCCACATTTACACGCTGTGGAATTTTCAATTTAAGAAATAACTATTTCTGGGACATGTAACAAGAGAACGGCATTTTCAACACCAATTCAAAATCAATGTTGGAGGTGGAACATAAAGGTACCAGTGTTGTAATTTAAAACGATCTAACATATAAGCAACTCTGCGAGAATAGAATACAGAGGCACCACTTGAATAGAGCGAGACAACATAACTGTGATAACTCGTATATAAAGGTTAACAGGTTGTATATCAACAACAGAGCTCACACCGTCGAGGAACTTGAAGAAAACGAGAATACCGATACTACAGGAAGAAGACCAAACAGTGCTCCGTCGACCCCAATTTCACGAAACCTCTATCCTATATTTCAATGAGAAACAGCCAATAATCCAACTGAAGAAAATATCGAACAAGATTTAACACCGGAAGAAAAAGAAGATAAAATTACTCCGCCGAAATCTGAAAGTGATAAGAAGGCAACGAACACATCTGGTCCTCCTCAACAAAAAGACTGAATTAAGAGTTTAAGATCAGGAATTAGATCTTAATATCACTAGGAATGGAAACTTAATGGTGCTTCATTTATAATAAAGTCAAGAATATGGAGATTGAAAATGTTCATACTCATGTAAGTTTGAATTTATTTATCTTCTTCCTGTGTATATACTGGACTAAAAGTTTTGATAATTATCCTCATTCCAAAACACATATTTTATTTCTGCACGCATTAAGTGGCTGTAACACAACTTCTGCGCTTTTTAAAAAGGGAAAAAAATCATTTTTAAAAGTTTTTCAGACACTGACAAATTTGGATGAACTGGCTACAGCATTTGAGGAAGAAAATTGTTCGGCCCAGAGATTATTAGAGAGTGGAACTCAAACCTTATTGGCAGTCTATAATTCTCCGAATTCTGTGAAAAGTCTCCATCATATTCGTTATATGCATTACGTCAAGTCTACAAAACTTAATAAGCCTGTGCAGCTTTCAAATATTCCACCAACAAGTGCAGCTGCTCATAACATTTGAAACGTGTATATTATCAAGTTCAAACTTGGTTACGGCATGATTTTGAACCCCACGTATGGGGTTGGGCAATTCTAAACGATTTTCTGGAGCCTATCATGACAATTTCACCACCTGCTCCAGAAGATTTGCTAAATACAATTTTCTGCAACTGCAAGAGTGGTTGTGGTTCGCGATGCGGATGCAGGAAAGCGGGCTTGTAATGCTCTTTAGCTTGTGGCCAATGTAATGGGCAAGTTTGTCTCAATGCTCTACCATATCAGAGCGATATTAACGAAGATGGAACCTTTGACCCTGAAATCATGGAAAAACTTGAGACAAATGTCGTTGAAGACGATAATGAAGACCAGTTTGAAAAATTACCAGCAGCCAGAAGACGACGATGCAGAGGAAGAAGATGATTAAAATTATAAATTGTAGTTTTTGTACCCTTTATTCCATTTTTTTACTTCTAATAAAAATAAATGTATTGAATGATAATTTTTAATGAGGAGATTAATTCATAATTTATTTGTTTTTTTTCATCGTGTAAGAAGTTATTAATATTAATTAGGTTAAAATTCAAATATAATTCCTATATTTTCATTAACCATTCTGCAATTACATGGGCAGGTAAGTGTTGTTAAATAAATTAATACTGAATAAAAAGTAGATACGTTAGGGAAAAAATTATAAAATATAATATAATAGTTAATAAAAATTGACAAATACTTATAATCATTGATTTATCGATAGTTCATCAACTATATATGGCGCGTTTTCGATCGGAGGCACTGGTTGACCTAAAGTGATCCTGTGACCGCGCGCTCTCCGCCCTCTATCTCGAAAACGGTTCACCGTATAAAAAATTTTTTCAAACAAAATTTGTAGAGAATCTTGTATTCTACAATATTGATCATTGATGCAAATAGCAAAAAACCCATAGGAAATGAGATATATACAAAAAAAAGCACAAAAAACCGGTTTTTGTGACGTTTGACCTTGAAATTTAATAGTTGCGTACACCCTACCATATGTAGGTTTTGAGACAACTTTTAGGGTGTCATTATACAAGTATTTACAGACTTACAGCTGAGTATCTCGAATTCCGAGGTGAACTTACTATAATGACTGGACTATGATACTATTCGGTAAGTGAAAACACTAACAAAACATTTACAAAAGTAATTTCTTTCCATTTTCAGAACTGACAATTTCACTAATATGAAACCTGCTGCAACTGCTCCTCAGGTCCATTTATTTCTCATAAAACAGAGTTTTCTGATACTATTCCGTGAGTAAAAACACTAATAAGACTTATTTACACAACCTAATTTATTTTCATTTTCAGAACTGACAATTTCACTAAAACGGAACCTGATGTGACTGCCCACACAGTTACAAATAACTTTCATATAGCAGTGTTCGCTATAACTATTCAGTAAGTAAAAACTAAAACGAAGCATGATGTAACTGTAACTGATAGTTTACAAACTTTTTTTTTGTCTGAGGATTAAGAAAATGAAAGATGCAGTTCAGTTGCCATGTATGCTTAAAACAAATAGAATATATTCAGTATATCAAATTTGTAATATGGCTTCAAAGATAAAATGGATTATTTGTATACTTTTGCTGAATTGGGAGTTAGAAAAATAATTTTGTAAGTAAACATACTATTTATGTAAAGAAACTATGCAAATAATATTTTTTCAGTCTTTATAATAACTACATGGATCAAGACTTCAATATGTCGATAGAGGTCACCACCCCTTTGTGAGTATACAATCGTAAAAAATGGATATTTTTATAAACTTTTTATTTTTTTTGTTATGAGGAGAAATGGTAGAGAAAAATGGAAGATGAACTTCAGTTCCCATGTATTAAAAAATACGAAGACAAATACATTAAATTTGTAATAATAATTTTATTAATATAGTTATAAAATATTTTTAATTCAATGAAATTGACTGTCTCGATCCATACTTCGTGGAATCTGCTCATATTAGTGTTTTAAATGAAACTCACGGTTTCTAGTTAATTCCACAATATAATAAAAATTATTGAAAATTCTAAAAAATTGACAATTGTTTCGATAAATCAATATCATCGTCAGAATGACAGAAGTTACATCTTATGTGATGCCTACCTGATGTTTAGTAGTTATTTTTGGCTAGACCAAGCACTTCTAACATTACTTTTTGTTTTAAAAGAAATTCTTGTATTCGTTGCTGAAGATATTATCTTTGAAATATTATTAGAAATATTTCCTGCATATGCAGAATTTCTTTTAAAACAGAAAGTAACGTTAGTACAAAATTGTTAAATGTAAAAACAAAAATACCACCATTAAAGAAGTCAGGTGTATATAAACTCAAATGTCCAGAATGTAATGCTGTCTATTTGGGTCAGACCCTTAGGAATTTTGAAATCCGATACAGTGAACACTTACGAGCGAACAGATTAAAACAACCAGATAAATCCCACTACGCAAAACATCTACTTGACACCAATCATTCATTGACACCTAACACAAAACTAGAAGTGTTGCATATTTGTGAAAAGAAACAAGAACTAGATTTCCTTGAAGAATTGGAAATTAGAAGACATTTAAGATACCCAGGATATGAAGTTGTCAATGAGTAGTCAAATCTAGGGAGTTCTCCACTAATAAACTGTCTTCTTAAGTGATAATTGTAAAGATCAGCAGATATAGTTTTCCTGGTTTTCTATATCATTGCACAGTTATACTGATCTTAATTGGAAAAATGATATCCAGGATATCACCATAGGGCTAATAATATCTAAGCTTCAATATTTGTAATATCACATCTTCTTCTTTTTTCTATTAACATATATTAAGTCAATCACAAGTTAGGTCACTTCTTGGTCTAGCCAAAAATAACTACTAAACATCAGGTAGGTATTACATGAAATGTAACTTCTGTCATTCTGACGATGATATTGATTTATCGATACAATTGTCAATTTTTTAGAATTTTCAATAATTTTGATTATATTGTGGAATTAACTAGAAACCGTGAGCTTCATTTAAAACACTAATATTTTTTATTTGTTTCTTTCAATAAAAACAATTTTTGCTGTAATTTTTTGGAATAATCAATAAAGGTCAAAGAAAAACCGGACATGTCTGTTTATAGCTATAATAAACATTTTTGTAGTTTACATAATTAATTAGCATTTCTTTGCTACAATTCATTTGAATGATTAAGAGGGGTCAGTGGATAATCAAATATTCTGTATTATAATAAATATAAAATCTACAAGCTTACCTACTCTATACTTCAATTAACAAACAAATTACCTAAATGATTTGTTTTTAATAAAAAAAAGCACATTTGCTGTAATTTACTGGAAAAACAAGCATGTTCGTTATGTGGCTTATTTTACATCTAGGCTAAACTTAACACAATACTTGTGGTGGAATACATGTGGAGTAAATATTAACAAGTGTTTTAAATGAAACTCAACGTTTCTAGCTAATTCCACAATATAATGAAAAATGTTTAAAATTCTAAAAAATTGACAACTGTCAATTTAATATTTTTCATTATATTGTGGAATTAGCTAGAAACGTTGAGTTTCACTTAAAACACTGATATGAGTAGATTCCACGAAGTAAGGGTCGAGACAGTTAATTTCAATAAATATTAACAACATTTACGAAGCACAAATTTACTTATTCAGCATGATAATTATTTTATTAGAACTACCTACAAATACAATAAATACTAACAAATCGTGTTTATAATCTTTGCTAACAAACTATAAATTTGGAATATTTTTATGGGCACAAAACACATGATAACGACATTTGACCGCCATCCATTAAGACGGTGGAACGGTTGAACTAAAGTACAAAGTTGTTCGTTTGCAAATAATTTCGTGCAACAAATCTTAAAAAATATAAGGATTTGAAATTTCATATTTTCAGAATCAAATTCTCTAGGCTTCCCTTTGGGGATCAGACCTCGGCGTTCAAATTGGTGGCCACAAATTGTCAAAACTGTCAAAATCGCACCATCACTTAATGGTTCATATATTTTTATAATAATATACCAAAATACCTGATCCCCAAGACAAAGGTCCAAGTTATATTGTGTTAAAATTTCAACACTTAATTTCACTGCGTTCTTTAGATTTGTTGTTTACAGAATGACCTAAACTTTTTTGCAAGTCACGGGTGCCAACTGTTTTGAGGTTCCTAAAATGTGAGGACCCTCTTAAAACCTCATATCTTCAAACTATTACGTTCGTATATCCCAAATCTTTTTACATTTCAACTTTGCCACCCACTATTTTTTTATTATCAATATGTTATAAAAACAATTTGAAAAGAATGGTGGGTTAGCAGTCAAAAATATCGTCAAATCGTTTCTAGGAAACGAAAGAGCTCAAAATTACGTCGAAATTGTCCAAGATATCTTGAAAAGCCTCAAAAGGATTGGATACAACATGAGCATCATATATTTTGTACGCAGTCACTTTGCTGACTTTCCGCAAAATCTTGGTGCAGTTAGTAGTTAACATAGTGAGCGAGTTCTCCACGATCTGAAAAATATACAAGGTTGGGATGAAGTATGGAGCCAAGTAAATATCTTTAAAATGAAAAGGATAATAATAATGAAACTTTGCAGAAAAATTGAATAACGCATTACGTATCTGATGCCATATTTTTTGTTACTACCGTGAGACGCTCGAAACAATATCCAATTATAAAATTGGTCACTTGTATACACTCCGGGGGCTATATTGTGCTAACAAAAAGAAATTTTTTGAAGAATTACCAAAATGTGGTACTTCAGGTACCCTAGCACCCATGGTACTGGCTCTGGTAAGCTCAAAATCGATAGGGTTCATCTGTGAGACGTTAAAAACAATATCCAATCATAAAATTGGTCACTTGTACACTCTGGGAGCTGTATCGTACTATCAAAGAGAAATATCTCAAAAAATTACCAAAATGTAGCACTTCAGGTACTGTAGTGCCTGTGATACTGGCTCTGGTGAGTTAAACATCAATAAGGTTCATGTATGAGAATCCATGAACAATACCTAATCATGAAATTGTTGACTTTATGAACTCCGGAGGCTGTATCGTGCTGACACGACCCCATTACAAAAAGTGGCCGACGACAACGACGACGACATACACACAAGTCTTTTTTCATAAGAACCCGTGTTCCGTATTTTTCTCAAGGGAATCATGAAAATTAGTCAAAAATAAACGGTTTTAAACATTGAAATTAACTTTTCCCTATTTGTCAGACACTCTGAACAATATCCTATCAAAAAATTGTCACTTGTATACACTTCGGAGACTGTACGTGCAAACAAACCGAAAATTCTCCAAAAATGTAGTATATCTAGAATTAAAGGAGCCGTTTTACTCGCTCTAGTGAGATTAAAATCAATAAGTTCATCTATAAGACACCCTGAACAATATCCAATCATATAATTGGTCACTTGTATACACTCCGGAGGCTGTATCGTGTTAACAAACTGAAAATTCACCAAAAATTACAAAAATGTGATACTTCAAGTACCATAGCACGTTGTACTGGCTATAGTGAGCTGAAAATTAATAAGCTCATCTATGAGATGACCTGAACAATATCCAATTATAAAACTGGTCACTTGTACACAATCTGGAGGCTGTATCGTGCTGTAACGAACTGAAATATCTTCAAAAACGGCAAAAATATCATACTTCAAGTGGGGGAGACCGGAGCTAGTTGGCGCACGAGTAAGTTGGCGCAGTCGTAATATATCATATTTAGTGAAAGTTTGGCAACACTGTTTTCTCCTCTTACTATCACTTATGCGTCTTAAGTCGCGTACAGACCGGATTTCCAACGCTAGCCAACGGCACATGTGAATTATGTTGGAACGCGTTGGTTTTGGTGTGTACGGCGGCGACCAATCGAAGCCAACGCTTTCCAACGGGAACGTTGGCCTTGGCTAGCGTTCGGTAGTCTAGCGGTAACATCAAAGAGATGCTTGTTTGTGTCGAATTTGGTTTGGACGCGATCAGGAGATTATTTTCTAGTTTCAGTCGTTGGAAAACATTTGTTCCGTGCGTACGCTTTTATTATTAATATTTTGATATGGAGTGTACCGAAGATATGTATTTGAAATTGATAGAAATTTATAGGGATAATCCTATTTTATGGGACCCTACTAATTCGCAGTTTAAATTGGCGAAAAAGAAAATAGACATTTGGCAACGCATAGCAACTGAAGTTAACTACGAGATCTCAGAAGTTAGGAAAAAAATTGAAAGTTTGATGACCTCTTACCGCCGAGAACTTCGCCGTGAAAATACGACGTTTTCTGGAATGGGAACAGAAGATGTATAACTTTCGAAATGGTTTGAATCCAAAGCTATGCAGTTTCTCAATAGCAAGTTTCGTCCTAGAAAAACTAAAAACACTGAAACTGTAAGTATACAAATTTATTTTTTAAACATATCCTAGTAAAAAGTTTTATAAACATACAAAACCCCGAATCACGTGAACCCCAGAAAGATTATTGCATCTTTTCCGAGGAAGGTCTTTTGTCGAAGAAGGCACGTAAAATATACAAAAAAGTACAACATATTAAAAATACATCTATGGCACAATACAGTAGGGATACATTTTCTATGCATAATCATTTTGCCAAGGTACAGATCCGATAAACGTAAAATATTCGGCAAACTCAGCTCGTATTTGTTCAGCACTTGTAGCCAATTTTCGAGCTACTTTTGGAATTGAGGTTAATCCAGTTTGATCGTCGGATTGTTGTCGTCATAATCCTTCTATTATTTGTCCATTTTTCTCGCTATCAAAACTTCCATTTGGACTATACACATGTTTCGAAGATTGATTTTTTCTCAAATAATTCTGCAAGTAAACGCATGCCATAACAATATTCTCTGCTTTATGTGATTCTAACAGCATTGGCTTCCTGAAAACTCGAAACACCGCAGATAATATACCGAATACATTTTCGACAATTCATCTCGCTCGAGAAAGTCTATAATTGAATACTTGTTCAGGGGATCCTTTTTGATGAGAACCTGGGTATGGTTTTAAAATATTATCTTTTAAAGGGAAGGCTTCATCGGCAACGAAAACGTATGGCATACGGTTGTGTCCTCCCGCTAAAACATCTGGATTTGGCAAATTAAGAGAATTTTCTTCAAGTTTTTTGAACAAAGTTGTATTTCTGAAAACACCTCCGTCAGAAATGCAAAAGTGCAAAAAGGACAATGCTGAATGTTGATTTATGATTAATAAAATGATTACTCCCACTCCCACAGCTTGAAAAGTTTGATTCACGTACACGAGCTGTGGTTAAACACAAATTTGCCACCATTCTTCTCGAAGCGGAAATGGGTACATATGCAGCTCTGCTTCCTGCATCAGTGCATCCCAGCCCGCAATGGAGTAACCCTGAAAGTAACAGTCGGCGGTATCATCGACTCCATTGCCATCACCTAATTATTGCCAGCAACCAGAACAGAGATACCAGGAAACACAAACATCTGGCTGGGATGCAGCATCAGCAACCAATAGTGACTCCATACCAGCACATTTGCCCGCGCGTGGCTCTGGTCCAGTACTTGTCGCAGCCAGTATGGCACAGATGTCATCCACTAATGAATCTTCACCTGATTTTGCTATACAATACACAGAACTGTGTTGCGTTCCGCAAAAAAATTGAAAAAATATACTCAAGTTATGTTTTTATACGCTAAAATTTTGTAAGCAGAACTAATAAAAATTTACCTTAATATATATTTTGTAGAAAGTCAACTAAAGCCGAGCAAACTTCTGGTATAATGGACGAGATTAATTGTTTCGATACTTTAAATGTGTATGCAAGACTAGTAAAGGAATTTCCAGTTGCTAGATAGTGCAAGGTAATGGCCAATCTTTCTTTAGCTGGAATAGCTTTTCGGTAATTGGTATCCTTTTTTTCATTTTTTGGAGCCACTAAATTAAGCAGTTCATCAAAAATATCTGTGGTCATTTGGCAGAAGTTCCTAAAATGACCAGAGTCTTCATTCCGGAGCTCATCCAATAAATTACTCGCGCTGTAGAAACTTCTGTTTTTATACGGTGTTGTCATTCAGCAGCATCTGCCCTTCGTTTCTCACTTTTTTTGTTGAGCTACTCATGTAAAACGAGAAATCCTGCACTTGCACAGAATAAATCATCATCATTTTCGCTCGATGACATCCCAAAACAATTAGAAACCACCGAACCGCGACCAACGGTCTCCAATGCAATACTAAAAATGCGGTATGGACGATGTTCTCAAATCCTTCCCAATGCTTTCCACTGCCAACGCCAACTATAGCACATGTGCCGTTGGCGTTGGTCTACGTTGGAAATCCGGTCTGTACGCGGCTTTAGATGCCTCTCAGGAATTACGGTTCGCTTGGCAGTATGAGTATAGAAGTGGTAGTGTTGTTGGTGAGAAAAGTAAAATAAAATTCTCCGAACTTGATTGAATAACTCACTGGTAAGTTATGAATAGATTAATGTTATTATTATTAAAACGTTTTTCGTTAAGTTGACTTTGTGTTCCTTGTTGCAAAATTGTTCTATTTGTTATAGTTTAGAATTTATAGCATTTTTTTATTAAATGTGCGAATGGGGCATATTGACTAATTAAAAATAGTGTAAGTTGGCGCTGCGTCAACATGCCCCGTATAGATAATAGTAGTGCCTTATGTTTATTTTTCATTTACAGATTCAAAAATGAGAAATTATAAGCGGAAAACAAATAGAGCATCTGTTCGGAAGGTAATCATTCTAATGGCGGCCCAAGAAGTTCTGTTAAATAGTAGATCCAAAAGAAGTATAACTAAAGTTTTTGATATACCTGACAGGACTTTAACACGGTTTGTTTCAAAAATCAATATCAATAGTCTTAGGAACAATGAAGGCGATATTAGTGTTGGATATAAGAAATCCAGGAAAGTATTTTCCAGCGAAGAACAACTGCTTGTGAAGTGCATAAAAAAATCATCTGATATATATCATTGAATTTCAGTGAAAGAAGTTCGTCAATTAGCTTTTCAGTTTACTGATTACAAAAAAATGCAATACCCGGATAATTGGAATCGTAAATCCTTGGCGGGTCCAGATTCGTTCACTGCCTTCTTGAAACATAATTCATCTCTTTCAATTCGTACTCCAGAAGCAACTAGTCTGGTACGTTGCATTAATTTCAACAAAACGACCGTGGAAGGATTTTTTATGAAATTAAAAGAAGTTTTAGACAGGTTTAAAATAGATGCCAACGATATATGGAATATGGACGAGACTGGTATTACAACAACCCAGAAATTGGAAGATTGACATCCCAAGAGCGAGGAACACTCGTAACCATTGCTGTTGTCGTTTCAGCCTCAGGAAACAGCATTCCGCCATATTTCGTTTATCCAAGAGTATTTTTTAAACAACGCTCCCAAAGTCAGTGCAGGAGGTGCCAATCCAAGTGGATGGATGGTGAAAACTAACTTCATTGACTTTATAAAACATTTAATCAGAAATGTAAAGTGCTCAAATGAGAAAACGGTTCTGTTATTATTGAACAACCACAAGATCCCACTTATCGATAGAAGTCATATATATTTGTAGGAAAAACGGAAAACTTTCCCACCACCCACATCGCACAAATTGCAACCCCTGCACAGAGGAGTGTTGGGTCCGTTTAAAAAATACGTGAATCAAGCAAGTGATGCTTGGATTACAAACAATCCCGGTAAAACTATGACAATTTACAATACACCGGATATAATTACTACTCCCTGGCCATTAGCTCAAACTCCAAATAATATATTGGCTGGTTTTAAAGTAAGTGGCATCAGCCCTTTTAACAAGAATGTGTTTAAAGACGATGAATTTTTACCTGGATTTTCTGTGGACCGTCCCTTATTGACAAATAAAAATACCACAGCATTAACTGAAACTGATTCCAATGTGTGCATAAATAATTATATGCCTGGTCCATCCGGAATTCAAAATCAAAGAAAATCAACTATTTTGACAGAAGTGTAAAATCATCAGGAAACTGCGTCTCGTAATGAAAATTATGAAAATTGGAATGTATTAGAGATGATAATGCCCCTTCCTAAAGTAAATCCAAGGACAGAGGAAAAAACCAAAAGAAAAGAAAAGAAATTCTGCCATTATCACCGACACTCCTGAAAAACAAATGTTAGAAAAATATGAGAGGCAGAAGGAAGTCAAGAAAATAAAAGTAGCAGCTGTAAAAAGAAACCTAAAATAGAAAATAGAAATCTGTTTAAAGGAAAAGAAAGGATAGGATTTGCCAAAAATATTAAAGAAATAATAAGGGTAACACTGATACTGATTCGGGCGGAGAAGAAAGTTTTTGTTTAGTTTGTGGAGAGGAATTTGCTAACAGCTAGTCATAAGTAGTATGGATACAATACACGCATTGTAAAATGTGGGCCCGTGAAGCTTGTGCGGCTACTGATGACAAATTTTATTATTTGTGTATCAACTGTTGCAGTGGCACTGAATAGTACCTACTTAAACTTAAAAAAACATTTTTTAATGTTTTATTCTTTTTTTACACTTTCTTATGTTTTTCATGTTCACTTTATTATGTATTGTAATATTAAAAATCGCTTATTGGTTAGAATAATTCGTTAATTTAGTGATAATTTTTTTGACTTGTTTGTTGTTTGTTAAGAATTATATACCACTTTTTACCATTTATTTTTTTCGGGCCAATATGCCCCATTGTGTTCGCCAACGTAACCCATGGGTGGGGTATGTTGGCGCAGGTATCAGGTACATGCTTAAACGCTTGTCAAACCTAAGTTACGTAAGATATTTTCAATTTAAAAAATATATATAATAAGGTGACCTATGAGATTGTCGTCTGACCGATTTTTACTTTGAAAATCCCCACATGAACCAAATTATATAAACACTTGTTGCACTCCGGATGCTGTATCGTAACATATTACAAAAAGTGGCCGACGACAACATAAACACAGGATTTTATTTCTTAAAACCGTTTTTCGTGTTGTTTATGCTGAAAAACGAAAAAAAATTCAAACTTCCAACTTCTTTTGGGGGTAAACCAATTTTCTCGTATATTAAATAGGGTTGGGAGGAAAAGTAACAATACTTATCTCGCATCGTAGATAGGGTTGACGGAAAAGGTAGTAAATATATTATTTACTATCTAGTAGTTAACTATCAGACTAAATGACAGAAATAAATTATTGTACTATTATAGAGGCAGAGCCGGTGACAAATTTTAGGTAGTCATTTCAAAAGTTACGAAACTTTCTACAGTAAATCCTCTATACCTACTAGAAATGAAACGCCAATTCTGGCAGCCCTGTGGGGCCGGGGTAGACTACCCTAAAATTTTAAGGAGGGTAAGAAATAAGATTTATTTTAGTTAAAGTATCAGTCATAAAATTTTAGGAAATTACTTTCGACAGTATTTTGTCTTCATGAAATTTTAACCAGAGCATTCACATATCTGCCAATTGTTGACAGAACGCTATAAATATTTATAAAAAAAAATCCATTTTTGTCATTTCATCAGTCTTCAAATTTTAACAGAATAAATAAAATAAATAAACAATTAACAATATATAAAGCCAGAACGAAATTCCATCACCAACAGCCTGCCAGAGCGAATAACGTGTCCGTGCCAGTTCAAGTAAGATATTAATATGGAAACCTGCGGATTATAGTGAGAGCGCTTATTGGAGAGTATAATATATAGAAGCTGAATATATACAATTTCAGAAAATGTTTATTATTCTAATTAAAAAATACAAAATTTGTGGGATTATTAAGTTGTTTAATAATCTTCATCCTCCTGTGCACTATCATATTGGTCGCCGTGATCCTCAATGAATACAGAATCATTTGAATCTTCTATTAACTGAATTTGAGACTCTAATATCCATCATCTGTAAACAAGATTAATAATAATTTATATTTTACGACTTGATATATATATATATATATATATATATATATATATATATAATATATTTTGATTATTTTAATTTATAATTTTAATTGTATATAGATATTTATTTATGTGTGGCTAGCTCAGTTGTTTATTATTATATGATATATTTTATTATTTATATTATATTGGATCGGGAGCATGAGACTTTCTCTACTCTTTGAGTCCTGGCTTTGTTTGGATATATTTCGCTCATTCAGAATAAAAAGAAACACAAAACACAATATTTTCAATCATTTAATTTTATAATGAAATTTTTTATTCATATATTTTTCAATCAATATGGTACCGCCTATGGAATTTACCAACACAGTATCATAACGAATATACACTATCTTATGCGCATGCCCCAACTAACAACGAACATGTTCGGGATGGAACGAACGTTTCTTAACGACGCTCTGCACATGCGTAAATATTAAACACATAGCATCATTGTCGTTATAACAATGCTGACGGATTCTCATAAAAGAATTTACGTTGAAAATTATATACATACACTAAATAAATTATTCAGAAGAAATATGTTACAAAATTTATATATACAAATGGAAAATTATGTGAATGAAATAAGATACATCTTTCTTATATGATTTGAACGTACGTAAGTACAAGCATTATTATATTATAGAATAGGCCTTTTTAAATAATATTTAGAATTTGTCTAGTGAATAAAATACATAAAGTCCTTTTTCTTTTTTTATAGATCGATCATAAAGACGCAAGAATTCTTATATATATATATATATATATATATATATATATATATATATATATATATATACATATATATATGAAAATAGTCACTGAATTAATACTCAAAAGTTATTATTCTTATTATTATTGGCCAATAATATCTAAAGAAGCACTGACCTGATGCCTGGATACTGGATATACCCGTCTGGATATAGGACTACGTCTTCCGAAGTTCTAGCTGCTTGATTTGTTGGGAAATTTGGATATTCTCACGGGAAAAACTGGTTACAAATACATGTAAGTGTTCTAGGTTTTATATTTGTTAAGAATTTGTAGCTTTTATCATGAAACTTTGTAATTTAACTTGAAATTTCGGGAAAAGTTTCTTATCACCTTATCACCATTTCGACGCCAAGAACCAACAACCAACGCTTCTATTAATTTGATCGTCAATTTTTTAATCAACAACCAATATATTGTTTCTAAGCACTCTAATTATCAATAAGTTTTTAGTTAAATTTTAGTTGATCGAAATTTGTCATGTCACTTTCCACCAATCACATTGTTTCTGGAGATGTTGAACTATTTTCACAATTGCTACACTTTAGGAGTTTTTTGAAAACATATATAAATGTAAATTCCACCCGAAAGGTATCTGTCTTCTTTTACTGTTCAACTAATTTCAATAGAACAAATCTTTTACTGATAGTGAAATTCCTTTTATATGTCGACATGGCAATGTCTAATTTTGTTTTGACATATATATATATATATATATATATATATATATATATATATATATATATATGATAATTTGAAAATAATATTTATATTTATGAACATAAATTATTTTATAATATCTTTTGCTCTGATTATTTATACTATTTAAATTCTCTAGTAGCAAAAATTTCTTTGAATCCATCATCATTTAATATTCATCAATTTCATAAAATTTTATATACATTATGACATATAAATTATCTTTATGTCTTGATATTTTTCTATTATAAATTTATCTATTTCTTAATACTAAATATGAAATTGTTTATATTATTATTGTTTCAACTAATACTTATTAAATTATATATAACTAATCTCGTTTCATTTCAGATAAAACAGCTGATTTCTTCATGACAACTAAACATCCATATTTGGGCAGATTCCATGTTCTCCATTATACTTGTTAAGCATTTTCTAACTTTAGACAATTATTAAGGTAATGTCTTTATTTTTATTGTTGTTCTTTTAATTATTATAAACAAATGATTCAATATATGCTGATTTTATATTCATTTTTTACTTATGATTGTGTTTTTAACTACATAGTTTCAATTCATTTCAAATAATAAGCAAAATATTTTCAAACAGCTGATACTCTTTTGTATATAAGATATATGGTTCAATATATATATATATAAATATATATATATATACAGTGTTGGGAACATTACGAGGGAACATACGTTTTACCTTCAATGTGTTAGAAAGAGGCAAAATACATATAAATTCAGTGTAACATTCTTTTTCGCTAAGAGGATATCATAAAGTGGAAAACGTGCAATACAAGAAGTTATTGTTAGAGATATGTAAACAGTTTAGTTTATTATTTTAGAAATAATAAGATTCTATGTACTATACTGATAGCTTAATGCAATGAACAATAAAAAAATCAACATTACTTTCGTTTATCCCTTCATGATTAATTTACAAAGAAATAATTCAGTAGTAATAAAATTCACTATATTAGTTTGGTTAGTATTGGAATAAATAACCTAAATAACCGTAACATGCGAAATAAAATTTGTATTAATAATAATATGTGTTTCCAAATATCTCAATTCTCATTTTTCGTTAACAGGATCTCATAAAATGAAAAATACATGCCCAGAACGCCAGCGTTTTACATATTCTTCTAGCTACTAACAGTATTGCCAATTTTCATTGTATATTTATATTAATTGTAAAATGCATTGTTCTAACACGAGAACAAGTTATAAGAAGATTTTAATTATGATAATTCAAGAGGTTGTATATAATTAATTCCATCTATTCGTTAAATATTTTATTGTTATGCTGGAAATTGCTCTAGTTTTCAGTTTGAAAGCGGTTAAAACCTTTACTTTTTTTCAGATTTGGCAACGTGAAATTGGTCTCGAAACATCTGCTGTGTTTCGAATGTTAGTAAAAAAAATTGGTATCTTTATCGTTTTTATGCAAATGAGAACGAATTCTCTGTGTAAACACACGCACACAGTACAAATTAAAAAAAAACGAAAATAAAACTAAAATCGAATTCTGATGCCTACAATTTTTAAATAAAAGTAATATTATGATATGTAATGAATTAAAAAATAAAACTTAATTCTTCAATGAGCTTAATTCAAATGTTCGAATAAACCCCCATTTTGAGCTAAGCAGTAACCGAGACGGTTATAAAATTCTTGACGAACACATATGAGCATTTCAGGTGTTATTTGCATACTAATTTGTAAAATTTGTTCTCTTAGTTCATTTAGAGAAGAGGCTCTGTTTTCTTGAAACCCATAAATTCTCCATTTTATATAATCACAGAAAAAGAAATCGTTGGGAGCCAGATCTGGAGATCTCGCAGGCCATCTTATGTTACCATTCGTGGAGATTATCCGATTGGGAAATTGTGTATTTAGAAAATTTATTGCTAGTCGATAATTATGTGATGCACAACCGTCATGTTGGTACCAGATATCATTGAAGTTGACACCTAATTGTATGAGGCAGGAGTAATTTGATTTTCCAGCATGCCCAAATATTTCTGTCCGGTTAAATTGCCGTCAATAAAAATGATCCAATCAAATGTTCACCTAATATTCCAGCCCAAACATTTAACTTTTGGGGATATTGAGTGCTATGATTGTTATGTTTGTCTAAATTTGTTCTTGGCCAATATCGAATAACGGATGAATTATGTGCACCGTGTATGGGAAAAGTCGATTCATCTGTGAACAAAATATTTTATTTAAAAGGTTGCGTCTAATTGTATTATTTCCATAACTATTTCACAAAATTCCATTCTACGAAATTGATCGTCTGGAAAAATTTCATGGCTCTTTTTCAGTTTGAAACTACGATAACCATTTTTTTTAATACAGTCCGAATCGTTTTCGGATCAACATAAAAATCCTTTGCTAAATGAGTGGACGATTGTAGGGGATTATTTTCCATACTGGCACAAATTTAAATATCTCTTTCTTCTTTTTCGGGTTTTGTTTGACGATTTTGTGTACGCGGTCCATGTTTAGTAGGATTGACACATCCATGCTCTTCAAAATTTTTTATAACCGTCCTCACTTGTTTTTTGCTAATTGGTTGGGCATTTTCGAGTGCCACAATAAACAAATTTTCTGCTATTTCTCGATATGAATTACCCTGGTAGTACCATTTTACAATTTGCACTTTATGGTGTACTTGCATACTCATTTTAATAAGATTTACAAAAGATCGTTACTCATTCGCAAACAAACGTTTAGTGAAGTACCCAGATTGTACAGTTGAACATCTTCAAGAGGCGCACGCGCGATTCGTATTCGTCTGGTGTAATAATCTACGCTGGCTTTTAATTCTCTGTCTCATGATTGTGCTTCTCCAATACACTGGTAACGCCATGTGACCATGATAATTTCTCTTTGGCCGTGAGAGGATATCGTTTTACGTTAAAATTAAATGTGACTGATTTCTCTCACAAATAAGAAGGAATTTTTGAAAGGCACTCTACAATCTAACGCGTGGATTGAAAATGAAGAGAGGGGACAGATAAAAGTAGAAGAATTTGAGCTGTAAGCGAAATCGTTTTATCAGGAGGGTAGGAAACAGAGGCGGTTTACATTGAGATATTTTTAAAACCAGAAGCAGTTGAACAAATGTTAACATACGACTTATTTCTCATTTTATGATATCCTGTTAAAGAAAATGGTGATACACTGAATACGCTTGTTTTATTACAACATATTGTCGCTTTTGGACTCTGCATTATTGCCATAGATTATTCCTTATGATGGTAATGAAAATTATTATCCTTACATTCATTAATTGTACCCTCAATATCGACGAATGTAATTTTTTTAGCTATCTTCACGTGATTTTTTAGTGGTACTTATTTCAAATACCTATTAGGTAGGTTTTAATTTATTGCTCAAATCATATTAGCGTGTACTACCCGAACTGATATAGTGAATTAGTTTCGCATGTTACGGTTATTTAGGTTATTTATTCCAATACTAACCAAACTAATATAGTGAATTTTATCACTACTGAATTATTTCTTTCTAAATTAATCATGAAGGGAGTAACGAAAGTAATGTTGATTTTTTTATTGTTCATTACATTAAGCTGTCAGTATAGTACAATCCAGTTATTTCAACTTAAGAAAATCTGTTAAATTTGAATAAAAAAACTGTTTAACGGTTTAACAAACTTTTTTGGAATGTTAATTTACTCATTTATGTTTAAGTTATCAAAAAACTTAAACTAATATAGGTATTTCATTTTTCAAATTAAAATATAAATCGTTAAGTATGATAGCCAAAATAATTTAACTTTTCTATTCTCTCATTGTATCGATCAATTTGCTATTATAGCAATATTAGCAATACTTGTTGATATACTAACAACAAAAAATCGTTTAACAGCATATGTCGTTATGACTTAGTGATCGAATTGTGAAGATTAACTGAGATTTAAAAATAATGGAATGGTTAAAAAAAATCTAATTCTTACTTTGATTAAAGTTGAAACGAGAAAAATACTGTTTTATTTTGACCTATATCTGTCGTCATAAGGAAATATGAATATTTCACAGGACAAAAAAACTACCAAGGTTATTGGGATTGTCTTATAAATTATGATTTATTTATACATTGTTGGATGCCAAATTTAAAGCTATTTTTTCGACTTCTTCATGACTTTTTGATATTTTTTTCTTCTTTGTCGTACTGAACAACCTATTTTTTTATTGTGTGGAATATTAATATTTTGCGAAGAAGCAGAATTAACAAGGTGGTGTTTAGACACTAGTATTGCAATTGGTGGTATCGGGGCAATAGCTTTATCTACAATCTCAAGTTCCTCCAATGAAGTTGTAGACTCAAGAATTTACAAAAACTTTATTTTAATTCCATTTTTTTTCTCTTCAAATTCAAATAATTTGAACTATTCCTTTTACAGAATTCTTTGAGAATGCAGTCCTCTTCAATGAAATTTTTTTGGACTACGTGCATATGAAGGCTATTTTCGTCATCTAAAAAAATAACATGAGAACTCATTAAAACTATGAAAAAAGGGAAAATACGTAGATTAAATTGCACTCTGCAGAAAAGTTCCAATAAGCGGCGTAGATATTTTTTTCTGGGGTGTAATCGAACCTTTACATTTTTTTAGTCAGCTGCAAGAAATTTCCTAATAAATTTTTAGTCAATTTATCACTATTTATAATTTTTTGAGTTAAACTCCCATCTCTGTATGGGAAAATGTCACAATTTTGAATTGTCTTAAGATTTATAATTGGAGAGGTAGCGATTTCTTGCACTCCTTGCATTCAGAATTCATAATCAATAGAGAAAATAGTTTGGCAACAAAAACTGAATAAAATAGTACACAATAATCAAGGAACGTGAATAAAATTTACATATAATCTTGCACAATGATAAACATTTCTATTCTACATTCCGCAAAACCTTAAAAAATTATTCAAAAGTCCGGTACCATTGTTGCCAATGCCAGTATACTAAAACTTAAAATACCTCAGAATAGCAAAATTTTTACAAATCAAAAATATTCAGAGATATTTGAAAAAGTATAAAATGAATAAATTAGAGAATCGAGTATAGTTAGAAAAGTTTTAAAATTGCCAATAACTTTTTTATTATTGTAAAAATTATTTTCTGTCACCTTAAAATAATCTTCCATCAGATAATGATTTCGATTTGGCAATGCTGCTTCAATCGTCGACAATATTATTCTTGTTAATTTCCATTGTTTAGGATCATCCGTGACCCTACAACTCACTAGGCGGTAGACTTCTCGAAGGCGGTACCTGGCAGACACCCCATTAGAAATACAGTAAAAGCACGTTTTCTACTTTATGATATCCTGTTAGCGAAAAAGAATGTTACACTGAATTTATATATATGTATATATATGTATATTTTGTTATCCCTAGATTACAACTATAACCTTCTTTCCACTAATGACAATCACGTTCCCTCAATTGACACTACCCTTTTTGCGGATAGCTAACATATCTCTAAAAACATCTTTTATTTTGGGTGCATGGGTGTTGGTAGATGCACCCATTATCACCTTTTTAGTAAACATATATATATTACATAATTATTATTATTTTTACTTTAATAATTACTATATTACAGTATTATTATTACTTAATTGCTTTTGATTTTGTCTTTTTTGGCTGGTGTTGTGTTTTAACTTTGTCCTCCAAGGTATATGTTTTGTTGTTATACAAAACTCTTACCATTGGGATATATCAATTTCCTCTTCTTCTTTCTTATGAATGCAATTTCTCAACCCCTCTGCATTCTTCTTTTCCATCCTCAATATGAACTTTCACAACGGAGACCATTCTCTTATGGTACTTGTTGTCACGTTCATCCACTCAACTATTGGTTGGCATCATTGCCTGTCAATTCAATCCCTCCAAATTAGAAGAATTTGATATCAGTTTCCTGCCGGCTTTTGACAATAAAAAAGCACTCGTGTTTCGTTTGTCTGCAAAATGGTGTTAGATGTTGGCTTTTTTAGTCATCTGATTGTGATTGTGCTATTTTAAACCTTTGTTAGTGAACTGATTCATATTTGAATGTCCGTAGTTTATTTTTATATAACATAATGGATCCTAACCTCAATTCGGAGGTAAGTTCGCACCTGTTGCGATTTCTTCTACATTATATATTACTTATCAACTACAGTATCTTAATGCTGTTTTTCCATTTCAGTATTCCTGATGATGAGGACAATCATCCTCGAAAGCTTGAAAATTTTCCGTTAAGAGTACACGTTTTCCGTTTTCTTCTTGCTGCTTTCCCCAATATTCACCAGTTTTATTCCTAACAGTCAGCAAAGACTATCTTCCTTATATATATATATATATATATATATATATATATATATATAAATATATATATACGTATGTATATAATATGTATGCAATTTATACAAAAAATACACTTACCATCAATATTGGCATCATTTACTTCGATATCAACGATAGCATCACTTACTGTAGGTGTTAGCTGATCTCCCTCGAACCAGTGAAGCTCGTACTGACCATCATCTAAGAGGGGCCTCACGTTTTAGGAACCTGAAAACAGTTGGCACCCGTGATTTGCAACAAAATTTAGAACATTTTGTACACAACAAATCTAAAGAACGCAGGGAAATTAAGTGTTAAAATTTTAACACAATATAACTTGGACCTTTGTCTTGGGGATCAGGTATTTTGGTTTAATTTTATATTGTTATAAAAAAGATATAAGCCATTAAGTGATGGTGTGATTATGACATTTTTGACAATTTGTGGTCACCAATCTGGACACCAAAACCTGATCCCCAAAAGGAAGCCTAGAGAATTCTATTCTGAAAATATGAAATCTCAAATTATTGTATTTTTTGAAATTTGTTGTGCGCAAATTTTTGCAAACGAACATCTTTTTACTTTAGCTCGACCGCTCCACCATCTTGATGCATGGCGCTGTATAGAACAATATAGAACAATGACAGAAGACGACGGTCAATTCATAGACAAATAATATTATAACTTTCTCTATATGTCAAATGCTGTTGTCATATGTTTTGTGTTCATAAAAATATCCCAAATTTATAGTTTAGTGTGTATTGTATTTGTAAGTGATTATAATGAGGTAATTTTCATGCTAAATAAGTAAATTTGTGCTTCGTAAATGCTATTTATATTTACTCCACAAGATTTTTAGATGTTTAGTGCTTCATGCTTCCTTGCAACAAAAATGCACTTTTTGCACCTATTACACAAATAACTTTTCAATGTTATTCTTATTTATTGTTGGTAAATACATAAAAGTGATTAAATATATTATGTGAGAATGATTTTGAGTTTTTGTTCTTTGGAATAAATATATCATGTTTATACCTGATAATAGTAATTGTGATTCCGCTTAAGTTGGTTTTTATTGTTGTGTTTTTCTAGACAAATTTTGTTCTTCATGAGGTCAATTATTTCGCTTATTGTATTTGTTTGTAAATTCAGTTTTGATGCAGAGTGGAGGCATTTTATTTCAAGTAGTGCATCATCACCTACAAGCCCTAAAATATTTTATCATTAAATGTATGTCATTTAATATGCAAACAGAATTTATAACATATGGTAATTATTTGTTATGTTAAATATATTTACCATCAGGAGAAGCACCTAGAAAACCGTGTTGAACATCTACCCACGATCCTGAATCAACCACCACAACATTTTGTACTTGTTCAAAAATGCTCTTAGCCACTTTTTCCTTAAGAGTTCCATACTCCATTACCTCCGTCATACAATAAGTCTTTTTAAGAACAGTTTTAACAAGAGAATGACAAGGTGTATTTGTTTTTCTCTTAACAACCTGTCCAAAGATTTTATAAGAAATTAGGATGGTTATCCACTTTTCAGCTTGCCTTAGTCTATGCACCATAGGTAATAGTAATTGTTGAATAAAATTAATGAATGAAGTAGGTAACATTATATTTTAAAAATCTTTGAACCATAAATATTTTAAAACGTTGTCTAGCCAATAGTCGAAATTTCCTTGCAAATTGTTTGATTATATAAGCATTTCAAAAAATCAAAGAAAATAAGAAACCAAATTATTATTAAAGGATGACTTAGTAATAGTTTTAGTTGTTGATATTAAAAAAAATTGTAAAACAAAGGACGAATAAAAAGTTAATTTTGTCTACTTGTTGCACTTCAGGGGCTGTATCGAGTTATACAGATAGGTTTTCTTTTCTAAAAACCAGTTTTTTCTGTTGTTCTTGCTGAAAAACGTAAAAACAACTCAAGAAAATCCAAAATTCCAACTTTTTTTGGGTAAACCTATACTTTTCTCGCATATTAGATGGGTTGGATGGAAAAGTAATAAAACCAATAATGTATTATACAAAAACAAAAAAAATATTTACCATTCAGGTGATCACACATATGTGTATCTGTCATGGAAAAAAGAGAATGAACTAACTATTTTTTTGTATAATGAAGGAAAAATGTTTCAGTTCCAATCTCAACAACACATATGATCAATGTTTGCAAACAAGGTAGAAGCAAACTTTCCTCTTTCCATTAAATATAAAGCATTGTATTACAAGTAAATATTTCTTTGTATAATAAATTTGGAAACTTTGTTTATATTATTTGTTTCTAGATAAAATTGAATATATTTACACATGTAGTTCAAAAAAGAGCCTACATGTCCAATAAAATTTGAAAGCAACCAATAGAAGCTCTGAAACTGATACAAATATGATTACATTGAGGCAAAGTTGTGACACGACGTTCTGTGTTTTCAGACTAAATGGCTTATTTTAAATCATGTACATTTGCAACTTTTCCGCAGTTCAATTTTCTTAGCATGAAACAAACAAAAATTTATAATCATGAAAACATTTTATTATGTTAATATAAATGGTACAAATTTTGAAAGGTAGAATGTTTTTAAAGCATGTATATTTTTCTTCCATTCTTAATTTCTAGCAATTCCCACAATGCTGTCACTTGGTATCCATATTATTAAATAGCACATGTCCTTTCATGCAATATGTAATGCACCTTGTATCAGGTGATAATAGTTATATTTTTCAATTATCACTATTATATATTCATCAAAACGAATTATGCAATTCTTGTCTTTTGAGAGCGGTTTTAATTTTTCTTCATTCAGATACTTCAGAGATCACTTCAATTAAGCGCTTTTCGCTAACAAACCCATATTATCATCAGAACAGGGTTTCAAGACAATGTTGAAAGATGGTTTGATGATACTAGAACAAACCATCATATTTTCACATTAATCAAATAATCCAGTGAACATAACCTCAAACATAGCTTTCAAAATTAAAAAATACGGGTTGCTGGATAATTTACATTACCATAACTATAATTTTTGATATCGGGTCGATACGATTACGTACTTTTTAACAATTTATTCCTTTCAAAAACATTTATGAAACTCTTAAATAATCAAAAATCTACACTCAAATGGAAATTATGTCAACAAATTTTGTTTGGATTCGTGTATATAATATTCTCTTATCTATGCAAAGGTGTGCTGTGGTTTGGATGCAACATAAGGTTACTGTGCTCACAATAAGTTGAAATATTTGAAATAAAAACATTCGAACAGAGATGCGTTTCTTTGAACCGTCAAGAGTGGAAAGACAGAGATAGAATATATGTTGAATAAGTAAAAGCCGATTCAGTACTACTATCGATATCTATCGTAAATATTTTGAACCAAATAATTACTAAATTAGTAACTAGTATTGTGTAGGTTTTTAGGTTTATATACCTGTGAGGAGGCCCCTCTTAACACCCATTGATTGTCTTCTGGACTCAATATTGTAGGCAAATCCAGATGTGCATTTCTCCAAATGGAAGCGATGTATTTCGTTCTTAATACGTGTTGGTGGAATTTAGCTTGACATGGAGGCAAATGACATGCATCAAATTTAATCACTTTATTTTCAAATGATTCACCAATATTTTCAGCTGTGAAATATTTCGTGAATAGTTCGAATCTTCCGCTATTTGTGTCATCACAACTCTTTATTTTATAGATTTGGCATACAAATTTTTCTAATGTTGCAAGAATGTCAGTATCCATTAAATCTTCTATTACATTAGCAAGATTGATAAGAACTTCTTGATAAATTTTCGATTTCATCAGTAGCTTAAACGGATTAATTTTTCTTTTTTTATAAAGTGCTGGATTATAATCACATCCAGTGAAGGCGTGATATGCAGGTAAACTCTTGCAAATATCTTGACCAATTATTTGGTATATATTTGATACGTCAATATAACGTTTGTTATTGCCTGTGCTAATATTCATCCAAATTTTTATATTTATATTTTTTGGGTGATCCATATTTCCAAGCATAATAATAAGAACATCTGTATCAGAACATCGAATCGAGTATATTTTCTTCATCTTCTATTTTACATATATGATGAACAATTTTCGTGCCAGCTTCCTCGTGACCTGGGCAAGATAATTGTGGGAAAACTGTGGAGATGACTTTTTCATCGATACATTCATAACGATGGCACTCTTTGAAGTTAAGATAAATGATTTTATTACCAATAAACGGAGCCATTTCATCTGTTTCCCAGTGTTCGGTGAAAAAATTCACTATTGCTTCTTTAAATTTGTTATTTCTTAATTATTTTATAAAAGCAATTGGTCGTTCTTGATCCGCTCCTACCATTGAGTATTCTCTAATATTATACTCTCTTAATTGTCTTTCATACGTTTTTATAGATGGTTCAAAATATTTGTAAGAAATAAAATCAATTCTTCTACCTCCAAATTTTGCAGCCATACTCAAAAATCGCTTTGAGATTTTGTCGAATATTTTTGGTACATCTTTCATAGTGTGTAATAAGAAAAATCCGTCGATGACTACCACACCTATAGAACTTGGCTCATCATGATTGACACCTTTTTCTAAAAATTTAAGAGCGAAGATTTTTCTGTTTTACAGTTTGCTCCATGTATGTGACACATAGAAAAAGGTACTGGAGTTAATGGATATGATAGAACTTTAGTAACATCTACTTTATATTTGATTGATATTGCTAATAGCCTACCAAACAAATCTCTTTGCAGACGAACTTCTTGGATTCGATTTGTGGTCCAATTTTCATGTTTTTCCCCAGGTCGGATGAAAAATTACGCATTTCTATTTTGTTAATGGCTTGTTCAAATCTTACAGTTGATGTAGAACATTGAGAAATTAAACTTCTTTCTTAGATTTTCTCCAATGTTTTCAATATTTAATAAATAAGTAGCAACTTCTTCTGATACTGCTTTTCCAGTACAGATATTGAAAAGAAAATATTTGGATAATGCTAAACTGAACGTATTTATATATTTTGAAAAAGCGTCGAGAAATCTCTGAAGTTGTATAGAACTTTGTCGCATGGAATGTTTCTCTAAATCTGCGGAAATATCTTGTTTTTTTGTAATTCCTGTCTCATTGTAAGTGTAGCTAATTACATTTGTTCTTATATCATGACTTTTTGCCCATCTTTGTCGAACAGATATGGAGTTTGTAAAATGTAAATTTTATGTTAATCGTTTGGCAGCATCTGCATTGATTGTTTATTCTAACGTTAAATCAATTGGTTGTCTAGAGAAAGCCTTATTCGTTTATTTAACTCCAAAAAATCCATTTTTGAATGCTTCATATAATTCAGGGTAATTCTCTTCAACTTTCAACAAATTGTCATAATATTTAACTAACCATCTAGCGTAATTTTGTTGATTACAACTGAAAAACAAATTTGTTATTTTTGGTAAACCCCATTTATACAATTCGAAGTCTCCAGTACGAAAAATTCTACTCAAATACAAATAATAATGCATTAATTTAATATGTCATGTAAAATTTTTGTGTCAGACCAAACTCTCCTTTTAATGTATTTTCCTGATATTCAGAGTATTCAGTCAATAAGTTTTTCAGTGATGGATTATTTGTTTTTGCATTAGGAGACTTATTGCTCCAGAGGCTTGTGAGTTCAGATACAATTTCCTCATCGATTCCAATATTTTTAGTCTCTAAGAAAGATCTGAAGTGTAATATTTCCAGCCCTGGGGCTATTATGATGAAGACGCTTGCACCGATTAAAATGTTTGCCTTCAATAAATTCTGAGATTGATCCACTCGCCAATAGATTCCTCTCCATCATAATTGTTGTTAAGCCACAATCATTGATGAATTTGCCAATCGTTTTGAAATATGCCATCATTACGTGAAACCCACCTAAATGGATAAAAATATTGTTGAATCGTGGTTTTTCTTCCGATTAAATCTGCATAGCGATTTTTGCAATCGCTGAGTCGTAAGTTACTTGAATGAAGAGCTGCTGTACTTCATCTGCAATTTTTTGGCTCTGTTTTGAAGTTTCAAAAACAAGAGTTTTATCTGTAGTACTGCCTTGAACGTAATTATGAGTTAACTGCATCAACCGAGGTGAAACAAATCGCAGCAATTATGGAGGACTAGGCATATAACATGCACAAAAAAATGGAGATACAAAGAATCTGTTGTAAAAACCTTGTGGAATGGAACCACAAAACTTATCCAAGGAAAATATTTCAAGAGTATAATAGAAACATTGATCCGCTCACTGATATCGAATTTAAGACTGCGCGAGAAGCGCGAAATTGTAAACGTCGACAACTTCAACATATTTTCGAAAAAAGGAAATCATCTTCTGCTGCTCTCTCGAAAGAAGAAATAGAAAAAATTATAGCGGCATGGGATGAAAATAGTCCAAATGGCTTACAGAGGAAGTTTTATCACACTGCTAGCTACAAATTAGCATGGAGAGGCGGAGAAGTGACAAAAGCATTAGTACAATATTTTAAAGAAGAAATAGATCATTATGGAAATCAAACTGGAAGGATAGAATATAATCCAATAATTTCTAAAATCGCATAGGTTGGATCGCACAGGTTAACTGATAGCAAATTTTCAACGCCGAATAAAAATTTCACTGACAAATGTCCGGTAGGTCTCTTTCGTAAGTTAATGTCAAAAAGAACAGCAAATATACAAATTATTCGTTTATTTTTGACACCTAATTCAAACTGGCAGGAGCCTTTATCTAAGAGATGGTACAAAAATCTCCCGGTAGGACAAAACGAAATAGGAAAGTGGACAGAACAAGCGGCACAAAAAATTGGCTTATATTTTAACAAAATTAAGGTTACAAACTATTCACATCGTTCTTCTGCTGTGACATAACTCGCCCAAAGTGGAGTAGTTGAGCAGCAATTGTTGAAAATAACAGGACACTCATCTGCAAGCTCCAACAAATCCTATCTACAACTTGATGAAGAGCACCACGCAAGCATGATCAACAACGACGTCATCTATCGTGGAAGCAAGATCCCCACCAAAACCGACTAGCGCCATTCGAAGGAGACCATGACAAAGGGGAAGGAGTGCGCCATATACAACAAGAGCCTGACCCAGCCTTCGAAGGATTTATGGGCGCATACGGAGGTACCGGGAAAGCTAAATACGGAGTCACTACAGAACAAAGGCAAGATTTGTTCACGCTCCCGGAAGAGTACTCACTGGCACATAACATCTCCGCCAGTAACAGATACGCACGAGGGTTTTCAACCGTCTTTCGAAAGAAGTTTGGACAATTAGATAAACTTGAAAATCAGATGACAGCGCCTGGCAAGACACTGAGACTCAACACAATTCGCGGTATGTCTTCTACCTGATAACTAGAAATGAATTTCCAGTTCGATCAACCTACCGGGATGTGTGGGAAGCGCTACGAAGCCTTCGAAATCATGTGCTGGTATCCCACGTGGAGAAACTAGCAATGCTCTGGATAGAGAGCAACCAGTTGGATTGGCGATTCATCAGGAACACGATAGAGGTGATCTTCCAAGATACCGGTGTCCCCATATTAATTTGCAGCTGTACCCCTCGTCATCGGTGGCCATTGAAGACGGTGCCTGTTAATTCCATACGATCGGAAAATGCAGACATGATTCCAGGATTTGAATTGTTTCATTTCATCGGTCAGTATGGATCTTTATCAAGTAAAAGCCTCATCTATTCGATTTCATTTCTTTTAAACACGACGCAAATTGCTTCAGGACGTGTTTCCTGGACAGCCAGCGCAGTTTATTATGGAGAAATAAATCTATGACAGCACTATCCATTTCGTTCAAAAATCCTTTAAACTCGCGATGATATACTGGATTTTGAGTCGATGCTGTTATCTTTACGATCAAGCTCATTACTTCAATCATTTCGTCAGGGAAAGTCTAAGGGCGAAGCAATTCTTGGTGTATTCCACAGTGGAAAGTATGAACTTTGAGAATAATTTTTCTGTTTAAGATAGAAACGGCTACTTGTCATACTTTTGGCTCGGTCAGTAGTAATGACTTTATTTATGTCAATTCTATAATTTTCCAAATGGTCTGCCATAGCATTAACAATATCTTCTCCACGAGTTTACCCCTTAAGCACTATTTTTGCCGATACAGGCAAGTCTTTTATGGTTTTCATTATATCTGCTTCATTTTTGAAATCTCGAAAGAGCTCTTGGGATGCTTTCATGAAGCAATATTCCATGTATTTACCATCTGTAAATGGTTGTCCTTCCTCCACAATTTTCAAAGACACTGCAAAACTCGAAAGATTAATGTTATTTTCACTTTGGGTCAAGTTTTGGAACATAGAGACTGACTGTTGATTGTGTCCTCGACAGCTGTCTTTCTTCCTTCTCCTGCAGGATTTTTGTTTGTGAATGCTTCATGTTTTGTAGAGAAATGTTCCCTTATATTTGATTTCTTATTATTTGCGAGCTTGTCTTGACTGATCGGACAAGTTGTAGCAACATATTGTGAGCGCGCAAGTTGAAGATGATATATATGATTGTGGAGTCAATTGTTTCATTTTGTTTGGGGATTAAGACAAAGAGTGAGTTGACCCTTAGCATAGACCAATAACAACCAAAAAACTGCATACGCTACTTAAAAAGTTGGCGTTGTCAATTGTGCTGCCATCTGTAATTGTCATGACATATTAGGAGAGAGTTTAAGCAGTCATTTAATAATAGTAGGAGTATAATGCACATCAGCAAATACATTTACCGACACTTACACCCTTTCCCGGTTTACAATTGCTGTATTTGGGGCACTCTGCCGATGTTGGGTTCCCCTTCCGCTTCCGCTTCCACTAGCGCCTTCTCTTGACCGGTTGTTCATAACCAAGAATAAATCTTCTAACGTATTTGTGGAACTTATCATCATTCTAGCATGGTTTTGCAACGTTCTGTCGTCGAATCCATCGATAACATAATAAAGCATCTCGCTCTCCGGTAGTTCGGCTTGATTTCCCAATAAAACTTGGTCGTGGAAATAGCTCGAAATTGATTCTTTTCAATGTGACTGGATCTACCATCGGCATGTACATTTTGCGTAGTTCGACTATTGAGGCACTCTACTCCATTGCCACGTGATCGGCTTGGCTGTGGTACCATTTCAACGCATGTCCTCTCAATTTTCCAACAGTTTTATAGTTCCGTCCGTTACATTATTTGTCATTTGGACTGAATCGACTCATTCTAGCCACACTTTAACATTCTGTTGCTTGTCTTTGGACCCGTAATACTCTGACAAAAGCGCTGAAAATTCCTTATTCGTAGCATGTGAATGGTTTTCTTCCCTATGATCAGTTCTGCTGTATTGATATGTGAAAATTGATCGAACCGGGGCATGTATTACATCTTCAATGTTTAGTTGTGTAATCATGTCGATATCTTCACCAGTAACTGAGTTTTAGCGCAAAATGTTACTTCTGGGTTTTCGGCCATGCTTTCAAGTATTTTAATCCACTAATTTTTTGGTCATCGAGCTTTCTTATCTCACTTCTGATTGTTGTAGGGCTACTGGCTCAAAAGCTCGGACTAATGCAACTAATATTTTGGGTTTTGTCATATGTATATTACAAAAATTCAGGATGGTGGGGGAAAGTAACCTGTGATGGCCCCCCTTATTCGTTTTTTTTATAACATTAGAACTAATTGTGATATAATTACAAGATTTAGCCAGATATCTTGTTATCATATGTTATCTTCATTTGTATGGAATAAACTTTTGTATTCACTTCCCATTTGGAGTAAAACATAAAGTTTAAAAAAAATCAAGGGGCCATCATAGGCATATGTTATCTTATGATGGCCCTCTTTATAAAAATTGTAAAAAGTCGATTTTTATAAAAAAATTCTTAGTATTTTTCAACAAAAAGGCATTTAAAACTGAAAAAGTTGTTAACTGTCTCGACCCTTACTTCGTGGAATCTACTCATATTAGTGTTTCAAATGAAACTCACGGTTTCTAGTTAATACCACAATATAATAAAAATTGTTGAAAATTCTAAAAAATTGACAATTGTTTCAATGTCATCATCAGATATTGATTTATCGGAACAATGGTCAATTTTTTAGAATTTTCAACAATTTTTATCATATTGTGGTATTAACTAGAAACCGTGAGTTTCATTTAAAACACTAATATGAAAAAGTTATATTAAAAAGATTCACGTATTTCAAATATACTTAAAAAGGAGAAGAACTACATTTCTTAGAAGCAATAAAAAATATAAGAATATATTTCACACACAAAATTATACCCAAACTTTTTAAAAGAAAAAGGGAAATGAATTTTTTTTGTAATCCCAAAATTAAAAATGCTTTTTTGGTTGACAAACATCAGAAATAAAAGTCTTTGTGGACCTAGGGACATCAGCACATTCGCAGTGACACCAGCCGTTGCAACTCTGGCACTTTAGCCAGAATTCTTTAGGACGAGAACGAGAAAAGACATCTGATTGATCACTATCGCTCTGTTCAGGCACAACTTCCTCATCACTATCCTCTTTTATTTGTTTTCCAATTTTTCTTTTGGTAACGTTTGCTGTTTTCCTTCTCTCTTTATCTAATGCTTCCTTTCTGGACACCTTAATTTCTTCGATATCTGGAGTGCTGTTAAGGACACCAGTCTTTCCACGTTTCATTTTCCTTGTAGTTAATTTCATTGTTGCCATTGGTTTTCTGCTTATACAATATTTCAACGGGCTTGCAACTTGGTCACTCGTATTTCTCTGAGAAGTCTGTAAGATCTTTTCAACTGGAGTATCGTTAACATGGTCAGTTTTGTTTAAGATGTTATCAATTTCACTCTGCGGTTGTTCTTCGGTATTTGTATTTATAGTCTGATTCGTCTTGCGTGGTTTCCAACTCCCTATGTGTTGTTGAAGCAACTGCAAATTCCAAGTCCTCAAAAACATCTGGATTAAATGGATATATACCTGTTTTTCAAAAGAATGTATTGCATTTGATGGAGTCGCAGCCTTGAGGTATGCATTATTGAAAAGTTTTTGTACTTGGAAGTGAGTCACAGTCCGTCCTGGGTTATCTCTCAGCCATTTTTGAATTTATATATTATGGAGACTTTGAAGCGGTGCAAAAAAGCCAACCTCAAAGGGTTGGACGCGATGGGAACAAGACAAAATAGTATTATTACATTTTCCTTACTATATTCCAGCACTTCCAACCCCTTCTGACTACTATGCCCTTCAAAGATTAAAAGCACTTTATTTCCATTTGATGGTTCAACGTGCCAGACAAAGTGCTTAAGCCACTTGACAAATGTTTCAGTGTTCATCCAACCATTGTCTTGGCAAAATATCACACTACGTACTGGGGCTCCATCCATTAACTCTGCTACAAATCGCTTCCGCGGAAAAATAAAAGCGGATGGAACAAAGCTTTCTTAACTCAGTACTGGTAAGTCCAAAAAGCCTGGTTTCTAAATTTATAACGTGCTTTGCAATTTCAGCTTCAGTATCAATATTAAAAGTAGGCTTATGTCCACCTAAATATCCTTTGCTACTGCCCTATTCATTCTTCAACCTCCTACGTAGTGTCGTTCGTAGTACTTTGAACAATTTCACGGCACTCGTATAGCCCATTGTTTTATTTCGTAATGGTTGTAAAGTTTCAGCCATATTGTGTTCATCCCACTGCTGCCTTATTTTTGACTTGTCCTGAAATTAACAGGAATTGTTTTTATTACGTTTATTCCTATGATGGCCGTATGATGCATATTCCTATGATGGCCCCGGGGCTCGCCTGGACCCATCGTAGGCAAAATGATATGTGATACAAAAACACAAAAAACTTTTCATATGAAAACATAACCATAAAACTACTATAGAATATATAACGAAGACCCTACTAAAATTACTCTCTCCAAATTGTATTCAATAATCCCTACAGATAGTAATAGTAATTTTTACATCAGTTACTTACCGGATTCATTTTTTAATAGGAGCCACGTTAAACGCAGTTATAACTAGCAAACTCGATGGTACATTAACCGGCCAATATTGAAGGTCTCTAGTAAATAAAATAGGCAACCAAAGATACATAACAGGAAATAAAGTAACAGGGCCAACACTGGCACAGGGCCGTCACAGGTCACTTTCCCTACATAATACATAAAATCTTTTATCCGGCTAACCTCATTCCTCCTCTTCAGGTCGCAGAACATAACTGTCGTCCATTTCTCAAATATTGACATACTACACATAAAACCAGAGCATATAATAATGGTTGCATAACTGAAGATGCCTACACTATTAAGAATAAAAAAAGTGCTATTTCGCTGGTTTCGAACACGAACCTACTGCGTCAAATGTCAAAACCAACCGCTCCTATCACTACGCTATAACAGACTTCAACTGCAATTTTCAAATTCGAGTACATCAATAACAGGCTGTTTTTTTAATCACTATTCTTAATTTCCAAACTTACTTGCTAGTAAAAAGTGATTATTTTATGGCAAAATTGGCAGAAAAATGTACTTAACGCCCTTCCAAAATTTCATTATGTTTTCTTTTAATGGGAAGCAAATATTTAGGATTTTGTGATTTCTCATATTAAGATCGAGTTACCACCCGGTATATGAATTAAAATATATTCTTTCTGAACAGTATATTAGGTATTTTTTTCTCTTCATATGTACATTTTTCATGACTTTTGAGAAAAAAACAAGTGTATTCTGCAGCTTAAAAAATTAACGTTATAGACAAAATGGGTCTCAGATTAAATACAACCAAATTGCTACACCTAGTGTTCAGTTTAATACGCAGGTGATTTGGGGAAGGATTATTTTGGTTTTTAATCAAATAAAAATGAAAGAAAAACAATTTTCTTTTCATCTAATATAGAAAGTTTACAATTTTCTTATTATGAATTGTGATCTTATATATGGATCACATGACTTACTTTTTGTATGCAGTTTACTATTTTTCAAAGTACTTCACAGATGCGCCATTATATTGAATTAAACTATTCATAAAGGTCTTGGTGTGCCATTTATAGGAGTCATCAAAGACTAGACGAACACTGTAACTCACCCTCACACTCAAGGAAGCCCATGAATACCCTATAATAAAATACTCCCTATACCATAATCACTATTTACTATTCTTCAAGTTGATTTACTTCTTCGGTATTTCGTATGAACAGCTAAAATATACATATTTATTGTCCCCCAGAAAGCACCGACGAAGACTCAACAAAATATTTAATAACGTATATTCTCTTGTGCGAACTTATTTGCGGAAATAACTAAGTGAATATCGGAGTAGGTGTGCATGTAATATTAATTGAGCTGTAGAATTTCTCAGTCCGTTTTGTGTAATATACGTACCTCAAAATATATTTCACAATAAGGTCTAGAATTTGTCTATGTTGCTCGAAGCACCAAAGAGACCGCTACAAAGGCGCTAGTTTCTGTACGTTGTTGTGGACAAAAGGACGAAATAAAATGTGCGGCATTGGGTCGGAAAGTGCTTTTTATCTTCAATTCAAGTTATTTCACATTGAAGTGAATATATTGAAAATAACGTAATTGTTGACAATATTCAAAATGTGTGAGGAAACTAGTCATTTTTCTAGAAGTTACAAGGGTTTAAGAAAAATGTTACATTGTTCCTATGGTAAAAACAATAAGTTACAAATTTTACTTAACACCGATCATAATGAAAACGAACTGAAAACAAAGTAAAAAACATAAAAGACTTAATTCGAAGTGTTTCCCCCACGTACACGGATAACCGCTCCAATTCGTTATGGCATACTCTCAATTAAATTTTTAATGTACGCCTGGTCAATTTGATTCCATTCTTCAATTAGAATGCCACTAAGTTGCTGGAAATATGCAGGATTTGGTACACGAGATCGTATTTTCCTCCCAAGAGCATCCCAAACATGATCAATTGGGTTTAGGTCTAGGCTTAGAGCATTCCAATTTTAACGTCAGCTAAATACTTACATATAGTTCTGGCAACATTCGGTCAGTCCTTATCATATGAGATCATTGCCGGTGCAAAAGAAACAATATGTGGCTCTAAAACATCTCGTATGTATTTAGCGGTCCGACATCAAAACTTACGCCATCCCACATCATTAACGAACCGATGTAACGTTAAAAATTGTCCCACGCGAGAAATGGCCAGGCACTTCGTTTATTAAACGGTGGCAGGCCTGATTTCCACGAGGGACATCTAGGTCGTGTAACTTACATACATACTTTTAGGTTGGAGTAGGGCTCTTGGGTCAAGAATACTTCCATATTTGTTAAAAAAATATTTTTCACGGGAATGTATTGATTGATGATTATCTTTCATTGTAACCTGAATCAGTCATCTCCCACTCACCCCCTAAGGGCGGGGATGGGGGTGACTTTGTAAAATAGTCGTAAAAATAAGTTTTTGAATTTGGAACCAAATTCTACGTAATTTTTTCTGTATACACCTAAAATTTATACATTCCCGTGAAATTTTTTTTATCAAATATGGAAGTATGCTAGACCCAAGAGCCCTACTCCAACCTACTTTATCAGATAATTATTATAAATTAGTGTGGAATTTATGTGTATCAGATCATCGGGAAGCAAAACCGTTCGATGAATTAATTAAATTATTGACGAAACATTTAAACCCAGTGAAGTCGTACTTTGTAGAAAGATTACAATTGTACTCTGCACGTAGAAAACCTAGTGAACGTGTTGGGAGATTGGGAAGTACGTGTAAAAAGTTTAGCTTCCAAGTATAATTTTAGCACTGAATTAGCTGCCATAATAGTAGAGGATGGGGGACTTGAGCGTGGGAACTTTTTTCCGAGCGTGGGTGGTAACCTAACATAGCAAACCCCACGAGGATGAGTCAAGGATGAGTCAAGGTCACGAAAACAATAGCAAACCCCATGAGGATGAGTCATTTTTGGGGGTTTGGCCCGGGCCAATTGCCAAATTTGGAACGTGCCATCATTTTTGGGGGTTTGGCCCGGGCCAATTGCCAAATTTGGCACGTGCCATCATATTTGGAGGTTTGGCCCGGGCCAATTGCCAAAATTTTCGGAGGTGGCACGTGCCAATTGCCAAAATTTCCTGACCTTGACCTACTTTTCGTGACCTTGACCTAGTTTGGGGACTTCCGGGTTAAAGGTCAATGACCGAACATGACCACGCCCTATGACGTAACAGATTATACAGGGGTGTAGTCGTAAAATATTATACAGGGTGTAGTCGTAAAATAATATACAGGGTGTAGTCGTAAAAAATTATACAGGGTGTAGTCGTAAAATATTATACAGGGTGTACTCGTAAAAATATTAGGGGGTGTAAAGGTAGACAGGGTTGTAAAAGATTAGGGGGTGTAAAATGTGTCATCCGTCAAATGTCTCATCTGTCATACGTGACGTACGTGCCGTATGGCCATCCGTCAAATGTCTCATCTGTCATACGTGACGTGTGTGACGTATGTGTGTGTTCCGTCATATGTGACGTATGTCGTATGTGCGTTCCGTCGTATGTGCCATCTATCGTCGTCGTCGTTATTCTACACTCTCCAACAGGTGTCGGTAATACAGTTACCTTGTCCTGCCATCTATCGTCGTCGTCATTAATCTACATTATCCAACAGGTGTCGGTAATACAGTTACCTTGTCCTGCCGTCTATCGTCGTCGTTAATAATCTACATTATCCAACAGGTGTCGGTAATACAGTTACCTTGTCCTGCCATCTATCGTCGTCGTCAAACTACATTATACAACAGGTGTCGGTAATACAGTTACCTTGCCATCTATCGTCATTGCCATAACGACACTAACAAATATCTATTTGTTATTCAACAGAGTGCCAAAACGGCCGTGGGTAGCTGGGGTAGCGAAGCTACTTTTCCCGTATACTGCGCATGTTTTCCGATACATATAGGCCTAAAAAGACACATTTTCTATGTTCTGCGCACGTACTAAAGGCATTTCCCCATATCTCTGTTATTATTTGTCGGATTGGAGTCTAATAAACGCCAATATGATTGTTCGAATATTATCGTATACAGCATGTACAGAAAAAGATGCCATTAGGGCACTAACGTATATCTTTGTTATTATTGGTCGGAATGAAGTCAAATAAACGTTATTATATTTGTTAGATTATTATCGTATACAGGATGTGCGAAAGAGATGCCATTAGGGCACTAGCACATATCTCTGCTATTATTGGTCAGATTGAAGTCGATCAAACGAGCGCTGGAAGATGGACTTATACCAATACCAGAACCAATTTCGTGACAACATAATGATTGTAAAGTTATGCGACTTAGAGGACTGCGAT
This sequence comes from Galeruca laticollis, assembly GCA_963921935.1. Lineage (NCBI taxonomy): Eukaryota > Metazoa > Arthropoda > Insecta > Coleoptera > Chrysomelidae > Galeruca > Galeruca laticollis. The sequence goes on along the minus strand of OY998179.1, from coordinate 171,125,441 downwards.
AGAAATTCTTAACTTTTTAAAAAAAAAGAAATATGTAGTTCTTTTAATAGTTATATACGTGGAAAGTTTGGCGAATTGGTTTCTGTAAAACACGGTGTTAAGGCTAAGCTGTCTTTCCTCTTACTAACTAACAACAAAGTAGAATTGACGGCCGTTAAACTCGATAGGTTACTTAAAGAAATACCAAATTTTCCGACAAACAACTTTTTTTTAACTTTTGCATCCAAGAAGAGTACAAGGAAAGGTGCGACGTTATTGTAAACAACGATAAAACAGCTGGCAAAGATTTCCTCACTTGACTCACATCTAATGCAAGATTGAAAATATACAAAAAAAATTTATTTGTCAAATATCCAGTCCTGGATTTAACAAGAGCATTGGAAACCAAATTATAGATATCGTCAACAGCATTACCAGTTAACAATATACGGTGGAGTGAAAAAGATAGAAGAAAGAATATTATTGAATTTTAAACAGCATAGCTTCGTACAAATAAGTCGTATAGGTAAGAAAACCACATTACTTTGATTTATAAGGGGCCAGTTTTTTATTATTAATCAGAATAATGTTGAATGAACGGTATTATGTTAGGTACGTCACTACGACGATGTGTAGTCGTGAAATGTTATACAGGGTGTAGTCGTAAAAATATTAGAGTGTAAAGGTATACAGGGTTGTGTAAAAGAAACAAACTCCACGAGGATGAGAGAAGTCGGGACATCCTCGTCTCTGTTTGATCAGCGTCCTGGTGTATGATTGGACTCGTTCTCTGGTTGGTTAGCGTCCTCGTGTCTGATGGGCCAAACTACACCACCAGATGTCGACAATGCAGTTACCTTGCAATCTATCGTCGTCGACTTCGTACAAATAAATCGTATAGGTAAGAAATCCACATTACTTTGCTTTATAAGAGTACTTTGTTATTATTAATCAGATTAATATTGAATAAACGGTATTATGTTAGGTACGTCACTACGACGATGAGTAGTCGTAAAATATTATACAGGGTGTAGTCGTAAAAATATTAGAGTGTAAAGGTATACAGGGTTGTGTAAAAGAAGCAAACTCCACGAGGATGAGAGGAGTCGGGGCATCCTCGTCTCTGTTTGATCAGCATCCTAGTGTATGATTGGACTCGTTCTCTGGTTGGTTAGCGTCCTCGTGTCTGATTGGCCAAACTACATAATCCACCAGATGTCGACAATGCAGTTACATTGCCATCTATCGTCGTCAACTTCGTACAAATAAATCGTATGGGTAAGAAAACCACATTACTTTGCTTTATAAGAGTACTTTGTTATTATTAATCAGATGATTGTTGAATGAACGGTATTATGTAAGGTACGTCACTACGACGATGTGTAGTCGTAAAATGTTATACAGGGTGTAGTTGTAGAAATATGAGGGTGTAAAGGTATACAGGGTTGTGTAAAAGAAGCAAACTCCACGAGGATGAGTCAAGTCGGGGCATGCTCGTCTCTGTTTGATCAGCGTCCTGGTGTATCATTGAACTCGTTCTCTGGTTGGGTAACGTCCTCGTGTCTGATTGGCCAAACTACATAATCCACCAGATGTTGACAATGCAGTTACCTTGCCATATATCGTCGTCAACCTACATTATCCACCAGGTGTCGGTAATACAGTTACCTTGTCTTGCCATCTGTTGTCGTCGTCGTCAATCTACATGGTCCACCACGTGTCCTTAATACAGTTAACCTTGTGTCATCTCCTATCTAGCCGTGACGTCGATAACCTAACATAGCAAACCCTCGAAATCTTGTGTAGCGAAAGTAAACCCAAATTATTATCGGATTGGACTCGTTCTCTGGTTGGTTAGCGTAATCGTGTCTGATTGGCCAAACTACACCACCAGATGTCGACAATGCAGTTACCTTGCCATCTATCGTCGTCAACCTACATTATCCACCAGGTGTCGGTATTACAGTTACCTTGTCTTGCTATCTATCGTCGTCAGCCTACATTATCCACCCAATATACAACTACTCTATTGGAAATTTCCATGTAGAAGGTTATACTCCTTTAGAAGATTGTATAACTCTGCTACAAGATAGTAAAAATTGTATTTCCAGAATTCTCCGTTATACTCTGTGTCGATTGCAAAAATGTGGGCAGAGTTGTCAAAAAATAAAAGTCTGCAAAACAGTTGCTGTCTTGTGTTTAACAATATGTTGCAATATGTTTATTGGGGTAACAACAATACAAGAAAGTTGACGGTATACAAATAAATTTACTACTAAAAAAAATAAATCGACGCAAGGAAGAAGGTTATAAATTACATTCTCTCTCTGCATGCACCTTTAAGAAAGGAGAACAGAGACAATGTTCGAATTATACAAAAGTGTTACATTATAGCTGGAGAAACTTACTTGTCTAGAGCCAGCACCCATTACCATAAACAATAAAAAACAAATATATATTTTCTAAGTGTTTACAACAACAATAGAGCAGTTCTTATTGCAGATGGTTATGTTACAATACTTTATAATAAATGTATGGAGATAATATGTTTGCCTACAGAAGAAGAAACGTTTTCTTTAACATTTACTACAAATGGTATTACGTCTTACCTAAGACAACACATTCGCTAAGATAGAAAATATTTATAATTTTGTATAACAGAGTAAGATGGAATGTGTCGGTAGAGGAACAGAAATAGTAAGCTAATGCCTTTTGTGCTAGAAGAAACTATTTGCGGGAGGGTGTTTCATCGTGATAATAAATAAAAGAGAATATACCAGTATCTTTTGCCCATTGATTAATAAAAAAGGAGTCATCTCATCATCACATTCAATAGGTGTTGAGCGAATCTTTTTCAACAACAACCTTTTGACCACAGAACACTCTAATATTTTTATTCATTTTATCACCTTTTACCAAAACGTAGAACACCTATAATAATAATTCTAAGACAACAGATGCATACAACAACATAAGCAAGTTAGTTAAATTAATAAGAAAAAAACTGAACAATTGATAAAAGACCCGCAAACAAAGTCTATGTAGTAGGGGCGGCGGCTACGCGGCTACCCTGTATAAATTCATTCTATGTGGACGAAAGTAATAAAAAAGTTACATCATACTGTTATAAAAATAAGTCCCGTTAGTGCTAACAAAGTAAGGAGTCTTATGCTATAGATAATTATTATTCAATGTTATTGCATATAAAAATGAGTCCGGTGATGCAAAGTGAAAGTCTTACACAAATAGATAAAAATTATGTATGTATATAATTATTCAATGTGCTAAAAAGTCTGTTTCCAATAAATTTGGTGAGAACTGAATTGGCAGAAATGGTCCAGTATGTTCATATAATATACTGATTGATGAAGTATATACGGGGCGTTAAAATGTAAAAGGAATATAGAGAGGGTATTGTCATCGACTAGAAGAATTTGCAGAAGGTACAGAAGTGGTAATATTTGGAATTAAAGAAGTTATGCATAGAGGTAGAATCCGGTACATATTAAAATTAGACAATATATAAATGTTTTTTACCTTTCGAATTACTGGTTTCGCATTTACAATAAGAGAGAAGCTCTTGTTGCATACGGTTATATCACATTACCATATAACAATGGAACGGAATTAATATGTTTACCAACCGAAAAACCATTACAACGTAACATAATACCATTTGTTCAACTTCAATCCGACCAATAGTAGCAGATCTACTCATGGTTCCTTGCTAACCGCATTATCAATATATATTTTTACTATTTATAGAAATTTTGCACGTTAAAATGTCTGTGACGCTTATCTAAGCTAATAGTGTCGACATAGAAATGTCCTTAGGGCACTCTGCGCGCATGCAAGTAGAGTAACCTAACATAGCAAACTCCCACGAAAGCAACGTCACGGTGTAATGTTACACGTCACGTACGCCGCGCGCAGAGTGACTTGATGACATCATTCATTTCGTCTTGTTGATACTCCTCCATGGTAACCCCCACTCACATAAATAGACAAAATGGTATAAATAAATTACATTTCATGTAATTCCAATAGTCACTAGCAATCAATTGTACATTCAACAACAACAACAAAAAATGGGGAAAAGTAATATTCTACGTAAATTTAAACTTGAGCAAAATATTGAAGCATGGTCAAATCTTAATCAAAGAGAATATGCAAGCTATATTCGAACTCAACAATCGAGCCAATTCCGTTCTGGCACAGCCTTATCTTCACATACATCTGACAGTCGATATTCTCCATATGATGGTCATAGGTATCCACCTGGAAACCAAAATTTAAGAAGAGTATAAAACCAATTAAGCCATTGTAAATAGAAATTCTTGGCCAATGCAGAAGACAAAGTTTAATCATGTGTCTGGGTAGTTGACGAAATCTATAATATGGCTTCCAATGTTAACCTGTATAAATATTCTAATAAAAAACTTTTAAAGACATCGTTGTTTTACAACAAATTTTTTCCACTTTTGTTCTTATTTAATGTTAAACAAATATAATAAATCCCCATTTTTCAATTGAGAAAATACAGCTATGTTTAAAAAGGGATATAAACATTTTTTGGAGAAAGAACAGAAGATAGCAGAATTAAAAGATGAGACTAGAACACTATTTCTGCACCCGGTGGAAAAAACTTAGGGCCCTCTGGATACCACAACGTTTCCGCGTTCACCGTTAACAACAAAAATAAATATATTTATGTAGGAGTTTTGGTGGATAAGGAAGGGCGAAATACGTCTACTACCACAAAAATACGTTTTTTCACGTTTACAATAATAGAGATGCTCTTGTTGCATACGGTTATATTTACCATATAACAACGGAATGGAATTAATATGTTTAGCAACCGAAAAACCATTTGCTACCTTAACTACAAATAGATATACGAGTTTTAACGAAAACACATTTTCCAAAATCGAAAACTTGCAATTTTACACAGACGCATGGAAAAATATAGACCAGTCCAAGTGGATGTGGAGAGGGTTAACATCGTTACAATGCAAGACATTGTGGATAGCATCAAATTTAGGTATTGTCATCGAATAAAAGAATTTGCACGTTTTGTTAAACCTGTATAAATATTCTAGTAAAACTTTTAAAGATATCGTTGTTTTACAAATGTTTTCCTCTTACTAAGTAACAACCCGCTTACCATTGGAACAAGAGAAGTAGTCGTAGAAGATTTGGAAATTATTAAAAGGAAACATAAAGAACCTGTGTGTGTGTGTGTGCATTACATACAAAAGTAGAATTGGCGAACGTTAAACTCGACAGGCTACTTAAAGAAATGTCAAATTTATTGGAGGAACTCCGGAAGGAAGATTACTACTACCTAATGGACTTGGACATAACGCAAGAGTTTTGCAAGAAGTTTTAACAAAAAAAAAGAAATGATTAACTATTTAACAAACAACTTTTAACTTTTGCATCCAAGAAGAGTACAAGGAAAGGTGCAACGCTATCGTAAACAACGATAAAACAGTTAGTATAGATTGCCTTATTTGACTCACATCTAATGCAAGGCTTAAAATATATAACAAATTTATTTGTCAAATAATCAGTCTTGGAGTTAACAAGAACATTGGAAGCCATATTATAGATATCGTTAATTACTGCAGACGCAAGATTAAAGGAAACTTTCTCTTCTGCATTAGCCAAGAAGCACGGCATTACCAGATTGGAAGCTACGAACGTCGTAGTGACGTATCTAACATAATACCGTTTGATCAACTTAAATCCGACCAACTGTAGCAGAGTTCCCTTATGAGATCTTTATGTCGACACCCTATATTGATCGAACGTCGTAATGACGTATTGATTTCGTTATCAAACCAATAATAGCAGTGTCTTTTTTTCACATCTTCATGTCGACACCCTGTATATTGACCATTCGATGTATTGACCTTTTGTTTTTGTTCGATAAAAAATGCATCTTATTGGTATATATATATATATATATATATATATATATATATATATATATATATATATTTATATACATAGACACATATGATAAATTTTTATAGAAAATTAAATACATATTTGTGCCTCAGGGTGGGCTGGTTTTTTTTATAACAGAAAGGTCACTGCAAAGTCTTACTGCATTTCATTTTCTCAATTAAAATATGGGGATTCATTATATATTTCTTTAACATTAAATAGGAACAAAAGTGGAAGAAATTGTAAAACAACGATATCTTTAAAAGTTTTTATTAGAATATTTATACAGGTTTATCAAAACGTATACACACAAAATACAACTCTTTCTTTGTTTCTGTCGAGTGTATATTTTACTACGTCAATTTTTATTTTAATACTTTAATCTAAGTCTATTTCTTCTTCTAATTCTCGTTCTAACTAGTAATTCGAAAGGTAAAAAACATTTATATATTGTCTAGTTTTAATATGTACCGGATTCTACCTCTACGCATAACTTCTTTAATTCCAAATATTACCACTTCTGTATCTCCAACCTTAATATAGCATTTTTGATAGGTTCGAACATTTTTCTCCTTATTATTATTCGATCTCTATATAATTAATAGGTAAGAAGTCTTATGCCAACTCTTTTATTATTATTATTTACAATTACGTTACAATTCTCCCGATACATTCCATCTTACTCTGTTATGCAAAATTATGATTATTTTCTATCTTAGCGAATGTGTTGTCTTGGGTAAGACGTAATACCATTTGTAGTAAATGTTAAAGGAAACGTTTCTTCTTCTGTAGGCAAACATATTATCTCAATACATTTATTATAAAGTATTGTAACATAACCATCTGCAATAAGAACTGCTCTATTGTTGTTGTAAACAGTTAGAAAATATATATTTGTTTATTATTGTTTATGGTAATGGGTGCTGGCTCTAGACAAGTAAGTTTCTCCAGCTATAATGTAACACTTTTGTATAATTCGAACATTGTCTCTGTTCTCCTTTCTTAAAGGTGCATGCAGAGACAGAATGTAATTTATAACCTTCTTCCTTGCGTCGATTACTTTTTTTTAGTAGTGAATTTATTTGTATACCGTCTACTTTCTTGTATTGTTGTTACCCCAATAAACATATTGCAACATATTGTTAAACACAAGACAGCAACTGTTTTGCAGACTTTTATTTTTTGACAACTTTGCCCACATTTTTGCAATCGACACAGAGTATAACGGAGAATTCTGGAAGTACAATTTTTACTATCTTGTAGCAGAGTTATACAATCTTCTGGAGGAGTATAACCTTCTACATGGAAATTTCCAATAGAGTAGTTGTATATTGGGTGGATAATGTAGGCTGACGACGATAGATAGCAATACAAGGTAACTGTAATACCGACACCTGGTGGATAATGTAGGTTGACGACGATAGATGGCAAGGTAACTGCATTGTCGACATCTGGTGGTGTAGTTTGGCCAATCAACACGATGACGCTAACCAACCAGAGAACGAGTCCAATCCGATAATAATTTGGGTTTACTTCCGCTACACAAGATTTCGAGGGTTTGCTATGTTAGGTTATCGACGTCACGGCTAGATAGAAGATGACACAAGGTTAACTGTATTAAGGACACGTGGTGGACCATGTAGATTGACGACGACGACAACAGATGGCAAGACAAGGTAACTGTATTACCGACACCTGGTGGATAATGTAGGTTGACGACGATAGATGGCAAGGTAACTGCATTGTCGACATCTGGTGGATTATGTAGTTTGGCCAATCAGACACGAGGACGTTAACCAACCAGAGAACGAGTTCAATCATACACCAGGACGCTGATCAAACAGAGACGAGGATGCCCCGACTTGACTCATCCTCGTGGAGTTTGCTTCTTTTACACAACCCTGTATACCTTTACATCCTCATATTTCTACGACTACACCCTGTATAACATTTTACGACTACACATCGTCGTAGTGACGTACCTAACATGATACCGTTTATTCAACATTAATCTGATTAATAACAAAGTACTCTTATAAAGCAAAGTAATGTGGTTTTCTGACTTATACGATTTATTTGTACGAAGTTGACGACGATAGATGGCAAGGTAACTGCATTGTCGACATCTGGTGGTGTAGTTTGGCCAATCAAACACGAGGACGCTAACCAACCAAAGAACGAGTCCAATCATACACCAGGACGCTGATGAAACAGAGACGAGGATGCCCCGACTTCTCTCATCCTCGTGGAGTTTGCTTCTTTTACACAACCCTGTATACCTTTACACTCTAATATTTTTACGACTACACCCTGTATAACATTTTGCGACTACAGATCGTCGTAGTGACGTACCTAACATAATACCGTTCATTCAACATTATTCTGATTAATAATAAAAAAGTGGCCCCTTATAAAGCAAAGTAATGTGGTTTTCTTACCTATACAACTTATTTGTACGAAGGTATGCTGTTTGAAATTCAATAATATTCTTTCTTCTATCTTTTTCACTCCACCGTATATTGTTAGCTGGTAATGCTGTTGACGATATCTGTAATTTGGTTTCCAATGCTCTTGTTAAATCCAGGACTGGTTATTTCACAGATAATTTTTTTTTGTATATTTTCAATCTTGCATTAGATGTGAGTCAAGTGAGGAAATCTTTGCCAACTGTTTTATCGTTGTTTACAATAACGTCGCACCTTTCCTTGTACTCTTCTTGGATGCAAAAGTTAAAAAAAAGTTGTTTGTCGGAAAATTTGGTATATCTTTAAGTAACCTATCGAGTTTAACGGCCGTCAATTCTACTTTGTTGTTAGTTAGTAAGAGGAAAGACAGCTTAGCCTTAACACCGTGTTTTACAGAAACCAATTCGCCAAACTTTCCACGTATATAACTATTAAAAGAACTACATATTTCTTTTTTTTTAACAAGTTAAGAATTTCTATCGGAGTTCTCTAAGTCGCATAACTTTACAATCATTATGTTGTCACGAAATTGGTTCTGGTATTGGTATAAGTCCATCTTCCAGCGCTCGTTTGATCGACTTCAATCTGACCAATAATAGCAGAGATATGTGCTAGTGCCCTAATGGCATCTCTTTTGCACATCCTGTATACGATAATAATCTAACAAATATAATAACGTTTATTTGACTTCATTCCGACCAATAATACCAAAGATATACGTTAGTGCCCTAATGGCATCTTTTTCTGTACATGCTGTATACGATAATATTCGAACAATCATATTGGCGTTTATTAGACTCCAATCCGACAAATAATAACAGATATATGGGGAAATGCCTTTAGTACGTGCGCAGAACATAGAAAATGTGTCTTTTTAGGCCTATATGTATCGGAAAACATGCGCAGTATACGGGAAAAGTAGCTTCGCTACCCCAGCTACCCACGGCCGTTTTGGCACTCTGGTGAATAACAAATAGATATTTGTTAGTGCCGTTATGGCAATGACGATAGATGGCAAGGTAACTGTATTACCGACACCTGTTGGATAATGTAGTATGACGACGACGACGATAGATGGCAGGACAAGGTAACTGTATTACCGACACCTGTTGTATAATGTAGATTAATGACGACGACGATAGATGGCAGGACAAGGTAACTGTATTACCGACGCCTGTTTGATAATGTAGATTAATGACGACGACGATAGATGGCAGGACAAGGTAACTGTATTACCGACACCTGTTGGATAGTGTGGAATAACGACGACGACGATAGATGGCACATACGACGGAACGCACATACGACATACGTCACATATGACGGAACACACACATACGTCACACACGTCACGTATGACAGATGAGACATTTGACGGATGGCCATACGTCACGTATGACAGATGAGACATTTGACGGATGACACATTTCACACCCCCTAATCTTTTACAACCCTGTATACCTTTACACCCCCTAATATTTTTACGAGTACACCCTGTATAATATTTCACGACTACACCCTGTATAATATTTCACGACTACACCCTGTATAATATTTTACGACTACACCCTGTATAATATTTTACGACTACACCCCTGTATAATCTGTTACGTCATAGGGCGTGGTAATGTTCGGTCATTGACCTTTAACCCGGAAGTCCCCAAACTAGGTTAAGGTCACGAAAAGTAGGTCAAGGTCACCAAATTTTGGCAATTGGCACGTGCCACCCCCGAAAATTTTGGCAATTGGCCCGGGCCAAACCCCCAAAAATGATAGCACGTGCCAAATTTGGCAATTGGCCCGGGCCAAACCCCCAAAAATGACTCATCCTCATGGGGTTTGCTATTGTTTTCGTGACCTTGACTCATCCTTGACTCATCCTCGTGGGGTTTGCTATGTTAGGTTACCACCCACGCTCGGAAAAAAGTTCCCACGCTCAAGTCCCCCATCCTCTACTCATAATGCGTGATATGTTTGTTATCGGCATTAGTGAAGAAAGGATAATGGATCGTCTTTTTGAAGAAGATTCGTCCAGCACAAATGTTTCGCTGAAATTAGTAGTTAGATTAGCTATTTCCAAAGAATCTGCTTTGAAGGAACACGCGTTGAGAGAAAGCTTGGGTGCCGTTGTAAAACGAGAACCGACCGACTCGATGAATTTCTATCGTCAAAGGAAGAATAAGGGCCACTTTACACGCAATTCTTCTAACCAGCCGTTTCATCGACATCAAAAAGACCAAGGCTGCAGCAGTTTCGCCGGTAAGAGTAGTGTCAGAAATCCTACGGTAAGCAATCGTAAAAATTCTATAAAATGTACTGTTTGCGGTCGCGGTAATCACATAGCAATTGTGCATATAAAAATTGTAATTACTATAAATATGGTGTGAGAGGGCATTTAGCTACTCAGTTCAAAAAAGTTTAAGTGATTTGGAAGTAGATACGAACGTCAATTTTTAATTTATCGGATTTAAATAAACCGGTTGCAGAGAATTTTGATGAATTTGATATTCTTTGTTAAATTTTGGTAATTTAAGCGACAATGTTGATATATATATATATATATATATATATATATATATATATATATATATATATATATGCTTATTCAAAATATACCAATGATTTTGAGGCTAATTCTGGTTTTGCTCATGCCGCAATATCTGTTAAAAACTTATGTAATTAAAGACGGGGGTCCGCCACTAATTGGTAGAAATGGTTTAAATATCCTTAAATTGGGCATCTGCAAAATTCAGGAAGCCGAAAGCTTGAATGATATATCTGATACAAATTTATTAGAAAGTTGTAAAAATATAGATGCATCTACCAATGTCACTTCTTTGATTAAAAAATAAGCGGTTTTAAAGATTAAAACTAACTTTTCCGCATCTGAGGCCCTGAACAAAATTCTATCATAAAATTGTTACTTGTATACACTTCGCGGTATGTATAGTGCTAACAAACCGAAATTTCTCCAAAAATAACCAAAAATTTAGTATATCTGTATTTATAGGACCCGCTGTACTCGGTCTAGTCATTTGAAAATCAATAGGGTACATCTGTGAGACACCTTGAACAATATTCAATCATAAAATTGATCAATCCTATACTCTCTGGAGGTTGTATCGTGCTAACAAACTGAAAATTCTCCAAAAATGACAAATATTTGGTACCATAGCACCCGTTGTACTGGCTTTAGTGAGCTGAATATCAATAGAGTTCATCTTTCAGACACTCTGAATAATATCCAATCATAAAATTGGTCAATTGTATATACTCCGGAGTCTGAAACTGAAACTGAAACTTCTCCAAAAATGACAAAAATATCTTATTTAAAGTACTGTTATATTGGCTGTGGTGAACTGAAAATCAATAGGGTTTATCAGTGAGATGTCCTGAATAATATTCAATCATAAAATTGGTGACTTGTTGAACTCCGGAGGGTGTATCGTGCTAACAAACTGAAATTTCTCAAAAAATGACAAAATGTACTTCAAGTACCATAGCACCCGTTTTACTGGCTCTGGTGAGCTGAAAATCACAAGGGTTCATCTATGACATGTCCTTAATAATATTCCATCATAAAATTGGTGACTTATTCCACTCCGGAGGCTGTATCGTGCTAACAAGACATGTAAGGATAAGTGGCCGACGACATACACACAGGATTTTTTTCTAAAAGCCGTTTTTTCGTGTTGTTGTTGATGGAAAACGTAAAAATAACTCAAAAAAAAAATTTCAAAATTCCAAATTTTTTGGGGTAAACCAATACTTTTCTCGCATATTAGATAGGTTGGGCGGAAAAGTAATATGGTGCTATATTTGATGACAGGTTAAGAACATTTAATAAATTTAAAATTTCATTAAAGGAAGGCGCTGTACAGAAATTTTGTAAGCCTAGATCAGTACCGTTTGCTTTAAAACCCAAAGTTGAACAGGAAATTGAAAGGTTAGTAAAATAAATGTTTTAGTACCAACAGAGTTTTCAAAATGGGCTACTACTATTGTGCCAGTTTTGAAAAACAATGGAAGTATAAGAATATGCGGAGTTTTTATAGTCACGTTAAACCGTAATTTATTATTTCAACATTCTCCTTTGCCCAGAATAGAGTATATTTTTACGCAATTACAAGATGGTGATAAGTTTTCAAAAATCGAACTATCGGAAGCTTATCAACAGGAGTAGTTGACGGAAGATTCTAGAGAACTTGTCACTATAACTATACATAACGGACTTTACTCTTATAAACGTTTTCCTTACGGGATAACTAGTGTCCCAGCTATATTTCAAAATATAATGGAACAAATGTTTGTTTTTCCGGGTGTTGTCTGTTTCCTTGATGATATCTTAGTAATAGGTAGAGATAACCATGACAATCTGGAGCGTTTAGAAACAGTGTTTAAGCGTCCTTATGAATGTGGACTTAAAGTAAAAAAAGACAAATGTACATTTTTTCAAAATTCGGTAAAATATTTAGGTCATGTAATGGACAAATTTGGATTACATACGCTAGACGAAAGAGTAAGTGCTATTAAAAGGGCCAAGGTTCCAAAAACAGTTACGAAACTCAAATCCTTTTTAGGAAGAGTAAATTTTTATTGTAAATGTATTAAGAATGCGTCAAAAATTTTGATACCTCTTTATTGTTTGTCAAAAAAAGAGTCAGATTGGAAATGGACACCTGAGTGTACGAAAAGTCGAAGCTAAGGTTACGTTGACATTTTTTTCAGTGTTAGCACATTTTAATCCCGAAGAAAAAATAAAACCAACGGTTGATGTTTCTGAGTTTGCTCTGGGAACCACTCTTTCTCATGTCTATAAGTATAAACGAAAAGCCCAATTGCTTTTGCGTCAACTTTGTTAAAATCCAGGGAAATAAAATATTCTCAAATTGAAAAAGAGGTTGGAGCTATTATTTTTGGCGTAAAGAAATTTTTTCAATATCTCTATGGTCAAAGATTTATTTTATGCACTGACCTTAAACCTTTATTAACCATTTTTGGCAATAAAAAGACATCTAAATGAGACATTTTAGGTATTTTTCTTGGGGAGGGGGGAGGTAACTCAACATTATTTTGTTCGTTATCACTGAGATTGTCTGTACTCGACATAATTTTATTTTTAATATAACTATACAAATAAACAAATATTAATAATTATTATCAGAACAAAGAAATAACACAATTCTAACAACTCAAAACACTAATACAGTCAATTAACTGTCGAAAATATATACTATACACAATAATTAATATACGTCAACATGTACGAATCTGTAAAAACTTCTGTTCCCCTACTGCTTATATTTCAAAGCGAGTCGTAGACGATTTAGAATAGATCACGCATGGTTTTTGTTTATTGGCGGTTTATCTTGGGAGCGAACAGAGTATAGTTTATTAATTTATCTGAAATTGTTATTTCTTTTTTATTTTATCAGTTTAACTTGTATATTTTTATAAAAAGGGATAAATTATAAGATACTAACTGTATATATATTTCTGTCTATTAATTTTTATTTAACTACATGTTTTTATATAATATCTATATCTTATCGATATATTACAGGTTGGCAAATTAATTTTGGCAGTTGACGATGCGCGAGAAAGCCATACAACTTGAAAACGTTGTAAACGCAGTTACCGGGAAGAGCAGGTGACGTACATTCCGCATGCAAAGTTTTAAAGGTTGTGAGGCTGCTAATACGTAGGAGAGTAACACAATATTTTGAATTTGGATTTAATATAATAAATTGTCGCACATGTATAATGCTATATAAAATCGAATTTACAAAACAAAATAACATTAATGTGTTCTTTATTATCAAATAAATGAATAAAGGAATGAAAACCAATAAATAGATTCCAAGAGACATAAACTTTCACCTTTACTTCAAATTAATGTCTTTTAAGTGGTTCCTTCATAATATTTGTCATTGAGGTTTATTTGTATATAAATTGAAAGTCAGGTAAATTTGGTACATAAAGCTTACACTAAGATAAGGATTGTTAAACGACTTTCTAAATTTAATAATTTCCAACAATTTTTCCTATCTCTTCATAGTAATAGTTAATGGCATACCTACCTGTTAGGCTTTCTTAAATTGTAATTCTTAATAAAATGTAGTAGATGTGCATCTACAAATGATTCTTCAAAATCACTTTCTATATCAACTTCATCATCCTCGCTATCTCCGTCTTCGGCCAAATTAATAATAATATTATCTATAGCAGTATCTAAAAATGATTCATTGTTCACAAATTCATCTTCAAGGTTTTGAACATGGTCACATCTAACTTTCCAACCATTTGCAGAAAATGTGTCAAAAAATTCATTACAGAATTCTTTAACCTTTGTAAAATTGAAGGTGAAATTAAGTTTGGCCACATATTTTTTAAGTGCCGCCCATACACTTTCGGTCGGATTTAAGTCCGGGTAATAAGGGGGTAGCCTTAAAACTTGCATTCCATGTCGAATAAACAATTCATAAATTTTAAAAGTTTTATATTGCGGTTTGTACATTTTTGCAACGTTATAAATATGCGGTTTTTACATTTTTTTCAGTGTAATAGGTATATGCTTCTTTCAATAAGCCAGTTTTTTAATTGTTGTTTAGTCCAAGCAGTCGTAGGTAATTTTTCATTTAGAACATTGTGATATGGGGCGTTATCAATTACCACAACCGCGTGTTTTGGTAGTTTTGGAATGAGTTTTTCTTGTACCCACTTCTCAGTCAACAGTCAACACGTTGGAGTTAAAGGTGTGTGATTCAGACGTTAGAGTTGGGTTTATTGTCTCAATTAGCTAATATTGAGAGTATGCGAGTAATTTTTATTACCTTTCCTAATTAACTATACGTCAAGTATTTATTTTATTTTTGTGGAGCATGTCCCCGTGTTGTTACTCCGAACGCACTATCCCTGATACATATCTTTGTAACGCGATTCTCCGTGATGTGTCTATGCATATATTATTCTGTGATATATACTTGTTGGATATCTCAGCTCTTATTGGTTATTGGAAGCTTTGACATCTCGAGAGCATTCTGATTGGCTGGCTGGTTTGACACGAGACTTTTTGATTTTGCCTGTGAATATACTGGACAATTCATTGTTCGCTGGGTATATCGAAGTCAAGTGGGTTGAATTTATGTCACCAGTTTTGGATGAAATAATTGAATATTTCACCTTATATTAAGGGATGACCGATTGGTGATACCCATTTCCCAGGTATCGTTAGATATTTTTGGAGTTGTTAGGAGAGTATAGACCTGTGGAAATACCATTTTTTTGGGATCAGATAATTCAACCGACAGGTGGTTTTTTTTATGCTGTCATTCCAGTTAATTGTAAGTATCAGAATGTTTCTATAGTTTCATTAACTAGATTGCTCTCAAATTATATCGTAGAGGTTTTGTCCATTGTCTGATGGATTGATTTTCCTTTATAGCTGTACATTGTACATGAAAACCAATCTTGAAGAGGGTATATTGTTTCAGTAGGCCTTTATCACAGTACCTAGGGTAATAAAACCTTCAGCCCTATATATTTGGAACTCAAACTGGCCATTTGGTAAGAAATATTACAGTTTTTTATATATAGATGAATATTCTAGTAATTTTAAAGCGTTTTATCTTTGGATAATGTATTTTTTTGTTGATTGAATGTCAACTGGTTTTATAGTTTAGGTACTTAGTTCATAGGTATTGGCTCCATATGAGCACGTATCTTGTTTTTATGTCAAATGTAAAAAGATTATAGTTATTATGTTAAGCTCGATTAGTATTATAATTTTTTGTTGGTCAAACATGAAATATAGAATTTTCTAGTTAACTTTTGTTAGCAAAATTAAGTAAAATCAATATTAGTTGATTAATCTTTATGATTAATAGAAGTCTTGCTCTTATGAGATTAGTAGATATCCCAGTTTAGAGATCAGTAATAGAGATTACTCATATCGGATATATGACTGCTAGAGGGAGTTAATCGATTAGGGGGTACAGTTTAGATTGATATTTCGTTTTGATCATTGAGACTGAAAGAAAATGTATAGAATATTAACATATTTCTCATTTTAGGGTTCTCTGTTCTCTGTTCCCTGTTCTCTTTTCTTCTCTTCTTTTCTGTTCTGCTCTTTTTCTCGTTCGACAATCTTTACTATTCTGGATTTGGTTTTGGATTTCATTTTATGGGACAACGTTGAGTCAGAACAACAAACTTGTATGGGGGAAAACTTGGATTGTTACTGAAGAGTACAATATTGGATATTATAGCATTCTATAGAAGTAGTAGTTGGTAGCCACCACTAGCAACCACCAAGACACAGTGGATTTCACGCAAGTTTTAAACTTTGGTTTATGTAAAATACCTTTTTGCGCATAACAGTTGCTTATATCCGTCAGTGTAGATTGTAGATAACTTTTTTTATTACCGTAAGCCACTTGTGGTACGCAGATTACGATACTTGTGTTGATCAAGTATTACAAATACTTTGATCAACATACACTATTCAATTAAACCTGTTTTACCATTTATACTCACATTGTGGATTGGTGATAACTACACCCATTGTTGTTAAGTTTGTAAACGTTACTGTGGCTATTCAATTTTAACATACTGAGTTATTTGAGTTGGTGGTAGTACGCGTATGATTGTATTTTTAATATATACTTTCAAAATTTCACATTCAATTGCATAAACGTTATTTTGTGCCATAGATACGTATGGTATATTGTATTGATTTAACCCTATATTGTATTTGGAACTTAAGTATACAGTTTTTTCATTCTACCGGCTAATCGAGTACTCGTTTGAGAAATTTCATTTGTATGTAGGTACTGGTTTGTACATATTTATACCCAACGAACAATCCAGGCTGTAACATAGGATTTCAATCAGAGGAATTATAGGATTTTACCAGGGGGGTTTTATAGGATTTTACCAGGGGGGTTTATAGGATTTTACTTGGGGGGAATTAAAGGATTTTACTTAGGGAATATATAGGATCTTAACCCAGGGATTTATAGGATTTTAAAGTACCATTGGGTACTAGTGGGTACAGCCTGTCAACCTTTTTTTTGTACAAATTGTAGTAGGATTGAGTTACTACTGGGGAGGGATACATTGGTTTTAAAGGTACGGGATATATATTTTTGGCTTGGGATACTTGTATATATATATTTGTATAAATTTTTGTACATCATTCAATCAAGGGGGAATTTCACTTACCTATGATAATTTGTGTTTATGACTTATGAGTCATTTTGGACACCTGGGGGAATTTATTGTAATTTTGTGATACCCTTGTATGTACTAGTTGTATTAGTAGAACCCTGTAATATCACTTGATATACTAAGCCAATTCATTAAACTTAGACTTGGGTAAGTGACATCTGACTTTTATTTCTCCACCTATTTGGTAGTCTTAGGGTGGGAAAAACTTGTGTAGGTAGTTGTCGGGAGGCAAGATTGCCTGGCGCCCTTTTACATTTATTTAGTCTATGAACAACAGCCCCCCCCTCGTCTCCGCAAGAGTTAGAGGCAACGCCTAGAAGCGCACAGTATGCACCGAGTTTTAGGTTCATAGATCTCAGAGTGAATTACGGTAGGTGGCATCCATTAACAAACTTCTGTTGTTTTTCATGTTGGTCCAACGAAAACTTCCATAGCTATCTGCAAAGGTTTGGTGTCCATTTCTTAACGTGGTTACTTTTTCCTAGGATATGTGATAATTTATTACGCACCTTCTAAGCACAGTTTAGTCGAATTGATCCATACGGATACTGGACGTTCTTTGTTTTTTAGTAGGCAGATCAGTGTCAGCATTACTTCCTGCCAGAGCTTCTTTTTTAATACGGGAAAGCGTTCTTTGGCTAACTTTCGTAGCAGCAGAAACTCGCTCAATGACCTGACAACAAAATAAGTCGATATAAATGTTGTATTAAAAGTTTTACTCATGTGTATTTTTATACAAATAAAATGAGGAAGTAGTTAAATTTGTTTTCAGTGACCGTTCATTGAAGTAAAAATTTTTGTCGTTGTTTTCGGCCATTTAAAAAGGTATTAAATTCAAAAATACTATATTACGTTTCAGCTCATGAGTTGTTCTTAACGATCTTAGTTCAAACATATTTTAATATGACCAAACCGCAACTGTATCTGAAATCGGAAGATGGTTCTAAACAAATAATAAAACCGAAACGCAATAGAAGTAGGTATGAAATGAGTTTAATAATTATAATTATAAACTAAAAAACCTATTATATTTAAATAGGTATCTTACACAAAATAAATATGTGCCCTTTTATATACTCTTGTAGATAGAAACAGAATAGTTATTTATGCAACAAGTCCATAAAGTGGTGGTTTTTTTCACGAACAAAAAAAGTAACGCATGAGCCGCGGGCATGCAAAAACCAAAAAATGTCTCATTTAGGTTGCTCTAAATGGACTAAAAAAGGCGTCGATTTATTTGTCATGATGACATAACGGTGCATAAAATTGACACATGAGTGCATAAAATACTTTGTCTCACCCTAATGTCACTTTTTCAAATCGTTTAACAAATAAATATTTTCGATTTAAAAAATTTACTATCAAATGAAAATTTGTTAAATAATTACTTTGGTTTAAAAATCTTATTGCGATAATTAGAACTTACCTTTCTTAATGGAATTGTTGACTTGCCATTGTTTGCCTCTTCGGTCATGAAATTTAAAACGTTCATAATTATTTCAAGACACTGCTAACTAAACTTTTTATGAACAACTTCACTTTCTGGAGACGCCATAACAAGTTAGTATTGCACAACCCCGGTAATCACACTTTTCTCTGAACTGTACTGTCGAAACGAACCTCACAAATTCTGCCAGCGAAGTGAGCTCTTGCAATCCACATACGTCTTTGCTACGGCGCATCGGAAGTTGCCAAACTTCCGACTGCCAGCATTAATTTGCCAATCTGTAACCAGTTTTGCAAACGCAGTATACGAATAAAAACGTTTCAGATTAAACGTTGTTTTATGTGTAATATGTGATTATATTCAAATTAATATTTTCATATACATAACAATAGATAACGCCATGACAGCCTTCTACGCAAACAACACTGCCATCTTAATCAGAAGCACCCAGCCAGAGATGGTAACGAGAAGACTACAAGAAGCCGTTGACCGAATCTACGAAAGGTGTGCGACGTAAAAGATCAGCCTCAACGCAGAGAAGACCCAAGCCGTGTCTTCAGAAAGAACAGGAAGAGACCTGAAGACAATGTGGACATAGCGGAAGGAGAAGTCAGCTGGAGTACCAAAGCGAAATACCCGTGAGTCATCCTAGACCAAGGACTGACGTTTAAGGACCAAGTCGACTAGTTGGTTGACAAGACGAAAAAGGTAAGATAACTAATGGGAAGACTCATCGGACAAAGATCCAAATTGGAGCTGAACACCAAGCTCCGACTCATCAGGGCCATCCTCATCCCCATCACGCTGTACGCATGTACAGCGTGGGGATACGCTGCAGAGAGTCACCGAAGGTAGCTCTAAGCCCAGCAAAACATCAAACGGAACCAAGCAATGAACGCCCTTTTTTACATCAGATGAAACGCAATAAACTGCGTTTCTATTAAAATTACCTAGCGACGGTAAGGTAGACACATCCTATATTCACTTCATACATTTTGCAAAACGGAGTGGTCATTTTCGGTCAGTTTCGTGGTTCTCTCGCGAGAGATCACATTATTTCTAAATATTCAGAAAATAGGAGACGTATTTCCAATTTTGATATATTTGTTTTGGATATGAAATGTATTTAATCCCGTACGAAAACTAAAAGGGGTCTCTCATTATCGAAGTTTCTAAGAGTAAATGAATATAGTTATATATATACATATATATATATACATATGTATATATATATATATATATATATATATATATATATATATATTAAGACAAATAAATTGTCTTAGAAAATTTTAGCTAGAATAATGTACCAAATAACAATAAATGATTTATAAAATATTAGATAAATTTGGCACACACTGTAGAAATTTGAAAAGTACATAAGTAATTAATCAGAAGTTAGGTAAAGATTTTGAAATTGAAATGAAATCAAAATGGTACAGTGTAATAAAGAAACATACCTTCACAAGCCATTGACCAAAGTCCAGGAGTATAGAAGATTATTTTATTGATTGTAAATTATTTTAGATATTATGTAGCATTTTAATTATAGGAAGGTAGAGTAATTTACCGAAACATACAGAGTATGTTATAAAATTTATATTTGTCAAGTGCGGGTGATAAATGGTGACAATTTAAGGTTATAGAAGAAAGTTAGTGATGAGTAAGGAGAAAGGATACTTGTTCTGTCTAATGACTACTCTCTGATTGTTTGCGGTAACCAAGAGATAAAAATCCAGGGGACGAATATAAATAAAATAGTGTCATGAAGAAAATTTTGAAAGAGCTGTCAAGAGTTAAAATAATTTTAAAACAGGTCAGAGATTTCAAAAAAGAGATATAATTGATGAAATGGTTTAGTGAGGAGTTCAATAATTATTGAAGAGGATTTCCTTTATTAAGTGTATTTGACAATTAAACTGCAAGGTAACAAGTCTTTATAAATATTTTGTCCGAGAAATCATCATTGTTCAGTATTTTTCATTGTAAATTTATAGGTTAAGATTCTTCTCTTTTATTTAGTAGAGAGAATGCATTCCATCTATTACGTCCAATAATAACAATCTTTAATTCTTCATGTATATTTATTGTTAACTTAAATTTGGTAATTCGTTATTCAAAATTACAAACTTAACAAAGTAATAGACGTATTTTGGAATTGATTAGTTTTTTATTTGGAGTAGTTTATTGTGTGTTATAATATAGTGAATGTCTGACACAGTTGGAGGCCATAGGTCTGGAAAAATGAGATATTGAACCCGTACGCCCAGAGTGCGGAAGCAAAGAGTTCTCAATTAAGATAAAGTTACATAAAACTAAAATTTAAAGCTAGTGAAAATTATTATATAGCCGGAGCCCAGAAATTCAAATTTGATAAAATAAACTGTTTGTTAAAGCCCAAGTGTGACAATTTATAATTTGACAGTGACATTAAACAAAATTTCATTTTAATTTTCCAAATTTATATTACAATAGAAATAAATATCGTCACAATTTTGTCAGCCCAACGTGGTGCGGTATTTTTTTTCAAAAACAGGGCTAAATAATTTTCCAGACGTGAGGTTATCCTTTTCCTAGTAACAACAATATCTACTTCAGATAAACTAATAATTACAGGTAGTCATTTTGAAACAATTTATTTATACAAATAATAGTAAAATAATTATCAGATTCTGTGAAACATTTGCTATTTGCTTGATTGGTACGTCTCAGGTGTGTTTTTGCTGTTTTGTATCATCAGTATTGTAGAGTAAATTTATAATATACACAATAAAACGACATGTCTGATAAGCGAGAATTAGAGATAAAACAATACACGATAGCACAATTGAAAGAACTTTTGGTGGAAAGGAATTTAAGTGATAGTGGAAAGAAAGCAGAGCTACAAAAGAGACTTATTGAAGCCATCAGAATGGAATCTTGTGAATGTGGAAAAGGAGATATACAGTGGGAACAAGAAACTTTGAAAAATTTGGATGAACAGGACAAAATATTGGGAAATGATGTGGAGGAGAGTAACAATGATGACAGAAGAACTCAAGAAAAAGAGAAACAAGATACTCGAGTTCTTCAAGAAAGCCCAAAACAGACTAATCCTCAAGAAAATATTGATATTATACAATTAAAAGGATTTTTGCAAATGATGACAAGTCAAATGCAAGTGATGACAAGTGAAATCCATGGGGTAACAAGTCAAATCCAAGGGGTGACAAGTGAAATCCAAGGAGTAAAAGGAGATATAAAAAATGTGAAAAATGAGTTACAATCTGATATACAAGCAATTTTAGAAAATTTTGATAGAAGATATGAGTTTCATCAGGCAAGAATCGATAAGATAGAAGATAAAATGGGGGAACAAGAAACAAAAATATATGGTATGGAGAAAAGCTTAAAACAAGAGACCAAGAGCTTAAGAGAAGAAGCCAAGCAACAAGAAAAGATATTCAAAGAAGATCTGCAACGGATAGAAAGAAGGCAAACTAATGAAAATATAAATACTAACAAGAGAATAACAGATTTCGAAGAAGATGTTCGAAAGGAAATACAAACAACATTGGATCTGGCCGAAAACGAAAACAAAAAGACAGAAGCAAGATTTAGAGAAGAGTTAAAAAAAAGCATACAAGGAAACAATCCAAACAACAATGAACTAATGGAAAATTTTAGGAGACAGGTAGAACAAAAATTACAGCAGAAGTAAAAAACTTATCAGATAATCGTATTATTGGTGAGTCATCAGGTTCTATGTATTTTGGTTGTAATAGTAAAGTTGATGAGTCTACAAAATTTTGTGGTGACTTTAGAAAGGTACACCCTATAAATTTTATAAAAACAATTAAAAGTAGAGCCAGGAGAATTGAAAACAATGGAGATCTTCACGAATTTTTGAGGAGTAATTTAACAGGTCAGGCCTTACTTTGGTTGAATTGTAAGGAAGATAAAATTCAGAATATGGATGATTTTGAAAAATTGTTTTTACACAATTTTTGGGGTAAGTTACAGCAGGGAAAAGTTCGTGAAAAATTGTATTTTGGTAAATTTGACTCACAACGCAATAATTTAACTAATTATGCTTTACAGGTGTATGCTCAAGCACAATACCTTGTACCAAGCATACCTGAATCAGAAATCGTTATGTTTTTGTCTAGGCACTATAAAAGTGAAATTTGTGAAACTATAAGCATACAAAATATTAGTCAGTTTGATATGCTATTGTCATATTTAACTCGAGTTGAACGAAACTTAGATGGCAGTGTTCAATATAAAAATTTGGATGGTAACCAGAATAGAAATTATCAACATAGGGCACGAAATAATAGGAATTATAATGAATTAATTGATGAAAATAATCAGATTAAAAATAATTATAATTACAAAAATTTTAATGAAATTAATAGAGGATTCCAAAATAGGAACAGTCAATATAATCAGGCAAACAATAATGGAAATAGAAATGTTAATAGATATAATCAAAATAATAACTTCCAAAGAAATAATTATAACAATTATAATTGGGGGAATAATGGTAATCAAAACAGTCACAATCTAAATCATAATTATAACCAAAATACAAGAAACCAACAAAATTTTGATAACCAAAATAACAATAATGGTTATAACAGAGACATAAATTCTCGAAACTCAGGTGAACATGTGAGACGTGTTAATCGAGTGGATGTGGTAGATGAAAATCACAGAGGTAGAAGTGCAGAAAGATGTACTTCACAAAGTTTTGCTTCTCAGGAAAATTTCAGATCTACAGGAAAATCTCGTTCCTCAGAAGATTATCGGAATAGACATGATACTGAACCGCATTTTTAAAATGGGTGTATGACGTTGCAACTAGGTGTCAATACATGCACCCACGTGAATTTCTTGATCTCGGAGATTATAATAATGTACACCTGGAACAAAAAAATGTAGGTTTAATAATTTTAAATGGTAAAATATACGACAATAATGTTAGCATAATTTTAGATACAGGATCTACAGCTTCTTTAATATCAGAAAAATTTGTTGATAAAGTACAATGTTTGAAAAATGATATAATTAAAATTCCTAAAACTAACTTAGTAGGCATAAATGAAAAAACTTTAGGATACACAAATAGATCAGTGGTTACTAAAATACACTTTGAAAAATTTGAGATTATAGTTCAATTATTAATAGTAAACCATCTGGAATGCGATATACTTATTGGTAGTGATGAACTCAGTAAAAATAACTTTATAATAAATTTTGAAAAAGGAATTGTTAAAATCAATAAAGAGTTTGAATTAAAATATTCATTGAAAGAAAGTATAAGGGTAGTAAAAACTTCGAATATAATTAGTATATGGGATTTTTGTGAACATAATTCGGCAAATAAAAATAATTGCAAACATAAAAAAAATGAGATTTTTATAGATAGAATTCTTTGCACATGGAATGATAAAGAAATGAATAAATATGATAATTATGATGAATATAAAATATTAAATGAAAGTAATAGGGAGGATAAATATGATTATGTTAGTAGGTCAAATGGAAGAGAGATTTTTGAAAGCAGGATTCAGGCCAAAGATGCCATAATAAAAGGAGTGGTACTTGAGAATATAGGTTTTGATTGTGATAATGAGTGGAGAGATAGAATGGTAGATTTAATAGGAAAGTATAAAGATTTAATAAATGAGGAATCAAGAATAGCTAAAGATTATGTTCATAGAATAAAGATAAAAGACATGAAACAATTCCATGCAAAAAGTTATCCAATACCATATAAGTATAGGGAGGATGTTAATAATGCATTAAATAATTTATTGAGAGATAACATAATTAGTTATAGCACCACACAATATATTAATCCAGTAGTGATTGTTCGGAAACAAGATAATTCAGTGAGAATCTGTCTTGATGCAAGAAATCTTAATAAATGTTGTGTTCCAGAATTTGAAGCACCACTTACAGTAGAATCAATTTTAGGTAGAGTAACAAATGCTAAAGTTTTTTCAAAACTAGATTTGAAACATTCTTTTTGGTTAATTCCTTTACATCCAGATTGTAGACATTTGGTAGGTTTCAAAATAAATGGTAGGGTATATCATTTCAATGTAGTTCCATTCGGCTTACAAAGTTCAGTATCAGCATTACTAAAAGCCACAAATAAAATCTTAGAAAGACATGAAGCTTACACTATTCATTATGTAGATGATATTTTGATTTTTTCAGAAAACAAGGATCAACATTTTACTCATTTGAAAAATGTCTTACAGGATCTTGATTCAGCAGGTCTCAAGCTTAGTTTAGGAAAAGGCTCGTTTTTTAAGACAGAAGTCATATATTTAGGTTTCAAACTAACTCCATTGGGAATAGAAATGGATCCACAAAGGATAAGTTTGATTAAGGACTATAAGAGGCCTACAAATTTAAAAACTTTAAGAGGTTTCTTGGGAACTTTAAATTATTTTAAAAGATTAGTACCAAATCTTTCAGAAAAGGAATTACCACTTGTTGAATTGTTAAGGAAAAATGTAACTTGGAAATGGACGAATAAACAGGAGGAATCATTCAAGTCCATAAAAGAAGATTCCCATGAAAACGTAAAAATTTATCATCCTGATTATTCAAAAGTTTTTAAGTTAAGAACAGATGCCTCTATACAAAGAATAGCTGGTGTGCTTTTACAGGAACAAAATAATGTAGAAGTTCCAATATCTTTTGTTTCTCGCTTAACTCGTCAAGCAGAAAAAAATTATGGAGTAAGTGAACTAGAGCTTCTCAGTATAATTTTCTGTGTAAATAAGTTGCGATATTTCTTATTGGGTGGTCATTTCATAATTGAGACAGATAATCAGGGTCTAACTACTATCTTAGATAATAGGTATAATAATTCTCGTATTCACAGATGGAGTCTATTATTGCAAGAGTATTCATTTACAATAATTTTTATTCCTGGACATTTGAATATTGTATCAGATGCTATCACAAGAATGGAAGGGGAAAGCCTTGGTAGGCCAAACACTCATAAAGTTGGACTTAATCAATTAAAATTTGAACAGGGAATATTTTCGTTAGATGCTATTAAAATTAACCAAAATAGTTTAACAGATAAGGATAAGGCTAGGCTAAAATATAAGGAAAATATTTATTTTAAAATAATGAATGGAATAGAAATTTATGCAATAACAGACGAGTTGGCTAATTTAATAATAGATCAAATACATAGTAATTTTAATCATCCTGGAGTTAGACGTATTCATTTAATTTTTAGAGAGAATTATTATTGTAAGAATGATTTATCATTAATAAAAAAACAAATTAGAAATTGTACTACTTGTCAGTTCAATAAAGAAAAAAATATGCATTATACGAACTTACCAAGATCTTTAATAGTTAGTAAACCACTAGAGCTAATAACTGTAGACTTTATTTCAAATTTAATTCCAAGCACACACGGAAATCTCCATATTTTTGTAATTCTAGATGTTTTTTCGAAATACATATCTTTACATGCATGTTCTAAAACAAATAAAACGATGGTAAAATTTTTCTTGAATAAATTTATCAACGATCATGGAAAATTTGATACTTGTATAATGGACAATGCTACATATGTTAGAAGTAAACAATTACAAAATTGGTTTATTAAAAATAAAATAAATCATAGATATACTAGTATTAGACATCCTCAAGCTAATTTAGCTGAGAGGGGAATTAAAGAGGTCATTAAACATTTAAGGCTACTGGTTTCTTATAATCATAGAGAATGGGAGGATGAATTGTCAGATGTAGAATTCTTTATAAATAATAGTCCAAATATAAATACAGGATTTTCACCAATTATGCTATTCAAAGGAATAAATTCAGATAGACCATGGATAATTGATTTTGATTATAATCAGATAATTGAACAGGCCAGAGTAAAAGAGTCCATAAAAGAAAAGAGATATAGAGAAAAACAATTTAAAAAAAATAAACATAGTAAAGTATTTAATCAGGGAGACTTAGTATTATTGAGAGCACTGAGATTTGCTGATCACAGACATGATAAATGTAAGAAACTGGATAGTTTGTTTGAAGGTCCTTATAGAATTCATAATAAAGGTGGAGTGAATAGTTATGTACTAGTACATCCAGAGACGGGAAATACACGTGGTGTATTCAACATTGATCAGTTATTTGATTATCATGGTTGCTCATCAACATAATATAGAAATAGTATATGAAGTTATAAGTTATTTATTATTGCTTAGTTCAAATTGTTACCAAATATGGGTCAATCCTTTGAGAATTTCTACTGTAACCATATAAATTGCTCAAAGGCTTGAGGGGGAATGTTAAGACAAATAAATTGTCTTAGAAAATTTTAGCTAGAATAATGTACCAAATAACAATAAATGATTTATAAAATATTAGATAAATTTGGCACACACTGTAGAAATTTGAAAAGTACATAAGTAATTAATCAGAAGTTAGGTAAAGATTTTGAAATTGAAATGAAATCAAAATGGTACAGTGTAATAAAGAAACATACCTTCACAAGCCATTGACCAAAGTCCAGGAGTATAGAAGATTATTTTATTAATTGTAAATTATTTTAGATATTATGTAGCATTTTAATTATAGGAAGGTAGAGTAATTTACCAAAACATACAGAGTATGTTATAAAATTTATATTTGTCAAGTGCGGGTGATAAATGGTGACAATTTAAGGTTATAGAAGAAAGTTAGTGATTAGTAAGGAGAAAGGATACTTGTTCTGTCTAATGACTACTCTCTGATTGTTTGCGGTAATCAAGAGATAAAAATCCAGGGGACGAATATAAATAAAATAGTGTCATGAAGAAAATTTTGAAAGAGCTGTCAAGAGTTAAAATAATTTTAAAAGAGGTCAGAGATTTCAAAAAAGAGATATAATTGATGAAATGGAGGTCTTTTGAACATACACTATAAGATATAAAGAGAAAAAGAAAGAAGGCTGAATTGGATTCGTTTTGCATAAAAAATTTTCATGAACATTCCTAGATGATATATAAATTGAAGAGATAAGAAGATATTTGAAACATATATGAATGGTAAAGGGGATAATTTCCCAAAATTTATAAAAAGAATAAGAAAAGTTAAATGGTACATACCTTATGCTTTGGTTTAGTGAGGAGTTCAATAATTATTGAAGAGGATTTCCTTTATTAAGTGTATTTGACAATTAAACTGCAAGGTAACAAGTCTTTATGAATATTTTGTCCGAGAAATCATCATTGTTCAGTATTTTTCATTGTAAATTTATAGGTTAAGTTTCTTCTCTTTTATTTAGTAGAGAGAATGCATTCCATCTATTACGTCCAATAATAACAATCTTTAATTCTTCATGTATATTTATTGTTAACTTAAATTTGGTAATTCGTTATTCAAAATTACAAACTTAACAAAGTAATAGACGTATTTTGGAATTGATTAGTTTTTTTATTTGGAGTAGTTTATTGTGTGTTATAATATAGTGAATGTCTGACACAGTTGGAGGCCATAGGTCTGGAAAAATGAGATATTGAACCCGTACGCCCAGAGTGCGGAAGCAAAGAGTTCTCAATTAAGATAAAGTTACATAAAACTAAAATTTAAAGCTAGTGAAAATTATTATATAGCCGGAGCCCAGAAATTCAAATTTGATAAAATAAACTGTTTGTTAAAGCCCAAGTGTGACAATTTATAATTTGACAGTGACATTAAACAAAATTTCATTTTAATTTTCCAAATTTATATTACAATAGAAATAAATATCGTCACAATATATATATATATATATATATATATATATATATATATATATTGAACTAGTTACCTAGTTCTGGAAATAAATTTAAATAAATAACTATAATAAAGAGTATAAATTATCACGGGAGGTGTGTCAGTAGACACAACCATTAGCATAAAGTCAATGACAATTCAGGTATAAAGTTATAAAAAAAGAGTGAAATATGTATCAATCTTATTAAATATTGATGTGATTATTTAAAAAAGGATTATGAGTATAAATACCGAACACAATATTATTTAATTATGTACCAAAAGTTACCTGCACAAGTAATTCCAAATATATGTCAATGTCAATGAGTTCTACATTGCACTGAACACTGCCATAGGAATTTCCGCAGAAAGAAATTGCCATATTATAACTTGAAACCTAAAAAAATTATAAAAGAATACTTAGTCTAGTGATTGCTTAGCATAATTACACATGTTTTAATAGTAAAAGTTTAGAATTTAATAAAGGGTTGAAAACTATATAAGAAAAGATAGATGGAACGCAGCCCAGACTTATGAAAAGGAAATAAATAAACAGGAAGTAATAAATCTTAGTAAATTTTAAATTACTAACCTAAAATTATTGATTATTTATTGTATACTGAAAATTCATATCAAAAACAAAAATAATCAATAGTTTATGTAAGATAAATAATAAAATAAGATTGAAAATAAAAAAAGGAATCAATTACATATAGGTAAAACAATAATTTAGGTTGTAGTTTTTGTAAAAACGAATATTTATAAAAATATCTAAACAACATGTTTATATGCAAAATAGCTATTGTATTATGAAAAAAGGACATGATACAATAGGAATAATAGTGAATTAGTGTGATTATCCTCCAGAACAATGAAATTAAATATTCCAGATTTGTAACTAAAAGACTTAGAAATGACAATTTTTGTTCTAAATAACATATAAGTGAGCTTTGGATTAATCAAGCGGAGAGGCTTGTTGATTTTGAAAACAAGAGAAGTTTTGTTGGTTTTGTGGAGGAAGCGTCGATAGAGATGACTCTCTGTATAAAATTTATTAAAAATTGTGCTTAAATGTTAAAAATCACAACAATAGGTAATAAAAAGCAAATAACTAGTGTTTATAATCCTGTGTAAGGAGAAAGGAGTTCCGAAGGTGTATCTCTCTTGTGAGAGATCTGCAAGAGTTTGAAGATGCGAGTTGCAGCCTGGCAGAGAAATCAAATACTAAGGTCTGTGTCTTTAAAATTAACTTAATTGGAATTCCATATAATTTAAAAAAAAAAGTTGAACAATAAAATCATTATCAGAACGTTCAAATTAAACAAACTAATTAAAAGGCCAAGAACAGTTATAATATGATGCATCATAATTTTATCTCAATAGAGAATGATACATTTTAATTAATAAGAATAATTGTACTCACTTGTTGTAATATACTCGTAATTCATTGGATATGTTCACTTGCATCATGAATGTTCATATAACTTCTAATTCTTTTTTCAATCTCCTGCATGAATAACTATTTGTCCATCACTTTCTTCACTTTAAACTCACACACATAATTCTATAAAAGTTTATTAATATGTAATTGACCGTTTAAAGTTTATAACATTTAAATAGTTTCACCATTATAAACGCGCTGGCTGTGTGATAACAGTAGGGACGCTACTTCTAGAGGGGAGAGCATCTTCGTATCGTCTAAATTATAGCAGCGCATGCGTTCGGATTTATGCACCGACGCAACACTAGGAATATTATTGTATCTAGAAATGAATATGATATAGGGGGAACAAAAACACATAATTTTCAATGTTTAAATCATACCAAAAAATTTTCATAATAATTTATTAAATAATGTTTCATTTGAGTGTTGGTATTTTATTCTTATCACATCCACAATAAAACTTCGTATTGTCATCATATTTCAATTTTTTTTTATCGGAGAAATTTCAGAAATTAAATTTCATCAAAAAAATTACAAGGAGAAAGGTAAGGTTCTGAATCAATTTCGTTAATCATTGGTTTTAATGCGTCCAGAACTCAAAGAGAGGAGTTATCATACTTCCGACTGAGATATATAAAAATAAATAAATACAGTTAATATAAAATACATATCGAGCTAGCCGAGGTAACAACATATTAAAAATAGTAAATTAATTAAATATACAATTCAACAATCAATTCAATAAAAAAATAATTATAATATATATATATATATATATATATATATATATATATATATATATATTTCTAAATCAATTTGGTTAGACCGTCTTCAATTTAGAAAGTGCATTCAAATGAATGGTAAGTTTATATATAGTTAAATCTGTTCTAATAATTCATTTTCCTCAGTATCTCGCTTATCTATCTTTGGTATTGTTCTTTTCACTAATATTGGAATATTCCGATACGAAGCACTTTTTTTTGTTTCTTTTTTTTGTTTTTTACTTTATAGTGCCAGAAAAAATGATTTCTTTTCACTTAAACAATTTCTATCGATCTAATTTTATAATTAGATGTTTAAAATAATTATATTATTATCCATTCGCTTTTTATATAACATTCAATATTTCCCTTTTATTGACAATATACCTTATCGGCATAGAAAAGCTTGAATGGAATTCTATCTAATTTATTGTACCTTTATGTTTCATATAGTAAAATACAGGATGATTCTAAATGTATAAGCCACGTTATTAAAATAATACTTTCCTTCACTTATATTCCTGAAGTACATTTTAGAAATCCTGCATTTTACTAAATTATAATTTATTAAATTCTCACACAATTGTAATTTTTAGCACTTTGGGAATGGGATTAAATTATTGAATTTAATTACCAGACGAGCTGTATTTTGCTGTACTAGTACTGGTTGACTTCCTAAGCAGCTGTAAACATCGGAAAAGTCAACGGAAGTAACAGTTATCCATTAACTATAGCATAGATAAATTGCTTTTCCTGTTTCCTGTTTTCTTTTCATTTCATATTATCGCCGTTGAAAACGCAAGTTTATATTTGTAGTTTCACACTTGTATTTTTTATTTTCAACTATCTAATTTTTTTTACACTTCAACTTTAACTTTTTCCATATTTTTTTCATCAACTTTGATAATTGTTTGTAAAATCTATTCCAATATTGTAAATCTTTTATTTCAACTTAGATATTTTTTTATAAATTAATTTTTTATTAATTGATACTTGTCGTTTGTTAAACATATAATTTTTTTCACATTTATTAAATCACATTTGTAAATTTTATAACTTGGTTCATATTTATATACCTTCCAATCCTCTTCACACGGTATATTGATGTGAATGCGTACCAACTACAAAGCGGATAAAGCTCTAAGTGGTGCTCGCTTATCGTATCTTAATTTAACTTATTTTTTCTTTCTCTACAAATATCTCATCGCTTATCTTATCTCAATTTAACTTGATTTAATTTATTTTTTTCTTTCTACAATTTATCTCTGTTTATAACTAAATATTTGTCATTTATCAGAAAACAAAGTAGTATTACCCGTAAACCGGTAAGACCTACTCCTAGATCATTATTTAGCTGGCAAAAGAATTCCCTCTGAGATGCTCTATAACTGAGTAGCCGCTACAAAAAAAATTAAACCGAACAACAGGTAACAAAAAGTAAGTTGGTAGTAACACAGAAACAAGCAGATCTACCGAGAGTTGGACCAAGAGAAGCTTCGAAGAGCTGAAGACCCACCCCTACATCCAGATGAGGGAGCTGACGAACTACACCAGAGAAGACTACGCCAGGCATCCACGGCCGAGAGAACAGCTGTACTGCGTCCTGCAATGAAGGTCAAGAAGCAAATAACAAAGAAAGAAGGGAGACCGCCAATTAGAGCGCCTGCTCATCCCCAGAAAGATGAGCAGAATCTCGAGTGGGAACAGCTTTAACAAGTAGATCCACTCTTTAAGGTTGTTCTTAGACGTAGTAAGCCCGCTAAGAATTTGCTCTGTCTAGAGGCCGGGAAACACACACTTTACGCGGACGACGAGAAAAGGAGGCCAAAAAATGAGTAAAGTGCAATGCAGTACCCTGAAAAAAAGAAGAGGACAGTCAAACACTTTCACAGAAACCCAAAGAAGTAGAATGGATGAGTCCTCAACAGCGACGACTGAGGTCCCCATCGGATGAGATGAGGGGTGGTGCTACGCTCTTCCCGGAATGCATTGTTCTTTGAGGGATGTATTTTGGCAGGGACGGGTTCAGAAAGGCGTGTGTGTTTGTGGGAATTCATTGCCTATATCCACAAGAACACCTCCACCACTCGAGAAATCGCACTCCTCGAAACTTCTATCAGCCCAGTAAACTGGTAAACTTAAAAGTTGTCAAATATATTGCATTGAAAATATCTACAGTTTTAGATCAAAAGTCTCTGGTATTCTGATAGGAGAAATTTCTGTTTATCTTTTTACCACACTGTATATGAATATCTTAAGCTAATTCGTCTGTAGGAAACACAAAAAAGTAGGACGCCAATTAATAACAAAGAGCTTTATATTTCTTTGAAAAATAGCACAATAGGTGAATTTTGCACAAAGAGAAAATGCCTCTCGTTACACGGAAGATTTTTCAAAAGAATTCGGTCTTGTTGATAATTCGAAAGAAGTAGAAAATAGTTCTCTGACGAATCTTTTGGGAAAAAAAGGCTCACGAAACTTCCTTTTATTTAATTTAAGTGTAAATCGTAATCAGAAGCGTAAACAGTAAGTACCTTTGAGTTTTTAGATCAGTAGTCTACTTCAAATTTTTCATAAATGTATCTAATCGACTATAAATTAAACATCTCTAGTGGAGAAAAAATATTCAGATTACTATAGGAACATTTCTTAAAACTGAAATTGATGTTTAGAAAACTAGTATTTTCCACATTGTGGTTATTTTCTACTTATTTATTTAAGACTAATTTAAATAAGTAAGAAGATGTCCTGAATCAAAATATAACAAATATCCCTTGTACACGATCCAATATTATAATGAAATGTAAATACTAGTTGTGTTTGTTCAGTTTATCAGGTATAACAGTGATTAGTGTATTCCTAAATGTTTATTTAAAGGGAAAATCCTTGTACCGTTCCTACGTCATTAATAAAGAAAAAATCATCTACTAATATGTTTTTCATATCCGCACTCGTATATCAAAGGATTTTCCATCGTATCCCAGAGGGTATTTGCGGGATTGAAAGTCGAGGCCAGTTTTCCGCCTCAATAATGAAATATCAGCGAATTTACCTTTTACTTTTAATTGGCGTTTAATGTGCCGTATAGAAAAAATCAGAGTTTCCCTTGCAGTGTATATAAACTTCGACGGCTTTTAACATCTTTATATCAACCTCCATTAATTAAAAAAGTACTACAAAGAACTGGTTATCAAAATTACCAGAAAAAGAGAATAACGTTTTCTTTGATAAATAAATTTAACACGTCGCGATTGAAAATAGGAAAACAAAACGGATATATAGAAGAGTTTTCGTGAATATTTGAAAGTGAAGTATTGACAGAACTGTAATTTATCGTTTTATCCGGTTTTTAACCCTTTCAGTTAACATTTACCCAAAATCTAAACATATCTTCTTCTCCAGTATCTTCTTTATGCTGTGTTGATCGAATTGCTGTGTTGTTCTTGTCATACTTTTCACTTTACTGCCCAAAATTTTCAACTTTTGTACTAAATAAATCAGGTTATTTATATTATGCAAAATGTCCCTAATATATTTTTTGGCAAGGCTATAAAGTATTGTCATTATTTTTATCTATCTGTTCGAAAAACTGAAATGTCGTTTTGATCAAAATAACACCCTATCGAAGCGAAATAATATATTGATGACTAAAAATTGGGATTATTACGATAGGCGCCGTCGACGTAGTTTATTCTTTTGTTTGTTTTATATTTGTCATAGTATATTATTTACAGCCGTGCCTGTACGTTTTATCACAAGGGCACAAATAATGCGAATGTTTTATCAATGGATCACAATACATATTAATATTTTATCATGTAATCATCGAGTAATGAACATAACTTATAATGACTCGGTAACTTATCACTTTCGAAACCTGTGATTCATAGTCGAATAAATGGAATTTGAAAACAAAATTCCGACAAAATTGTTTCTCTTTATAAACAAAATTCATCATCGTTATTTTATATTTTTTAAAATACTAGGAGGAGGTGGAAAACACTATACAAAACAATAAAATGGGAACAGCAAGCGGAGAGCATGATATGGCACCTAAAATAATAATGGTTAGGTAAAAAATTGAAACAATGGCTAGACACAAGAATATTGGAATAACCACTACGGGTTGATGAGGAACTAAACTAGAGGTGGAACATATATATATATATATATATATATATATATATATATATATATATATATATTATAATATATTAGTCAATTAATAAGTATTTTGTTTTTTATGATTAGGGTAATTATATCAAGTAGAGCATGAGTACTCCTTAATCTCTTGAGTTCAGGGCTAAAGATACGTTGGTACGCCTAAGTTATGGAACCTATTTTTTGTTTATTTTATTTTTTCTGATATCAGAATGAAACGACAATGACATACATTCTAATTATATATTTTATAAGAACTATGAAATGAAAATACGAAAAGAAGTATATATGTCAATACAAACAAAATTTAAATCTAATACGATGAAATGAAAAATTAACTATAACCTAATAAATTTTGAATTAAAATACCTTTATGCTAGAAAATTGAATTTAAATGGCCAAATCAAAATTATTTTAGTTATTTAATTGGTTAACCAATAAAGTACTCAACACTAACCTTGCACTACCGATGTCTTCTTCTGGAACCAACAATCAATCTTCTACACCAACACTTCTATTAATGTGTCTACCATATACACCTACTCTGGAACTTGACACGTAAGTTTAAAATTGTTGTTCAGGTATAATTTAAGATGTCATATTTTTCTTTTTTATTTTCCAATTCAGGCTTCAATTAATTTAGAAATATGATCTAATGGTACTCTCTGTTTGTTTTATCAACCCAATACCTTTCTTTTCTATGTATTTTAATCCTTTATCTTCTGTACCTTCAATTCACTTTTAAATCTTTTCAATTAACTTCTTCAACTTCATTTACACTTTCTATATACTTTTCTTCACTTATATGAGAACTTTACTTCTATTTTATTATAATTTTAAAATTTTATTTAACTACGTCCTCTCTCCAAAATATCATAAAATCATCCTCCAATTTTTTTTTCAAATCAACAACCATGCTTTTTCCTGTCCGTTGCTATGAACAAAACTCATTATCTCACTACATTTTTTTTAACAATAATTTACAAATCAGAGGTTTTCATTTAATTTCCTATTTTTCTTAACTATTTGATATTTAATGCTTCGTTTATTTCCAAAATAATTTAATTTATATATTTAAAACTTTACTTCTCCAAAAATATCCCTATCTATAAAAAAACCTCTCATTGTGTAATACGTTTCCATTCTGAATTAGACAAATCTACAAACTGATACTTTCCAAAATATATATAATTCTTTTCAATTTCTATTAAAATTTGGTCACGATTATGATTTCTCATAAGCTTGGCCTGAAATTATATATACAAAAATTCTTCATGTGTTATATTTCATTGTCCCTTCAGATATCAATCAGAATTACATAGTTCTTGTCACGGTCTAAATTGATCATTAAGTTTTGGCTAGACGCTCCTTCGAATAACTTCTCTATATCGACTACGTCGCAATCATAATATTTAAATATTTCCTCTATCAAAATTAAGTTACTACTGTGTTTATTATGGTAATTATCGTCACCTTCACCATATTAGCAAGGTTGTTTCAGTGTTGACGTTTTTTTTATCAAAAGGTTAACTCCAATTGTTATTCTATTTTATTTAATTAAAATACCTCACAATTACATTAATTTTAGAGTTCCGTTAACGCATTGTTTATATTTGAGTTTCGATTTTTATTTTTCTGTAACTACTTTTCTTTTAATATTATTTTTGTCAATAGAATATTGTTGGTAACTAAAGATTATCAATTGTTGACTTTATTAACCTCTTTCATATTATTTAGCAAACTCACCGATGAACTAATCCATATCTAATGTATATTTTGTATATTATATTGTTATTTGTCCTTGTTAGCACATCCATGGTTGTTTCCAGGTGGTAATTCGAAAAATCTCTTGTGAATAGCTGGGATGTGTTATTTGTAAACTTCTCTATGTGGTAATCGGCACTAACATTCTCTATTGATATGTATATTAGGCTATTTAGTCTGAAATTGGGAAGATACAAATGATATTGACAAAAATGATAGTTGTTTTGGTTGATAGTTTGAGTGTATCGACTTTTGATTGTCTTCACTTCTGGTTTTTAGGTTACTGACCTGATAATTCCGGTGGGTTTTGTTCTGTTTCACTTCCTTTTCCAGTACTTAAGTTGATATTTGATAATTCTAATTTCTTAATTAAATTCAGACCCATGACGAACACTTCGTTTTAATTTCTGGGACAACATTGGAATAAACACTTGGTGGAGGAAACTTTTATATCACTTTTCTCCCTGGTTAACAACTCCGGTTATTGAGCACTTGTTTTGTCCAGGAGTGCACAATATTCGGGTAAACAATCCTAAGTATGTTTATTCATAACAAAATATATTGTTTATATCGGTTCTACTTGTCGTGATGGTGTGCGCTATGAACACATGTTCTTCCTTCTGCTCATACACTGGCTTAGTACTATTAGGAACACAGTTGCCGATTGTTATTGAATTTATCGAAAATCCATGCATTTTATAGTTCATTCCTTAATCTAATTCAGTTGAATGTCCATCTGATTTATTCTGGTTGTTAGCCGAAAATTAAGTTTGGCATCGGAGTTTAGTTTTACGCATGTGGTATTTTGGCAACGATCCTAGTGCGAAATTTGGGAAACTATTTTTCTTTTTCCGGCCATCTTTTACCACAGAAAGCAATATTGAAGAGTGGTTAGAGATTTCAATCTAAAATTTTATTATCCAGTTTGTATGGGATTTGATTGAATCTCTATATAATTAATCTCCATCTATCAATTCAGTTAGCTTATCTTTCATTTATCTTGGCTATTTTCTGAATTTTTTGAGGAGATTTTATTGATACTACTACGTAGGATTTTTTGCCGTTCTTCAGGTAAGCTATTCAAATTTTATAACTGAAGAGTAATTTTCTCGATTCTGCTTGTTATGCTAAATTTAGCGTTTTATTTATTTTGCTTTTTTCCTATTAGAATTCTATGGTGGATAATCGAATCACGTTTTCTGGACTTATCGATTTTATTCCAGACACTCAGTGGTTACACCCCGTCTTTGACTTGGATACCGTATTTATTTATTTCGTTGTTGAATTGTTTGGACAAGCGCAAGCATACTATATAAAAAAAAACCTGCTGGCCAGAGGTGAGTTAAGTTTTTTTAATGATTATTGTTTACCACTTTTTCAATTTTGCTAATTGATTTGAGTTTAAATTGACGTGATATTTGATTTCTTGATTAATGTTTGTTTCTCAGTTGACAATATGAAATAGTTTTATTGTTGTTTTATATTTTTCAACGACTTCATGGGCGGGGGGGTCAATGTTTTCGTAAACCTTTTATTTCCTTTTTTTTCACAAATGGGGTTCAAGTAATTTGTGTAATGTAATGACCTATGGGTTTTGGACTTCTTTTAACTTATGTGTTTATAATCACAATGCTCCAATTTTCTTATTTTCCGTGATTATTCCATTTAACTTTTTGAGTATAATTAAGTAATTCGATAAGTCATTTTATACAATTATTATGTAAGTATCCTCCGTTTCCCTGTATCTTGTGTTGAGACATTAGAGATTTTCTATGTTTTCCTCTCTAGGGTTTTTTTTTGGCGGAAAATTGCCTGGACATTGACTGCAAACCCAGTGCTACACGCCCTCAAGTTTCCCACAATTCAGCGATTCTCAGGGACAACCGGAAATCGGCGAAGTCTACCTTATTGTGAGTCTTTGTTTGTTGCGTACTGTTTATGTTCCTTTTTTTAATTTTCTAGTGGGCCAGTCGAGGCCATAGTTATTATTGCGCACTCGTCATTTTACTTTAAGCTAATTATTAAAGTTAAGTTAACTTGTTGAACACGTGATCACGTTGCGGTTTATAGCTTCAAAGATATTATTATAATAAAAACAAAAAACTTATTGTAACTTTAACACCTATATATTTCTTTATTTCTATGTTTCTTACCATTTTTTTTTATTATTATTAAATTGGTGACCTTTTAAGAGACTGTGTTTTACTTGGCAGACTGTCCAGGAGGCATAAGTTACTTTGATTTGGCTGGTAGAGTATCGGCCAGTTCGTGATCACCTAGAGACTTCCGGTTTAGTCGGTAAACCGGTGGCGCCGAACCTACTTACAGTATACTCCCTAGCCGGTGTTGCTCGCACCTTTTTAAACCACTGGCCAGTACTATACCATAGCCTATTGTTTCTGCTAATTTGCCTTTAGTCTAAATTCACTTTCGTTTCTAAATTTTGTTAAAAAAATATATATATATATATATATATATAAAAGAACAGTTGGTCTTCATACCACCTGAAGAAATTTCAGAAAAGAAAACTTATCAATAAATAGTGCGTGGCGAAATCTGTCGCTGATGTTTCATGCTTTGAAAGTATTTTTGACATTCCAATCAGTTGACAGTTATCTGTGTCATAATAATAATACATATC
The DNA here is from genome assembly GCA_963921935.1 of Galeruca laticollis. Taxonomy (NCBI): domain Eukaryota; kingdom Metazoa; phylum Arthropoda; class Insecta; order Coleoptera; family Chrysomelidae; genus Galeruca; species Galeruca laticollis. The sequence goes on along the minus strand of OY998179.1, from coordinate 171,085,837 downwards.
TAAAATAATGATTCTGCTACTAATTCTTATTAAACATGATGTATTATAACAATCTAAATACATTTATTTATTCTTTTAGGGTTTTAGATACTTTTAATGACATATATGACACATTTACAAGTTATTATATTGTTTAAAGATGGTTTCTGGTCTACAGGTATGAGTTGAATTATTTTATGAAGCCCTGACAACGGTAAATGTTTTGAATATCATTTTAGCATCTCAATATTTACACTAAACAAACGATATCATAGGTACAAATTCAATATATAACCCATTTTAATTTCATTCATATCATGAAAAACGAATAATTCCCTATGTTTTGGCAACTTACAACCAAATTCAGCTTGAAAACCTCACACACCAACACCTTCAAACCGTTATAGATGTTGTGATGAGTTCAATATATATATATATATATATATATATATATATATATATATATATATATATATATATATACATATATATATATGTATATATATATATATATACATACATACATATATATATATGTATATATAAATGAATATAATTTCATAAATATATTTCATACATATATATATATATATAATAAACAATGAATAGATTAGTGGGTATTGCACGCAAATAGAAGAAGGGGCTACTGAAAAGAGTTGTAACCGCAGACATGCATGTTTCTGGCTCATTAGCCGTCATTGGTACGGTATAACCAAGAAAAGATGTGAAACATGGGAGCAAGGGTGTTGAATGAAACATGAGAAAATATAACAGAATTCAGCAGGATAGTCAAACACAACATTTGTGTCAGTAATATTAGAAGATCTCGAATATTCGAGACAACAACCAACATAGACACGGAGGTGCATATAACACTCCCGTCTGAAACTTCCGACCCAGATTAATGAAATATCTTGTATTATTATTATATATATATATATATATATATATATATATATATATATATATATATATATAATTTATAATATATTTTATCAATTTAATTTAATTTGATTTAATCTTTTAATACATGTTGGTTGTCTGGTTATTTATAATTAATAAAACTTACCTTCGGCTAGATCATAAAATATATTTTATTAATGTAATTTAAAATTTGAATGTAAGTCGGAAGCTTCATGACTCCTCCCTTTGAGTTCTTGGCGCACACTGTATGAATATAATTTGATTTGTATATTTATTTAATTTATTTCTGAAATGGTGGTTCAGAATAATTTCATATAGAAAGACTGAAATATCTTAATTCTAATAACTTTATTGAGGACATGAAAAGAATAAAAATACCAACACTTCACTGAAAATTGATTTAATAAATTGTAATTGAGAAAAACTTTGTATTCTTTTGAACATTTAAAATTATTTGATAACCCCTACATCCTATGCAATTCTGAATACATATTAATTCACTCTATTGCGCTGGCGCATAAGTTCAACGCATGCGCTTATATACCTTACTACAACAAGAAGACGCTATCCACCGTCCATGCAGTGTATAAACAGTTTAGGCTCTCCCAGCGTGTATACAGTTATGAAAAGTTTTAATACGTTATATACATTTAACCAAAGCAATTACATATATATGAACTTTTAAATAATGTGTGTGAAGTGTAAAGAAGATAGTATTAGACAGAACAGTTATGCATGCATTAAAAGATAATAAAAGTGGAAATAATGTGAAATTTTATGGAACATGTGAACATTGGAAACAGATTAAATTTTAACAAGTAAGTACAATTATTTTCTTATAAACTATATTGCATGGATCTCCATGGAGATAAATTATTATGCATTGAAATAGATTGTTTTTAGGCCTTTTATTGAAAAAATCATTACTAGAACTTTCTGGATATTAAAGTTACTTCACTGTTCGTGTTTAAGTGGAATTCCAAATGTTTTAATTAAAATACACAGACCTTAGTTTATAATCCTTGGATGCTACTTGCGTCTCTAATTTTCTTGACGATCTCTAAGTAAGAGATGCTCCTTCAGAACAGCTTATCCTTTTCACGGGATCTCCAAAACGTATTAAAGTGTTTGTATTAACCTTTTGAGGAATATTATTAACTTTTTTAATTAAAATTTTACAAATTTTATCACAGGAGATTTATAACGATGCTAGCTTCTCCATCTCACCAAATCGACTCTTTTGTTTTTCAAAATCAACAAACTTTCTTCTTCCTAAATTCAAAGCTTGCTTATCTTTGTTTTAATAATACAAATTGTCACTTCCTATGTCTTTTACTTGAAAAATGTAATTGTTTGATTTTTAAGTCCTGGAGGATTAACACACTTATGCACAAATGTTCACTTTGTATTCAGGATTTTATATAAAGTCTTTTTCCTAGAATACATTAACAATTTTCATCATTATCTCGTTTTTACGGTTTTCTCATTTATATTTATTTTTACAAAATATACAACCTAGATTACTGTTTCATATCTATGTAATTGATTATTTTTAAATTCTTGAATTTTTACTGTTTTAGTCTTACATAAACTATTGATTATTTTTGATGTTGTTATTATTGTTCTATATAAAATAAATAATCAATAAATTTAAGTTGGTAATAAAATTACTAGATTTCATTACTCCCTATTTATAAAACATTGCTTTTTTATATGTTTGGGCTGTGTTCCATCTACCATTTCTCATGAAGCTTTCAACCCTTTCTTTAAATTGTTAACTTTCATTATAAACACCTGCAAATATTGATAAGCAATTATTGAAATAGATATTAATTGATGTTATTTCAGGTTTCAAGTTTAAATGGAATTTTATTTCTGCTGAAATTCATATGGCTGTGTTCAGATCAATGTGGAACTTATTGACATTGGCGTAAATCTGGAATTAATTGTGCAGGTAACTTTTGATACTTATTTAAATAATGTTGTGTTTAGAATTTCTATTCATAGTCCTTTTATTAATCAATCATATTGATATCTGATATTATATTTATGCATATTTCACTCTTTCTATTGATTTCATATCTGAATTGTCAGTAATTTTCATAACGTGGTTATGTCTACTGCTACACCTTCCTGAATAATAGATACATTTTTAATGTTTATTTATTTATAACTATTTCAAGATCTGGAAGACTAGTTCAATATATATATATATATATATATATATATATATATATATATATATAAGGGTGTGTGTGTGTTGAAATGGAATGTGTAAGCCTGATAGAGGGCGTATTTTTTAACGGATCAAAACCGAACTCGCTACAAAAATCGGTTGGGCCAAAATAGCGACCTGTCAAATTTTAAAATAATCGTATTTCCTTTGTTTTTCATTTGACACAAAAAAGTTAATGAGATTTTTCATAGACCTTAACACATTCTACATTTTTTGTAGTCGACACTTTTTTATAAAACGTACATGAAACCAATTATTTTGGGAAATTCAATATTTGAATTTTTTAATTTGGAATTGATGTAAAAATGTTACTGAAATAAGCCTGTCCAATTGGTCCTGTGCCATTGGGATTTTTTTTCATATCTAACGTGAACCACACTAACGAGTATTTTGTTAGTGGGACTGTTTAAGGACATGTAAATATTAAAATATTATCAATAAATAATTTTCAAAGAAAAGGGTAAAAGTATTATAGTGATAATATGATGAAAATACATTAAATTTATATAAAATGTGAATATTGACATTGAACACGAAAAATCAAGTGAAACGTGACAAAGCCTAACAACAAAAAACAAAATATTTTGTTGATTGGGAAGAAAAAGCTGGCTTTGTTGAGGGAGGACCTATTTATAAAGAAATCAAAAAATTCAAAAGAAAAGTTATAGTAAATCTGGCAAAACTCCTCAAAAGTTATAGAAAAGTTATTAATTTAAGAAAACAAAGAATTATACATACCTTAAAGTAAAAATTATAAGCTTAATTTGAATCATTTGCTATAACTCGGGACATCTTTATACGAGTTTGGTATTGGTTTTTGGAGAAGCTGGCAATTCCAAGAGGCCTGAATATCATCAATACATCGAAAAAAAGGTCCGTGAATTAATATTTTGGATTCTACAACGAACATTGTGATATGAATTATAATAAGATGTATATCTGAGAACAATAATCTTTTAAACGTACGTTAAAAAAATTAAAACTTACCTTGGCCATAGTAATAATTGTTCTAGTTAGTTAAATTCACCATTCTTCATTCATATACCAATAACCATAAGTAAATTCACTATTTCTAATAACATGTATGTAATTCTTTCCATTCTTTCCACTAATCAAAATTATAATATTAAATTGTTTAGGTATAAACGTTTTCTTTATTTCCATTAGAAGCATCCAAATATAGAGAATTTGTGGAAACATTTGTTTAAAAATCATCTCGTAGAAATACGTTCCATACCATAGGCGTATCATATGTGGATTTAACAATAAGATATATATATATATATATATATATATATATATATATATAAGAAGATGTAGGAATATCGCGTGATATGTTAACAACAACAACAAAGAGATTCATGGTTGTTGTCCTGAAAACTCGGGGTCTTCCAATTGAAGGCACAAATGAGCGTTTGGTTTCCCTGCTGAAATCCGTTGTTTTGTGTTTTCCCATGTTTTGATTAACATCTTTGCTCCCAAATTTCACATCCTTATTTGGTTATACCGTGCTGATGACGGCAAATGAGCCAGAAACATGCATGTCCGCGGTTACCACTCTGTTTCAGTAGCTCTTTTTATTTTTGCATATATATATATATATATATATATATATATATTGAACCATATATCTTATATATTAAAAAACATCAGCTGTTTGAGAATATTTTGCTTAGTATTTCAAATGGATTGAAACTATGTAATTAAAAACACATTAAAAAACCACAATCATAAGTAAAAATACATAATATATTAAAACATTTGTTTACAATAATTAAAAAAAGCAACAATAAATATGAAGAAATTACCTTAATAATTGTCTAAATTTTGAAAACGCTTAACAAGTATAGTGGAGAACAATAAATCTGCCCAATATGGATGTTTAGTTGTCATGAAGGAATCAGCTGTTTCACCTGAAATTAAACAAGTTTTAGTTATCTAATTTAATATAAATATCAGTTAAACATTAATAATATAAACCATGTTCATATTTAGTATACAGAATTAGATAAGTTTAGAAGATAAAAATATCAATGAGATAAAGGTAATTTATATGTCACAATTTATATCAAATTTATGGAGACAATGAATGATGAAATGGTGATGGATTTAAGGAAATATTTGCTACTATAGAATTTAAATAGTAAAAATAACGAAAGCAAAAGATATATATATATATATATATATATATATATATATATATATATATATATATATATATACATATATATACATATATATATATATATATATATATATGTTATATAGAAGAATTTATGTCCATAAATATAAATATTATTTTCAAGTTGTCATAAATGTCAAAACAAAACTAGACATTGTCATATCGCAATATAACAATGAATTTCACTATCTGTAAAATACTTGTTGTATTGAAATTCGTTGAATAGTAAAAGAAAGATAATTTTCGAGTGAAATTCACATTTATATATGTTTGTAAAAACTTCATAAAGTGTTGCAATTGTGAATATAATTCGACAGCTCCAGAAAGAATGTGATTGGTGGAAAAATGACAGGACAAATTTTGATCAACTAAAATTAAACAAAACTTTATTGAAAATTAGTGAGCTTAGAAACAATATATTATTTGTTGATTAAAAAATTGTGGATCGAAAGGAAGCGTTGGTAGTTGGTTTTTGGCGTCGAAGTAGCGAGGAGGTGATGAATAATTTTTCGAGAAATTTCAAGTAAAATCACAAAATATCATAATCAAAGCTATAGATTCCTAATAAATATAAAACTTAGAACACTCCATCCAGTTTTCCCGTGAGAATATACAAAATTTTCAAGAAATTACGCAGCTTGAACTTCAGAAAGCGTATTCCTGTTTTCCAGATGGGATAGATCCAGAATCCAGACTTCAGGTCAGTTTAAATATCATTGGTCAATAATAAGAATAATAACTCTCGAATATAAATTCATTGACTATTTCCATGTATATAATAATTCTTGCGTCTATATGATCGATCTATAAGAAAAGAAAAAGACTTTATGTAGTTATATTCTATAGATAAAATTTCGATATTATTTAAAAAGGCCTATTCTGTAATAAAATAATGTTTGTACTTACGTCATTTCGAATCATATAAGAAAAATGCATCTTAATCCATTCATATAATATTTCCAATTGTATATATAATTTTGTAACCTATTTCTTCCGAACAATTTATCTTTTGTCTGTATATAATTTCTAAACATACATTCTTTTATACAAACTCCATCACCACCATTATAACGTAAACGAACTTTATGTATCTAATATTCACGCAGATGCAAAGCATCTCTGAGAAACGTTCGGTATTTCTCGTATCCATTCGTTTTAGTTGAGCATGCGCATAGGATGGTGTATGATATCATTTATGACTATGTTTTGGTAATTCCATAGGCGTAACTATCTTATAAATATTTAAATAAAAATTTCGTTATAAAATTAAATCATTGAAAGTACAGTGTTTCTTTTTATTTTACGTAAGCAAAATATATCAAACAAAGCCAGAACTCGAAGGGTAGAATGAGTCCCGAACGAATATAATAATATAAAAATAATTACAATACTGAGCTAGCCACACAACGAAAAATAAATAATTAAATATATATCTAAATTAAAAATAAGTAATAAAAAATATTTATAATATATATATATATATATATATATATATATATATATATATATATATATATATATATATTCATTGTAGTTAGTCTCATTTAAACATTTTAAACAACAATAAAAACAGATGATTCTTTGGTTTAATAAAAATAAACATAGGCGCTAGAACCCAAAGAGAAAGAGAGTATCTCATGCCCCGACAATAAAATTGAACAAAAAAATTAAAATGTAATACTCACATACTTAAATAAAATTTATTATTATACCAATATATATATATAAATCTAAAGTTTTTCTTGGTTTTAGGTCATTTTTATAAAATATAAATAAAAAAAGACGGTTTAAGTTGAGATTACCATCATTTATTAACGTTTTGGATTTCTCAAGCCATTTTCAAAATATATCTACATCTAAAATAAAGTGATTTATTCTCTTTTCTCTTACTGAAGTTGTTTAAATATATTTTATTGTTAGAGGCATGCTGGTTTATTTGGATAGCTATTGATTCTAAAATTTCCCTCCTTTTTGTATTGTGTTCCGACCCTATAATTTTTGTGTTTTCAAAATTGAATGTATGTTTTTCTGAGTTTCCGTGGAAAGTTAGAGCAGTTGTATTTTTTTGTCGTAATAATGTCATTTTATGCAATTTTCCAAATACTGGCTGGTTTGTCCAATGTAAACACCATTGCAATCGTTACACGGAATTTGATAAATTATATTACTTTTTTATTTTTCGGCGTTTTTGATTTTAATTTTGAAAAATTGTTGGAGAGCGTTATATTCGCTTCATGGCATATGGTGATATTGTGTTTACTAAAAAGCCATTGTATTTGTTGCGATTATCCGTTTATGAATCTCATGAAAATATATTTTCTATTACTGTTATTGTTTTGTTCTTTATTTTCCGTTGAATTATAGAATTCATTTATACGTGTTTCAAATAATTTCTTAACAAATTCTGAAGGGTAGCTGTTAAGGTTTAAGGCTTCTTTGGCTTTGGTGATAGCAATACTTCTGTATTCCGGGTCTGATAGTTGAATTGCAGGGTCAGCCAGTCCAATGACAACAGATTTTTCTATTGACTGTATGATGTGATGATGTGAAGAAAAATTAAGGTACCTAGATGACCAGGTTTCTTTGGTATACCATTCAGTTCTAATATTATTATTTATGTGATGTAAAGTGACATCAAGGAAGTTCATTTTCGATGGAAAATTGAAGTTTTTCATGATATGAATTGAATTTTTTTTAACCTGTTGTGCTGGGACAGCAGTGATACAATCGTCCACATATCTAAAGTAAAAGGGGACTTCACAATCAATGTTTGACAGGACAGTTGTTTCGAGGTCCTCCATTACTATCTGCGCAATAACACTGGAAATTGATTATCCCATTGCGCAACCCTCCAATTGCTTATATAAATTATTTCCGTACATGAAATATGTAGAAGTTAATGTAAGTTCGATGGCTTTTATAAATACAGAGCTGTCATTCACTCAATTTTACAAATACGTCCAAGGGAATGTCAGATATATATATATATATATATATATATATATATATATATATATATATATATATATATATATATATAGTTTATTTCATATTCTTGGGATTGAGGACCATTTTTAAAGACATTTAACTAGTAGTTAATACATTTTTATTTTACGTTTCGGTCTTTCCATGACCTTCATCAGAAATAAAATTTTTGTTAAAACTTCGACAGAATGTTCATTTGATTATTCAATATATTTTATAGATGTTTTAGGACGCATCACATAACAGAATATAACTCACACCCAAACAAAACGAACATTTTAAAAATATGACATTCATTGATGAAAATTGTATTGGAATATACGAGTATATTCCCATACAATTTCATTTCCACCTTGGCCCAACATCGTCTCCAAACAGGGCACGTAATCAATTTCGAGAAAACCATAACTATCGCCTCAACTCGCTCCTTTAAGTCCCGAATAATTCGAGAAGCTATCGAAATAGAAAAACGTCCAAACTGTTTAAATACCAGGGACGACAGCCAGAGATTGCCATCAACCTGGAAACATCTTCTCCGCCCGCCCCATTCCGATACCACCTCACTCCCTTCCACCATGGCCTGCGCCAAGAATAACAAATACCCTCCCAAAATATCGCAGGATATCGAACGTCCCATATCTATTACTACTCCCGCCAGCAGCACACGCACCGCGCGTGCCAAAAAGACAATACCCGCCAATAGGTCCCCCATAAATACACGGTCCCGACAACTTATCGGTCAGTCGGCTTCAAGCCAGTAGTGAGTGTAGTGTTAGTGTTGTACGGTGATTTAACTGGTGAGCAATTTTATTATTATTTTATTTTATTTATTTATTTATTTTATTGTTATGTCCTTTTTCGGTGAAATTCCAAGGAGTAGGCAGATTGAGGCCTTGGAATTAGCCGAAGGGGGTGATTCGTTGCGTAGAGTAGGCAGATTGAGACTACGGAATCGGATCACTTCCTAGATTAATGAACGAATAACCTACCCCCCTCTTGATAATGGCTACAAAGTGGAAGCCGAAACGTCGAGAAATTTCAAATTTCCAACGCGGTTCGACTTTCTCCATTTGGGTTCAGGTCTCCAATTTATAATTGATTATAATTTTTGTGTTAATTAATTATTATATTTACTGTTACGAGTATTCTATTAATTTTCCAAAGAATGATTGAAATGAGCGATCTTGAGTTAAATTTACTATGGATAGTGAATAAAAATACCGTTAAGAAATCTGTTAAATGACAATTATTTGGAATGAAATTTAAATTATTTATCATACAAGAATAGTACTTGTACCGCTACTGTACAATATTCAATCATGCGCTTTGAAATTCTATTATGCGGAAACAATGCCAGCGTCTGCGCATAAGAAAGTTCACGTACACTTTCAGCTGTTACAAAGCGAGGAGAAATGTATCACTCGCGGTCAATGACACATACACGCTATATTTACAAGATTTTTAAACACACATAAAATAGAAATTATCAACTTATTACTCAAGAAAACAATACAATTGCATATACAAATTGATATAGAAGAAATGGAAATGAAATAGTGGTGATGATTAAGTGTTTATACATGCATTATGATGAAAAATGGAAGATGAATGAAACTTATCTATTAGGTGAACAATAGTGAGATAACATTAATATTTTAGGTCAGTAAAATTTCAATTTTTTTATTATAGAAATTGATTATAGTTCTTAGATATTCATTAATGAAAATTTTATATACAGCATCTTGAAATGCTTAGGCCTTTTTGTTAGAATTTTGTTATTTATTCAAATAAATTATTTATCTCTCACTAGTTATGTCTTTGGATCCAATTAATATTCAAAATACACAGACCTTGAGTCCTTTTCTTCCGTATGCTATACGATGCGGCTTCTGGAGTCTCCCAATTCTTAACGATTTCTTTTTGCAAGGAAATGCACGTTGCTGGGCGATTTCCCGTTTTCACTGGGCTTTACACACTTTATATTTGCTTAAGTTAATAACTTTTGATACTATACTTTAATTTTATTCAATTTTTGAAAAAAAATTGTCGAAACCTTCCTACACGTTGTTATCTGTTCTAAAAGCCACGCTAGACTCCTTTTGTTTTCCGAATCAACAAACTTTTTCACACAGGAAGTTCAAAGCCACCTTGTTACTACTTATAACTCAATAATTGTTTGTTTGGGCTTTTTTAGCTAGAAATGTTGAAACAGTTATTTAAAAAGACTTGGAGGATATTAAAAAATATGCACACATATTAATTGTTTTATACGTTCTTTCCTGATTATGTTTTTTAATTATTATATATAAATATTGATAATCTGTTATTAACTCCGGTACTAATTATATTTTATTTCAGATATCAAGCTACGATAAGTTTAAATTCCTAGTGTATTCATATGGCCGTGTTCAGAATGTTTATACGTGTTTACATTGACTTGATTTTGGATTATATTCATGAAGGTAATCATTTGATTATTTAAATAATCCTTTTATTATTTTTATTCACTATCCTCCAATTGATCTGATTAAATGATTTCCCTAGTATTTACCAATACAACAGCTCATTTCATTTAATCAGTTTAGGTACATTTTTTAATTTCTCACTAGGTTGTGTCTACTGATACAACATACGTTCCCTGATGATGTAAATAAAGATTTACGAAAACTTGGAGCACTGAATAGAATATACTTTTCCTCATTTGCTGCTATCCCCAATAAAATATTTTTCAATTTGTGTTCTAATTGATCAGCAAAGATCACGGCGTTTTTCGCTTTTCAGCTTTATGCAAGATGGGGTTTTTTCATCATATTCAGTCCACCTATGGAATTTATGCAGTTGGGTTGTTAAAGAGATGGTCTAAAACGAATATGAAATTGGCAAAAGAACGTAATGGATGGATTTTCCTGTTAAAATGTAGAAAATCTAGCGTTTTACCTGGTCATATCATGCATTCGACCATTCCTATAGAAAATTTGATTTACAGACAAGATACACACACACGTGACTAGGAGATTAATTAACAGGTTAGGATACAAATTGTTAAATATTGAAATCAATGTTAATCAAAAGGTAATTGTTACTCTTGAAAAGAATCTCTCTAGTTTGAGAATTGATATAATTAATAACACAAATGAATTCATTTGCAATAATTTCATTCATATACAGTTAAGACACTATAATAGATCTTTTCATAACATTAAAAGAAAAAACATAAATAAATTTAATAACTTAAGGGATTAGTGGTACGATACATTTCTTAAGACAAAGTCCTCTTGGATTAACAACCTTTCTAATGTGAGTATCCCCCCTAATGTAGAGAAGTTTCTGTCGTTAGGTCCTAAATTCAGTGTGGAACCTCAATTAGGTATAGATATACCGATTAAATCCATCCTCTCTGAAATCGATTACATTTCTTCTCTAATTCCTGATGTTGAGAATAGAAGTCTTGCTGTTGCTAGGTCCATTAATTTTATCACTAATCATGCTCATAAAGATGATTGACATTCATCTCCTTTTCGAAATTTGTTGTTTGAAGCAAGATGTTTCCTGAAAATTCACTCTGAGTTAATTGTTACTAAATCAGATAAGGGTAACGTTACGGTTGTTATGTTAAATGAGGATTACCTCAAGTTATCTCAAGATATAATCGATAATGATTTTTCCTATGTTCCCCTCTCGAGAGATCCCAGTAGTATGATTCAATCCAAATCCAACACTCTTGTCAACAGATTATATAATAAGAGACAGATTGATGAGATTACGAGAAAAAAATTAACATCTTATAACTCTGTTATAGCCAAATTTTACACTCTTCCTAAAATTCATAAGCCTACCTTGGCAATGAGACCTATTGTCGCTTCTATCAACTCTCCTACCGAGTTTAATGCCTCTTTCCTCACAGATATCTTGACTAAGGCATACAGTACTGAGAATAAGTATTTCATTAAGGACTCCTTTCAGGTTTTTGAGTTATTTAACAGAAGGACTCTTCCACAAGACTATGTTTTAGTCAGTCTGGATGTGGTTTCACTTTTTAGCAATGTTTACTTACAAGCAGTTTTACGTACATTTCACAAACACTGGCCATTCATTAGTGCGGTGTGCAATATTGATATGTTCATTGAGTTGATTCAATTCCTGTTCAGTTCTACCTGCTTTTCTTTTAATAATAAATTTTACAAACAGACTTTTGGTACACCTATGGGTGCTAGTATTTCTCCGATATTAGCTTGCTATGTAATGGATGATCTGTTGGACGTGGTCCTTCCGGTACTTCCTTTTAATATACCTTTCATCAAGAAATATGTAGATGATATAATCCTGGCTTGCCCTGCAAACTCCACCCATGATATCCAAATTACTTTTAATAGTTATGATCCTTATATTCAATTTACTCTCGAAGCAGAAAACTCTAACATGGCTGTCCCCTTTTTAGATACTTTATGGACTAGGTCTCCTGAAAATGAGATTATAATTGATTGGTATAGAAAACAAAGTAGCTCTGGGAGATATCTCAACTACAATTCTTACCATAAATTTAGCATAAAGGTGAACTTGGTTAAACAAATGACAGCCAGATTTATGAACCTCTCTGACCCTATATTTAGAAATAAGAATCGTGATATTCTTTTCAATTTGTTCCTGGTCAATTCCTATCCAAAACAGTTACTAAAAAAGATCATCTTCAACACGTCTTCTGTTTTGTACATACTCCAATACAATCAACTGACGCAGCAGGTGCAGCTGAGTTGGATTCTCTCTCGGCCTCCAGAATGATTCCTTCTGTTTCAACGGTGTCTCTGCCTTATATGAGGGAAATTACGCCCAGACTTACTAGGATTTTTTCACAATACTTACAGAATGTTAGGTTTGCCTGCAGGAGTTCCTTGATTGTTAAGTCAATTTATAGTCCTTTAAAAGACAAGATACCTGTCGTGGATTGTAGTAATGTTGTTTATAAGCTGTGTTGTAACAGTTGTGGCCTATCATATATTGGTCAAACCTCTCAGAAAATTTCCAGCCATGTATCCCTCCATAAAAGTGATATAAGGTTACATCCTGAAAGATGTTCTCTGGCGAATCATGTCTCCTCGTTGGATCATGTCATTTACTTTGAAGGAGTTAAAATCCTTTCTCGGGAGAGAAGTTATAACAAAAGATTGTTTTTGGAAATGGCGTTCATCTTCCAAGGAGATGTTTGTATGAATAAAAAGACTGACATTCAGAATTTGAGCAATCTCTACTCCCTCCTGCTAACGCTTCATAAGCACAATTGTCTTCATAATAATAATAATAATAATAATAATAATAATAATAATAGTGATAATAATAATAGTGATAATAATAATAATTCTCACTAGTTTTCTACTTGGGTTAACATAATTGGTGGTTGTTCCTTTCAAGAGAAGATTCATAATAATATTAATAAATAATAACATTTTAATTCTTATTAATGATAATTTTCTTGTTTGTGATATTTCATAGCAATTTCATAATTTTTGCTACCACCCTGGTATTCTTTTGAAAGTTTTAATTCGATTGTTTCGTTGGCTCGCGTCATTGCCAAGATCGATTCTTTTCATTCATTAAATAATGATGAATTTTGTACTTAACCTAACATTTTCAGTTTCCGTTAGTATTCTCACAGGTCCGCGTGGATGTGTAGATTCACGATATTTTGATGTTTTAACTTTTATTTTTAATAATGTTCCAAAATTTAACCAGTACTGGGCAAATGTATTTCCAACTGGACTTATTTCTTTAATGATTTGCTGTTTTACACATTTCCGATTTTCAAGATCTAGAATGCAATCTCGATTAATGTAAGTTGTAGAAATGTTTGTAGGGAAAGTTTTTATAATTTATGTTTTTCTTTCCTTCATTGTAGTTCCCTGATGATGTAAATAAAGATTTACGAAAGCAGGAGAGTTGAATAAAGTAAACTTTTCCTCATTTGCTGCTATCCCCAATAAGATATTTCTCAATATATATATATATATATATATATATATATATATATATATATAAATATATATATATGTATGTATATGTATTTATATATGTATGTATATAATATGTATTAATAAATTAGGTAACCCATCCGAGCTGATATTTCATAAGAAACAGACTTCAAGATTTCTGCTGATAATCCATCTTTTCCTGTTGTTTTTTTAATTTTTAGTGTTTATATGATATCCATATAACCCCGTTTTTTAATGCTGAATAGATAATTGAAAACCTTCTTAAACGCGGTATCACATGCTACCCTTTTTATTTAAAATTTTTGTGGGGGCAGTTATTGTCCCAGGGGTATGAAGGAGTAGGTGAATATTTTTATTCAGAAAGTGTACTTTCATATACAAATATTGTCCTTTTTCAGGATTTTTCATTTGCATCCACAATTCTGTACAAAATGAATTTGTCCGTTACTTTTGGACCTTACTGTAGGTAAATATGAAAAATACCAACTTTCGGTCAATCATTAAATTTTCACGCCGCTGTTACAATATCCAAATTCTGATTGTAAGTATAATTACAAGCTACATTCTCAAGTTCCCGTGTACTATTTTTCCTGGATCACCGCTGCTAGAGAAATGGGGAATGAGAAAATGAGTTGATATCAACCTTTCCAACCCTCATCCCTAACTCCTTAAATACCAAGCGTCATTATGAATGTTCACGTGAACGATCCACCAGGTTAATAGACTATAAGTCACCGATTCTTAGGGTTTAGAGGTCTCTTCGTTAACTTAGACCCACCTGAATCTAGCACTTGGAAATTTCATTACCCTAAGAAGAGGTGAATAATGTTTTAAATAATTTCGCAGTGTGACAATGAAAATTGGGAATTAAATATGGCGATTGTGTCATGTAATAATATTTCAGTAATTAATTGGAATAATCAACAGTAACAAAGTTGACTGCATATTGAAACATGTTTCATTCATAACTTTACATATAAACTAATTCGGGATTTTTGACGATTTCTTATGTGTCTTAGTATAGAGGTTTTATTGCCTCCGCAGAACAAATAATTTTATACAGAACGTGAAACTGTAATTGTTGTCGCTATATGAACCTTTGGCAATGTGTAAAAGATTTCACTTGAGGATGTTGTTTATAGTTTTAATTAAATATCCCGAGTTCATTTTGCTTTTGTGGAGGTGCATTAAAGTCTTTATGTTGTCGTAATGTTGACCACAATATTGAGTCGGCTGTGTGGTTGTATAAAATGTGGTTAAGAGTATTTTGTGTGGCCAAGAGGACCGACGTTATGTTTTTGAATATTGTTTTCATGAGTTGATTTCAATATAATTTTATTTAGGGATTTTACATGATATTTTCAGCTGAACATTGTTTTACGTCTTAGAGCGAATATGAAGTCACATTCGAACAACGTAGTCAGACTTTGAAACTGGTATAAGACTTGAGGAAGTGTAAAATATTGAGGTTATGGTAATATTTATTATCAATGACGTAGAAAAAGAATAGACCCATTTATTTACATTAAATACTGAAGCTAACATTACAAAATCAATAACGAGATGAGCGACTACTCCACCCGTCACGTGCGCTATTGTAAAAATGTGCTTTATTTCTGGAAACAGCTCGAAAAATATATATTAAATTGATGCAGAAAATATAAAGTAGCATTGATTTGCAAAGAAAATATATATTATTCAAAAATGACAATGGTGGACGTACAGCAAAATTTTCTTGCGATTTAAGTTGTTGATGTACCCACATGCTTTTAAAAATTTCGTCAAAACAAATCATCGTATAGTTGCCAACAAAGAAGATAGCGAAATTGCTTGTTTACAAGTGATATGCGGCAATTTAGGCAGTTATTGTATTATTGCAGATTCAGTAAGTGTATCATAACTCAAAAATAAACGGTTTTAAAGATTAAAACTAACTTTTCCGCATCTGTGAGATGCCCTGATTAGTATTCTATCATAAAATTGTCACTTTTATACACTTCGCAGGATGTATCGTGTTAACAAACCGAAATTTTTCCAAAAGTAACCAATAATGCAGTATATTTGGATTTATAGGACCCGCTGTACTCACTATGGTCAGCTGAAAATCAATAGGGTACATCTGTGAGACAGCTTGAATGAGACACCTTGAAAAATATCCAATTATAAAATTGGTCACTTGTATACACTCCGGAGGCTGTATCGTACTAAACCCGAAATTTCTCCAAAAAGTACAAAAATGTGGCACTTCCCGTACCATAGCACCTGTTGTACTAGCTCTGGTGAGCTAAAAATCAATGAGGTTCATCTATAAGATGCTCTGAACAATATTCAATCATAAAATGGGTGACTTGTAGACACGCTGGAGGCTGTATCGTGCTAACAATCTGAAACTTCTCCAGAAATGACAAAAATTTGGTACCTCGAGTACCATATCACTCGTTGTACTGGCTTTAGTGAGCTGAATCTCAATAAGGTTAATCTTTGAGACGCCTTGAATAATATCCAATCATAAAATTGGTGACTTGTATGTACTCCGGAGGCTGTATCGTGATACCAAACTGAAATTTCTCCAAAAATGACAAAAATGTCGTAATTAAAGTACTATGGCACCTGTTGTACTGGCTGTGGTGAGCTGAAAATCAATAGGGTTCATCTGTGAGATGTTCTGAATAATATTCAATCATAAAATTGTTGACTTTTTGCACTCTGGAGGCTGTATCGTGCTAACTAACTGACATTTCTCAAAAAATGACAAAAATGTCGTACTTCAAGTACCATAGCATCTGTTGTACTGGCTCTGATGAGCTGAAAATCAATAGAGTTCATCTGTGTCATGTCCTGAACAATATTCAATCATAAAATTGGTGACTTGTTGCACTCCGGAGGCTGTATCGAGCTATCAAGACATGTAACGAAAAGTGGCCGACAACGACGACGACGACACATACACACAGGATTTTTTTATAAAAACCATTTTTCGTGTTGTTCTTGATGGAAAACGTAAAAATAACAAATATTTTTTTCAAAATTCTAACTTTTTTTGGGGTACACCAATACTTTTCTCGCATATTAGATAGGTTGGGTGGAGGAGTAATAGCTTTACTGCCCAGTAAAACAAAAATAATTGCATAATTTAGGTACTTCATATTGTTAAATGCATAATTTTCAACTTTGAAAATTAGTCAATAAATAGATGCACCGACATCGACGCCACTGGTTATTCAAAAATGAAGGTCAAATGCAAATGTCAACTCTATAAGTGAAAAGAAATATTCGGGTTCGAATAATTCAATTTCTTGCAAATATAACTCTGACGAACCATGTTACTTTTCCGCCCAACCTATCTAACAACACGAAAAAATGGTTTTTAGAAAAAAAAATCCTGTGTGTATGTCGTCGTCGTCGTTGTCGTCGGCCACTTTTCGTTACATGTCTTGTTAGCACGATACAGTCTTCGGAGTGCAACAAGTCAGCAAGTCACCAGAGCCAGTACAGCAGGTGCTATAGCACTTTAAGTGCGACATTTTTGTAATATTTTGAGAAATTTCAGTTTGTCAGGGCGTCTTAAAGATGAACCGTATTGATATTCAGCTCACTAAAGCCAGTGCAACGAGTGCTATGGTACTTGAAGTACCAAATTTTAGTAATTTTTATAGAGTTTTTAGTTTGTTAGCACGATACCACCTCCATAGTGTATAAAATTGACTTTTATTATTGAATATTATTCAGGGCGTCTTATAGATGAAGCTTATTGATTTTTAGCTGACCAGAGCTAGTACAACGGGTGCTATGGTACCTGAAGTGCCACATTTTTCGTCCTTTTTGGAGAAATTTCGGGTTGTTAGTACGATACAGCCTCCGGAGTGTATACAAGTGACCAATTTTATAATAAGATATTTTTCAAGGTATCTCACAGATGTACCCTATTGATTTTCAGCTGACTAAAGCGAGTACAACGGGTCCTATAAATCCAGATATACTACATTTTTGGTTACTTTTGGGGAAATTTCGGTTTGTTAGCACGATACATCCCCTGAAGTGTATACAAGTGACCAATTTTATGATAGAATATTGTTCAGGGCATCTCAGAAATGCGGAAAAGTTAGTTATAATCATTAAAACCTTTTATTTTTCTATTTATAAGTATAATTTATAAGTAACTAAAAATCAAATTTCAACTTTTTTAAATCTTTATTCATTTGAACTAGTGTTCAATTTAAACTTGTTGACGCGTTTCACTAACACAGTAGCTTTGTCAAAACGTCGTTGAGTATGGATCTTCATCAAGTAAAAGCCTCATCTATTCAATTCTTAACTTTTTTATATAATTAGTGGACTTAGTGGATTCTCAACAGCATGTATTGCAGGTTTTCCACGAATGATGAGCGAAGAAAAATTTGCTTCTCATTGCTTGGTGCTGAAAAATATGATATAGTTCCATTGCTTCTCTCATTTTGCTCCAAGTGATACTCTTGTTACAGCAAATGGTGTAAAATATATTAAATCTGCTGCAAATCCACTACTTTTACGTCGAACATTCGTTTTATAGTCGTAGGTCGAAATTCTGTACAGTGACTCATCGCTCTTACTATCCATAAAATCAGTTGCAGAAGCGAACTTCATGAGCGCATCATTTTTGAAGTGTTCCTAATAGTCCTTAATAAAAAATAAATAGGAAATGAAAAATATAATCCATGGCTCAAATGTGACTGATAGTAATTTTTCTGAATAAAGCTCAAAGTCATTGTCACAGCATTTTTAATAATTGACAACAGTGCAGCTACTAGTTTCCGCCTACATATCTACAAGGCTACAAATTATTATTTTGTTATAATTAAAGGAAAAAATTACAAGTCTACAACCTTACCTGCTCTAAAAAATTACTTCCGTGGGTAACAAACGTCGATCATCATGAATGTTACAGAAAAAAGGTGTGAAATTGGAAGATTAAAATTGTTGAAATTTGAAAAACTTGAAAAATCTTTCTCTCGTCATAAATTGAAATGTAAACCACTTAAAGGTTGTAATATCTTATAAAAAGGATGTGACAAATGGAAAAATTGATTATTAGTTGAAATTGGAATGGAGTGATAATAGACTTGAGCTCAAAGGGAGCAATCAACCCTGAAAAAATATCTTAGGGGGGTAAGAGTCAAACTGCTTAAATTTGTGTGTATGAGGAATCTTGTCTATATGACCGTTAATATCCTCAATTTTCAGAGGGAAGAGTACAACAAGTTCAGGATCGATTCCTAGAAGGAAGAGTCTGGGCAAGTCAACCTCAATTCCTATAAGGAAGAGTCCATACTAGCCATATAGTTGGAGGGAAGAAATTAAAGGTGATAACCTCTTGAAGGAAAATACTTCTTTATGTAGGAAATTCTTATAAACGAAAATAAGAAATGAGCACCATGTTGTGAACGGGAAACTGAAACACGAGGGATCCATAATACTTCGATAAAAAGTCCATTATAAGTAAGGCACACCAAACCAGACGGAAAGGCACTTCACTCATAATATGTGATTTGTAATAATAGAGAACAACATAGAGGCATATCATAGCGGAAGCTATCAATGGCAGAAATGTCATACTTCAAAATGACAAAAGAAAGAATTGAAGTGTAATCGAATTAGAAGAAAACGAATTTTCTTCTTGGAAGTGGTTAATGACAAACTTTGAAGAATAATTGAATTATTAAATTGGTTGGTATCATTACTGGTTAACACTAAAGATTCCGTTTTGATTTGATGTTAAGTATGTGAAGTTCCATTTATTTAGTAATCCAGTGCATTTTTGTCTAATTTATTGAAAATTCTGTAAGCGATCAAGCAATTAATTTTGTATATTTTCGTATAATGATAGTTGAAAGCTAATACGTATTTTCATTGGGAAATTTAACGTATGAAAACTTCTTGGTTGTACTATGGGTTACCTTTTTTTGGGGGATTGAGCAATTTTACATTGTAGTTCCACCTTCATTATGTAGGAATATAGGATATAAATTTTTTTTAATATAAAAGAGTTTATGGGCATTAGTACGGGGGCTTATTGGTTTATTTCTTCTCATAAAAATTATCATTACTGTATTGCAGTAAATAGAATTGATCCGTATTAGGATAAATAAAAGTTGTTGTACAAGGAGTATACAATATGTCAAGGGTTATCTATATATTTCGATCATTTATTTTTTTTATTATTTCATTTTATTATACCTGGGGTTAAGGAAAAATTTGTGCTTCATGACCTTTATAAAACTAAATTCATGTACGAGTTGCATTTAACGGGAATTTTAGTTTGATGATTTTATTACTACGGGGGCTGTTGATAAATTTTGGTATGGTATAAAATCTTATACGAATTTGTTCCCCCTAGGGTTTTCATTCACGGCTATCGGATTTCCCCCACATAATTTTAATCTGGAGTATGGTGTAAGGAACAACTTTACAACAAGGACTTTTGGGAAAAGCACACTGCGCATACCAGGAGGGGTTCAAACGGATTTACGATCCATCGAACACCAACTAGGAATCCGAAGAGCTCAGTTTCAACTGGGCCGAGCTGGGTGACCTTTTTTTCGCTTTTTAATTTATTTATAAACTAGCTAAAAAACCCGGCTTCGCCCGGGAGTTGATATGAGATGACGTGGTAGAGTCGAAATAAAAAAATAAACTATGACGTAAAAAGTAAAAAAAAAGATTATTGAAAACGTTTTCTGATTATTTACAATACTTGTTTATAAACAACATTTTTCATTTTATTGTCCGGAGTATATATACATAAATTTTTCGGATTTCCTACTCTTGAGCAAGCTACATATAGCTGACCGTGAGAGAAGCAGGATTCTTTGAGGTTAATGCCACAATATTTTAAAGTTTGTCCTTGCACTTTGTTAATTGTAAAACTAAAGGCTAATTTTATTGGAAACTGCAGTCTTTTAAATTGAAATGGCAATTCCGAAGAGATCAGAGGTGTTCTAGGTATAAATACTGTCTGTCCTTTGGTCTTTCCAGAAATAAGTTCAGCTTCAATGATATTATTCGATAGCTGTTTTACGATCATTCTAGTTCCATTACATAATTTTGGGGAGTTGAGATTTCTGAGTAGTATGATTGGAGTTCCAATTTTCAGACGAAGGCAGTGTAATGGCATTCCTGGTACTTGTAAAGAGTTTAGAAATTCAGTGGGGAAGTTGACACTTTCTTCAATGGATACCATCGTGTCGATCGATTTATATATTTTCTCTTCACCAGGAATTTTCTTTAGAATATTAAAATTGATATCGTCAACAATATTATTTTTAGTGGCCAAAATTGCTCTTTGAAATAACCACTCTGCATTAGTATAGTTCTGAATAATATTTGGATAAATTTTGTCGATTAGTTCGTCTTCAGTAGTGGCTATATTACAGAAATCACTATTAAGTTCAATGAGGCCGGTCGTTTGGTCAGTAGGATATGTACCTTCGCCGATGTGTAAAAGTATTTTAGCAACAGAGACCTGGTGTTTCTTTCCTGAATTTTTTTGCGTGGCAAAACTGGCAAACGTTATTCATTTTTCCAATAACAACGTATTTATGATTGTAATATTTTTTCGTCGGTTCGTAGTGGAATGCTTCCTTTGTTAGATTATCTTTTAAAATTCTCGACTCTTCAGTACTTTTATTTGCTGTTCTTTCTTCGCTTCTTCTGCTTCTCAGGTTACTCATTCTGGTCCGTTGATTCTGTAAACGTGCTTCGTGCTCTTCTTCCGTTTCATTTCTTCGAGATTCTTTTTGTTTCCGCCGTTTCGCTGCAGAACTGGCCAAATCTCCTCCTCTCTTACGTCTGGGCATTGTATTCTATAAAATATAAATTAAATAAAAATTTTATAGATAATTATTTTGTAACGGAAACGTGGGGTACGTTGAGACAAAAAAAAATATATTTAACCTTCAAGCTGTCGAGCGGTATTTTGTTTACGGCCAAAAGTATATAGAAGGCATCAATTCGACGCCGCGCGACTTTTTGAAGGTTAAGAAAATTACAATTTAAAGAAAAAAAACCATTAGAATGAATTAAACACTATTAAAAATACTCACATTTGAAATTTCACGATAAAAACCCACAAATAACTTTTTTCTATTTCGTTTCAAAATCGAGAGTTAATTAAACACACTATTGAAAATACTCACACGTTATACTTCTAAATAAAGGCTCACAGATAACTTCTCTTCTTTTCGTTTTGAAATCGCTCGTTTCGCTGTTCAAATTAAACTAACTCTGGTGAGCGACACCGGGCTCTTATATATTCAGAGAGCTAGGCTCTAGAATATTCGAGAAAATTTGAGAATATTATCTCTCTCACACCTTCTAGAGTATTCTGGTCATTATCGTCCGCCATAATAAAAGGTTCTATAGCGGTAGCATTTGTAGTAAAAGCGCGAAATTTAAAAACCTAAATTTTTTAATGTTTTGAGAACTAATTTGGATAACTAAAATTATGTCGCTTTAACTCCAAAATATAAGTTAGCTAATGACGTATAAATACACAAAATTTAATAACTTTATTATAGCAACAAATTAAATTTAAGACTTTATTGAAATTAGAATTTTAAATTTCGTGTCACTACTACACATGCTACAATTGCTCGCAACGCTTTTGGAAATGCAACCCAAACAATCGTTGTCCTGAATGAAGTTCAAATATTCGATAACAGATGGCGCCACTATTGGAGTGTATAGTCTCCATAGTTGTCTTGAACGAAGTTCAAATATTCGATAACAGATGGCGCCACTGCACTTAATTTCCAAGTTGAAGGGTCGGAAAGTCCCTTATATCTTTAAAAACATGCCCTTTAGATTAAAACGGGAACTTTCTTGTTCGAGGGGGGATAAAGGGCTATCACACCACATAAGTCCCTTTATCGTGTCGGGACTCCTTTTTAAGTTTTATCGGCACGCACATTTTATCGACTTAGTTTTATTATATATATAGATTATGGACACTTCATTTTGGGTGCGGATCTATTTCCCGTTTTTGTTGTTATAGGTCATAGCGTATTAATGTGTTTCTGGCAATATTATTGTTGAATAACTTCAGATGCTACTTTGTACGGTTGGAATTGATCCGTAATATGTTCACTATGCTGTTTTGGTACTAACCGTATTTTTTTAAATATTTATACCTTCGCTTGCGCATTGGATCCAACGCCTTTATCTGACCTAGCAGGTCACCTAATTATCTCATTTTAAATTTAGAAACAACTGGTAGTGGATTAACGGATTTTGTTTACCATTTTCATAGCAATGAAACTTTTCAACATTACCCGAGTAGACCACTGAAACTACTATCCAAATTTGTCGACGCCTTCACTCATTCTTGTATAGAAAGTTCAATATACGTACAAGTAACTAGATTGGGTTTGTCTTTTATTTCATTCGTTTTTAGTAGATTTTTACTTGCTTAGCACGTAAGTCAACTCACGCCGTCTTCACATGAGTACTAGCCGCTGGCTATAAACTGTCAATCTAGACAGCCTAATTCTGTGACTTGGTAATATTAATGAGCAATAATTACAATAATTAGGCGTAAATCTAGTTAAATCATTTCCTTTGGTTTTTTTACGTATCTGAAATAAAAAGACATCATGTTATAACATTTTGCACATGCCAATATTAGTAACATCCTACTTTGCCAAATTTTGAAACACAATCCTTTTTCTTTTGCCACTGATCTTACACTGCGACCATTTAATACAGCCTCTACCGCTTTCTTAATTACATTATCCGAGAAGGTTCCTCAATTGGTTTACCTTGGAGAATTTCTAGGCATTTTGGGCCTTCTATAAAACAAAATAAATAATTAAAAGAATATATTGCTTGCATGGGTCACGTTGCCCATAAGGAAGTGTCTCATTTGACATTAAGAGAGAAACATTATGCAAAAAACCAACCTCAATTTTATTTAGTCTTCAAATGTCACTATAATTCTCGAAACTCTCTGTTGCACACTGAAATCACGAAAATTATTCAATAACAACTCGAATGTTCATAAAACGTCACTTAGTAAAGTGTAAATATTTACTTTCGGCGCCAAAATGTCACCACCTCAGTAGATGAATAAGGGGGGTACCACTATAGATATAGGGAAAACAATGTGTTAGAGAGAGAGAGTGTGGTGAGAGAGTGTGTGGGAGAGAGATAGCTGCTTGTGTCGTTGGCGGGTGATTGCTGGGGTCACGAAAACAATATACGGGTTGTTGACATAAGGTGGGAAGGTGACGATACTCGCCATAAAGGAGTGTGTCGACGTATACGGGGTGTTGACATGGCGGGAGGGTGACGATAATCACCACAAAGGGGTGTGTCGACGTATACGGGGTGTCGACAAATAAGATTTCAAGAAGGCGCACTCTGCTACTATTGGTCGAACAAAGGACATCATGATAGGTACGTCACAACGACGTTCGATCAATATACAGGGTGTCGACATAAATATGTCAAAAGGGGTATGTCAAAAATGCACTCTGCGTCGAATCAGCTCAAGTAACATCAGAAGTGGAAATAAAACAAAATAATTTCAATCAATCAATTTATTACATTATCTAAATCGTTCACAACTTTTGGTTTATAGAAATATATAAATTCTCTAAGGGCCACTGACATTATACTATTACTACAATCACAAATGGTGTACAATAGATCAAATTTACTCAAATGTCCATTATTTTGAGCGAAATTCCTGATAATTTCAATCACATTTCTATAGAATTCACAAAAATTTAGAGATTCTAAATGAGCGAGACGATGGGAAATGAGACAATTATCAACTTGTATAATTTGAAGAACATCTTGTATTCGTAGAAGGAAACTTATGTCGTGTTTAGTTACTTCCAACCATTTAACATCATCAAATATTAGTTGCCGAATAGTGCAATAGTCTCCACAACGTATCGTCTCTGGTTTATATTCTTCGTATAATGCTGGAAGTGGTGCACTTATAAATGAATTATTATTTAAAATATTGATAAACGTGTCCCATTCGTAAGTGCTGAAGGAGATTTTTGTATCAGCGTATGCGAGAGTGATTACACTACTGAACGTCCGTGCTGGACTTAGACCACATCCAATTCGAAAATTCGTATTTGTAGAATACTCGCTATAAAGTAAGTAGTGCTTTTCCATTTTGGAAGCAATTTCATACTTTTCTAAAATATGATTTAGTTCAGCATCATAAGTATAACTTTCTGAAGCACTACTACTACTACTACTATAACCACTATCTTGAGAATTCATATTGACGACTAACAATCTAGCTTGCTGCTCTCTCCAATTTATATCCACTCCTATCTCTTTGAGGATAATAATGCCTCCGCTACAGAACCTTGTATTCTCAAGCGACAATCAAAGTGGAAGTAGTTACACAACAACATCTGTGCTTTCTATCCAACTGTTATGTTTTTTGTCTAAACCCAACCATTTAACATACATCTTGTTGTTGCCTTTTCTTCTAAGCACCTTTTCCACCAAGTAAACGTCTGGATTTAACGTTTTCTGCAGCTCTTGCTCGTAAAACCCTCCACTGATTGGTATACCATACATGTCTTCAAGCAAATACGTGATAGGATTGGTAATTTTGATTTTAACGATTTTGAAGAGTTCGGTTGTCCAATTGGGTGTATATCCTTTTTCAAAGACATGTTTGGACTTGCTTATACGAACAATATCACCAACTTTGAATTTTCGCGGTCCTGCAATCTTTAGATGTTTATAGGTTTTGTTTAAAATAGTTTTTTCGTTGGATTTATTGACTTGGGAAGGTTTATACTTGGTAGTTGAATGCTTTGTATAATTGTATTTCTTAGTTATTTCGGGTAGAATGTCTGTCCATTTATAGTTACCATTTAAACTGAAATGCTTATACAGTTTTTATTTCAATGTTCGTATTACTCGTTCGGCCATAGAAGCCTTTTTCGTACTAAATACACTATAGTGATTAATTGCATGTTTTTTCATTAATTGTTGAAACTTGTTGTTGTAAAATTCCGTTCCTTGGTCTGATTGAAGATTTTTAGGAGTTCGTCTTGTGTGAGCGAGAATGTCTGAGAATGCACGAGTTAGCTCTTCACCGGTCTTTGTCTTTAGTGGACGTGTCCACAAAAACTTTGAGAAGCAATCGATAACGACTAGTATCATTTTATGGCTTTTATTTTGATGAGCGTAAGGTCGCATTTCAGCCAAATCCATTTGCCATAAATCATCTATGCCTTTGACAATTGTACGTCTGCGCGGATAATTTTTACGAATCGGTTTGTGGAGTTCGTTTACAAGCTGAATTTTGGATGACATGCTTCGTAAGCGCATACACGTTCTCAACTGATGATATCTTTTCGATACTATTTGATACCTTTCTTCAAGTAATTTGTTCGTAATTCATTTATGGATACTTCATGCTCATTGATTTTTCCTTGGAGTTGTTGTTGTATATCTTTTACCACAAATCGTCCAAGCCTTTAATGATGGTTCGACGTCTTGGATAATTCTTACGGGCTGGTTTATGTAATTCGTTAACGAGTTGAATCTTTTCTTTTGATGTCATTATTTGTTCTCTAGAACTGTAAGTCTTCTATCTAGGGTTATTGTAATGAAAGATAGTTTTTCATTAATTTTCAATTCGAGATCTAAAATTTCTTGTTCAATATTATCTATATGTTTTTTAGTTAAGTTGATTTGTTGAATGTTTTTTAAACTGTTTTGAAGCGTATTTAATATTGTTTGATGATTGGATATTAATTGATCTACATATCCTTTAGTGGTTGCATCGAAAGTTGTTGTTGGTGGTTTTACGTTACACAGTTTTACGTTTTTAATACCAAGATCTCCATCAGGAGTGTGAGGAAATGTGACTTTAGGGATTTGGCTGTAGGGAGCTTCACCAGAAGGGCGTCCAAATTTGTCAAGACTCATGTCTAAAATGTCATCATCACTTCACGTTCACGTATTATATGTGCTTCAATTAATTCATTCAAAATTGCTACTATTTCGTTTTCATGTGATGTATTTCCGGCACGTTTTGAAGCAACTAACAGCTTTAGTCGATCCACCAGTTCATTAGGATCGTCCCAGTACACGTATTCTATAGGTTTTTCGTTATAAATCAATTTGGCATTTGGTAATCCTGCACCTTCTCGAGGATGAATCATAGGTCGGATAATTTCCATGTACTTTGCTCTTCGTGTACCTTTCAAATGTCCTAAAGAATTTCGATGAACGTTTGTTGCTTCCAACATGATTTTGTATGCTTCTAAATCATCTGCAGCATAATTAGGGTCATCATAAAAAATTAATTGATAAAGGCCTGGAGTTCCTCGAAGCCAATACCACTGACCATTAGATTCTAACAATTTAATTGCTCCAGTGCTGATGTCGAAATCGATACGTTTATTGCCCAAAAACCACCAGTCTTTTTCCGCATCGTACACTGGACCATACACGCGATCGATTCTATCATCGTTTTGCCAGTAGTCTTGAACAACGTTTTGACTCATTGGTGGATATTGATCGATATATTCTTCAACGGCTTCTGGGGCTAAGTGTACTTGAGGAGTTGTCTCAACATCATCATCAATTTCACTGAATTGCTCAGTATTGTCTTTGTTTCCTTCCCATGCTGCTACGTCCTCTAACGATATGAAATTGGTTTGTGGCTCTTTTTGTGAATTGATTTGTGCGGGTGACGACGTTTTTTGTGGATTGAATTTTGTAATTTGTGACATTTCATTCTTCGGTTCTATTTTTACTTCCTCTTTTTTAACAGAGTACTGGGGATACTTTACAATTTCTTGTAGAGGTTCAGATATCGGTTTAAAAAGTTTCTTAAGAGACTCATCTTGGTCTGTTTTACCTCGTTTTAATGCTAAGTATTTTTTTCGAATCGTTTTAGCAAGTTCAGCAATTTTTCTCTTGCGAGTAGCCACAGCAACTCGCTTGTCTAGCATCATGTTGAGTAGTGATATTTTATTTCTTTTACATTTCTATATATTTATCAAAGCCTAAACGATAGCGACCGCAATTAAGAGGAAAGTCTTTAACTATAACTACTGCACCATATGGTTCAGTCCAACATTGTGAACACATTTTTTTAAATTCCTCAAAAGTCAGGTCGGGTGAGACGTGTTCGTCAAATATGTGTTTCAAATTAATTTCATCTTGTTTGAAGAGTACAATTATGTTACAGTTATCCCTTATTAACTGTTTTGGTATTTTTGAGTAAGTTTGACAGAGGTATGCGGCATCTATATTTTTATGTCTACACATGGAATAGTATTCGCGAATCTTTTGTTGTCCATCACAAGCCACATCATCAAATATGAATATAGAATTGCTTTTCGCTTTGTTGGTACTCACAATAGCTTCATTATTTTTGAATGGGAAATATCCGACGCCTTTGACTTGTCTTAGGACGTCTCGTAATAGCTGATACTTTGGTTGGTACAATGACTTCGAATACAAATAGATATTCTTAAACTTGACACCATTTGAACTGAAAATTAGTGACAACATGACATTAGTCTTTCCACAACCACTTGGACCACATATAATTGCTCTGAAAGAGTTTGGTAATAATGTACCATGCTTATGACTATCTTGTTCTAATGTTATATCTAAATTTTCTATTGGTAACTTCTGCTTCTGTTGAATGAACTTCATCTTTTAACACTTGTGTTGTTAAATCATGTCTATAAATAGATGCTACGCTACGTTTACTTTTCATTTTCAATGTTGGTGTATCAAGGTGAAGGTGTTGTAAATTCTCTTATAAATAAATTACCGTTTGAACTTCACCTACCCAGCTATAATTTCTGTGGTCGTGAGTATTCGTAATATATATATATATATATATATATATAAATCGTTAAACGTGTTAGGTAACTAGACTTATTTTTTTTTTGTAGTGGGAACAAAATTACAAAAACGTCTTACACGTGGAGATCTAGGCATTAATCCATTAGACAGCGCCTGTAAAGAACACGACATTGCATATTCCCAAAATAAATCCGTAGACGAACGGCACAAAGCTGATCAAATACTTGAAAATAAAGCTTGGGAGAGAGTAAAGTCCAACGACGCTACAGTAGGTGAGAAAGCAGCCGCCTGGTTGGTTACCACAACAATGAAAGCTAAAAGAAAGTTAGGTATGGGTAGTAAGCGTCATCGTCGTCCGGTTTCTTTTAGACGGAGTATCATCGATAAAATTGGGACGTCTTTGAAGCCGGGAACAGCCTTAAGAAAGTCTGCTTCAAATGCTTTAAAAGTAGCAAGACTTATAGTGAAAAAAGCTGGAGGTCGACGTCGAATTAAAGTGCCTAGAATTATACCACTTGTCAAAACTGGAGGAATTCTACCACTGTTACCAATTTTCGCTGCTCTCGGAGCTCTCGGCAGCCTTGCTGGTGGAGCTAGTGCCATTGCGAAAACTGTAATTGATACTAAAAATGCTCAAAAGAAGCTCGAAGAAGATACTCGTCATAATAAAGCAATGGAATCCATCGGCAAGGGATTATTCTTGAGAAAGAATAAAAATGGATTTGGTTTATATTTAAAACATCAAAAAAACTTCCCATAAAGCTAACTAATCGACCATTATCTGATAGAGACCTACTACATTATAGCATTTTACTCAAAATACCTCATTTCAGAGGTGTTTTTATGCGAGATACTCTACCTAAATCAGGTCCTCTTCAGTATGAATGTGCTATTTTAAATTTAGATATATCAGATAATGAGGGAAGTCATTGGGTAGCTTATAATAAGATAAAGAATAATGTAGAATACTTTGATTCATTTGGTAATTTGAAGCCACCGAAAGAACTAGTCATATACTTGGGACGTAGTGCAAGAATTTTCTACAACAACGACTCATATCAAACATTCAACCAAGTTAATTGTGGACATTTGTGTTTAAAGTTTCTAAACAATGCAACTCACTGATTTAATGGAGACAATTAAAATTCTTTTAAGAAATGCTGAAAATCTAAGTCAAATTTGGTACACTCTACCTATCGAATATAGAAGAGGATTGGTGCAGCTTTTACCTTGTCAAAATGATCCACAACGACATGAATGGTCTGACGTATGCGGCTTGTATATGAAATCATATTGTGTACTTTGTTTGATGGAATATCCGGAATGTTCATAAATTGTATGTTATTTAAATCCTCACCTGATTTGATTTGTATCATTCACAATGTCACTCTTGCTGAGAGTAAACAGCAATAATCATATTTTTTCCTTCAAACCACAAACGCCCATTGTTCTGAATCCCAAACAAGAATATGAGTTAGCTTTGCGGTCATTTCATTCCTACCATTCGATTCCAAATATAGAAAATGAACAAAAATTTTATTACTACGATAGTCAAAATGTGTTAACTACTATCACTTTTCCTACTGGATGTTATGAAATTTCAAATATCGAAAAGTTTATACAAAGCAAGATGGATCTCGAAAACGATGTAGCTCCTGAACGCACTTTTTCATTGAAACCTAATAACAATACGCTTACTTGTGAAATATACAGCAAATACAAAATATCGTTTAAGGAACCAAACAACATTGGTCACATTTTAGGGTTTTCCCCACAAATACTTGACCCACTTCAAATACATTCTTCAGACATACCTGTAAAGATTATAAAAGTATCGACTATACACTTTGATACTAACATTACATCAGGTGCTTTTGACGGAGACAGACCTACGCATACCATCTACGAATTTGCAATAAAAGTAGATCCTGGATACGCAATTAACGAATCTCCAGCCAATCTACTTTATTTACCAGTTAAACCACAGAGAGAAATTACTAATATTACAGTGTTGGCTTCAGATCAAAACTGCGATCCTATTAACTTTCGAGGAGAAATTAGTACTGTTGTCTTGGAACTTAAATCACGAAACAGATGGGATTAGTTATAAGAAGTAACACTAATCTTAAATTATCAGTGTTGGTTAAACCATCTAGGTGGAGACGTCTAACTACTTCAAACATTTTGTTTCTTCACTCACTTGGATACACAGTTAACAATGTACAAAAGACGAAAAACTGAAAACGTGGTTGCTGATGCTGCAATGTTTGACATTTATCGTTCTCCAATATTTGATGAATCAATTCGAAAAGCAGAATATAGGTCTTATACACCGTTTGTAAAGTCGTTCAATTGCAATGACATTATTGAGTTTTCCATCAATCAAGTAGATTCTTCTTTTTCTATGAAAGATTCCCCACTAGCAATTAAAGGAAAAGTTGAAGTAACTGGTGGAGGTGACGTATCTTTATCTCCTAACTATGGGTCTTTCTTATTCGATTCTTGTACCTACAGTGAGAGTGCAAAAGAAATTGAGACTGTTCGTGATCCAGGCATAGTAAGCACCGTTCGAGCTTTAACTTGTTATGCACCAGAAGATTCACGATTTATGGGTATAGCTGGATGGAATTATCCATCAGGTTCTATTATTAATGCAGCTAAAAAAACATTCAGTTTACTAATTCCTCTAAAACATATTTTTAATATATTTAATGATTATTCAATGATTACTTGTGGAAGACAGACAATTCGACTTGTTAGAGCTCGCAATGATAATGATTGCGTAATTATTAAAGAAAAGACAGGCAGCAATCCTACGACAGGAACAAAAGCGCAAATAGTGATTGACAGTATTGAGTTGAAAATCAAACATATCTATCTTAGTGATAGTGTGAAAGAACGCCTTTTGAAAGCAATACAGTCTGATGAACCTCTACTTATCCCATTCAGGAAATGGGAACTTAATGAACTACCAGCAATTACTGCAAATACACGTAGGGAAATTTGGAGCGTTAAAACAAGCACATCTGTCGAGAAACCTCGTTTTATGATTATATTTTTTCAAACAAATAAGCGAGATGCTGTTGGAGAAGATCCCACCTTATTTGATCACATACATATTAATGGTATTCGAGTGTCGTTAAACGGTGAATACTATCCTAATGAACGTATGCAGTTGGACTTTGCAAACAGTCACTATACAGAAGCTCATTTCAATTATTCAGAATTTTTTCATAATTATATGAATTCTTCAGAAAAGCATTGTGTATTAGATTATGCAGCATTTAAAAACCGTGCTCTATATATAATAGACTGTTCTAAGCAAGAAGAGACTATGAAATCATCCACCGTAGATGTGAAACTAGATATTGAAGCGGATGTTGGATTTCCTGCAGACACTAAGGCATATTGCATTATTATTCATGATTGTTTGATGGAGTACTTCCCACTATCGGAGTTTATTAAAAACATAATTTAAAAGTAACCAATGTCATTTCACCTAAGACCATCATGAGGATAGCATTCGTTGACATTCAAGGGTTCATAGTTAACAGTATCTTCTATGTGAAGGAACTAACGATTGAGATTGGTTTCAAACAACATCATTCACTTTTTACTTCCCCAGTACCATTCAATGCATTGGATGAAAAAGATAAACGAACCACTAGATATTTGGAGAAAAAAATTCATGGTATTAGGTACTCTTCTGGAGATGTTGATTTTTCAAAGTTAAATTCCATATTAGAATCCAAGTTAATGTACGCTGTTGATTACATATACGTCAGAGGAAATCAGAAAAAAGAACTTTTAAAAGAAAAGTGTCACCAACTCAATGTATTTCCGACAATTATCGACACATGTGAATTTGATGGTACACCTTTAGCAACAGGAAATTTTATTCCCACTTCTTCATGTTGTGCGAACCACGCTAATGGATTATTTAGTTGCACCCAAAAGAATGTTGAGCATCTCCGCCAATGGTTTATTAATGATATACTATTTAAAATACAATTGTAATGTTTTTTTTTAAAAAATAAAACAAAAACTTGAATATTGAGTATTTATTTCACCATTTTGTATACATGCCTGCATTTAACAATAAATTTTAATAGTAAAATTAGAATTCCTTATAATATGATGAAGGATAATATACATATATAGTGTGAATTTCTCTTTGATGTGTCAAAAACGATTGATCTTCTTTAATTTTATGCCAGTAAACTTGATCTTGTAAAACGAACTATTAGTTTTTGGTATGTCTGTGTATAGAACCGGTAGTTCACGATGATCGATTACATTCCTTCTTTTCATCATTAAAACAAATGGCAACGTTCTTTATACCATCAGATTCATTTACAAATAATACGTCATTCAGAACTGCAGTAAGTAGAACAAAAGTTAATGGTTGCAGCATTTTTAAGTGTAAATCTCTCTTTGGGAAATTTTCTTCTAACACCGTTGTCCCACAAACTTAGATTTTCCAATTGTTTCAATAGCTTCTTTTTATCTCCATACAATTTGATATCTTTATTCAACTTTTGAATCTTTTCAGAAAATTTTTCCAACTTGTTTTTGTATTCAGTATTCATTTGATGACTTTGAGTAGACTCCGATTTTGTTGTGTTGCACTCTTCTCTTATAGTTTGTTTTAAACGTTAATAAATTCAAGTTATTTAAACGATTTAATATTATATATTAATAATAATAAACTGATTTTTGAAATGAATGACATTTTTTTATTAAAACACCTTGTATTTGCTTAATATCTATCTATCGATTATAAACTACATTACACTGGCTTGTTCGAGTTTAACAATTTTAATAAAATTTTAAAATAACAAATATTGGTATTAATATTATACATGTCATTTTTCATGTTGTAGAGAATACTGCTGGTGGAGGGTTGTGTGTTGGTCATATTGAACACTTGTAGGCTTTATTCGGTTCAATGGATATGTTGTTGTTTGAGGTGTCTGACGTCTAAAGATGTGATCTAAGGCACTTGCAATCTCCTGTTGTTGTTCTCCGTTTTTCAATTCTTCAGGTATCCAATTTATCGTAAGCTTATCCCATATTCTTTGACTTGAGTCAGCTAGACATAGGTTTTCAATTTGCTTCATAACCTTTCTCTTATCTTCATAAAAAGTAACGTCCTTATTCAATTTATTTATTTTTATTAAATATTCCTCAATTCGATGTCTATATTCTGCGAGAGACATCCTGCAACTATCGAGTACTCCAGATTGAATGATATAAAATATGAAAAATCATCATGACATTGATTTGAATGTTGGTTATACACATTTACACAAGTTCAAGAATATTCCACCACACCTGTATATGAATTCGATGAAAATCCACCATTGTCAGTATTATTATTATGATGTTTTGAATTTTTGTAAAGACCCGTACAGTTTAAGTCCTCTGCAATTGTTGCATGCATTTTGTTCTTTAATGTCGAATGATATGTTAAATAGTGCTCATAAAGAATTAATTTATTTTTATAAAATTAAAGAAATCGATGATTTAAATAATGTTTGATGTAGAAACGTTGTGTTGAAATAAAAGAAAAAATAGATAAACATATATTTTTATTTGAAAAAGTGGTTATAAAGAGAGATAGAGAGAGAGAGGTCCATGGATACGTTAAAAATTACTGCATATATACCTCAAAAGAGTCAATATCGCTATCCACATCAGAATCATCAAACCGAGAATATCTGGGTGTTTCATGTAAAGCATAAATACATGAATCAAAGCTTTTTAATTCAAATAAAACGTTTTTAAAACAGCTGTGACACCAATAATATGGCTCTTGATATACAGATTCAACAATATCGTTAGCATCATAAATTTCGTGAGAGTGATCATAGTTGACTAATATGTACTGATTTAAAGTTTTATGTACCTTTCTAAATATATGAAAACACGATTTGCATACGTTCAGACGATGTTGTTGGAGCCAATATCCACTCAACCATACACAATAACTTGACTCTTCTTCTTCAAATATATACCCCCAATCTGTTTTTCCTAATACAATATTTCTTAAATGTGTAGGTATTTGTTTGGAGCAGTGAATAAATTCCACTCCTCTATATGTGGGATTAGGGTCATTTTCGGCTTCGCTTACAATCATATCCCATTTATATGTGGAAAATCGTTTCAAAACTTTCTTGGTTAACTTCCAAGGAAGAGGGGACTGCTCAGCAAAATCTGCAGCCGTTACTATTGTTTGACAAATTTTTTTGGTACATAATTCCATCAGTGTTGGAGCATTCATCTATAACAAAACCTCTATTCTAAAATACTATAATGCCCCCATGGTAGCGTATCAAAACTATTGGGGATCAAATATCTTTTATCATCATACGGACTTAACCCAATTTTTGTTTGTTCTATGCTGTATACGTTATGAGCATACGATCGAATACATCGTTGAGTAATATTTTTTTCTTTCAAATCACTTAAACAGTTTATGTAATCATCAAAATTTATTTTGTTTTTAACTACATTGTATCGAACTCCCTTTACCTTTTTAACTATTTTACCTGATTGAAGTTTGAAAGAATACATTTTAGATCGTAACCCTGCAAAATGGGTCATAATTTGACCTTGGTTTTCGTCTTTCATAACCCCCAAAACTTTCTTATTCACCTGTGGCATATTAAAGATATTATTAACAGGGTAATCTGATGTATCGAATTTCGTTAAATCAGCTTTAAGAACTTCCTCATACGCATCATCACAGTAGAGCTCATAAATAAAGCTGTCTGTGTCCATATAGAGTAATTTACATTTATCAATCCCCATTTTTGGGATCATGTAGTCATAATGAAATTCATACATACATAACTTTGATAAATCCAAAATGACCATGCCAACATACAAGGGTTTATTAAAAACTAGTTCCGATTTAGTGAGTTCTATTGCACATAAATTTTCACTAAAAATGGTTCTACTATGAAATCGTATACTTGCCAACAGATTTTTGGCACCATAACGCCCATTCCAAGATTTAACAAGCTTTACAATCCGGTGTTTCCGTATATTTTCCATCGTCTTACCAAACACAGCATTATTTGCTAATTTATATAATTTTTCTTCAAATTTACTCGTAGCTGCAGCCCTCAATCGCGTATTTAATTCGATATAGGGTCGCAGCCACGCAGATTGTTCAAACTTCAAAATTTTGTGTATCTTTTTCAATTTCAATCCTTTGGCTAACATTTGTTTCAAATTACGATAGTGAACTGTGTATTCTTTTTTACAATGAAGTGTTGTCATTAATTTTGAATGATTTGAGCCTACAGGTTTGCGGTGTTCGGAGGCAAATGGAAAATCTTTATGTTGATCGTGCAATTCATGTGGATACTCCAAGTCTACTTGTAATATATACCCTACAGAAGATTCATCTGACACAGACATGATATCCAAATTTTTGCTATCTACCCATTCGAACCCTTTGTAGGGCAAGGGTTCACACATGGCCCAACCATATAAATTGTTCACATCAAAATAGAGCAAGTACTTTGAGGGTTTCATAGGTTCATATTCAGTCATGTACTTATTGTTAGCCTCTGACATTCTACCACTGCAAACTGAAATTCCTCCTCGAATTGCTTTCTCGATAAACATTATCATGTCAACATCACGCAATAGCTCTAATTCACATCCCGTGTATTTCAACATGCAGTCCCATCTATACCCTGGCATTGTGTAGTACCATGTGCGATCTAAACCGTAGGTTTTCAAACACTTTTTCCGAAATTGTTCAAATACATCTGATAAAATTAATATATCGGTCTTTAAGTACATATCTGAATATGGACCCAAATTCTCAATGTTAAATATATTCCAAACTGCTTGAGCATGGGCATACTTCTCATCAGAAATATCTTCATCTTCCAGTATATTATAGAATTTCTGTATGGGTGGTAATTCAGTGGTATTCAATTTTTCCCAACTATCAATAAAATCATAGCAGAAAACACCTTTTTTGGTAATTAATTTAAATTGTTCGGCACTAAAATTACTAAATTCTCGTTTGGAAATTTTGAAATCATTTTCATTTAATGTGGAAGCTAATTCTTCCAAAGAAGCACCTAAAAATCTTAGTGAATCTATGAAACTAAATTTTATGTTAGTATCCGAATCGTTGAGGGTGAATGATATATATTTTTCTTTATTAATGGGGAGTAGACTGATGTTTCCTTTTTTACTTAAGTCTCTGATCATAAAATGGCTGTCATACGAGCTCATATTGTGAAAGACTATTGGCACAACAAACAGTTTCCGAAAATTTAAATTACATGCTTGGTGCGCAAAATTTCTGAACTTCCCCGTAAAGTGATCATGATCCCTAACAATTGTATCTGTAGAAGAAAATTTTTTTTCACATATGTGACACATTACAATCTTACTTAAGTCGGGTTTTTCTTCCATAGGTACAATCGTTTTAATTTTTGATTGAATATTTTTAGCTAAATTCGACAATTCATTTGCAAACCAATCCATGCAATCCATACCTCTGTAGCTCTTGAAAAAACTCAGTTCCTCGTTATAGCTACATTTTATATAGTAACCAGCACTGTATGCAGTATGCTTTTGATATTTCTTTGTTTTAATATGAAGCGGTGTTTTATCGGTAATATGTTCTAGCATACACTCAAAGTCAGCATATACTACAAAAGGTGTTGTCTGTTTATATATATAATTTTTAAAACTAACAAATTCTTATCTTGGGAAAGACATTTTATAATTATTTAAGTCACGACACAATTTTATATGTTCATTTAATCTACTTTCACTACTAAAATAATTTATACATCGATCACAAATATATTTTTTTGTTTTCTTTTTATTCAACTGATTAGTAATTAATCGAGATAAATCTTTAATCCAACAATAGTTATATTCGATTTCAAAATTGTTATCATCATTCTCTACAGGAGGCGCCTCATAATCATTTAGCTTAGGAATATACTGACTTTGAATTAAAAGAAGATTTACATGTTTCTCATATACTACTTTAGTAAGTCTGGTCGGGTATACTGTGTAAAATGACTTTTCTTTATTTTGTATCAATTCCAAGACATAGACATTTATTGAAATATTATTGGATTTTTCAAATTTAGAAATTGCATGCAAAGGCATTGGACAGTCGAAGTCCTGCGTTTTCAATACAGTACTGTACCATGGGTATGAGGAAGTGAGTGCTTGATTAGATTTAGCCGGAAAAAGTGCTGAGACAATTGACCAATAAAAACACGCTTGATCGGAATTTTTTATATTAATACAAGCCTGCTTCTTTTGAATAGGTTCAGGAAGTTTGATATATGATGAGCCATTCCCAATTTCATATTTATTGATATTTACTTCTAAAGAAATAATTTTATTTAATGCAAAACCAGAGTCTTTCTCTTGAAATTCTGATAATTTATTATTAATTTTATCTTTAACATTTTCAGAAAACCAATGCTCTATATCTGTCGATATGTCAATGACATCATTTTTTGTGTTGAAATAATTTCATTTTCACCAGATTTTTTAATAAACTCTCCACAAAAGCAAACATTAACTTTAACAACTGGATGATTTTGTTTCAAAATTTCACTAATTTTATTTTTAAAAATGATTTGACAATCATTTAAAAATTGTGTCAAGTCCTTATGATATAAATTCACTATAGCACCAGTCCTAATTCTTCCCGAAAACCCCGAAACTATATTTTCCCATCTAACCCTATTTTTTAGTTTACTACCCACCCCCATACCAATATGTCTATTCAAAATCAGTTGTTTGAAATGCTTAAAATGTTCTACACATGTTTGTAATTTCCTAATTGTACCTATATGCATACCTCCTTTTTTTATTGTCCCCTTTTTTATTGTATTATTACAAGCTTTAATTTGTTTTTGTAACCTTTTTAACCAAAATTTTGCGTCCCTAGCTGTGAATTTGTCAAACAATATTTTTCTAACTCTATTGATAAATAGCAGTAATTTTCCAGATTTTTCAACAATATCCATGGTACTTACCTCTCTCTCCGTGTATTTCTTACAATTTCTCTATTTTAAATAATATCATTGGATGATGTTTCCCCACATCTCTCAGACCTTTGAACGTCACAGAGTATGTTCCAGCCGAAAATTCCTGTAGGTGTGGTCGATACACTTCTGTTACACGCTTTGACAAAAACACCACTTCTTTCTCCAAATTTAACAGCACAGATTCTCCAAACTGTGTTGACACAACTCTAGCTTCCTCAATTTTTTGCGGTGAATTGAGTGGTAAATCTTGCAATTTTCGTACTGGTTTTCTCTCTGCAAGAGACATCTTATTAATTTTAGACAGATCCATCTGTAACAGAGAGAGAATCGTTGTCATACTACTTTTTGGGGGAGCATAGAATGAAAAAACTTACATTTTTATGTTGCTTTCACAAATTTTTCGGTTGAATGTCTACAGTCAAATCTCTCAGGCTTGCTGTAAAAGAGAGAATCGTCGCTTTTACACACACACACTTTCAACTGAAACAAATTTTCTGACTCTTCAGCAAAGAATAATCTCTCTCGCCCGAG
Source organism: Galeruca laticollis (assembly GCA_963921935.1). Lineage (NCBI taxonomy): Eukaryota > Metazoa > Arthropoda > Insecta > Coleoptera > Chrysomelidae > Galeruca > Galeruca laticollis. The sequence continues at coordinate 171,046,120 of OY998179.1, read as the reverse complement.
TTTGCCTATTTATATGTGTCTCCCCCATGACACTTCGCGATATTTTTTTCATTCTAAGATTGTGACTAGTGGCCCTCAACCTTTTTCTAGTATTTATTCAATGTATTAATATAATGCAAACGTGACGACTGTGCTTCAAATTTAAAAAGAAATTTGTTTGAGAACCACTGACTATGGAGTAATTAACCGCATCTTGTTTATGTAGTTGTGGGTTTTGCAAAATTGTACTTGTTTTTGTGGTTAAAAGCTTCTTATCTAAAGATTGTTACTTCAGGTATTTTTATGGTTATGTATATGAGAATTTCTTTGAAAAACAAGTTCAATTATTTTGTATAGTTCATTTTGAAATATACACATTTATTATTGATGAAATGACTATGGAGTAATTAACCGTGTCTTGTTTATGTAGTTGTGGGTTTTGCGAAATTGTACTTGTTTTTGTGGTTAAAAGCTTCTTATCTAAAGATCGCTACTTCAGGTATTTTTATGGTTATGTATATGAGAATTTCTATGAAAAACAAGTTGAATTATTTTGTATAGTTCATTTTGAAATATACACATTGATAAAATAAAATTATTTTTGTTAATAAAATCTTGAGATGATTTAAAATGCCATTGGAGGGGTATGGAATATCAAACGAGTTCCAATTAAAGGATCCTGCTGCAACAAGTTTTAGTAAACTTCAGATATATACCATGCTCATACATTTCCAGTCCTGATATGTAATATGTTGCGAATTTCTATGTTTTGATAGATTTGAAGTTCCATTCAATTTTTCTGTAATACACATATTCGGTCGGAAGTTCTTAGTTGAAGTTTCTGAAAAATGCATAGAAGCAATTTTCAAAAGTATCGCTGTCAGATATTGCATGAGAAACCGACAGTAGTTCAAAATTCTGGATGTGAAATTTATTTGTTTAGATATTTAAGGAGGAAGCGACAATCGTGATAATAATAATAACAGAAAAAATACCTCTATAATGGTAGTATGAAATCTACTAGCAACATGTTTTTGTGACTAGTAAAAAATTCATAGTTACGCTTATTATAAAATCTACAATGTAGTCCATAACCACCAATCAAAATCTGGTTAAAATCTAAAGCTTGATTTTTGTCTTTTGTACAAAATGTTCGACCAATAGTAGCAGAGTGCGCCTTCTTGAAATCTTATTTGTCGACACCCCGTATACGTCGACACACCCCTTTGTGGTGATTATCGTCACCCTCCCGCCATGTCAACACCCCGTATACGTCGACACACTCCTTTATGGCGAGTATCGTCACCCTCCCACCTTATGTCAACAACCCGTATATTGTTTTCGTGACCCCAGCAATCACCCGCCAACGACACAAGCAGCTATCTCTCTCCCACACACTCTCTCACCACACTCTCTCTCCCTCTAACACATTGTTTTCCCTATATCTATAGTGGTACCCCCCTTATTCATCTACTCACCTCATTCGCTACTCGCAAACTGAATGCATTTGAAAGTGAAATTCTGACAAGGTGAACTGTATAATGATTACCAATATGTACATGTAGCACCAACTGTTAAATATACAAATTAACTATAATATGGGGTGCGTCTCATTGTTACATACTCTCTCCAACTGATCAATAAAAGATCGTTTAGTCCTCTATTCGTAGTAAAATTACGAGGGGAATTAAATTAGGGATTCACAACACGTGTGTACTTACCTCCGAGTTGAGGTTAGATTCCATTATGTTATGTTGGATCAAACTACGGATAATTAAAATATCTAAAGGTATCATTTCCTTGCTGGCTTTCAACGAGACAAGTTATTAAATGGTGTTGTATATAGTCTTTTTAGTCATGTTTGACGTGATTGTTGAATGTGAACTTCTCTCTCTTTTTCTTAGTTCATATTTTAGATATTTTAATTATCCGTAGTTTTATCCAACATAACATAATGGAATCTAACCTCAACTCGGAGATAAGTTATTCACACGTGTTGTGAACCCCTTTCTCATTATTTCCCTTTTGACGATTACGTGATTTAACTGTTGTTTTTTTCATTTTAGTCTCCCTGATGATATATATATATATATATATATATATATATATTATGTTAATATTTTTAATCTGTGTATTAAATAATTATATTTAATAAGTTTTTTATTATATGTTAATTCGATTTACCTCGTATATTACTCTGGGTCTTAATTGAGTGCTTACCTCGGCTATAGCTCAATAGATGGCATGAACTGTTTTATACGGAATTGAGAATGATAATATTTGTATTATTAATTTGGAAACAAACAGGTTTCTGAGTAAGGCCTTTGTTTTTCCGCAGGCTATATTAAGGACAATTTAAATAAGAGTTGAACTCAAATTAGTGAACAGTTTGATACATTTCAACATATAGAAATATTATAAAAGGACATCAAATGGATGAAAAATTTGAAACGTTATTTGGCTCGGAAATACCAGACAAGAAATATTTGTGACTTGTGCAAAGATAACAATTATTTGTTGTTGTAACGCAAATTCCAGTTATGTTATTTTATTTTAAAGTCTGAGGAAGTTATATAATTTCGAAGCCAATTATGGATGAGTAAATGAAGATGATTTAGAAACAAAAGTGAATGAACAATTAACAAGTATGTAAGTAATCCTTAAATCTAAATAAACACTTGAATACTATCTAATTTACAAATAAGTAGAGTGTCCTACCACAGTTCAATAATTCTCTTCACTGTTTCAGCAAGAATAAAGTTCGGGGTTGAAACTGATGTAGTCAGGTCAGGACTGCAATACAGTCGTTAAGGGATTTAAACCTTAAAACACCAACAAGGTTTATCTATAAATCAAAAACTGCTACACACAGGATACAGGAAACACTGTTGATGCTATAATTGTTAACTGCAGGATGTATTTAAGTAATTACAGATTCGGGAACCAGGAACAAAGTTTTTTATGTGAATAATTCAAAATTTGTTTTGTTGCGAACACGCAAAATATACAAATAGACAATTTACATTTGTAAGGTATGTTTCGCTTTAAGTTTAAAATTATATTGTTAATGATTTTGTCAATATTTCATAAAATCTCTCACCAAATTCAATATGGAGATCTCTTCCATTCAGCTCTGAACAACCAACTACTTTCTTTTTTTTTCAAAAATTTATTGATAGTCCTCCCTCTTAGCAACCAAAATCTGACTTCCTCGATACCAGAGTTTCCTTCTCCTCCGATTTGTTTAAATCTTGAACAGGATCTACTCAAACAATTCATTTTGATTGCTAAATTGGTGTCATCAATCAATATGACATTTCATTGGTTGGTTTTTATAAAACTTTGTACATAAGTAAAAATGATGAAAATAACATGTTACAATATAAATAATAAATCAAAATTTTGTTATTATTTTCAGAAATCATTCTACATAACTATAAAAGAATTTTTATTCGCAACAATATTAACAAATCCCTGAACTGTTCTTTTTACAAATGCATGTTTATGACAAGTGTATGCTTATTATGAATTAAAAAAGTTACTATAATATACATATATATATATATATAATATACATATATATATATATATATATATATATATATATATATATATATATATATTGTAGTGTAGCTAAGCCGGTTCTAACTCACTACTTCGAAAAACGTCCGCTAGGCGATGGTGGCGCTGGTGTCGTTGGCGCTGTCGTCCAGTTTTATCCAGTCGGCCATTTTTTATCCGTCAGCCATTTTTTTATCCAGTAGATTTCGCTAGATGGCGCGCTTCAATTTTGCAGATTTCTCTAGATGTCTGTCGTCCATTTTTTATCCGGTAAATTTGTGCATGACGTAACCGAAAAAAATTTTTGCCTTGAGTGAGATTCGAACCCACAACCTCATCGTTCCCAGCCTACACCGCTACATGTATACTATGAGGATTCCTGCGTATTTTGTTTTTGAAATTTACCAGTATAAGATATTATTTTGAAATCTCAAGGATTTTCACGTAGGTAATCATAGAAAAATCGCATATAATTTTTTTTTAGTGACAATCTCAAGGTTATTGATTGGGACTTCTAAATTTCAGAATGAAAAGTGATGGCTTCGATCAACATACGAGTGTAAAAGTGTATTTTTATCTCAATATTATACAAAAGCACCCTTGTGTATTTCCTTTATATACAGGGTGTAGTCATAAAAGATGTGATTTAACACAGAGTATAGTCATAAAGATACTGTATTTTTTATACAGGGTGTGATCATAAAATATGCCATTTGTCTTTATATACAGGGTGTAGTCAAAAAAGATGTGATATTCATATATACAGAGTGTAGTCATGAAAGAAGCCATATGAATACAGTGCGTAGTCATAAAAAGATGCGATTTTATACAGGGTGTAGTCATTAAGATACCGTATTTTTTATATACACAGGTCGTAGTCATAAAAATACAGTATTTTTCATAAAAGATGCCACAGGGTATATAAAGATAAGGGCGTTACAATGAATCTCTGCTATTATTGCTCAAATTTGCATCGAACAAACCGTATTGGTAGATTATTTTCACATACAGGATGTTACTAGAACGACAACGACAACCACAACATTAACGATAACAACAACGATGACAAAGATGACAGCGACGACAACGATAACGATGACAACGACGACAACGATGACAACGACGACAACGACGACAACGACGACATCGACGACAACGACAGCAAATCCACTTTATTCGACAACAGAGGACACCCAAAGCTTTTGCATGCTTGAGATTTGTTGCTCGTACGACTACATTATAGTGAAATATGCCGTGACTTATTATATTATTAGCCAGATAACACACATCAGAAGTCTACCAGACAGATAGCAGAGGGTTAACAGAATGGATAACAAACACACCTCAGGCTCACATCAGTTTGACTGTGCTAGTACTACCAAATTTACTGCAATACTCAGTTTATATGAATTATTTTCCAAGAAACAAACAAAAGAGCAACATATTTGCAGATACGGATATCCATCGTGATAGAAGAAGACATCTAAGACATCAGGCTTGCCCCCAACTAAATTAATATAATTAAGTCGCTCTTCAAAAAAGAATGCTACGCTAATGGAAAAATCTTGAAGCAATGATTTCACAACTTTTTCATACACTGAATGTCATTTTTATTATAGATGCGGTGAAACAAGGAGCCAACTTTACCACTCAAGCAGAGGGGCAGCAGACACACATCACAGGGTTAGCACACATACACCACAGAGGCACCAGACATTCACCACCGTTATACGTTTAACATTATTGGCATCAAACAGTACTTTTGAAACAAAATATCAGGAATCTTGTATTTCCGAATTTCATTATGAATCACCCCAAATATTTAGAGGGACGTATGGTACTGATGGCGATATTGATAATTTTAATAGACATTATAGCTATTTATAATTTAATCACTTAATATAATTAAGCCGCTCTTCAAAAAGAATGCTATGCTAATAGAAAAATCTTGAAGCGATAATTTCACAACTTAGAGGTACAGTTTTATTGAATATTACTTTTCGTTAAAATAGCTATTCTGAAATATTCGTATAATTTGAAACGTTAATAATAAACCACCAATTATTATGATTATGATTTTTCGGTATAAGAGAGAGAAATTACGGTCGACGGGCAGGTAACATTTTAT